>JAESUZ010003983.1:0-600000 GCA_017311185.1 Proteles cristata cristata
TTCTCTTCTCTTCTCTTCTCTTTCTTCCCTTCCCATTCTTCCTTCCTTCCTTCCTTCCTTCCTTCCTTCCTTCCTTCCTTCCTCCATTGCATTTGGACATACTGCTATAACATTATCTATTTTATTAATTACTTATGTACACTAGATTGAGAGTATTTTTTTTCAGTTTTCTATCACCAGAAGCCATGAAGTTCTTTGGCTTCAGAAAATGTTTATACAAAATCCATTAAGTAAGACAGAAGCCTGAACTTAAACTTTGTTTCTTATAAACAAACAAACAAACAAACAAAGTAATTCTCACTTCCCCAGTTCCAACACCCACCCTACATGTGTGCAGTTTACAATCTCTATGCCATTCTGGGTCATCTTTTCCAGTACAGGAGCACGTGGCAGGAGAGCTTTCATTTCTTGGCCTCCTTTGCAAAGACACAAAGAGAGGATGTGACAGTGCTTCCTGATCCACACATGAATCAATTTTGACTTAGTTGAAGCACAAATGCTTAAGTTTTGAGAGTTTCATATGCAACATTTTAAAAACTGAAAAAAATCTTGGCCTAGGAGCAGTTCTTCTATGAAAATCCATGATTGCTCTTGTTTCAGACTCAATAAAAATCTTATAAATCTTAAGAGAGATATAGTCTACTTTGCTCTGCTTGTGTTTTACTTAATATTACCAACCATTTTAAAATGCAAAATACAAAACAATGCAATAGTAAGAATGTAATATACTACTTTATTAACTCAAAAAAGAGCAATCTACATTTATGCAGAAAGGTTTATTGTGTTGTCATTTTTACTAGATGTGGTTGCCTATCTCTCTTTTTTTCCAAGCAGAAAATGGCAATTCTTCAGGTTTCCTTGGGAATCCAAAATCGCTTTTGAGGCAAATTAGGCATCACATTTAACACCAGTAAAACCCTTTGATCTCTGGCATTATTAGAAAGTTATTGTTCTTTAGGGTGAGATTCCTAAGGTTATCCACTGTGTCTAGGTCATTCTATTCAGCTGCATAAGCAGTTCCTTTGATGGATGTCTGGTTTTCTACAACATTAGCATTATCTCAGCAGGAGAAGGTAGTGTTTGATGTTTTGCAATTTGTATTACATGGCCATGGAACATCTCTGGACATTACCTCAGGGGGCGGGGCTAAGAGAAGGAGGAGCAGTGGTTGAAGACATTTAATGACAGAATGAATGGAAATTCAAGGATTGATGTGCAGTCAGCTTTAAACACTGGACTGCATCCCCCATATTTCTTTCACATTAATTAGAAAAAATCTTCTAACATAATTCTCATAAATATATGTAATTTCATTTAATCTTAGTCACAAATCAACATCTTCAAAATGACGAGGATTTTGACAGTTTGCAAAGTGGTGAAGACCCTGAAGACTGGTTTTGGCTTTACCAATGTGCCTGCGCACCATCAATGGAAATTTTCAAGACCTGGCATCAGGCTTCTTTCTGTCAAGGTAACAGTCCCCTATTTCTTGTTTCTGATAAAATTGTATGGGGTGTAATTTATTTAGCCTGAGGCAAACGTGTCACTTAGGAAGCAAATACAGATTTTGTGCAATTCTGAAGTGTTAATCTATTAATATTGGCTTTAATATTGAACCTTCTGGTTTAGTAAACGTTCATTTTCAGCTGCTCTGAGTAAAATTATGGCAATTTTCACCCAGCGTAAAGAAAGGTCACAATTCTGTGAATATGTAGCACGTAAGCATTCTGCTTAGAAAGCAATCATTTTTAAAGGCAATAGGGCTCTGCCTGTGTCCAGACACTACTGCACACAATTTGGGTTCAAGCATGAAGTTCCTTGTATATTCCTGAGCCACAGCATAGTAGGTAATGTGTTAAGTTAGCCTTTATTGGCTCACTGTAAAGTTTTCTCTTCTGACGTGTCATTTTTTAGGAAAAAATGTTGGAAGGATAATATCTACATAATTCTGGTATTTGTTAATCATGATATAGACATCATTCTATATCTTTGCTTTTTCCTTTTCCCTTTTAGCCCTTCTTTTAGAAGTCCAAATTTATTATTTTAATTTGCAGATTAAGACATGGAAGCAGTTAGCAGCTGATAATTCTATCTCTCTGAATGTCTCTATAGCTGAGGAGCAGGTCCAGGAAGAGAACTTTAAGTGTTCTCCCTTACTCCATCCCCCACTGGATTATGAAATTCCAGTAGGAACTTCTGTTCCTTCCTATAATTTTATGAAGACATTTATTACCAGATAATTCTGAAATTACTCTATGGCAACTTTGCCAACGAAAATCATTTTTTAGAGAATATAAAGTTTAAGTGATCACAGTAGCTTTAAATAGATTGCTTCTTTAGTAGTAAGAGCTATAAAAAGTGAAGTAGAAACAAAACAAAGCAAAACAAAACAACCTCTATCTGTTGAGGTAAAATAGGTTCTAATAGTTTTGAGTGTTCTGCTAATACTTTGCATGGTCCCTGGGTTGACTAAAAATCCTGCAAATGCTTCCTCAGCTTCTACTGCTTAGATTGCTCCAGTCAGGATTGAACAGGATTTTAGCCCCAAGTGACATCTATAGGGCTAAACAGTGCCCATAGATCCTTGTAACCTCTGGTGCCAGGATGGGGAAAGAATGGGAGTAACAGGAAAGAGAGAGGCAGACAGAAACAGAGGTGAGGAGGGAGAGAGAAAGAAAGGAGAAAGAGAGAGGCAGAGAGAGAGAAGGAGAGAACACAGATCTCAGGAGAAAGTACCAGAAACTACCATTTTAAATTAAGAAATGCAGACATAACCATTTTCTTGGATTCTGTTTAATTGCAACAAGAGAGCCAGGAAGGAGATATGTTCTAAACCATCATCAAAGAAGCAGTAACTAGATATTAACTCTGAGAGCAAATATTGGTTTTAGCTAAGTGTTAGTAATATCTCAAGGGTACTCATATATCACTGAAGAGAGAATGGATAGTAATGAAAATAATACTGTTTACAGTTACATGTGTCTCCTAAGACTACAAAGTTTTGTCCCTTGAAATATCTTTTTCTTCTTTCAAAAACAGGTAGGCAGGGATGGACGTATCTACATCAGACACCAGAAATGGAAAAATTGAACAACTTACTTAAAATGGCATAGATTAGAAGCCAATTCTCTGTGATCTTAATAAGTGCTCTATACACCCACAACTACAACCACAACAAAATTATTTAATTATGTGGATAGACTACAGTGAAAGTAGTTCTTCTAGTTCACGGTGGCAGATCTGTTTTAAAGGTCTGCCAAAGTTCACAGCTAAGAATGACAAATTTGTAGGAGGAATAAGCCATCATTTCATGATGTAAAAGTCATTACTCACACTCAGTCATTACTGGCCAGAGTTTTGGAAGAAAGCCAGGCATGAAAAATAGAAGTTCTTGAACTTCACGATACTGAATTAAAATTCTTTTCAGCAGTCCAACAGGGCTTGTGTTTTATTCACTTATTTTGAAACAGTCCTCTACCTAGTTTTCTTCCTGTCTTCTGTTTTAAAACTCAACTCTCTTTTAAAAAAAAGTATATCCAGGGGTGCCTGGGTGTTTTAGTCAATTGAGTGTCCAACTTCAGTTCAGGTCATAATCTCACAGTTCATGAGTTTGAGCCCCACATCCGACTCTGCACTCATAGCATAGAGCCTGCTTGGAATTCTTACTCTTCCTCTCTGTCTGCCCCTCTCCCTCTCATCCTCTCCCTGTCTCTTTCTCTCAAAAATCAATAAACATTAAAAAAACATTATATCCAACTTTACTCTTTTTAGATGGATATCATATTTTAAAGATGGTAAAACTTTTTAGGACAGAGTTACCTAATAGTCAGTGAAGGCCAGTGAGAATAGTCACTAAAAGTTGGTGGTAATATAGTTAGTTATAGCTAGTAAATGGATGGTAGAAGACACCCTGTGGTCAGATCTACAAGCCTTGCCCTATAAATTGGTTGCCTTTTCAAAGGTTGTTGTAGAGGTCACTTCTCTCATTGGTAACAGAGTGGGTTTGATGACAGCAGTGATGCACTTGTACTTTTATGTGGCCCTTCCTTGCGTATTTGTTTGTGGCCAATATTTACAAAGTGTACCTTGCAAATAGACATAGTTTTCTTTCACTTAGAGGGAAGAAGAAAGAATTTCAAGGTGCTGTAAGTTTAAAGGAATTAGATATCAAGGACATACATGATCAACAGCTGTATCATATGGTAGTTTTAGAGACCATAATCTTTTTCTATTAGAATTGGAAATGTTACGTGCTCCTTATTTACATTCAGTCTGTTGTAGCTGTGCTGTAGAAAACACACCAGATGGGGAATGAAAAGATCTGGATTCTAACCCTTCTTGTCCATTTATAAATGCTCTGAACGTGGTCAATTCACATATCTTCTTTGAGCCCAATTTTTGTTATCTGTAGTGTAGAAATGCTTCTTGACTTACTCAAAAGATTATGTGACCATCACACATGATCAGTGCTCAAAAATCTAAAGAATACCATAAAAGTAAACCTTGGATGCTCAAATAAATTCTGTCCTCTATATTTTAGTAGAAAGGCTTAGTAGACAGATTAGAGTTGCCTCATATTTTTCATGGACTACAAATTATTACAATGACAAGATGTCGATTCAAATATTCAAATATTTATAATTATGATTTTTTTCACCTTTGTGTTAATATTAAAGGTATCTCTAGGAAGATATTGCTTACAGTAAATTAGACCAAGACTATGAAGCAAATAATCTTTTTTCACTATTTTGAATTCAATTCCAAAAGTCAGGATGTACATTCTAATATCCTATTTAAAGCTTCTATCCTGGGAGTATAAATAGAAAGAGTAATAAGTGGAAATAAATGGATGGTAAGCAGATAGTCTCTGATTTCAAGAAACTTATAAATTAAAGAATTCTGAATTCACAAGTCTTGGAATGTTACCAAGACTAAATGGTTTTATTTTTACTTGCAAATGAATTTGGAAATCAAATGTATTAAATTGAAAAGGTTAAGTTCCCCATGAATAGAGAAAGGTTTAATAGGTACTACTTCTAACATTAATCCACTTGTTTTTAAAAATAGTGACCTGTGTTACAATTAAGCCAGGAACCTAACAGTCCAAGTGTCCTTCTCTCTGGTATTTCAGATACAATTGAACCCTAGGAGTCATTATTCCTTTTGAATGGTTTTCATTTTGCAAGATTTTATATTCTGATTCCAACACGAAACTACCTATTTAGCTCAATCTTGAGGAGCTATTGTCATTTGATTAGAAATTGGCAACGACAAAAAGCCCTACAATTAGAATCATTTAGCTATATTGTGGTAGCTTTAAAGACATTCCCAGCAAGTAGAGTTTGTTATTATATTGGAGCCTCTTTGTACATATTAGAGATGGGGGTAGGGGTAGGGTTTTCGTACACTTTCAAGAATAGCTATTATATTAGACTTTTACTACATACAGATATGTTTTAGGGCTGTATTTCATCCATGATGATACAAATTTTTGAAATAATAGAGTATGTTTCAATCCCAGATGAATAATTGAAGAATTAGTTTGGGTGATAAACAACTTTATATATTTTAGGTGGATAATATTTCTTTAATTAGAAGATAGCCTACCTTCGAAACATTTTTGTTTTCATACTCTACTTTTTATATCCACTCCACCCCCCCAACCGACTTCTTTCTAAAGTATAGACTCTTTTGTTGGTCATCAATAATGCCTTGTCATTTTGAGCTGCTTGCTATAAAACTGTTGAAAAAGCTAACGCCAAACAGGACCTAGGTGAGGGTAAGGCAAGTGAGATACCAAAGTTGCACCATTGAAGGAGGCCATCACTAGCAGGGCCATGGTGTGCCTCCTTCCATGTTACATGATAGACACCTCATTTATTTATTTGCATCCCACACCTGGGTAGGAAGCTAAGAAATCTCATGGGGGAAGTGCCTGCAGCAATGGCACCAGTCTTGGCCTCCTGCTTCCTTCTTTGGCTGATGAACACTTGAGTTTCCACCTGACCATGCTTAACAGAATTACTGATGGTATAGAAGTGAATTTAGGTTCTATTATTGTGGAAATAGAGAACATTCCTTTGCCCTCCCATCTTCATTAAACCTTCTTCATGTTTCTGACTTGTACCAAAAGCTGAGGGTTTAGTAGAGAGTTTTCAATATCTCCTAAGCAGTGATCATGCCAGAGCTCACTTCAAGGCTTCAGGAGTTTGCTTTGCAAGACTGAATGTCCTTGTTTGACTAGTGTTTTCTAACGTATTTATAGTGATGGAGGATTGGAAGAAAGCTATAAGAGCCAGCATCCAACTTGGTTTTGGACTCCTCAGCCCTAGTGACTTCTGGTTTACACCTGATTTTCTTCATTTGGTCTAAATGAATTCAACTCATAAAAATATTTTTAAGACCATTTGTTCTTTTTCTTTTTTTTGTGAACTTACTAAATGCCACCTATCAGTCTTTTATATTTCACAGGGAGATGATTGGCTAATGTGAAGTTCTAACTTCAATCAATAGGGTGGATGTAGCACTAAGAAATTTACTAAGTTTCATCTATGATTTAGAACTAAATGTAAAAGCTTATTAATGTATTATCATAAAATAAAAATTAGCTTACTATATTGGAAATCTCTTCCAGATTCAGAACAATTTTACCAC
This sequence comes from Proteles cristata cristata, assembly GCA_017311185.1. NCBI lineage: Eukaryota > Metazoa > Chordata > Mammalia > Carnivora > Hyaenidae > Proteles > Proteles cristata. Next base: position 6,655 of record JAESUZ010003983.1, read on the forward strand.
ATAAAAGATGCTCATTAAGGTACTTGTTAATAAACCTACATTTAATGAACACATTTTGTAATGGAATTTTTCTAAATGCTATACTTTATTTAAAATGAAAAATATAATTAGAATAAAAATTACTTTTGAATCAGACTCATTTGTTTACAAATGTCCAGAACAGAGAAGTATTCAAGTAAATTAACCTTGTGATTTCCCCCCAGCCCCCCAACATTGGTGTATGTTTAACCAAAGGCAGATAACCTAATATTAACTTAGGATGTTGTAAGACTTAATTGATTACCACTGTTACAGTACTTTTAATTGTTGAAGTGGTAGGCATTATAACTGCAGAGAAACCTCATTAAATATTCCACACATAGAAATTGTGCCTTAATTCTGAATTTTAAGTATCTGCATTTTGATAGTACAACTCTAAGAATGAAAAGTAAGATTTAATTTACCAATAAAGAACACTTTAAGATTTCAACTTTTATCATATTATCTATGCAATAATAAACTGAAATAAATTCTGGTTTTAAGCTTCTTCCTTTCCCAAGCTTGGTTCAGATTTATTTTATTTCTTGAGAGGATGAGTATCAATGTAAAATAATAGCTAAGAAACATCAGGTGAGCCAGAAATCAAATATGTGATATGGCTCTAGGCCTTGGTGAAAATGGAAATAAACACATGGAGCTTCTACTTTTCTTGACACACAAATAATTTACATAGTCAAATGATTTAAAAGCAATACAGTCAGATTCCCAGAGTAAATCATTTTCATTTCTACTACTAGCTTAAGGGGATTATTGCAGCTATAATGTTTTATATTCAAAATTTTTATGGAACTTATTGCTAAATTAGCTTGAGGCTTTACATCCAGAATATTCTACTGGTAAGTTTTCACACCCAGGAGAAGAAATAATGTAGTTATTCCCATTTCAAGTTATTACCAAAAATGTAGCTGGAGTTAACACAAGGATAAATGGATGTCTGGTTCTGTACATCAAGTGAAATACACCTGTAGAAACTATGGTTAGAATTTTAATTAGGCCCAAACACCATATGGAGTTTTTAAATTTGCCATTTTGTTTACTGAACTTACATACCTAAAGCCATAGTTAGTTGTTTAACTTGGCTTTGGACTGATGTAAATCATATCTCCTGCTGTAATGTTATGGCTTACTCAAGAGCCCATTTATATACTGTACTTATATTTTTCAACATAAAATGAAATATATCTATTTTTCTTTCCTTTTTTTCTCCTTTTTTGGTTGCATTTTGAGAACAGATTGTTTAAATAAAGAATTAGTAAGGATTCTGGCTTTATGTGGCCATCAATAATTCTACCAATAACTCTACAGATAGGGCAATGCCATTTATAGTTGACATATTTCTTCCACTTCAGCCAAAGTATTGTCATGTATTGTAATGAAACATGTTGTTTTTCAATTTTCAATGTTTTTTCTCACACAGCCCTGTAAGCTTCACATATGCAGAAACCGCTAATGTGATAGGTATTTGCGATTAGCAATTTTAGACTTCAAGAAAAGTCTCATTTTGACTTGTTTCCATTGTCTCAAACTAATAGGTACAAAGAAAAATGCTTCAAAGTAAAGGACCGATATCTTCAAAATTAGCCCGGAATGATTAAAGAACAATAACTGGATGACTTTTAATAACGTAATACTGAATGCAAAGGAAAAGCCTAAAAACAACAATGAACACTGGGCTCTTATAAACTTTTATAGGTTAAGTTATAAATTATGCTTGAATTTTAACTCTTACTTCTTATGCCTTCACCCTCTAAATTAGGTGAGCATAGCACTAGGGACATAGTTTCAAAGCTTTTTAAAGGAGAATTTAGCTGTGTGACTCGCATTAATAGTTGGTGCGCTGTTCTTATCTTGGGAAATGCTTTGAATCATCTACCCTTTTATTTATTTATTTATTTATTTATTTATTTATTTATTTATTTATGTATTTATGTTTTTTATTTATTTCTGAGAGAGAGATAGAGACAGAAGGGACAGGGGAGGGTCAGAGAGAGAGGGAGACACAGAATCTGAGACAGGCTCCAGGCTCTGAGCTAGCCGTCAGCACAGAGCCCGATGCAGGGCTTGAACCCACAACCGTGAGATCATGACCTGAGCTTAAGTTGGATGCTTAACCAACTGAGCCACCCAGGCACTCCTCATCTACCCTTTTAAACCTGATTTCAAACAAAGAGTATTAGGATATACAATTTCGGTCATCTTACTAGGGAATGAAAATAGATTCATAAATGTAGATTTAAAATGAATTTTAATTTTAAGGAAAAAAATCAAAAGCCCTAAAAGAGACGAGACAAAAATGTCAGATCTGCTTACAGTATCATATTTTTGAGATCATTAAAAAACATTTTATGACATGATAAAGCAACAATATCAACTTCCTTGGCAGACAAGCCAACAAATAGAGAATTTGTCGGAATTTCTACTTATATGCAAGCTCCCTCACAAAAATGTATTTTCATCAGAAATTACCTACAGTTTGTGAAAGAATCCTCAGGTTTTATAAATATCAGAAAGTATGACACTCAAAGATTGTGCAGTTTCTTAAAAGTTCCATCTAAAAAGTAATATAAGAATAAGTATCATGTAGAAATTTATGTAATTCAGGGGCACTTGGGTGGCTCAGTTGGTTAAGCATCCAGCTTTTGATTTCAGCTTAGGTTATGATCTCACTGTTACATGGAATCGAGCCCTGTGTAGGACTCTGTGCTGACAATGCAGAGCCTGCTTGGGATTCTCTCTTTCCCTCTTTCTCTACCCCTCCACTACTCACACTGGCTTTCTATCTTTCTCTCAAAATAACTAATTCAACTTTAAAAAAGGGATTTATGTAATTTAGTTTAATTTAGAGAAAAATACAATTGTAAAATAAGAGATTAAAATGGGGCAATTACATGTATACAGTAAAATTCCATTTTAGCGTATTGAAATATTATATGTGGGAAAGTCTACACTCTTATGGATGTTCCTCCTATACATTCTCAGACAAAAGTAATATTTAGTATTAATTGGAAATGGGGACTACTAATTTCAAAAATCATATAAATCAAAATCATATAAAGTCACAAGGACACACAATTTTGACTACTTATTTTATAATCCAACTGGCTCCTAGAACCACAATATCTATATGCTCCACACTAAAAGAAATCAAACTAGGAGTATGAACTAGTTTTAATGCATATTTCTTGCTATCCTCATTGGCTACAAACCCTTTGTCAGGGTGGGGCTTATTTATGTGTTTTGTAAACACAATTACATGGATAGAAAAAATATAATTTTGAAGAGGTGGAGATAATGTTCTTAATTGCAGACACATTTTAAACATTGGTTCAAGGTTAATCAAGAGATCTTTAGAAGGTAGAGGGAAGTGTGTGTGCATATATATGTATGTGTGTATGAATTTTTCTTTAGGCAGCTGCATGCTGAACTTGTGCTTAGTGGTCCCCCAAAAGTGAATGCCTAGCCCTGGACATTGAGCAACTTAGGGGTACCATTAGCCTTGGCCTAAGAATCTTGACTGACCGTTAAGTGCTATGTCAAATTCGCTTGAAATCAGGACTAATTCTTACATTTTAGGGATACATGAAGAAAGGAAATCTTTCAGGTGTCTTGCAGTGTTTCATATGGATCTAGTAGTTTCTGGGTTAGAACCCCCATAAAAAGTCAATCTTTATTTCTTGAGACTCCCGAAAGCCTTTGAATTCTTATCCAGACTCATTTGGCTTAAGTGTCCATAATAAGTTAGATTTTCCAGAAGCAGACACTGAAATGGTATTTAGGGAGCCAGATATTTGTTAGGGGAAAGAGTTGGGCAGAGAAGTAAACTGTGATGCAGGTTTGACAAAGCCTAGGTCAACCTGACAGAAAGCTCTTGCCCATCAGAGTTTCCTGTGTTGAGCCTTGGCCTTCAAATCCCTGGCTGGCTCAGTGGCCAGTGTGGGCATGGTGCTGTCCATGTAGGGCATGTGGCAAAGCAGCTGTCTGTAGCTCAGGTAGACGCTGAAGGATCTGACTGCTGACAACTGTCCACGACCTCACTTCTTGCAGCAAGTCAGCATGTCCTTCATGAAGGAGGGCTGAGACCTGCATTTCCATGTTTACAGCATGTATAGCCCTAACAGTCTTGAGAACTTGAGAACTCAAGGGCCTGGAATTCAGTGTGAAAAGTTCTTAAAGCATTTTGGTTCTCCTGCGATTATAGGATGTAACTTGACATTTGACATTGACTTGACATTTTACTTTGACAATTTACAGATCTACAATTTACAATTCTTGGTTGGCCTGGGTGTGTTGTGGTTTATCCATGGCAGTTTTGAAAGAAAGCTCCTGTAAATAAATTTAAGTGAGTTTATAATTGAGTTGCTTTTTATCCCCATTTAAAACGATTGGAGAGAAGAAATGGAAGTAAGCTCAGGAAATGAAAAAAGGGTAATGCATAACTCAGTTTAAGCTGAAATTTTCTACTTGGCTCTAAGCTGAGGGATATGATAAAGTGGTAGAAGGTTGTTGATTACAAAACACACTGATTATGTTCAGAAATCACTGCTTTTCCATTTATCAGTGGAATGATCTTGATACCTTCAAGCCTCAGTTAGCTCTACTGTAAAACGGAGATTTTAACATTACCTACCTCGCTGTTTTCTGTGAGGATTAGATAAGAAAATACATTGATAGCTTTAGAAATAGTGTCTAACACATGTTAAATCTATTATTAATAACTCCTTGGGGAGAGGGTCAAGGTGGAGTTCTCAGTGGGATCAATGTGCTTCCAAATCCTATTTTTCCAACGTAGCTTCATAATTCTATTTGAAATAAGATACCCTTCTCAGAACACTAGACATTTATCATTAAGTCTATATACATGACTTATTTGTTCAATTGCATGTATACTTTAATAAGCATAGGTAACTATATCTTCCATCAGTTTATGCCTTAACAGATTCTCATTATAGCAGAGCCAAAGATAGAAACAGGTTGACCTACTTCTATAAGGCATGCTTATGACATGTTAACGCTTTATTTTTTAAATATAAGGATTATTCCAGAATTAAAATAGAACAAAACAAAATGGGAGGTACTTTAACATATGGATTCAAAGTAGAGAAAAATTGAAGTATATGTGTCATCTTTAGTTATTATTCTCAAAATTAGTTAACATCTGTATTGAGTGCCAAGTATGTACCAGCACTAAAGATAACCTCTGCAATAATATCAATAAAAATATGGCAGCCTCAGTATTTTTCAGAAGTGTATAAAAACAGACTGATTATTAGTTATAAACTATTTGAGGATTTGGTATAGAAATGTAATATTATGGGGCGCCTGGGTGGCTTAGTCGGTTAAGCGTCCGACTTTCGCTTAGGTCATGGTCTCGCGGTTCGTGGGTTCGAGCCCCGCGTCAGGCTCTGTGCTGACTGCCAGCTCGGAGCCTGGAGCCTGTTTCAGTCTGTGACACCCTCTCTCTCTGACCCTCCCCTGCTCACACTGTCTCTCTCTCTCTAGAAATAAATAAAACATTAAAAAAAAAAAAGAAATGTAATATTATGAAGCTGCATTAGTGAATTAAATGAATTTGCTAATGACATATAGTAAAAATTTGACAAACATTTTAAGTGAAAAGTAAAGGGAAAAAGGAGAATAATTGGGCTGTGTATGCTGTATCTATTTTATTCCTTTTCCCCAGTGATGGAGGAGTAGATATATTTGAACACAAGATTAATATTAATAATGGAAGCAACCCATTAGGAAGCCAAAAAAAATGAAGATTAGAACCTATCTTCTAGATATCTTCTAGATATCTTCTAGAATCTTCTGAAGACATTAGCTTCATTTATTTGCTTCTAGTTACATTCATTCATGTATGACACACCTCATTTGTATTGAAACCTAAAGATGTTTATGAGACAAGGATTGCTGTCAAATCCCAACTCATTCTTTGCTTTTGTCTTCCATCTTTTAGCATGAACTATACCTATGTGAGACATCTGTCTTTCTTTCAAATAAAAATAAATAAGCAAACAAGACCCAGTAGCCAGTGGGCATCAAAGAACTGTTTTGAAAATTCATGATACCAGCATGAGAACAACATCCTAACATCACACGATAGCCCATATTTCTGTGCATTCACCAAGTCTGTAGTGGCTACCTTATTGTGTGATCAATGGTGGGCTGTTTCTATGAGGATATAAAATTGACTTAGGCACTGTATTTTCTGTCCTAGAAGTCATGATCTGGCAGGGTAGAAGAGTAACTTAAGCAATTGAAGCAGAAGGTAACACACAAACAGTACATATGCATACAATGAGAGCACAGGAAGGTCAGTGGTTAATTCTGAATTGGATCTTTGAGGGTGTATCATGAGCAAGACGAGGAAGGATAACAGGCATGTAAACAGGCAGAGAGGAAGACATTTATACATAAAGGTCTAGAGATGCGGGAAGTCTAAGGGATTGCATATAAAGAATGGGCCAGGTGAGGGGATTTAATGTCAATTGGGGAATTTGAAGATTAGTGCTATGCAATAGATGTTTACAAAAGATAGCCTTAACGGCACTGCAAAAGACAGGTAGAAGCAGGCAGAGTTTGAAGGTGGGGGGAACAATTGGGAGGTAATAGTAAATAATGACAGGGATTTTCTCTTGGGTGGTGACAGAGTCTGATGTAATGTGGAATTAATTCCAGAAGCAAATAAATGACTATCTATGAGCTATTAATAGTCATTTTGAATGACTTGATACTATGTGATGATGTGGACCCATTTTATTTTATTTTATTATTTTTGTAGTTAGAGTGACTAACATGAGATCCATCCTCTTAACAAATATTTTTTAATATTGTTTCTTTATTTTGAGAGAGAAAGTGCTAACAGGGAAGGGGCAGAGAAAGAGGGAGAGAGAGAATCCTAAGCAGTCTCCTCAATGTCAGGGCAGAGCCCAATGCGGGGCTAGATCTCACAACCGTGAGCCAAAATCAAGAGTCAGACAGTTAGCTGACGAGCCACCCAGGCGCCCTTTAACACACTTTTAACTGTACAATACAGTTTTAGGGATAATGTACAGAAGATCATTAAAACTTATTCATCTTAAACATTTAAGACTTCATATCTGTTGAATAGTAACTCCCATTTCCTTCTTCCTCCAGCCCCTGAAATTCTGATTCTTTGAGGTTGACCATTTCAGATATCTTTGTATAGGTGGAATCATTCAGTATTTGTCTTTCTGTGACTGGCTTATTTCACTTAACATACTGTTCTCCAGGTCCATCCATGTTACCATTTCTGATAGGATTTCCTTCCTTTTTCAAAGATGAGTAATATTTCCTTGTACGTACATGCTACATTTTCTTTAGCTACTCATCTGTTAATGCATATTTAGGTTTCTTCCATATCTTGGCCACTGCAAATAGAGCTGCAATGAATATGAAGTGCTAATATCTCTTTGGGATCCTGATATCAATTCTTTGGGTAAATATCCTGAAGTAGGATTGCTGGATTATATAGTAGTCCAGTCTGAATTTTTTGGAAAAATGTCCACACTATTTTGCATAGTGGCTGCATCATTCTGTATTTCAATTAACAGCAGAATTAATTTTAATTGCAGTAGTAATTATTTAAGTAAGTTTATTATCTAGCCTGTAGGACCAGATGTGATTTGAAAGTTGTTACTCCCAAGGGACGTTAGGAAAAGATGCCAAAGAGAGAGACACTGAATCTCCAGCATTTTACTATTAGACAATATCTTTGGATCTGAAAGATTTGTCAAATCAACCATTACTAGAAAGATATTGAATTAGAAATCTACATTTTATAAAAGAGTTCAACAAAAAATAAGACACATGAAATAAGAATTCACAATGTGAATTAAAGTAAAAGCATACCAAGTATATGTTTTCAGTATTAAAATGAATAATTTTCAGTTTTAAAGGAAATAATGGGAAGATGGTGTGGAAGGGAATGTATGATTATATTTTTTCTGTTTTAGCTGAATTTATTATTTAATCATGTAGTGGTACTCTCCTAAACAGCTAGTAGATTATCTGACTAGAGTAATTTTACTGAAGTGTGAATAAAGCTTAATTATGATTTGATGGCTTTATAAAGAGGAATTGCTATACCCACTTACATCTCTAGTTAGTAGAATATGGAAGAGAAACTACTATGAAAGCAGGTGTTCTTTATTCCTTTAACTAGTCTCCCAGGAAATAAATCACATGGAATTAAAGACAGCTGTACATTGCCTATCACTTCTTACCTTTGTGAGCAGTGCCTAAAGAGGAATAGTTAAGATATGACTGGAGCAAAGCAGGAGTGAGATTTGCAAGCCGATTATGTTCCAGAAAAACAAAAATACAATTATGTGCATCTTTGCCACCTGTTAGCTTTCCTTTCTTTCTTTTCTTTCTTTCTTTCTTTCTTTCTTTCTTTCTTTCTTTCTTTCTTTCTTTCTCTCTCTCTCTCTCTCTCTCTCTCTCTCTCTTTTCTTTCTTTCTTTCTTTCTTTCTTTCTTTCTTTCTTTCTTTCTTTCTTTCTTTCTTTCTTTCATCCATTCATTCATTTGACCAATCAGTATTTGCTAGATATTTACTACTGGTAAGGTTTTAGGGGTGATAATGGTATCTTCTCTTCAACCTCTATATTTAGAATCAATGCAGAAATAAGACACAGTATTCTAACAAATAGCAATCTGAATATCACCTTTATTACTGTTAAAGCTGTGTAGAAAACAGGGCTTAGATCTGTAACCAAATAGACTTCCCAAGCCTCCTAGTTCCTGAGCCAAATGTATTCACTTACAGCTACAGCTCTACTACTTTGATGTACAACTGAGAACAGATTTATTTGAGAAGAAACTTCTTCTTTGAGAAGAAACTAAGCTGAGCAAGTCTTGCTTAGTTCCATTTCCCAGAGTTATCAATCATTCCTTCTAATTCTCCCTTTTAGACTGGGGGTTAAATGACTTTTCTAAAGTCCCTGAAAGTTAACTTTATGGGCCAAGGTATGAATTCAGAGATGTATAAAATGGTTTCTCCAATCATCTACTATGTGCCAGAAATTGTACTATGTGCTGGTGATTGCTGTGTTGGACAGACAATGTAGGCGCTCTATCCTTGATGTTTTCTGGGTTGCCTATAATCTTATTGGAGAAATTAGTCATATACTTGGATATGAGGCAGTAAATTTTAAGTGCCAATTTTTGTTTAGCCTTAATTTGGGAAGGGACTAGTCTTCCGTTGCTTGTTTGGTTAACGCACAAAGATGATCAAGCTTGGGTTTCTAACAAGTGGTAGAATTTGGGTAAATAATAAAAAGAGCATAGGGAAGGGTGAGGAATTGGGCATACCTGAATCACTATTGCTCTTCAAGTCTTGGTTTTCTGACAAAGTCGCCGAAGTCATCTGTAGAACTGACTACTAACAGTAAAAATTAATAACAATTAATCACATTTATAAACCCCAAACCCAAATTAAGCAAACAAAAACAATTAAGAAATCCAGTGAAATACATATTTTACCATGAATGGTATAGGGAGGGAGAGAAAAAAGCCAAATGGTGAAATGCGGGAGAGATGGTCAAAATTGCTCTCTCCAATCCAACCTCGTTTACATTTATATTACCTCTCCTTCCCTTCCACAGAACACAATTTTAAAGAGTCCCTAATGGGAGCGCTTGGGTGGCTCAGTCGGTTAAGCCTCTGACTTTTGCTTAGGTCATGATCTCATGGTTCATGGGTTGGAGCCCCGCATCAGGCTCTGTGCTGACAGCTAGCTGAGAGCCTGGAGGCTGCTTCAGATTCTGTATCTCCCTCTCTCTCTGACCCTCACCTGCTCGCTCTCTGTCTCTCTCTCTCTCTCTCAGAAATAAATTAAACATTAAAAAAAAGAGAGAGAGAGAGAGTCCCTAATGGCTGTGCATGGAGTGGAATGGATGGGGCCAGGGTAGAGGAAGTCATTGGCCATAGTCTATGCATTTTTCCCCCTAAAGCCTCTGCTTTTCTCACTGCTTTTCTTCAGAAGTCTGTCCTCTCTATACTTAAAATGATTCCTCCCCTGGTTGAATGGAAAATTATAATCTACTCTTATCCTGAAATGTCTATATGCATTTGTATATTTATAATGGATAATTATTTTATCTTTCAAAATCTGTGATCTAAGCATTTGCCAAACACAATGTAAGTGACCATACTGAAATGAGAGTCTCAGATGCTTCTTATTCTGCTGTCTCTTGTGCTAAGTTTTCTCTCCTTGTTAACTTTAGTGGACTTTGCATGTTTGGGGTGATAAATGACATTGAATGGAGAAAAAGGATTGATTTAAATTTGATTAACAAAAGCAGTTTAAATATCTCTTAACTGCTAAGCTGAAGACTGGTACAGATAAAACCCAAAACTTCTTTGATATATTTCAGAAATGTATTGTGAATTTGATTGAGTCAACATAAGTTAAAGGAAAATAACAACAACAACAGTCATTTGACTTTGAGGTACTTAAATCTAAAATTAGATAGTAAATTAAAAGTTAATATTTTTTTTACTGGCTATGGTCTTGAGATTTGAAGAATATTCTTATAATTTCATGTGCATTTAATTAGTATTGAAGAATTACAGTATAATGAAAATGAGTACTCAATTAAAATTAAGCCACTAAGTGGATTCTGTCACACATGGAATTTAATTTTCATGAAAGTTTTACTAAGAAAAGTTATTGGAATATTAGCTAAAGACCCAGAGGGGAAAAAGGAAAATGAAGAACTGCAAGGTCATGTGAAAAGAATTGAGACTTGTTCCTCCCAGGTCAACAACAGCAACAACAGTGGAAAAATCCAAAGTAGTCATCTGCAAATAATGCTCATATAAGTATCCACATTTTGGAAGGACCCTAAACAGGGTTCAGATTCAACTTGCTTCAGAATTTATTGTTTGCTTGTATTGCTCTATAATGATTAACAAAGAGGCAACAGCAAGTTAGGCTCCAGTTTATACTTGAGCAATGTGGATAATAAATACATACTTATTCAACTAATTTTGGTGATCAAGAAGTAAATAGCTTTCAGTGTTCAAAATAACTTCTGATCCCTTTGAGTTTGCCTCAGACCTTCACTTGAATTTGCTTTAGCAAATTCATATTTTTAATATCTGAGAATAATGTGAGAAATGTAAAGTAATTTTTCTTAAAGCTACACTAAAATTAAATAGAATAAAACAGGATTTTCTTCCCATACCTCTATATTTTAGAATATACTGGGTGAGGGGAACTTTTTCATTCTTGGTCTTTATTTACAAAGTGAAATAGGGGATGAAACAGTTTGGCAAGTAGTTCAAGCACTCTCAGCCTCTTTCAGGTGAAATGCCTACTAAATTGATCTAAATGATCTTTTGTTTTCAGTTATGATATTTGTCTTCACTCAGCACCACTAGTATTTGTACCCTTCTATACAGCATCCTCAATATGCCTATCCTGGTAAAATCAGCCACTGATCTTTCCCTTCCTCACCCTCTTCTCCTTCAATGCCACTCACATCTCTTTCCCAACATCATATCTCCACATTATTTCTTTTTTGTTTCAAGATTTTATTATATTCTAGTTAGCTAGAATGTAGAATATCTCCACATTATGAGGCTAAATTAAAGATGTTATAGAAAAACATTCTTAATTAAGCGTATTGAAAAGGCAACTCAAAACAAGTACTTGCTTATTTTAAAATTCATACCTTTAGCAAACTAAAAGCCAAATAATAATGATAATAATAGTAATGATTTCCAATATTTTATTATGTTATTTTCTTCAGATTGACACTCAGTAAGTCTTTATTCATAAAACAAAAGTTAAACAATTGTCTACTTTGTGCCAGGCAGTGATGTTGGCTCTAGTGGCACACCAGTGAGTAAAGCTGACCTAAAACTCTGCCCTCATGAAGTTTGCTTTCTAGCGAGATAAGGTAGATAATAAATAAGATGCTGGATAATATGCTAGGAGGTAATGACTGCTGTAAAGAAGAGCAGACTAAACAGATAGAGCACTGGGGGCGGGGGGGAGATATATTGTAATTTGAAATACAATGGTCAAAGTAGGTCTCGCCAAGAACATGGATGACATTTGAGCAGACTTGAAGGAGTCCTTTAATTTTTTACTTTCAATTCAAACTTTGACATGAATTTCTTTCATGAAATTTTAATTTTTTAATATTTATTTATTTTGAGAGAGAGAGAAAGTAAGTGAGTGAGTGAGAGAGCTGGGGAGGGGAGAGAGAGAAAGAGAGAAGAGAGAATCTCAAGCAGGCTTCATGACATCAGTGCTCAACCCAAAGCAGGGCTTGATCTCATGAAATGTGAGATCATGACCTGAGGCAAAATCAAGAGTTGGATGTTTGGGGCACCTGGGGAGCTCAGTTGGTTATGTGTCTACCTTTGGCTCAGGTCATGACCTCACAGTCTGTGCTGACAGCTAAGAGCCTGGAGCCTGCTTTGGATTCTGTGTCTCTGTCTCTCTCTCTCTGTGCCTCCCCAGCTCACACCCTGTATCTCTCTCTCTTTCTCTCTCAAAAATAAACATCAAAAATAAAAAAATAAAATAAAAAAGTAAAATGCTTAACAGTCTGAATGACCCAGGTGCCTCTGTACAATTTTAATTTTTATTACTTAAAACAGAAATGGAAAAAAAGGGTGAATTCTTTTTTTTTAAATGTTTACTTACTTTTGAGAAACAGAGAGGCAGAGCTTGAGTAGGGGAGGATCAGAGACAGGGGGAGACACAGAATCCGAAGCAGACTCCAGGCTCTGCGCTGTCAGCACAGAGCCAAACATGGAACTTGAACCCACAAATGGCAAGATCATGACAGAGCTGAAGTCAGCTGCTTAACCAACTGAGCCACCCAGGCACCCCCTGAATTCTTTTATTAAAGAGACATTTTCTGAAAGAAAGGATATTTTATATATCTTTGTATCTCCAGGTGCTTCAAAGCTATTCTTTCTGAGGTTTCTTCTTTGTAGAAAGAAGTGCATTCATCCATATGTAGACCTTTTGTTAGATGGGATGCCTGGGGACATTTGTCCATGTATTTCCAGAGACAAGCATAGGACTTGGCCCATGGTAGGACCTCGATGACTTTTTGAACTGAATGTCTAAATAGTCTTATTGGCATATACATTTTTATTAAACACATAGAGACCATGTTGTGATAGAAGTCATTTGCTTAGTAGAATTCGTATTTATATACACTTTGGTTACTATTACTGACATTCTATGAGTGTACAACCTTCTTTCCAATAAGGTTTCCTTTGTACTTTTAGCATTCAAAGGATTAAAATCCTCTGGCAGTAGGCACTTAAACTATCACTTAATATTACAATCTAATTTCTAGGCTACAGACCTCTTTCTACTAGGACTGAGGCTACTAAAATATCTTACAATGGTAACAAGGTGATTTCTTTTGGACTCAGTGGAATGAAATAGCACTTGGGGAACTATTAGCTAGAAGAGGGGATTCCAAATAATAGCTCTTTGTTCAGAGTTCCTCAATCAATTCGTAGATAAGTCAATTGGCACTCATCATTTTAAACTCATCAGAGGTCCATGTAGTTAAGAGAAATATAAAGGGCACTATAGGCAATAAACAGAAGCCTTGTAGCAATATAATGTGTAGTGACAAAGAGGATTGGAAGATCTATAAAAGCTGCCCAAAAGAACAAAAAATATAATTAAAGGATCAAAAAGACATATTGAACACAATCTCAGGGACTATTTCAGGCAACAGTAAATGTCTCCTCAAATATATCTTTAAAAGACTGAAACCAAAGTAGAAAACCAGTCCCATGGAGAGAGAAAGAAAAATACCAAATAGATTTGTAGGAACAGGCTAACAAGAGTTGGATTTGCTTATGTTAATTTTTACCTTTCTTTAAAATAATTAGATGGTGTCTAACCCAGAGATCAGACAATTTAAAAGCCTTAGATGAAAAGAGAAAAAGAAAAAAAAAAAGAAAAGAAAACAGAGATGATATTTTAGGCAGGCATGGCTTAGAGTAGGATAGATAAACTGGTGCATAGAAAACAGTTGAAATTGGTAGTTGGCACTCATTTTGCCAACTAAATACAGTTATTTTAGGTTCCGTCAAAGTTATGTATTGTTTAGGAAAATGTTGGCTTCCTTCCTTCCATTTTGTGAAAGCATGTAGGTTACACATGACTTCCTCAAGAACAGAAAATAATATTTTTAGTAGAACATGTTTTTTTGACAGTGAATTTTCATTACTTGGACCAAAGAGGTTCACCTAATGAAACATGTCAGAGATACATAGGGAATTTTCCCATTAAAAATGCCCCTACTGAGAACCAGCACCATAGACATTTGATTAGCTTGTAATAATTCTAACAATACACTGAACATTATCACTCGTATTTCCTAAAATCCTCAACCTCTGTCTTGAATTGTAAATAAACGATAGTTGACAAATTGAAATAAAATGCAAAATAAGAAAATCATCCTATTAGAAGAAGTGACATGCAAAGTTGATTTCCTGTATACAGAAGCAGAATTCAGAACTTGTGTGGATGTCTTGTCATCACTCATATTATATTAATTACTCATTGTGGTTTCCTTTGTGCTCAGTAATTCCAAAAGCTTTTTTAGCTTAGTTGCTGAGAAGATAAACCATAACTATTCAAAGATAAAGTGTCAAGCTTGAGATCTCGAACACTGGATCCAAGACTATCCATAAAACAAAATTTTATATCAAAGATAATTTGTAAGCCAAGTAAAGGCAAAATTGTTTTGGCTAACTCTGCCTACGGACACATACACATACATACTTAAAGACAGAAACACATATAAGATGTGCAGACAGCACTTTGTCCAATCTTTCTCAGAAATACGAATTTTAAATCCATGCATTGTACTTCTAATTAAAAAAAAGAACTTTCTGATTGAGAAAAATATCTTAAATATACCTATTTTATTTTATTTTATTTTATTTTATTTTGAGAGAGAGAGCGCGCGAGCAGGGGACGGGTAGAGGAGAGAAAGAATATTTTTAAAAACTCTTTGTAATGTTTACTTATTTTTGAGAGGGAGAGATAGAGCGAGCATGGGAGGGGCAGAGAGAGAGAGGGAGACCCAGAACTTGAAGCAGGCTCCAGTCTTCAAGCTGTCAGCACAGAGCCCTATGTGGGGCTCAAACTCATGAACTGTGAGATCATAACTGACGGAGCCACCCAGGAGCCCCAAGAATCTTTTTTTTAAGGAAATAATTCTTCTTTTTAAAAAATATTTTAAGCTTATTTATTTATTTATTTTGTGGGGGGAGAGGGAGAGAGAGAAACAGAGAGAGAGAGGAGGAGGAGGAAGAGAGAAGAGAAAGAAGAGAGAGAGAAGAGAGAGAATCCCAAACAGGTTCCATACTGTCAGCAAAGAGCCTGATGCGGGGCCTGATCCCAGGAACTGTGAGATCACAACCTGGGCTGAAATCAAGAGTTAGATGCTTGACTGACTGAGCCATCCAGGTGCCCCAAACATATCAATTTTAATAGGAAATACTAAAATATTTTGTGTATAAATATTTTGAGTATGATACCTACACATAAAATATTTAGTCACACGGCATATTGGTTTAAAGGTGATCAAACACTACTTTATACAAAGAGCAATCATTCCTATGGCAAGAGATTTGTTTACTTTGTACCTAAAAGAAGCATTGTATTTCTACAGAGAAGGCTACTATAGAAAAATAATCAGGTTTTCCATTTTAGCAGTGGAAAAACAAAGTGCATGTCGCAAAGTTAGAGGAATATAGTAACAGAGGTCTGGAAATCACTTACTGAGTTTCATCTGTATCCCAGGTTGGTGTATATGTATATGGGAGGATTTGGATGGCAGGGTGCTAAAGGGTTACACACTATGAGTCCTGTCCTGAAAATGTAAGAGGAAGAAAGTAGAGAATTCATGTTTCTTTTTAACGGCCACACTTAATCTTTGCAGAAAGACCTACGCACTGATCTCCCTTACTTCAACAATTTTAACTCATGGCTGAATTTGTTTCATATCCCTACCTATTTGTCCTAACCCTTGAATATTTTGAAGGAAATTATTTTATCTTTAAGCATTTCAGTGTATATCTTTTTTTAAAAAAAAGTACTCTTAAATATAAGCATAATGCTATCTTCAGTATTAAAAAAGTTACGCTAAGGGGCGCCTGGGTGGCTTAGTTGGTTAAGTGTCCGACTTTCGCTTGGGTCATGATCTTGCGGTTTGTGGGTTCGAGCCCCGCGTCGGGCTCTGTGCTGATTGCCAGCTCAGAGCCTGGAGCCTGTTTCAGAGTCTGTCACTCCCTCTCTCTCTGACCCTCCCCTGCTCACGCTGTCTCTCTCTCTCTCCTAGAAATAAATAAAATAAAAAAAAATTACGCTAAAAGTTAACCAAATTTCCTCAATTCTTGCAGGGACATTTTTCCTTATAGTTATTTTTTAAAACCATGTTTCACTTATTTTGTCCTGTAGTTTCTTACAGTGTATGTTTTACATTCGAAAGTATGGTTTAACACATTTCTCTCTTCCCTGAATCTTATGTAAATTGAGATTTGTCCTAAATTGTTTCAACAATAGAATTTAGAGTATTTTTGAAGAGTAGCCAATGTCTGCTTCTTAGATAAGTTTCTCTCATTGTCACTCTTCTTAGCCAAGAATTTTATAGAAACTAGTTCAAAGGTTAACATGGTGAAGTTATCAAATTCAGAATGCCTTGGATTCTAAAAAGAGAACCAGACATGGATATAACTAACTCTGCTTAAAAATATAATATGACCTATTTTTAGATGTTTCACAGTGCTTCCACTTGTGTCAGTATTAATAGAGTGGGGATAGGGTTTCAGCTCCTTTATGACCATAAAGCTGGTGATGAGGGGCAGCCCTTGGGAGAACGCCATCAAATACAGAAGTTCTCTGGAAGACAATTTGAAGGATAATCTTGAAGATTCCTTCTAGCCCTAAACCTCAGAGTGATGATGAGCTATATGGCACAATATGCAATGTTTTTGCAAACACATGAGCTTCCCTTAAAGCTATACTTGAGCAAAGCTATGTAATATTAAGGTGTGTGTGGGGGGGAGAGAAACACATAGCATTTCAGCTCAACTGAAATATTTCTGGATTGTCGATAATTCTACAAGTAGACTTGGAATATACAATGTACCAAGATGCTTTAGTTCCTCTTTCAAGCAAAACAAAATAAAACACTTGCCAGTAACAAGAGCCACACATTTGAAGAAAAATGATAAGGAACAGGAGCGCAACTCCAAATATAGGCAGTATGGTTTCATCAAATATACTGTACGTTTATTTAATACATTTGTATATTATATCTTTGGATATTTTTCAACTAGGTGTGCCTCATATTTTGTATTCTGCTAAGATTCACCAATCTGTTTCTTTAGGCACAGACAGCACACATTGTCCTGGAAGATGGAACAAAGATGAAAGGTTACTCCTTTGGCCATCCATCCTCTGTTGCTGGTGAAGTGGTTTTTAATACTGGCCTAGCAGGGTGAGTAATGCTTGTGCACCAAGGTTTTATTCTCCCTTTATGTAGAGGAATAATGAGCTGATCTTACTCATGGTGGGAGGTTGATATCATCAGATGATAATAAGACTGCATATCATCCTGGCATTGCACTGCACCTGTATGTGGTGTACTCTAGGCATCCCTGAAAGAAGGCATAGACACAATCTCCTCTCTGCTGTTGTAAATGAAAGAGAACATGGACACTGGTATTACCCTGAAAATAAGGAATAAAAGTAATTCTAGAAAACTAGAGTCCAAGGAGGCAGGTTATGTGAGAGTATTAAGTGGCCTCTGCAAGAGAAGGGAAAAGATGGGTATCTCACTCTAGTGCCATTCTTTCAGTGAAGTTAAGAGTCAGCTTTACACATCTAATTTGAACTACTATAAGTAGCTGAGAAAGTTCTTAGGTATTCTATACCTATAGAATACACAAGTAACAAGTACATTTATTTTACTAAAGTAATCAAAAGGAGAGAAGGTTCATAGATCTGATGTTTTCAAAATTATCAGTTGAGACCCAACTTAGTATTGAAGGTCTGCTAATAGATGTGCAGCAACAAAGATAAGAGCTGCTCCAGAAATCACGTAGCTGTTCTTATCTAGCCAACAAATATTTGTTCATCTGGGAACCAGGAGGCTGAAGTTCTCATCTAAACTTCAATGACAACTGATTATGCAATATTGAGAAGATCACTTAACCTTTCTGAATTCTACTTGCCACATACAGAAATGAGAGACCTGGATTAGATCGTGATTTATAGTTGGGATTAAAAAACATATTAGTTCTTTAAAAAATATGACTGGGTGGTTTTAAGAGGTTTCCATTAGAGATTCAGTGGATAAACTTCTATAGGATAGAATATTTAATAAATTATTTAGGAAAATTCAGTTAACCTTATAAAGACAGGGTCATTGAGTTAACGGATACTGAAATTATCGACCAGCCAAACTTCCATTATGTTATTAACATGCATTCTTCTCTGAACTCTTGGCTCTCTGTTTTAAATAAAGAATATTAGATGGGTTTTAAAATAGTTCCACTGGTGAGAACATTAAATTACAGTGTACGAAAGCTGTTTGCAAAGTTTTGCTTCACCAGGCAATTATTTAAGCTTTTCGACAGCACTAATTACTAGCTGTGTTAATATACCTGCCAACAGACAACTGTTTAATATAGATCAGAATGATGGAGGGCACTAGAGTTTTCTTCTCTGTGATAGATTATGGGTAATAAATCTTGTCACATCACAAAAGTCAAACAGGACCTGATGGATTAATTTGCTTCTAATGCTGCAGTTCTCTAGGACAAGCTGTATTTATTCATTTACCAGAGAGAGTATTGTAAGCATATGTTTAAAGGGAATGGCCAGTTCTTTCATGGAGAGAAAGAAGAAAGGGAAGTAAAATTAAATTAATTAAAGATGTTTCTGATGTACAAAAAAGGCATTCATTAGTAGATTAGTCCACAGACCCTATTTTCCATTGAGAACTGTTGTTTCATTCATTGTGTGGCTCACTCGGTAAGGTGGTTGATAATTAAAGGTGTTATTTTGTTTTTCATCTTCAAGAAATGCATTTATATTGTGTGTAAGCCTTAGTTAAAAAATTAGCAGTTCCTGACAGGTGAAAGGCATCTGAGAAATTAGCTGATGGAGGTGTGGATAAATATTATAGCACCCTAGTCACCTTATGGGTTGCTGAGCTGAAAGACTAAATGTTCTGTTGACAAAGATAGTTCTGGGAGGAGTTTGTCTGGATGGGGTTGAAGAGTTTATGTTGACTACTTTCCTATGTTGAACTGTATTGGTTTAAACGTTGTTGATTCTGTCCCCCTTAGCACCTAAATTCATTTACACTAGTAATCCACAGTAAAGACTTGGTTTAACTCATTCTGCAGAAAGTGAAAATGTGAGGGGAAGCACATTTGCAGTGAATTCCAGTGCATGAAATAGTTATAGAGAACTCCTGGTGCTTACTGGAGTAATGTTCCTTACTGCTAAGAACAAGAGTGATACATATGCATATATATATATATATATATATATATATATATATATATATAATAAAAATGAGAATATATGTGTTTTTAACTTTAAAATAAAGACCTAATGCATTCCTTCCTAAGTCTATATCAGTACTTTAAAATAGCTTTTCGAATCTTTTGATTTAGAAGTCTGAAGTGTTTCAGGTCAAATTTTTATGGGATTGCTTTTCTAAGTTCATAATAACTCCAAGTTATATACCTTTTTCTAAAGCTATTTTTTAAAAAAACCTTACTGAGTGATTCTTTCATAAACTATATGTATCCTTATTTTTCCCCTTCTCTAGGCTTTAAAATAAAAGTCTAGTGCATTTATTTTATTAATTCTGTCACAGATATTAATTCATTCATTTTAAGTGTTCAATGAATTTTAATAAACATATATACCCATGCAGCCACCATTGATATAATCAGGATTCTCTTCAGTTTCCTACAAAATATTTTCTTAAAAACATTTTTGACAGTTAATATTATGGTGAAATTGGCAGCCCTCACAGTAAATATCAGTTTGGGCTCATGTCTGGTAAGGCAAGTAGAAACTTCAAGATATCTGCAAACTTTAAATAGAACAATATTTTAAAAATGAAGACCCCAGGGGTCTCCAGAGTGGCTCAGTTGGTTAACCATCTGACTCTTGGCTTTGTCTTGGGTCATGATCTTACCATTCATGAATTCAAGCCCTACATGGGGCTCTGCACTGACAGTGTGGAACCTGCTCGGGTTTCTCTCTCTCTCTACCCCTCCCCTGCTTGTGTGCATGCACTCCCTCTCTCAAATAAATACACTTAAAAATATTAAAAAAACAATTAGGTCCCTATGAAGGATATTTTAAGGAATTAAAAAGTTTAAGAAATTGAGGGAATGAAAATTATATGGGAATGTGCCCTAGTACTTAAGCATCCATTTGCTTTAAAAGCAGAATCAGACCCATAAATACAGAGAACAAACTATGGTTGCCAGAAGGAAGAGGGGTGGAAGAAGGGCAAAAATGGGTGAAGGAGCATGGAATGTATAGGCTTCCAGTAATGGAATAAATAAATCACAAGAATAAAGGGCACCACATAGAGAATATGGTCAGTGATACTGTAATTATCTTGTATCATGACAGATGATAGCTACACCATAGCATAGCATATAAAAATGTTGAATTACTATGTTGTAGGCCTAAAACAAATGCAACACTGTGTGTCAACTGTATTTAAATGAAAATTTAAAAAAAAGAGTCAATTTGTCTTTTCATATCAGTCATATCATGGGATACATTTTCATCTTCTATCATAAAATTTCTTCAGATTTGCTAAAATCTAGAGTCAAGTTTATGGGATTTTAATCTCATGTTCTATCTTTTTCAAGGGTTCAATAATTAAGAGCATGTATATAGATTGTAATATTGTAGTTACCTACATTATTTTGTTGGTAATTTTTTGGCATCTTTACTCAGGTACCCGGAAGCCCTTACTGACCCTGCCTACAAGGGACAGATTCTCACCATGGCCAATCCCATTATTGGGAATGGCGGAGCCCCTGACACTACTGCACTGGATGAACTGGGACTTAGCAAATTTTTGGAGTCTGATGGAATTAAGGTAGTGCCAGTGATGACTATTTAAAAAGTCTCAATTTGGCTCAGTCACTAGTACATGCAACTCTGGATCTCCATGTTGTGAGTTTGAGCCCCATGTAGGATGTGGAGGCTTCCAGTAATGGAATAAATAAATCCTTTAAAAAAAATAAGTCTTGGGGCGCCTGAGTGTCTCAGTAGGTTGAGCGACTGACTTCAGTTCAGGTCATGATCTCACGGTTTGTGAGTTCAAGCTCCACATCAGGCTCTGTGCTGACAGCTTGGAGCCTAGAACCTGGAGCCCTCTTTGGACTCTGTGTTTCCCTCTCTCTTTGTCCCTCCCCTGCTCCTTCTCACTCAGTTTCTCTCAAAAATGAATAAACATTAAAAAAAAAGAAGTCTCATTTGGAGAGGGTATAGTTGATTTATTTTTAAGAATCAAGGGTGAGCAAAGTTTCTCCCTAATACTGTGGTACAAAGCATAAAATTCATGTTCTCAACCTTATTCCTATGTCTATGAGAATAAATTTTAACATGACATTATTTTGAATTTCATTTTTCATGACACTTTACATTTGGTCTTAATGCTGTGGATGAAACTTGGGTTAATTTGGAAAGATGTTGTTATAAGTCTAAATGACAACTATGCTACAAGAAATGGTGATGAATTACCCTTTAAAAGGTTCTCAGTAATCAACTGTGTATCAACTATTTGCCTTTTAATCTTACCCTATTTAGAGGATGAATAAAAGATAGCTTGTATGTCATTCTAAAAGAAGTAAACACATTAAGATTTCCTAATCGCGATAAATTTGGATAATATTAGGAATGTGGACCATATAAACAATTAAAAATGTATACTCCAAATTAATCTGTCTTTTCATTCTTTTCTTTTTTATCACTATTTTTGAATGACTTGGACTGATCATGTAGATTAATTCTATTTCTCACAATTTCCCCCGTATTTCTCAGTCTCCTTTCAATGTAGTTAAAAAGTATTTATTCTTCATGTACACTAAGCAAGTGATTATTAACTAGATTATTGATAAATGCCATAGAGGAAAGGTACCAGAAGTGATTATTAACTAGATTATTGATAAATGCCATAGTGGAAAGGTACCAGGGTGCTGAGTAAGGGGACAGGAGTTAGCGAATGGGCTAAGACTATTCCTCAACATGGTAATTAAGGTAACAGTGATGTATTTTAAGAGAAAAATGTTGATCATCTTTTCTCTTCAAATCTCAAAAATTTTAGGCCTTGTATTAATGGATACAATAAATATTTTTTTTAAAAAATGCAAACTGACTCTTAAAACAAGTCACATATTTCATGGTCATGCCTTGAAAACAACTCTGTTTCCAGGTTGCAGGTTTGCTGGTGCTGAATTACAGCGATGACTACCACCACTGGCTGGCCACCAAGAGTCTTGGGC
This sequence comes from Proteles cristata cristata, assembly GCA_017311185.1. Lineage (NCBI taxonomy): Eukaryota > Metazoa > Chordata > Mammalia > Carnivora > Hyaenidae > Proteles > Proteles cristata. The sequence goes on from JAESUZ010003983.1 coordinate 29,271, forward strand.
AGTGGCTACAAGAAGAAAAGGTGAGAGATATTCTGGCGGAACTAAGTGGACTAATTCTCTTATACATTTTTTAAAAAAATTTTTATAGTTTTTATTTATTTTTGTGACAGAGAGAGACAGAGCATGAGTGGGGGAGGGACAGAGAGAGAGGGAGACACAGAATCTGAAATAGGCTCCAGGCTCTGAGCTGCCAGCACAGAACCCAATGCAGGGCTCGAACCCGTGAACCGTGAGATCATGACCTGAGCCGAAGTCAAACACTTAACCGACTGAGCCACCCAGGCGCCCCTGGACTAAATTTCTTCTAAATAATAAGGGCCACATAGTTTTAGTTTAATCTGCTACGTGGCACATGCTTGGTGGCACTTCTCTTGGAGGAAAGGGACTAGAGAAAACTTTAGAATATTCTATTTTCTTGAACCACTTAATTTTCCCATCCCCTTTTACTGAGGACCAAGATATGCATTTCCATCATGGCTTCTAGTACCAGCTTTACCATTAACTAGCTGTGTGATTTTGTGTAGGTCATGTAATCATACCTTACTTTTGAAATCTTTAACTCTTATAAACATAAACAGAATGCTATTAAGTTTCTTTTAGCTTAAACATTATGACTCTATGAAGCATAATTAGATATAATCTCATTTGAAGTAGTAGGTGAAAAGGGTTATAAACGTTATCTTATACTTTCCTTAACTTAAGTATTATTTTCTTATCAAGTAAGAGGAATCTCCTGGTTTGAATGCCAGACTACTTAAAGTTAAGGGACATGCTATCTTTCGCTGCATCTGCTGTGCTGTAGCTTCTTTTTGTTGGATTGCTGTGGGGTCTGTAACTGGCAGAATATTATTCTAACGAGCATCTGCTTTTTGGGGCTAAATGTTGTTGCTTTCTGACAAATCAGGAAATCTTGATTTTGGCTTCCTGGGTCTCATTCTTTCTAAATTTTGAAAGGGAGAAGGCATTTAAGTCATCCCCTGAATTACTACTGTTTCATTCTCAGCCATTATCTGAATGTACTTCCGTCACCCAGATAGCTAATTTTTGTAATGGTCATTTAGGAGACCATCACTTTAGTGTTTCCTCTGTGTCATTAAGCAACTGATATGACAGCTCTTCTGTGTCAGAACTCATAGTTTGAGCATGAACTTAATTCATGACTTATTACTTCATTTTTAAAATGTGCTTGGGATAGTGGCACCTGGGTGGCTCTGTCAGTTAAGCCCTTGATTTTCGCTCAGGTCATGATCTCACAATTGGTGAGATCGAACCCCTTCTCGGGCTCTGTGCTGACAGCATGGAGCCTGTTTGGGATTCTCTCTCTCTCTCTCTCTCTCTCTCTCTCTTTCTCTCTCTCTCTCTCTCTGCCCTTCCCTCAAAGTAAATAAATACACATTAAAATATAAAAATAAATAAAATTCACTTTGAATAGAGTAGAAGATAGTAATTGGTTCACCTTCTTCTATGTACAGGTGAGGAAAAACATCTTGCTCAAACATCACTGAAATAAATAGTGGAAGAAAAAAAAATAGACCCTATTTTTCTGATTCCTAACTCATTGCCCTTTGAATTTGCCACCTTTGTGTCTATCCAAACTACTCAAAGAAAAGAAAACAGTGATATTGCCTGATTTCCTGGTAGGAAGGGCAAATCTAATTACAGCCTGATGACTTAGCAAGCACCTTCAGAAAAATGTGTTGAGTGTCTAGTAGGTAGTAGGAACATTTGGCTCAAAACATGGATTTGCATATATTTACATATCATTGCTTATGATATTCACAGATTCCATTATTTATCTATATTAATACACATAATATATATAAATATGCAACATCACCTTTTTAACATCTTGTGTTAAAAGAAACAAAACTATAGTAGAAGATTGATGTTCAGAATTTCTCATTTTTTATCCTAAGGAAGGGCCTGGGTATTTAGAGTCCTGTTCCCAACTGTAACAGCAATTTACCGTGTTCTGACAACACAGTCACCCTGGGTCAGAGAAAAGAAGGAGTAGGGAAATTATTTACTGCTCAAGAAGATAGATGATGCTGTTTATAACTTGAAAACAATATGTTGGATCTAATTTCCTCCAATTTCACTGTCACTACAAATTTTCTTTCTTATAGGTCCCTGCAATTTATGGAGTGGATACAAGAATGCTGACTAAAATAATTCGGGATAAGGTATGATCATCATCTTTAGCCAACTCTATGTTTCTTTATATATATGTGTGTATATATGTAATTTATAGAAATAAAGCATAGTATATATGCTATATACTATTTTTAATTTATATATGTAATTTATATGTATGTATAAATATAAATAAATGTATATGTATTTATAATTACATATGTAAAAGTTACATATATAAATTAAAAATAGTATATAGCATATATACTATACTTTATCTCTATACATTTAAATATTATATTTTTCCTCAGTGCTCGAAGAATCCAACAGTATGTGCAAGAACAAAACTGGCCAGTTTCTGTCATTTGGGCCTCTGTCACCTCGTTTTACTATTTCTAATGTAATTTTCAAGACTTAATACTTGATGGGGATGTTTGTTGCTGAATGGATTCGAGATAAATTCACTTGGCAGTAGGTTATTGAGTGATCACTATCCCAGTGAGTCAAGGCCTTTATAAGTCAGCTCATGTGACAGGGTTAGTGAGACTAGTGGAGGAAGTAATCAGGTGCATAATAATTTTGCCTCAGTTGAATGCTGACGTGCTGAAAACTGAATCAGGAAATGTGCAACATTCATGCTGGTATGTGTTTAGTTTTCTTGGAGTGCTTATCTGTGAAGTTAGTGAGTTATATTTCATGAGCATGACCAGTGAGCCCTGCATATGTTACCTCAGTTATATAGTCTTTCTTAAGACTGCACCAATGACCAAGGTGATAAAAGGTAAGTTTATCTTTTGCTGGCACATCTCATAGCTGAAACATCTGACCCCTCCTCTGACAATACCTCATCACCACCCGCTTGCTTTTTCTTGTTGTAAGAGGAGTGCGCTGATTTTTTTCCTACCCAAACCTTCACATCCCAGACCACAAAGAAGCTGTACCTCACTAATGTTAACTGAATTCCTCAAAGCCACTGAAGTTTTTTTTTTTTCATTGAATTATATTACATAAAAGAAGAAAGATAATAAATGACACAATTTCAAAGTGAAATGGATTCTTCAAATAAACCTCTTGCAGACTCCCAGTTAGAAAGAATATTGACAGAAGCTCTCTATATAAGGAAGCAAAGAACAGCTTTCTGAAAACAGCTCTTTGAAAATAAGGCGTGCCACACACCCATGACAGCAAGACAATGAGAGTTTACAAAGTCCTGTCCTTCTACCTTTGCTTTTGCTTTTTCTTCCATAATTTTCCTGAGAATAGATGTTAATTGGATTATACATCCCAAGTTGATTCTTGTGTTTCCTTAGCCCAGTCATATTGTGAGAGCAGTAAACAATGGTTAGGCTACCTGAATGGGAAGAGGAGGAAGTTCAGTTTGGACTCCAGAATCAGTGAGCAAATAAAATATAGTCAAGCCTAATGATTTGGGAAAATGGTTTACAAGACTGTATTGTACTCTTCATGTGCTATGTTAGTTTAAAATGAACTCTCCTTTTATCACAGGTGGTTAGGTTTTCAAAATTCAGCTTAATAGGGGCAACTGGATGCCTCAGTCAGTTAAGTGTCTGATTCTGGACTCTTGATTTTGGCTCAGGTCATGATCTCTTGGTTCCTGAGTGGGAGACCCGTGGGATTCTCTGTCTCCCTTTCTCTGCCCCTCCTCCACGGGCTCTCTGTCTCTCTCAAAAATAAATAAATAAACTTTTAAAAAATTAGGCTGAATAGGGGCGCCTGGATGGCTTAGTCAGTTAAGCGTCCGACTTTCACTTAGGTCATGATCTCGCGGTTCGTGGGTTCGAGCCCCGCGTCGGGCTCTGTGCTGACTGCCAGCTCAGAGCCTGGAGCCTGTTTCAGTGTCTGTGACTCCCTGTCTCTCTGACCCTCCCCTGCTCACGCTGTCTCTCTCTCTCTCTCTCCTAGAAATAAATAAAACATTAAAAAAAATTAGTCTGAATAGAAGAGGCACGGGTAAAATAGTAGTATTGCCTCATATTTGACTATGAGTGATGTTGGTTCATATTAAAAATGTATACTCTGACTTTCAGTTCTGTTAATCTTAGGTTGAAAAGTAAGTTTGTATTTCATTCAGGATGCTTTAAAAAAAAGAAGGAATGAGAACTGAAAACCACATTTCAAAATTAGGGATCAATAGATATGGTCAAGAAAATCTGTGATTTGGATGATAAAAGTAAGTAGAGACCGTCATGAAATGTAATAATCCAGTGTGGAAGTGATTATTATGCTATCACTCTTGTCTAATAATCACATTAAAATAACCATCATGTGTGAATGATATGCTGGTAGTTTCTACTCTCACGCATTCCAGGTGACTTCTTCTTCCCTTAAGGGATACATTTCAAAAGGGAACAAAAGCTACTTTCTCTTTCCTTCAATGCAGTAACTTCCTTGGAGAAAGGCAAATCAATGAATGATTTTGACTCCCTCCAACCCCCCATAAAGTCTTGATTACTGAATGAAATATGCCATTTTTCTAAATAGTTAAAACTAGACTTACTACTAAGTAAATCTCAAGACATTGTTAACAATAAGAAAACATTTTTCAGCTAACAAGGCTAATTTGTGAAAACTTCAGAGAGCTCTAAACATTCTTTAAAGTTCAGGTCTTTAAGGACACCTGAACATTAACATATCTAAAGCAGTGAATATTTTCAATGCTTCTTCTAAAAACTGATGACTTATTTGGCATTACATATCTTTATTTATTTATTTATTTTTAAGTTATCTCTATGCCCAATGTGGGGCTCAAACTCACGACCCCGAGATCAAAAGTCACATGATTTCCTGACTGAACTAGCCAGGTGCCTGCATTTCACATCTTTTTGTGAATAAATTTTACTATCATAATGTAATTAATCCTCATTCTTTTCAATTTTCTGCAATTTTTAGATTTCTTATATTCTTCTCAGTAGATTGTTTTGTCCATGTTTCCTATGAACTATCTTTAGGTCTTAAACACTAAGGGAATACGTAACCTAAATAGGCTAATTGGCACCAGCCTGGAACTTGAAGGCCTGAATTCTGATGCCTTTTGACTTTGCTTACTCCAGGTCACAATCTCAGCCCTAAGAAAAATGAATTGCACTTCCTAGGGTGTTTCTCAGAATGTACCATGCAAATTACTTCATCTTTCCAGGTTGAGAAGATGAGGATCTTCTGCGAATGGTTATGAGTAGTTATAAAGACATTTTACTTTTATTATTTTTAAATTTTTAAATGTTTTTAATTATTTCTGAGAAAGGGAGAGAGACAGCATGAGCAGGGGAGGGTCAGATAGAGAGGGAGATACAGAATCTGAAGCAGGCTCCAGGCTCTGAGCTAGCAGTCAGCACAGAGCCCAACATGGGGCTCGAACCCACGAACCATGAGCTCAAGACCTGAGCCGAAGTCAGACACTTAACCGGCTGAGCCACCCAGGTGCCCCTATAAAGACATTTTAGATCTTGGAGCTGCTGTGTAAGTCCCTCTGAATGGATTTTGTCAGCACCTTGACTGTTGCTCCCTTTTAACTGTCTAATTTTTTTATTTGACAGGGTACCATGCTTGGGAAGATTGAATTTGAAGGTCAGTCTGTGGATTTCATGGATCCGAATAAGCAGAATTTGATTGCTGAGGTTTCAACCAAGGTGAGAGATTTCCCTTCACATTTTGTAGTTCTATTTCTTGTAATATCAAAATCTTCACTTAGGCGGAGGTCATCTTCCTGAAGCACCAGAGTTGAGGGAAAAAAAGGATCTCATAGCAGCTAAAATATACAAATCATTTCACTCAAAGTTAGTAACTTTTCCTTGCTGCAATCTAGCTGCAATCAGAATGACTATGGAGAACATTCATGAAGGTCTACCAGGGCCTTTTCTTTTTTAATTTTTTAATGTTTATTTATTTTTGAGAGATGGAGAAAAGGAGAGAGAGAGCATGAGAGGAGGAGGGGCAGAGAGAGAGCCACAGAATCCAAAGCAGGATCCAAGCACTGTGCTGTCAGGACTGAGCCCTTTGCATACCTCAAACTCGTGAACTGTGAGATCATGACCTGAGCTGAAGTCAGACGCTTAACTGACTGAGCCACTCAAGTGCCCCCACCAGGGCGTTTTCTTAAGAAAATGTTATTAAAAGACTGAAAGTTGCCTAATTAATAGTATGTCAACCTCAAAGAAGACACACTTTGATTTTATCTGGGATTCCTGTTCCTATTCTATTCATATGGAAATGGGTGATGAAGATTATAGGTCCCAGACAATCATCACTGAGCCTTGATGTTGATGTTGGGTTCAGACATACATTCATGCTGAAGCATAAGAAAGATGAGTTGTTAAAGACAGTGAGTTTTAAATTAGATATGTAATTGCTTACATATTTGGAATTTGATCATGCTATATGCAATAATCTCATTTTTAATTCTAAAATTTGTTCATTCAAATGGCATGGAGCTATTTTTCCTGTGTTTGTTTTTAGACATTTCCCTGTGAAGTGGTTTGGTTTGAGACACAAAAGTGATATTTTTCCTTTAAGAATTGAGAGCTACCTTGCTGATCTAGTGTAGTATTTTCTACATGTGAAGAACGTTGTCCTAGAGGAATTCACCTTAAAAAATTCTGTGGTAATGAGGTTAAAAACACTGCATAACATATTCCTCCCTTTAAGAGTCATAATACAAATTCATATATTCATGTGTCTGTGAGTTCTTGCTTAAAACTGCTGTCATTCTGTATGAAGAATGTATACCGTATTTGTGTAGAGACTAGTAAAAAGAGCCTGTCTGTATTTTTATCTACCTCAAATCAAGGGAAAGATTGCAATGGTGAAAACTGACCCCGTTTGTTAATGCTTGGTGCAATTAAATAATTTCATTGTGACTGTGATAAAATGCATATTTGTATCAGACTATATTTATTCTATGAGTTTTATTTGGGTATGGTTGATTACTTAATTCATTGTCTTGTAATTGCAATTTGATGTGGCTACAACTAGATGGTAATATTGCTTTATTTTGTAGCAGAAACCTAAGGTTAAAAATAAATCTGTACTTTTTCAAATTATCTGATGAGAGAGATTATCTGTAGCATTTAGGGATCAGCTCAGCAATAATTTCTGCAGATCATGGAAGGAATGGGGTGTTTTTTATTTAGGATAGTTAGCAGGAGAAAAAATATGACAAACTTTATGTATATATTTTTTCAAGTACAGTCTAAGGATTGTCATTTCCCATTCTGTAGACTTGTGGAGAGAAGACATTCAGTTAAAGTAAAATGCTCTTTCAAATATCCAGGTTGCAACTTTTATCTAAAATCTTTCGGAAACATTGAAGTCATCCTAAATTCAGAATATAATAGCTAACTCTTGAAGCTGAAATGAGTGTGGGCACCCAACCTTCTAGGCTTTCCCTCTGTTTCTATTAATTCTCCTTTTATGACTTTGGGGAACTGATTCTTGGGTAAATGCCTATGAAAATGGATCTGACTCCAAGCAGTGCTTAAGATGTACTTAAAGAATTAGGCTCACAGACAGCACATATATAGCAACAAACAGAGATCTCTACAAATACACTAAACTAAGCCTGTTTATATGTGTTGGCAATTTTCATGTGAGAAGCAGAGATTCCAATATAGTGGAAAGGAAACATGACAAAGCATAGAAGCAGTTTATACATGTTCATCAGTTTTTAAGTAACAAGAGTGTCAAGAGATCTATTTTGTCCTTTGGAATCGAAGATAGGATTAGAGTTTTTAAGTATGACCATCAGGGATATCTCAGGATAATCACACTCACTGATGTTAGTTCAGGGCTGGGTCCTAATTAGTCAGGTTTGATGTCAAAGAGAGCTATTTGATGTAGATTCTAAGTACTTTCATTTTTAAAATAAAGTGCACTTTGTATTTCAAAAAAAAAAAAAAAGATGTACCTAATGATTATGAGATGCTTGGGGATCCTTTTGTGAAGCCTACCGTTTCAGTGTGGGTGAATGCATAGTAACCTAAAGAGACCAGTGGTCTACACTAGCTTAGCAATCATTTGACTCTCATCCTGATTTTATCCATTAGCCCCACTGCATAAGCCTAATGCACAACAGCTCTATCCCATCCAGACTTGATTGCAAGTTGAGGATCAAGTGGTATTTAAAGCGTGATGTATCTATTACATCTGCCTAGTGCTGAATCAGGAATACTTGAAAATTCCATTGCCACTGATTGTTAATGAGGCAAAACATGGGAGAGATTATTGATAACTATGGGAATTTCTCAGGGACCATTGTTATTACTGTAATCTACATTTTATGTAAAACGGCAAAGTACCCTTTGCTTCATAGAAAAGGTGCAGTTTGTGGCACTTGCTATGCCTTTCTTATCAATTGATTGTTAACTGCTAATGATTCCCTAGTCGTTAGCAATTACTCTGTTATCAATATAAGTGCAAAGCATCCTCAGATGTGTTTATGATACTGGTGTGTTGCTCATAGCTGGACCTTCCCTCTTACTCTCTGCTTTTTTAAAATGGCAGGATGTCAAGGTGTTTGGCAAAGGAAACCCCACGAAGGTGGTAGCTGTAGACTGTGGGATTAAAAACAATGTAATTCGCCTTCTAGTAAAGGTAAGTAATTTGTTCCATCTCAAGGCTGAGGATTTGTAATATTGATCTTTAGTGTTAAACTGATTTCCTTTTTCTGCGTCAGATAAAGCTAATGTGTTCTCTCAAAATGTCAGGGGATCCACTTTCTTCTTTCTGTCTTTGATCTACAAAATAACATTTACTCCTGTTAAAACTAGAGATGTGGAGTATGTTTTTAAAAAAATCTTTAATGTCACAAACAGAGAAGAATGATGACTTCTTATCACTTATTGACTGACATGCTGAGACATGCCATGTTTACTTTCTTTGGGTTTAGAGATAACCAAAAATTTAGTCAGTTGGAGAACTCCTCCATTGGAGTACATTTGTTATGTGACAAATGTTTGAAGGGATCATGCCCTGATATAGCACAAACTTTCACATTGCTTTATATAGACTCTTAGACAACAAATTAAAATTAAACCTTAAAAATTCTTGAGGAGAATGTAGCCATTATAATGTTTCCTTAAATATTGTTTTGTTGGGATTTCTCCTCCCACTTCTCCATCTCTCTCCCTATCTATGTTTCTGTTTCTATTTCTCTCTCTCTCTCTCTCTCACATATACACACACACACACTCACATGCACACACACACACTCACATGCACACACACACGCACACACAGATGTTTCCATAATACCAAAATGGTATGAATACAGAAGAATTCTTCAATCCATCTCCTCTTTGATAGAGAGTATCAACAATATCCAAATCATGATTTCAATTTCTGGTCCATTTTATTAATAAAACTTTGCATGGACTCTTTAGTAGCAGATGCTGTTGATGGCCTATCTATACCTTCTTTTCATTTTACCATTATAGGGCATTTTGTCCATACTCCAATTTCAAATGTCTGCACTTCATTGCTTGAGGGCTCTCTTTATTTGGTTGGAGGTGGCTGGTAGGCAAGAAATACTGTAGAATTAATGATCTTTGGAGCATCCTCTACCCAATGACTAGAGAAAGTCAGTGTGGAAATATCTCAACTCCTTTGCCCCATGACTGAGCTATCTTGAGGGTGGATTGTCTACACTGTCTCTCAGAGTTCCCCAGTGGGCTGAAGCTCTAGTTGTTCAAAGAACTTGATAATGGATACTTTATTGGAGTGCCTCACAGTGTCACTTTTTATTGGTATTTCTTAGAACTCTTCCAAATATACTTCTTTTTCTCAAATTTTCGTCTCAGGAAATGTTTCTAGGGAAATTATCAAAGATGTCTTCCTACCCACTTCTATATATATAAATTCTAATTATTTGATAAGAATACATATGCTACAGATAATATGAGAAAACACTAGGAAAGAAGGCTGATAAAAATTTGGTCAGATAAAAAAAGCAAAATTGAAAAAGGTGAGAGGGAGACCAGAATAATTTTGCAGAAAAAGGATTTATCATTCTTCTTTGGAACTCTCTACCACAGCTTGTGAAAATAACCTATATTGTTGGGTGCCCAGTCAGGAATTCTTTAGGCTTTGAAAGAATTCCCCCCTAAAGTATGTGAAAGTACATTATTTTTTTCAGGATCAAAACTGTAATGGTGCTTTTTTCTTCACTTTCTATTGACCATTGGCTCCATCTATGTTATGCAAAATACAGTGAGCCACCAAGGAATTTTTCCTTCAGCATTATTCATTTGCATCATGTACTATTTCCCCACCCCTTTAGGGAGTGGTTAATCAAGAGAAGGTCTAGGCAAAATTACACTTTGGCAAAGAAAAATGTTATTAAACTGATAATTTTTGCATTTCTTTTCTAGCGAGGAGCTGAAGTGCATTTAGTTCCCTGGAATCATGATTTCACCAAGATGGAGTATGATGGGCTTGTAATTGCTGGAGGACCCGGGAACCCAGCTCTTGCACAACCACTAATTCAGAACATCAAAAAGGTACGGTGACCCTGGGGGTAGTGTGTATTTGTGTGTGAGCAAGAGGGACTCTGCTATGTAACTGCCATAAAGGCTATAACATATTTTAGGTATTCTGATATTCTTTACTACTCTTATCTATGACCTCTGAAGTATGGTCAGCAGATACTGTATGGGAGGAACCAATAAGGAGAGAGTACCAGAGAAAAAAGAACCTTTCTTTAGACAAAGTGACTGGGATTGTGTCCTCTAGTCAAGAGAGCAGGAGTGTAATCTCCAAGTATGTCTCTCTGTATGGTCATAAAATGACAATTCATGTTTCTCACCATGACTTTTGACCTGAAACACCTTTAGGTTTCTAAAGAAATATTAAATTTTTTGTAGTTTCAATATTAAGAACATTTTATGGAATTCTAATGCTACAAATTTGTCAGTCACATTCATATTTATAGCCTAATGTTTTTAAGTTTATTCATTTATTTTGAGAGAGAGTACGTGCACACGAGTGGGGGAGGGGCAGAGAGAGAGAGAGGGAAAGAGAGAATCCCAAGCAGGTTCTGCAATGTCAGTGCAGAGCCCCATGCGGGGCTCCATCTTACTACTGTGAGATCATGATCTGAGCCGAATCCAGAGTCGGATGCCCAACTGACTGAGCCGCCTTGGCTCTCCTACAGTCTTATGTTTTATTCAATTACTATTTTCTTGTTAATTAAGGAAAAAAAAGGATGCTTCACTTTTATTCCTTCAGAGGCAGCATTGTTTTGGCTGGGGTTGGTAGAACTGTACTTCTGTTAATAAAATTCTCCCTGTATTAGGTTTTGGAGAGTGATCGTAAGGAGCCATTGTTTGGAATCAGTACAGGAAATTTAATAACAGGATTGGCTGCTGGTGCTAAAACCTACAAGATGTCCATGGCCAATAGGTGAGATAGTTACGCTTCTGTTAACAGGTCAAACTAGATCTGAAATACCGTTATTAACTAAACGCGAAAGACTTGGAGAATTTACATGCCATTTTCTTTAGGAAAAACAGATAACTGTACTATTACATGGTTCACAGTCGTCTGACTACCTGATACCACTTTTATTGCATTTTTGAAAGGCAGCCTTGTCTAACAATAATGTTGCTATAATTTAAAGTTATTTTCCTTCCCTTGGCATAAGTTGAGGTTATAATGCTCAATCAAATGATATTCTAAGGGAAACTGTTTTGCTTTCTAACACTGTAGGACTATAGTGTGACTTAAGAATGGGGAAATCTTCAGATCCTCTTGAGTTCACTTCTTATCCCACATGATACCAATTTATTTAACATGGAGCTTTCCTCCACGGCCCACCCTCTGCATGAAGTGTGATTCAAAATAATTCAGGACAGAGTCGTCTCTATTATTTCCCCCAAACTCTCCTCTGGCTTTAAAATTACTTAGCTCCCTTAAAATAAATCACTTATATTTGTCTCTCTGTTAAGCTAGTGAGCAATTCTTAACTTTTTGTTATGAGTGCCGTTCTCCCTTTTCTAAAACTGTAGAAGCTTAATAGACCTGCTATTTAACACACAGCAAAGCTTCCTGAAATCATTTTTGTTGCTAAAATTATTGGGATTAACAATCTGTGACTTTTCTCACAGAGTAATTTTCACTAAGCAATTGAAACCTTCACATTTTAATAGGCTTTCCTTGTTCACTATTTTACGATGAATGTGTTTATATTCTCTTCACTTTTCCTTTTCCCTATTCTTTCTCTCCTTTTCTCTCCAGAGGGCAAAATCAGCCTGTTTTGAATATCACAAATAGACAGGCTTTCATTACCGCTCAGAATCATGGCTATGCTCTGGACAACACCCTTCCTGCTGGCTGGAAGCCACTTTTTGTGAATGTCAATGATCAAACCAATGAGGTAAGGGCTCTCAATAAACCTGTTCAGTAGGCAATGAGTAATGCGGAGCTTTTAATACTCTGTTATACAGATACCTTGTTTATGTGGGCTTTTTTGGTGGGTGCGTGTATAAAAACTCCTCTTATAGGTTATTTCCCAGGGCCCTCTGCTTTTTAAAAAGTTGTTTCTATCTTCTTGTCTCACCAGTTGACTCATTAAGATCCACTCTTTGAGTGATTAATCAGTGACTGTCTGACACATTCATTGCTAATAGCCAATTGGTGGAGATCTCTTTGGGCCTAGTCTGTGTGAGTCTCTGGGACTCACTTAGCTTTGAAGTAGCCTTTGAGAAGACCCTTGGAGAAGTAATTTAGGAGTGGGAGATAAGAAGATTTGAGTTTATTCTGAGATGCTGGGGAGGGGGGCCCAAAGGCTATGGGCCAAATCTGTTGTTTTTATTGAGAGGATCACATTTGGTTGAGGCCTTTCTTGGCCTGTTTTTATCATGGCTTTAGCTGCTAGAATGTCTTTAAGCATTTAACTTAGTGTTTTTATTTGGACTTTATTGTCCGCTAAATAGTACACAGCCCTGGTTGACACTTATTGTTACAGAAGTAATTTCTTCCTATTTCTTATTCCTTTAGGGGATTATGCATGAGAGCAAACCCTTCTTTGGTGTGCAGTTCCACCCAGAGGTTGGCCCAGGCCCAACAGACACTGAGGTATGTCAGAAAATGAGGCCTATTATACACTTAATCTTTTTTATTTTATTTGTATTTTTTTAACTTTTTAAAAAATGTTTTATTTATTTTGAGAGAGAGAGACAGCGTGAACAGGGGAGGGCCAGAGAGAGAGGGAGACACCGAATCTGAAACAGGCTCCAGGCTCTGAGCTAGCTGTCAGCACAGAGCCCGACGCCGGGGCTCAAACCCATGAACCATGAGACCATGACCTGCGCTGAAGTCGGGCGCTTAACTGACTGAGCCACCCAGGTGCCCCACACTTAATCTTTTTTAAAATCAGAAATGTATTTATGTGGGAACTTGAGAAACAAAAATAATCACCCCAGATGATCTTGGGTAAGAACATTTTCAAGAAGAATGCTTTGATAACGCACACATTGTATTAAAATTTCCCCATGAATATCAGAGAGGAAATTTCTATCTCTTTTAAAATTTAAAGTGGGAAAGCCCTTAAGAAACCTGATGCGATGCTATTTTTATTTAAATCGTTATCATTCTAATATATTTAGTTCTGAAATTTACAATGGTTGTACTATGCAAATGAATTCCCTCTTGCTCTCTTGTTCTCATAACTGAAATGAAATTTTAATCCCCCATCTGTGACTTCACAAAAATCCCTATGGCAACTGGTTGTATAGCCAGGAAGGGAGAATAAACAGCAGCAGGAGAAGGAAGGGGTATTCAGGAGGGGAGAGGGCGTGCGTGCACATATATATCAGTCAGATGGCTTAAGAAAAGAACCACAAGGAATGCTTAGAGGAATTTTGTTTTAATTTAAATATTTTTATTTTTGTGTGTGAGTTTTTGGTTCAGTGCTCAAAGTCATCTTTCCAAACGAAAGCTCCTGGTGACACTCAGAAAAGTCTGGAAAGTCTGGTGTGACTTCCTCTCCCACACCCTAAGGCCTCCACTAGCCATGCTGACAGTTTCCCCTTGTCAGCAGATATTCTCAGAAAAGACACCTAGGTAAAATGAGGAGAATCAGTTTTCCCTCTGTAAAGCCTACTTTCTAAACTGTGACCTGCCTTTTTAGACATTTATGCTTTGTTTATATTTTAATATTATTAGGAAATAATGATTCTTAACAGCCCAAATTAGTATACTGTTACCTACCCACAATGAAAAGCATAAAGAAAATTTGGTGACGTACACTGTAGCCTAATGCATGGTGAATACTGTTTTTTTTTTTTTTGTAACTTAAAATTTAAATATTTTGCCTATATTAGTACTTCAGATTAGGAACATTGAAATTAAGACATGCAACATCCAGTAGCACTTAATCCTTTTTCTTTGTCCTGCCAAAAAGCTGCAAAATGAATATCTGTTGGAATTTGTCATGTCTGGTGAAACAACAGAAGTAAATTCATTGGTAACGTTTAAGAGTAAACTTTAGAGATATTTTTTAGAGAAAACAGAAATTTTCAAAATCCAGTTGTTTTGAACTTTAGGATGTATATGTAATATAGCTTTAATTTCTTTTGTATAACTGGAGTTTTATTTAGAAGAAAACATTTAGAAGAAAATAACCCCTAATTAAGGGGATGGAAACGACATTCTTAGAAGGCATTATCTGAAATGTTCATTGTCTGCTGCAAACTTTCTTTTGATAGGATTTGAAGTGAACAATTAGAAATGTTTATTTGACCTAATTCTTATAATAGTAAATATTTAATTTTGCCAATTTTGGCAGAAAAATAAAAACCAAATAGGGCATATGAATACTTATCCTAAAAAAAAGTATTTGTTACTTATCTGAAGTTCAAATTTAACTGGTCGTGCTGTGTTTTATATAGCAACCTGATGAGTTTTCAGCTTCTAACTTGGTCTATTTTTTTCTAGTACCTGTTTGATTCCTTTTTCTCACTGATAAAAAAAGGGAAAGGTACCACGATTACATCGGTTCTGCCCAAGCCAGCACTAGTTGCCTCTCGAGTTGAGGTCAGTATATGTGGGCTTCTTTGTGACTTACGTATTTTTTATTTTCGTTATCGTGTGATAATTTTTTAAAATTAATGATAACCATTTTAATGACTGCAAAAGATGAATAGTAATATGGTAATTACTCATTATTTTAGCATCTAATTATTTTGTCTGTTCTTGATGGTGTTTGTAGGAATTTGCCTGTTTTGATATAAAATCTTTTACAGTTTACTTCTTCAAGAAAATTTGTAATAAAATAATTTAATAAAGGATAGGCTTTTAGTTTCAAATCTGACACATTTTTATTATGTAATAAACTATAGTCTTATGTATGCTTGAGATACAGTTCAGGTTACAGAATTATTATAGATGAAAAAACATTTTTTTGTTTCAGCTGGAAGTATTATTCAACATCATAAATAGAATAATATTATTTTCCTCTAAAAAGCAAATGGATAAGGATTACTATAGCACAAGACATGAATCCTTATTTGTTCAAATGTATATGTTAATATGTTAAGGGTTCCACCCATTTCCCTCACAGCTAAACCACACATATACCCACATCAATTATTATATAAAATTTAGAGAATGTATATATATTCTCAAGTATATATGTACATATTGACTCTTTTTATAAGTAAAAATAATTGAATTATATATTTGCATAAAATGATAATTTGAGTTGGATGCTCTGTTTTAAGGATTTCCATGGCAGCCTTTTTTCCTGAGATGGAAAGATTGGAGGTAATTTACCCACTCGGTGTGTAATAAAACGGTGGATTCTCAGTAGCCAAAGAAGCCATGTGTTTACTGTATAATGTTTTTCTCAGAATATCAACCCATGTTCTTCAGATGAGTTTCTTTTAGTTAATCGTGAGGAAAAAGATACAATTTGGGATTCCACATGTCTTTGCATGTAGTAGGCATTTAATAAATATTTGTTGAGGCAAACCAACTTTCCCAAGTCCTTGTGTTTTTGCAGTGAGCAAGAGTATCTTTCTTCTCTGAAGGTTTGGCTCTTGTGGCTCAAAAATAAGCAGTATCATTATTTCCTTGGAATCATATATACAATTTGTAGATTTTCAGTATGTTGCCAAGACATGTGCTTTATCTTGTTGCGTTATCTGTAACTATTTCTGGCACTGAACTGTAAGGGCAAAAGTGTGAATATACAGGTGTACCCATGTCCCCTTGCCTTCTATATTTTCATTTGTCCGTTAGGGAAGGCCCAGCGGCTTCCTTTGTCCAGAAGGAAACCAAAGAATATAAACCAAAGAATGTAACACATTTAAATTTTAGAGAGTCTTATCATATATACATTTGTTTTAAAATATATATTTATGTAATTATGCTTAAATATTTATGTCTTTGAATAAAATGTAGACTTCTCAAAATTTTTTACTTAAATGGAAAAAAAAACTCCATGGACTTTGGAAATTGCTTTGAAATTAGAGATGTTTAAATTGTTAATCTTTTTCCTCACCTATCAACATATTTTTCAAAATATTGTACTTCAAATCACCATGTAAACTTAGACAATATAGTTTGAGTTCTCCACTCTTGAAAATGCCTATTTCTCCCATCTTCCTAATCAAAGCAATGTCATTTTCTTATTGCTTACAGGTTTCCAAAGTCCTTATCCTAGGATCAGGAGGTCTATCTATTGGTCAGGCAGGTGAATTTGACTACTCGGGATCACAAGCTGTAAAAGCCATGAAGGTGAGAGATCTTTGTAGAATTAATATACTCCTTTAATGAGTCTAATTAGTATTTTATAATTTAGATTTATGACACTACCCCCTCTCAAAGTCACTATAATTGATATCCTTAACTATTCCTTACACATCTTATATTAAAGAAACTTTGATCACAGGCAAAAATTTTAACCTTCTCAAACTTTTTTCACACCTGCAAATCAAGAACTTTAGCATGATCTCCAAAATCATCTATGTTGCCACCTATTTATACTGAAAACATAAAAAGTCACATTTACAGATGTTGCTCATTTCCTTTGATGCAGTGAGCTTCTAAAATATACTTGCCTTTTGTGTGAAAGAGGAAATTGGGCTCTACGATATTTTGAATGTTCTACAGGATGCGTCAGGTATCTATGGCTGAAATGGCAAGATCCAGTTGAGAGAACAAAGGCAACCGTGCCTTTTGTCCAAGCTATAGAAGTTGTTATCTGTCACTAGGGGACCCAATTTCCCCATCTGTGACTTGGGCTGGGTGACCTACCAGAATGATCTGGCAGATTTTCACGTAAAAAAGAGGATTTGATACTCATGTTGGGAAGAACACCCTCCCTGTTTATTCAAAGTCTTTCAAGATCTCCCCAACCGTTTGTTATAGCAAAACAAACCTTTAGAAAAATTTCACTGTCCATATAACATATTTCTATTAAAAAACCAACTTAGCATCCCTTCAGTGTCCTTATTTCCTTGGATATTCACCACTTTGGTGCTAATGAGGCCATCCAGTGGCCATATGAGCTCTTCTGTGACATTGCCTCTGGCTTTGCAGTATAAATCCATTCACCAGAGACCTGGCTAGGAGAAAGCAAGACACTGAAGGTGGCAGGAAACTAGGACAACAAACACAGAAAAATGATTGGCCAGAACTTTTTGTTTTGCTTTATTTAATATTCTGTACACAAAGATGTTTGTTGGAAAGACCAGAATGCAGCCACCAATTACCTAACTCTCTTCCCGTTTGTTTTTATTTTTTTAATACTCCTCTCCATACATGCATAGGCATATACACACATACATATGTGTTTTTTTGTGTACATTTTCAAAGAGTACTTTATTTCATTGTAGTATGATTCAATTTCTCTTTATATAATTAAAGGATGTCCAATGGTTTAGATTGGTTGGAAAGCACTGTAAGTGCATTCAGGATTTATAAATACATCTAATAGTTAGCATGCTTTTAATTCTATTTGGTAGTTTTATAAAGGAGTAGTATTTTCATAGCTTTTATTTTTTTTACATGCTTTACATCCATTAGGTGAAGTTATGTATTTTAGCTTAAGGATAGGAATTATTAGGTAAAGTATTATGATTAATTAGGAAGTTAATAGAAATGATTTTCTGAGCTAAATATTTAAAAATGATCAGATGGTGCATATATTATAGCCATAACTATATTAGAAAGAAGTTAGAAAAATTATTAAAATAGCTTGAAATTATTTCTAAGTTTTAAAATGTATGAACACTCATCACAGTCATTTATGGAACTTTACCTATATAATTCGACTTCTCAAAAATAGCAATATTCAATGTATCGCACATTCAAGAAAATACTTAAGTCTGTTTGTGCTTTTCTTTAGTAGTTAGACCTTCTGTAAGTTTGATGATGTGTTCTCAGTTTAGACTTAATTATTTAAATTCCAATCCATATTTTAAATGCATTTGCTTATCTGTATGTATATGTTCAAAAATTTTTAACAATACTTTTTTTAACGCACTTTCTTGAACTCTTGAGAGATGGCTCATATTGAGGGAAGGGCATAGAACTTGAATCATAAGACTCGGATTAGAGACCTAATTTTGCCATTTATCAGCTATAAGATCTTTGTCAAGTCACTTAACCTTATAGAATGTCAAGTTTTTCATCTGTGAGGTAGAAATTTCTCTTGTAGTCTTGGAATAAAAATCAAATAAATTAATAAAGAAGTACATTATAAGTTTTACGGCACCATTTGAATTTAAAGTGATATGAAATATATTTAATATTTTATTCAGATCATCCCCGAAGGGCATGTAGGGCTTTCAAGGATGATTTTTATACTTTCATCTGAATATTTTGTTGATGTTTTAGATGCGTTCAAAATTGACATGGTCATAGGCAAAATAATAAGAGCCATATGGCCATATTTTATAATAATTATTTTGCTAAGTGTCATGTTCATCCTAGTTTATAAAGCTATTATCCTTCAGAGCTTACATGAAGAATTATTTTTCAGGTATCTCCAGATGTGAGAAATAAGATAGAGCTATGAATACCTTTACACACACACACACACACACACACACACACACACACAGAAATTTTTATTTTATTTTTTTCCGCTTGGTCATTTTCTATTAATATAAGATGTATACAGCATATAATGCTCTTTGTTGACACATTAAGGCAGGCATGAAAATCTAAAAGGATGGAATCCAGCAGAAGGCTCTTGATGCTTCCAGCAAAGAAGCACATCATCATGCATTTTAAGTGTACACTCCATGTTGGTCTTTGACAAACATTGTTAAGGGAGGCTTCTTTGATGTTTCCTCTGGTTCTATTTTATAGCTTACTAATTTTTAAGTTTTTAAAGCATTTTATTTAGTCTTTTAAGGTCAATTGGGTTATAAAGTTCAGCAGTATTTGTAGACCTTTAGTCAAATTTTATAGACATTATCTTAAGTTTTGCCTGATGCCTCCAGTGGCAAAGAATTCGGGGTGAACCTCATGAGGCAGCCAGTCTTTTTGGATAGTTTTATTATCAAGCAAGTTTTTCCTTCCTTTCATCAAACATTTGTCTTCCTTTTTATTCCTAGTTTTACTACTGATCTCTACAGCCCATAGTGAGTTTTGTCACCCAATACAAACCCTCCGTTTGAATATGGTCATTCTCTTCTTTAGACCATATGTTCCCATTCTGGGTCCTTTTGTTTTTTTTCAGGAAGAAAATGTCAAAACTGTCTTGATGAACCCAAACATTGCATCGGTGCAGACCAACGAGGTGGGCTTAAAGCAAGCAGATACGGTCTACTTTCTCCCTATCACCCCTCAGTTTGTCACAGAGGTCATCAAGGCGGAGCGGCCAGATGGGTTAATTCTAGGCATGGGTGGCCAGACAGCTCTGAACTGTGGTGAGTTCTTTTTAGTTTAACTGTAGAGCTTCAGCCCATGCACTGCTGTGTAATATTTTTTGTTTGAATCCATCTACCAATTATGCTCTGTGTGTTCATAAAAGCTTTTCTTTCTTTAATGTGTGAGGAAGCCATTAGCAAACAACCACCTGAAAATGTCATGTGATAAATATTACTGGTTTATTTCGCAGAACAGCTGAGGTACAAAAGAAAACCTTTTACCTGAATGCTCTCAGGTGGCCAAGTGAGGTCTCTCTCCTCCATTTCAGGATTTTGCTTTTTTTCTGTTACCAGTGAAACCCTGTGAACTATCATGAATAAAAAATGAGAATTAACGTTGACTAAATGCTTTGTGCTGTCACGTGTTGGCCCTGTAGCATTTGGATTTCACATATATTTTCATGATAACATAGATTAGTCTCTCTACTATCCCTTCATGCATTTGCTGAGTCCAATGCTCTGTCCCTTTGACAACGCTTCAAATCTTTGGAACTAGATAATGAATGAGAATCTCATTAGCTAGTTGGGGTAAGCAGTTGGTGACATAATTTATAAGTCAAATATAAAAATCTTAGCTAAAGTTAGATGGCATGCTAATGGAAACCCTATTTTGATGATTTTTCACCCATATAGAGATCCACATCACTGGAATTATTTAAATAAGAGAATCTCATTATAGAAATGGACCATAGAAGGAAACAAAAGATACTAAAATCTAGAAGTTCACTGCATACTATGATTTTTATTAATAAGGATAGTATAAATCATGTGGAGAAGTGGTATAATAAGTAATAATACCACCAGCAAAATATTTTGCTAGAATGTCCTCAGAATTTTTCTTTCAAAATTTTTTTCCTTAAGTACAATTTTATTGTGGACTCTGGTGACTTTTTGGAGTTCATTTTAAAGTTAAAAAAAGGGGCACCTGGGTGGCTTAGTCGGTTAAGCATCAGACTTTCGCTTAGGTCATGATCCCTTGCGGTTCGTGGGTTCGAGCCCCGCGTCGGGCTCTGTGCTGACTGCCAGCTCAGAGCCTGGAGCCTGTTTCAGTCTGTGACTCCCTCTCTCTCTGACCCTCCCCTGCTCACGCTGTCTCTCTCTCTCTCTCCTAGAAATAAATAAAAAAAAATTAAAAAAAAAATAAAGTTAAAAAAAAGTTGCATTCAGGTATCTGTTAAGAAAGACTTAAGAGTTTGAGATTTTAGAACTTGATTATACTTCATTCTTCTGTAGGAGTGGAACTATTCAGGAGAGGTGTACTCAAGGAGTATGGTGTGAAAGTCCTGGGGACCTCAGTTGAATCCATTATGGCCACAGAAGACAGGCAGCTGTTCTCGGACAAACTAAATGAAATTAATGAAAAGATTGCTCCAAGCTTTGCGGTGGAATCTGTAAGGAATCATTATTCTGGAGAAACAAGGCCATTATTTGTCTTACATTTAGAGGGAGAATTATTTGTCATGCCTGAAAATAAGAGTTACATTATTATATTTGCATATAATTTCTTCCAGAAATGTCTCAGTATCTGAGAGTCTTTGTGTATTAATCACAGCCTTTCATGCTAAAATGTTCGGGAGAGGTATTCATATTTTATGGAAAGGAAAGCAAAAGCCCATAGATGAAGTGGTTTATCAATGGTTGAAGTGCCACTGACTATCAAATCTCATGAATTAAAACAAAGAACGATGTCAACTTACAATGCCAAAGTGATTTTTACCTTCTTCCTGGGATTTGACACCCATCTTGTTGATGCAAATGACCTGCAAATGGGAAATGATTGGATTGAAGTTTTCTTGTTAGAATGGAATAAATATTTACAAATGAAATTACCTAGAAAAAAGCCATTGAATATAATCGATACGATTCATGACTGAAAAACTTGTAGTTTAGATGTTTGAAGAGGATAGATCATTTTGTGTTTTTGTTAATCATTTTCTATTGTAGCCTGTGCCTATTGAGAGGCTATTATGAGGCACTAAGATATCTATATCATCTATATCTATATCTATCTGTATCTGTATCTATATATCTATTTGTATCTGTATCTATGTCTATATCTATATCTATCATCTATATCTATATCTATATCTATATGTTTTTGTCCCTGACTTTATTCCTGATTTCAGGCATATAGTCAGTGAAGTGGGGGTTCTAGAGGCAGTTTTTGATGCAACTTCCCCATTGCAAAAATAGGCAAATCTTGAGGGAAAAGGGCAGCTACTGTTGGGACCACTAAAATGGGTTGTATATGTTTCAGAAAAGAATGCTCTCAAGTACACACAATGTTGCAGAGCTGTCAGTCAGGAATAGTCCCAGGATAGCTCTGCTGAACATTTGGAAAGCTCCTGCCATACATTTATTCTTTCATTGCCAGATTTAATTATGTCCTTGCTTCCTCAGGATGCGAAACAGGCATATGGGAAAGGTGTAATTACACTCCCATTGGTAGTGTAATAATATTCCATGACAGAAAAATATAGCCACCATATGTTGTATTCTGTAAGTTAAAAAAAAAAAAAATCTATGCTTCTGGGACTACTCTCTGACCGAACTTGAAAAATGAAAACTCTTTCTATATAGTACTCCTAATGGCCTATTGCAGGAATATCAAGTTAGTTTCAGCAGTAGAAATCCTTGTATCATGAAGAGATGAAGGTTTTTAAGTAGAATTTAAAAATTCAGGGGCGTTTGGGTGGCTTAGTCGGTTAAGCGTCCGACTTTCGCTTAGGTCATGATCTCGCGGTTCGTGGGTTTGAGCCCCGCGTCAGGCTCTGTGCTGACTGCCAGCTCAGAGCCTGGAGCCTATTTCAGAGTCTGTGTCTCCCTCTCTTTCTGACCCTCCCCCTGCTCACGCTGTCTCTCTCTCTCTCCTAGAAATAAATAAAAATATTAATAAAAAAATTTCAATATGGCTCCCATTCTCAAATTAATGATGATTATGTTAGCTTTGGTCATTGTTTTATTTTTTATATGGCAAAATAAAATTTATAACTAAAAGATGAAAGAAAACTTTCAGTGGTTATGAAAAAAATCCTAGAATTTTACTTCAAATTTGTAAAACAACACTTGTGTTTCAGTAGGAAATGAAGGAATAACACATTTCTATAGTCATTCTTCCCAAATAAACTGATTTACCTGAATTGCTAGACTCTATTGGTATTTTTTTTTCTGATAGTGTGGTCAGCTTTTCAAACTTTGAGTTTTTCTTGTTGATAGATTGAGGATGCTCTGAAAGCAGCAGATAAGATTGGCTACCCAGTGATGATCCGTTCTGCCTATGCCCTGGGTGGGTTAGGCTCTGGCATCTGTCCTAATAAGGAGATCTTACTGGACCTCAGCACAAAGGTATGTATTTTCACAGACCAAATTCTTACCAATCAAGAAAACTGATTTGATACACTCTTTCAATTAGAGAAAGTTATGTAGATGAGAAATGACCTTTTCTCTATTAAAACCACTGTCATGTTTTCCAAAAGTATTGTCCAACAGACAGTACCTTTGTAAGGGAAATGCAGTGTAGTTATTTACATTGGAACACAGCATTAGCCAAATTTCTTGATGAACTCTTGAGGTTCTTGCTATAACTTTTTGTTTCCTGCTTATGTATGCTTCTTTTTATTAAATAAGGAGTCTTTTGTCGGTTGTGTGTGCTCTCTTCTCATTGAATAGAACGATGCCTGGTGACATGGGGTCTCAATAATTGCTTGCTGAATGAATGAATGCATGTGCAGTCAAGAGACCCATGTAACTTACATGGTGGTCATGGAAGTGAATTTGACAGAATTATAAGAGCTATTTTGGGGAGTGCTAGGTAAACACCAAACACAGCTTATATCTATCATGACTTACTTTTCAGAGTGAAATAAAATGCAGCCCTTGAGTTGTTAACATAGGATTTCGAGAACAGATAAATAAAATTAAATATATTTAGATAACTATAATGACTAACATTTCATTAAGTTGGATTTAGTGTTTCTAAAGTTGCCAAAGGAAATTTAAAAAAGGACAATATATCAATATCAATATTTCTTGTTTCCATTCTGGACTTATGAATCCTGTATTTAAAGAAAAGACAGGTTTATAGAAGCAATTTTTTTTAGCATACTAGATGTTCCCAATATTTTTAGTATTACTAATCTCATTATTACTCCCAGTAGTGACAATGTGTACTTACTCTCTATTAAAAATATTTTTTTACTGTATAAAAAACATTCTGTATACTGAATTGTTTAAAAGTGTTTACAGTGAAAGCAATTTAGGAATGGGATAAATGTTAAGGATTTACAATTCCTCTAAAATAAGCAGCATGGCATTGAATGCTTTTTTGTTGAAAATCTAGCTTTTCCCTTGAGAAAAATTACTTGTATCATTCTTTCCTAAACTACCCCTTATTCTCTTGAGATTATATTTAGCACCTTCAGAAGCTGCATTAGCTCATCTGGGCCTCAATGTTAGGCTTTTGCATAAAATCTGAGACTAGAAGGAAGTTGAGGCAACATCTCATTTGATGTCAGTTATCCTTGTGTCCAAATATCCAGCCTAGTCTATTAGAATGCAGAATGCTTTCCCAAATCCAAACCCGTTGTTTCCCAGATTTCCTCTTTTAGCATGCAATCCTAATGACACATTAATCATTACTAAATTGTTAACGCTGGCTACAGAGTTTCTTAACCACTTTGAAAACCTCATCATAGGCAGCTGTGGGGACAAATGTGTTCATTTGCCATTGCACATGGTGGATCCTATAGTGTTGACTGAGGTTAAACAGATAGTGTTGAGGCACATTAAAGAAATGCTAACACTGAATTATTATTTCATTATACTGCCTACTAAAAATTTGAAAAAATTTGCAGTACCTTCATCAGTTACTTCCTGTTCCCTTCTCACTGCCATTGCAAACTGAAAACATTATAAGACAAAGGACATTTCTGTCTTGGATTTTCAGCCACCAAATGTCCTAAGGTCGAAGACTGCCTCTTTCATATTTTGGGTTCAGTATTCTACCCACCAGTGCGTACACAGTAAATATGAAATGATAATTATACTAATTCATATCTGTTTAATCAGGCATACATGATATATGACTCAGGGTATTTAAGCACTTAGGCAGTAATTAACCATAATAATAGTTGCATATGATTCTTCTAATTCTCAAGTTTCATATGCCATCTTGGCTAACAGTTTACAACCATCATTATCTCCTTTGTTCTCCTCATCAACATCAACTGACTTTTATTGTGTATGTCACTGTACAAAGCACTCTCAGCTATTTTAGAGAAAACCAGAGTCTTTAGACTTATTTTTCCATATTTATTTGCACTTATCACATTTTCTGGTTCCACAGAAGCCTTGCTGCTGAAATAATTCCATTTCCCTCTGCCTGATTGCTCAATTATTTTCTCTTTTTCCTAAATTAGTTCGATTTAATGTCATATCAGCACTTTGAATGGCAAGCCTCAATAATATAAATCAAGCTTATTCACTGCAGGATGCTATTCCTAGTACCTCACTGATTTTCTGACACATGGTGCCTTCTGGAGCATTGAGGGGGAGGGAGACTAGGCTCCAGACCATGAGGCTGACCGGGATTCAGGCCAGAGCATTGTGCCAAATATCCATGTTTAAACCGTAGCCTTTCCTTACACTTTGATACCTTGTGTCACCAATTTCTAGGCCTTTGCTATGACCAACCAGATTCTGGTGGAGAGGTCAGTGACAGGTTGGAAAGAAATAGAATATGAAGTGGTCCGAGATGCTGATGACAATTGTGTCACTGTCTGTAACATGGAAAATGTTGATG
Source organism: Proteles cristata cristata (assembly GCA_017311185.1). NCBI lineage: Eukaryota > Metazoa > Chordata > Mammalia > Carnivora > Hyaenidae > Proteles > Proteles cristata. The sequence continues at coordinate 55,095 of JAESUZ010003983.1, forward strand.
CCATGGGTGTTCATACAGGTAAGCAAAGAGTCTTCAAGAATTATAGTAATGCCTGTGTTCAAGCTTCTGATGACCCATAGACACCTTTATTAAGTCCTTTTTGTTAAACTACAATTCTTAGCTGACAGACTAGTGATAATACAAAATAGTATTTCACAGTATTGAAAATAATCTCACGTTCATTTTGATCTTCACAAAAACCCTGTGAAGTAAGACAGGTATTATTGTATTATTCTGATTTCATTTGAGGAAGAGGTCAAATATAAACAATGTAGTGATGGTAAAATCTCTAAGACTTGGTGTTGAGACATAAGAAATGAGGTTAAGACGACTTAAATCAGATGAGGGTATTAGTTATCCAGTGAGTGAGAAAATAGCCACAAGTAATAGAAAGAGGTGAAATAGGTCTTTTAGGAAGAGAAACTAGTTAGACAAGAGTGCAAAAAGGGTGACTTAAGATTAAAAAATGCTAGCTATGAGGCATGGGTGGAATTTTCAAGGAGAGGTTGATAATATGGAGCTGGAATTCAAGAAAGGGGAATAGAAATTAAGAAGCTGATATAAAATCATTCGCAGGCATTGGTGTGAAGGAAATAATTGAAGCTGGAAGCACAGACTATGTAAGGACATAAGCGTAGAAAGAAAGACAATAGGGCCAAGGACTGAACATGGGAGCTGTTTAGATTTACAGTGCAGGAGTAAGAGGAAGTGTTAGTGCTTAAGAAAAAGAAGGGAATGATAGAAAGAAAACCAGTAAGCCAATATAAGAAAATATTTTATAAAAGAACTTTGGTTTTGCTTGTATCAAATATTGTGAAAGGTCAAGAATTAGGATTTTAATGTGGGGTTTTGGATATTCAAGAAGACAGTTTTAATGTTAAGTTGGTTATGGGAGCTATACTGAAAAAATTATATGGCAATGAGAGATATGAAGAATTGGGAAACTTTTGAAAAGTTTCATCATGTAAAAAATAAGAGGGATGTTCTTGTGATTGGCAATGTAGTGGGGGAGGCTGCTGAGGCAGTATAAGTCTGAGAATGTTTGTGGGCAGAAGGATTGGTGACTAAAAATTAAGAGATCAAAGATACAAGGGCTATGATTAGAGAGGAGTCAGACAATGGGAAGGGATGAGATGTGGAAAACGAATGAGTCAGTCTGGGTGAAGAGGAGATGATGTTTATAGAAGGGAGAACTTGAGAGAGAGAGGGAGATTTTGAGATGACGAAAAGGGAAATTGAAGAAGCTAATGTCAATTTGGTAAGTAGATGACTGAAGCCTGGATAGCTAGATGAACTTGGGAAAGGTTAGAAGGGTTTCTGTAAGTAATGTGTTATGGCAATGCACTGCCTTGAGACAATTATTTTCCCCACAAACCCTTAGACTAACCTGGTTTTTTTTATTACACAAATAGATTAAGTCACTAAAGTTAGTTATTTAGATATACTACCAAATAACAAATGTTGCTTGGATGTACAGGTGATTCGGTTGTTGTAGCCCCTGCCCAGACCCTCTCCAATGCGGAGTTTCAGATGTTGAGACGTAGTTCAATCAATGTTGTTCGCCACCTGGGCATTGTGGGTGAATGCAACATTCAGTTTGCCCTTCATCCTACCTCAATGGAATACTGCATCATTGAAGTGAATGCCAGACTGTCCCGAAGCTCTGCTCTGGCCTCAAAGGCCACTGGGTAAGATCAGAATGATTGACCATGTGTTTGCAGATTCTTCACAGATAGTTTTGGAAAACCAACAGCTAGTGGGAGACTGTGCTGCATTTACAAGCTATAGTCCCCATTTCTGTATGCTGGCTGCAAATCATTTAGGACCCTAAGGGCATGGTTATTAATGAGCTTGCTGCCAGATTGAAGCAAATGATACTGCTTGCTGGCTTTGTTTGCTGGCTAATCATAAACTAATCAAAATCTGGGTGGTCAAAGCAGGCTGCGAAAAATCTGCTTCCTAATTGCACTTTGCAGACATTGTTAAAAAGTGAAAATCAATTCTTAAATTTAGTCCTCAACTAGTTTCCTTCAGGTGCATAGTAAATGGCAGGCACATAGTATAGTTTGCTTGATTCAAGCATTCAAGAAGTTATTCTATTTTAGCAAAACTCCACAAGACCAAACATTGTAGGATTTTTTTTTATAATATTGCAGCCAAATAAAGGAATTTGCTACCCATTTAAAAACAGCTGGCAAGAGTAATTGGAAGGAACATTAACTAATACCTTTTGTTCTTTTTAATATATTTAGCACATGGCATTTAAATAACATGACATTTAAGTGAACAAAATAATTACCTGTAAGGATTTTTTTTTTTTTTTTTGGTAATATGGCTACACAGTGATGCATGGAGTACTAGTAAAGTGTGGCTGTAAGCAAGAGTCAGGAGACTTGACTTCTCCTTCCAATTCTTCCACTGACTATGTGACTTTGGACATACTTATTTTCTCTGATCAGTTTTTTTCATCTGTCAGATGGGGGAGATATATTAAACGACTCATATGTAATTCTATAGTTCTGTGAATTATTTTGTCAAATATAATCACCAAAACTATCCAGTGAAGTCCCTAGAGTATTAGTGGGTTTTTTTTTTCTTTCATTCATTGATTGATTGATTTTGAGAGGGAGAGAGAGAGAGAGAGAGAGCATGTGATCAGCAGAGGAACGGGGTGGGGGGGAGGGGGAGAGAATCCCAAGCAGGTTCCGTGCTGTCAGTGTGGAGCCCCACATGGCACTCAGTCTCAGGAACCTTGAGATCCTGACCTGAGCCAGAGTCAAGAGTGCATCACGTAACCAACTGAGCCACCCAAGCACTCCTCTAGAGTGTCAGATTTGAAGGCACCCCAAGTTCAAAAATAATTTGGAAACTGAACAAGGACCCAAACTTTCAATTACTAGGTTTTCTGGCCATTGTATACCCCATAGTACCAGCTAACTCCACTGTCTTCCTAGGGGCAGACATGTGTATATCTTTTTAAAAGAGTATTTTTCAGATTCTTATCTTAGTGGAGGCTATACATAAGTGAGCACTTTATCAAGGAAGCCATTGATTTTGGATTAAAGAGGCGAAGGTCGGCAGCTGTAGTCCTGAAAGTCAGGCATAGAGAATGAATCCTTTTCTGATCTGTGCCTTTCCATTTTATCATGACTCACATTGTTTTATAAGTGGCTATTAAATCTTCATACAGAACAGAGAACCAGATGTGTACCCTGATGTGGAATAATACCAGAATTTCTAAGAAAGAACAATTTTATGTTTTGGGCTGTATTTAACAGTTACTGCTGAAAGAAAAAAAATATCTCCTCCTTTGTAGCTACCCATTGGCATTCATTGCTGCAAAGATTGCTCTAGGAATCCCACTTCCAGAAATCAAAAATGTTGTATCAGGGAAGACATCAGCCTGCTTTGAACCTAGCCTGGATTACATGGTTACCAAGATTCCTCGCTGGGATCTTGATCGTTTTCATGGAACATCTAGCCGAATCGGTAGCTCTATGAAAAGTGTGGGAGAGGTAAGTCCTTCGTTTATTCCTCTATTTTATTCTTGTTCTCAGTTATTTTGTCAGATCCTTAAGAGTTTGAAAGTCTTAGTGTTGTCTAGATACTGGGATCTTGATTGGAGGATATAAAGGAATTTCATTTCTTTCCTAGTGTTTCAACATCTCGACTGTTAACATAAGGCATTTGTTACATGGCCATTGAATGGATCTTAAATGCTTTCATTTAAAAGGAGAGGCCATATAGGTGGATGTATAATGTACTTGAATATATGAAAAAACATATTTACACACACACATATAACTGATTTATAATGTATTTATAAACAAATCTGGAAAATAACATGATATAAGATGGTGCATCAGAAAGACCACTGAACTGAGGTTAAGAATTCAATTTTAATCTATTCACACAAATTGTGGCTTTATTCCCCTTGGACTTCACTTTCTGTAGATCTAAAAGAAAAGGGGCTGGACTAGACAGTCTATCATGTCCCATCTAGCTCTAAAATTCAAACTTGAGAAGAGCCTCTTCCACATTGAAATGGTCTAAGCTTTTAGGACCTTTAGATTTCTCATAATGTCCTTTTTATACTATTTGAAATTAAAATTAGCTTTTGATTATTCCATCTTCAAAGATGCAGTGCTCCTCTGTGCAAGAAAAAACATTCAGATCCCTTCCTCTGACAATCACCCCTTCCCTTCCCCACCAAGGGATTTATTTCTTCTTGTTTCCAGGTGGCTCGGCATAAGTGGAGAGAGCATGAGCCTTGGATCTAAATGGATTTGGGTTTCACTTTTTGGTGTTGCCACTTACTTAGCTAGAGACACTCATGCAAGACACTGGTCTTCAAGCTTTCCATCAGAAAATTGGAGATGATAATACCTAACTTGGTTTCTTATAAGGCTTATGATTAAAAGATGTAAATATTTAGTAATGTCTTTTAAGGTAGATTCATAGCGCATTCCCAATAAGTGTATTCTTTTTTTTTAACATTTTATAATGTTTATTATTTTTTTAATTTTAGTTAAATCCAAGTTAATTAACATCTAGTATAATAATGGTTTCAGGAATTTAGTGATTCATCAATTACATATAACACCCAGTGCTCATCTCACCAAGTGCCTTCCGTAATGCCATTATCCATTTAGCCCATTTCTCCACTCAACACCCCTCCAGCAACCCTGTGTGTTCACTTATTTAAAAAAGTCTCTTGTGGTTTGCCTCCCTCTCTAGTTTTGTCTTATTTTTCCTTCCCTTCTCCTATGTTAATCTGTTTTGTTTCTTCAGTTCCACATATGAATGAAATCATATGATATTTATCTTTGACTAACTTATTTTGCATAGCATAATACACTCTAGTTCCATCCACATTTTTGCAAATGGCAAGATTTCATTTTTTTTATTGCCAAGTAATATTACATTGTGTATATATACAACATCTTCTTTGTCCATTTTTGTCAGTCAATGGACATTTGGGCTCTTTCCACAATTTGGCTATTGTTGATAGAACTGCTGGACACATTGGGGTGCATGTGCCACCCCAATAAATGTATTCCATCAGTATTATTGTCATTGTTTATGGGTAGGATGTTTGATTACAAGCAGTATGCATGAATCTGAATCTCTATCGATCGACTGATCTATCATCTATTTTATTTCATATTGTCTCTGTTTCTATATGGCTTAGGAAAACTGGATATATTACAGAGCAAAGAACTATTTATGACATGTTGTTCAATATTGGCCTTCATTTGTCCTACATTACAGATTATAGCCTATCCTCAGACTAGCATTGCAGAAAAGATGGCCACTAATCACGGGAAGTACAGCTTAACTCCATCAGGAGAAAAGAAAATGCAGGAAAAAAGAAAAAAACGATATTTTACTGATCAATCATATTCATGCATGAAAGGCAGAATTATTACTATTTTGGTTTCCTTAGTTTCCAGGATGTTAATGCAAGATTTTAAAGTAATGATAGATAAGGAAAAGTTGACCTTTTAAATTAAAATGTCCTACTAGTAGTGGTAAAAAACCAGGTAGTCCTTGATAGCTGTTTTAAATCTTATTTTTTCTATTATGCTTCAAGGTGCACAAGAGAATTAGAACTGAAATGTCATGTACAGTTTTGTTGGTAGTGTTTCTGTCAAAACAAACAACTGTTGTTTAGCTTATTTTGTGGGAAGTGTCCCTTTTCACATTGCTCACAATAAAATTTATAGGCCAAAGAATATGAGATAGTTTTTGTAATGTTTTCATTTAGGGGTTATTATCTAAGGGATTTCTGTTGTCGGTGAATATTTTACATCATACACTTAGTTCAACTCAAGTTAGGAAACATTTCTTGAGTTCTTCCTACATGCAAGATGCTAGGAGAATAAAAGAGTGAAGAAGAGGGGCGCCTGGGTGGCTTAGTCGGTTAAGTGCCTGACTTTTGCTTAGGTCATGATCTCGCAGTTCGTCGGTTCAAGCCCCGCGTCAGGCTCTGTGCTGACTGCCAGCTCAGAGCCTGGAGCCTGCTTCGGATTCTGTGTCTCCCTCTCTCTCTGACCCTCCCCTGCTCACGCTGTCTCTCTCTCTCTCTCTCTCCTAGAAATAAATTAAAAAAAAAAAACATTAAAAAAAAAAGAGTGAAGAAGATATAGATACTTGTTACATATTATCTGCAGTTAGTAAGTTCAGAATACATAAGTAGAGCCAAATGTAATATGAATTCAACTTTGGTAAACGTTAAAATACAGTATTCACATACAGGCGTTTTTGAGAATGTGGTAGAACAGGGTCAGGGAATTGGGTTAGGGCCATGTCAGTTATTCCACTGAGAAATGGTGAAATTTTCACTTAATGAAGGGGAATATTAATAATATGAAGTATTAAAAAGCACAGATTTTGAGCAAACACGGTTATGAACTCCTTTATTGTTACATAAGTATGTTTGCTTTTCTTTTATTGAACATATTCCATATACCATTATATACAGCATACTGACAATTAATGAAAATTTATAATGAATTACTTATAGAACCAGTTACTTTATGGCCAATTGTTAAATATATAATACCTAAAAACTATATTAAATATTCCAGAAATGCTTTCCTAATTTGATAGTACCATAAAATATCTTACTCCTGGCAGTTTCTTTCACACTTAGGCTAGCAAGTCTAAGAACATATCGTGTAACCTTCCAAACAGCACCATGCATGCCTCGCAAGTTGTATATCTGAATTGGACTAACATTTTATTTATCTCTGCTATTGAGAATCTCCCTACTTCTAATTAAATTTGGGGCAACGTGAAAGGTTATCTGTTGGGCTTTAGTGATCTTTGAATATGTATCTTGTCACACAATTGACATGAAGATTTACCAAACTGACATTAATGGGATTTCGGGTCTATTTGAGGAAACACAGAGGTATACTAAAGGCAGCTTTATCACTGTTATTATTTTAAATTGGAGACCAAAAATGCATAGCAATCTATTATTCCATGGAAAGTCCCAAAGACAGTGCTTATCCACTGAAAATAACTGGGTGGGCTTGATGGCAATTCAAGTTTAACTCTGACTGTAACACATCCAAACTGAATCACCACGTGGTTTTCCTAATTGGTTAGTGTACAATCATTTGTAAAGACTGTGGAAAGACACATTGAATTTGTCATGAGGAATTTAGTCTCTGCCTACATCCAAAATCTGAATCTGTCAGTATTCATTATGATTCTGAAGGTTTTATTAATATTAACGCTTAGTTATAAAGAAAGCCAACCTGTCTTGAATAAGTGACTGATAAACCATTTAGAAAGAGTTCTGTTTTTGTGTTAACATATGTCTGGTTTCTCTTCATTTTGTTTTTTATTCTAAAGAACTTCTTGCATAAAAGCAAGGCTTTATTAAGGAAGAGTCTACATGCTCTGGCCACACACTCCTTATTTTAATATGGTTCAGGGCAGGTGCAGGCAATTTCCTCATCAGTCTCAGCAAATAAAGCTAAATTTCCTATGTGGTAAAAGACTGACCTAATACTGTTAAAGACTCACTACATCAAAATCATGGAGAAAAGGAGAATGGAAGAAAAATAACACCTAAATTTGAGTAGTGTTCTTCCTTATGTGTTTTGTTCCTAAGTCTTTCCTGAAAAATATTCCATTTCTGGGTTCTGTTTCAAATTTAAAATATATAAGCTCTTTAAATACATGTTTTTAAATGTGTATTACAGGTCATGGCTATTGGCCGCACCTTTGAGGAGAGTTTCCAGAAGGCCTTACGAATGTGCCACCCGTCTATAGACGGTTTTACTTCCCGTCTCCCAATGAACAAAGAATGGCCATCCAACATAGATCTCAGAAGAGAGCTGGCTGACCCATCCAGCACCCGCATCTATGCCATTGCCAAGGTAATATGTGATAAGGGGCCTAGAGCTATTGTTTTGTTCAGAATATAGTCAGCCTGGACTTTGAAGTAAAACTGAATCATAGAATGGTTGTGAATTCAGGGATTTGGGGGAAATTTTTTACTTCTTTTCAGTAATATTATACTGGAGATTTCTGTGGCTTTCTTCTGGTTATTCTATAATTAATCAAATATTACCCCCTTTCTAAAATTTGATGTAAGCCTAGACTAAAGGGCATATATTACAGTTTTAAAGGATGATCATAGAGATAAAATGTTCCTCCATTTTGGTAGATATCTTATCAACACTCTCAAGTGGGTTTGATCATTTTGACTTGCTGTTTCCTATCACTCTCATTACTTGTTCCTTGAAAATGTATAAAACTGTATTTTAGAAAGGAAGATGCATAAACTAGTATCCTTTAGTATATGCTACCTTAGACTAGAGAATAATCTTTATTTGCTTCTTTTTCTATGTTTAAACAGAAACAACTATAAATATCTTCCATGATTATAGGCTTTTTTGTGTAATTATTTTATTAGTCTTACTTTTAGAACAAAAAAGCCCCACATTTCTCACTTCTACCATGAGTTCCCTATTATGCAAATTAAATGCCATATTAATCTCCTTTCATGTTTACTATGTGTAGGGTTTTGAAGTTTCAGCTCATCTGATTTTATAAAAGGTGACTTGGACAGCTGGGATCTGACCGGTTAGAAATCCCTGAATGGCTTTTTGACATTTAAGGAAGCTTAAGCATTAATCCTCCAACAGTATCAAACTACAGTGACGCTATAAAGCCCCACTGACCATTTTATATGTGTGTGTGCATATGTGGGATGAGCTGATGAAAATATGAATTTTGCCTTTAAAGAAAAAGCCGTTTTTGTAATTCGCCTCTGTGGCAATGGGAAAATGCTGTGAGTGATTTTGAACTCACTGCAACTTTAATGTCCATATATTGAGACTCCTGCTGAGAGGGGAGAAGGGGAGGGAATGTTTCCTTTGTTGCATATAATGTTATACTCTCCTCACCTTTACGGTTTCTAAATGCAGAGTATTAAGTTCCATTGAAATTCTGACAGATGCTAATATCTTTTGATGGACATCTCCTAATATTGAGTTTCAAAGTAATAGAGAATTAACAGTTTTCAGTGGTGATGGTGGTAATGAGAGATTATTCCAGGGGGCCATTTCACCGTCTCTACTGTTCTTATTTAAGTCTTTTGTTTAAAAAAAGCATTCTACTGTATCACACGCACACACACACACACAACGTATATATATTTTTTTTCCAGACAAAGGGCAGTGAATGGATTTTTTTCTGTAAGCCTGGTAATCACGCTTCTGCCATTTTGAGGCAGATGAAAAAGGGAAGTATTTCCAAGTTCCCAGCGAGGCTGTTAAACTCAAGCAAATCTCTCATTCTTTTCTAATGGACTTATAAAGGATGAGAATTCTGGAAAAATGTGTGGAGATTCTTTCTCACAGAGTACCCTGTGTACGAACAAGAAGTGCAGGCGCTGAGGTGTAAATTATTGTCTGCCAGAGTGCCGGCAGAAGGAACTGATTTCTGTGTGTTAGAGGTCATCATTACTGTTCATTTCCACAGCAACCAGGAACTTGGTGGTTTTGACAAAGAGAGTAAGGACTGTGGAGGGCTGAAGGGGAAAAAGAATGAAGGGAGTGAGTAAATCTTCCCTCGCTTTCATGATTCTTAGAAAAGGGCAAGTTGCTCCGAGGCCTGATTTTTGCTGCAGTCTTATTTCAGGATGACTGGATCATCACCTCTTTTGATTTGGGGAGAATACAGGGCATTATTTTTGATTTGGGAAACATTAGAGTAACCTCAAACTTGTTTGGGGTCATTATGAACTTTATTATAGCCACGTGACATGGCAAAGCTGCAGCGCTTGAGGATGAAGTCCTAAGATGGCAGGATCTGGCTTTCTGTTAGAAACTGTGGATGTGACTCTAGTTGTCTTTCCTCACTGGGAAATGACTCCGGGATTCTAAGTCCTCTGCCAATTGCAGGGTGATTACTGTGTGTGACTGTGTGAAAATTTCCTCCGGTCTGTCAAAAGTGTTGCTAACTCGAGATTCTATCCCCCTCACAGTGTTGATGGCCAACAGCTAAATGTGCCTTTAATCACTTGGAAAATAAGACAGAATGGTCCTTGGGACCATGGCTATATACAGAAAGGATAAAACAAGAGAAACATAGACTTAAAATGAACATGCCTTTGAGTATTCCCATTAAATATCATCTTATACTAGTCAACAGAATTATGAGCTGTGCTGTCTCTCAATACTTATTATCATTATCTCTCTGATGCTAGAAATCAGTGAAAGTTTAGAGAAAATTAAGCTCCTGCAGTTAAAATAGAATAGTAGAGTTACTAGTTACATATATTTCTTAATGGGATTTAAAAATATGGTGTGCCATTTCTAGAATATGTTATTTTGGAGCACTAGCTGATTATTATTTTTCATTGAGTATAAATATATATCTAAAAATAGTAAAGAATAAGAGTGGACATTTTTTGAATATCAAGGTTTGGGTTTTGAGAGTTTATTTCTTCTTTCAGTTGCCTTTTCTACTCAGCTTAATGACCCGTAGTTGTGATTTTACTTCTGAGAAATTGCTAAAGTAAGCTTGAGGAAAAAGCTGAGCTGCCTATCAGAACAGAGTTATTACTACATTGTTTTGGAATATATTAGGATTTCGCAAAATGCCTGTCTTAGCACAAAAGTCATAGTAACTGATTCAAAATAATTTTTTTGTTTGAAGTCTTCTCTGAGGAAATGTTCTAAAGAAATAACACTAAGTCAGATTTGATCCATAAGTTCTCTCACTGACTGCTTTAGGTGAATGTGGAATAAGGTGATAAAAATACAGCATTTGCCAAAGGGTAATTATCCAAAAATATAAATTAAAGGATCATTATACTAATTCTATATTTTCCTACCAATTTGGTTTAACTGCAGTTTCAAGAGATTCTCTTTAATTCCAAAGAGATGTACCAAATGTAGGATATAATTGTTATCATGGTTATATAAAAAGTAGGGGAACAGAGCCTGTTAGGGGGATCTTACCGAGCACACATTGCTCTGATTAACTTAAGACACCTCCTTGGTATGCCATTTGTGGATACAGCTGGCAGTGTCAGTAGGTTTATCGGGAGGAACATCAATGATGCTATATCGGTTCCATTCTCAGTCTATAGCCTCGGGCTCTCTGAGGAATAGGGAGAGGAGTAGCTACTATAGGTTTTCAACCAAATAAGACACATAAAATGTGTACCAATGAAAGTGTGTCTTTTTCTTTTGGCAGGCCTTGGAAGACAACATGTCCCTTGATGAGATTATGAAGCTCACATCCATTGACAAGTGGTTTTTGTATAAGATGCAAGACATTTTACACATGGAAAAGACACTGAAAGGGCTCAACAGGTAAGGCAGTGTCGTCTGATTTGCTCCAGATACTTTCTGTGCAACTTTCGTCCTCTCTTACCCTCAGGCATTTGGCCAAAACTCTGCTTCAATGAAGTAAATAGTGCCAAGGTTGGAAGGCATTAGCCATAGCCACGAGAAATGCCAGTTTTAGGTGTTTACCTTGTGAAAGGTATCTCTTAATATTCTTAACTACCTTTAACCCCCACCACTGCCATGAAACATAGTCATATTTTTATTAAGCATTTTGAAATTATAAAAATTGGTATACATTAATGAATTCATGTGCTATATAACTTAACAAAAATTACCTAGATTAAAAAGTTATCCATCAATAACTAAATGAATAATATTCCTATCTTCAATAACATTTCTAAGTTCTGAATTCTGTTTTTCTCTCTTAATATCAACCTACATATTGCTGTATATGGATAGGCAAATGCATCCCTCTGGCATTTTACTTATATTTTTTAACACTGGGACTTCTAGCTCAGCATACAAATAAGCCACATTCAAGTTTCTGTTAATAGATTCTTTACCTCTCACTAATTTACATTTTTATCTCCTTCATGGCCAATTATTTTTAAAATTTCATTTCATGTTCAGAATATTCTGATAATGTCAGGGCTTTAAAATCCATTTTTCTTTTATTTTCATGAGAAGACCATTTGTTGGGGCACCTCAGCCTTATGAAATCACAGATACGTTTTAAACATGGATGTTTGATAAGAGGAACATTTATTACCAATCTAAGGAAGACAGTATAATCCTCTCTAGCTTCTCCTTTTAAGAGGGTTTTGAAATATACTATTATTAGAAAGAAGTCTCACCTACAAGCCTAGCTATACATTTAAAGAGAGGAAAACTTTTTGTTTGTGTAAATTATTCTCAAATGGTTTGCGAAAATGTAAAAATATTAATCGTTTTAAATTTTGTGGAAGACAATGGAGGTTCTCAAAGCCTACATCTGTAACATATCATTACTGTGTTTACCTAATCAAGATGCACACAAATGGGTCAATAATAACACTTCCTTTTCTTTCTGAGAAAAATGAGGTTCTTTTTTCATCTATTGAATGGTTACCCACAACAAATGCTTGGTTTTCAAAATTGGGGATTCCAATCTGCCAAAAATGAAACGAGCTGTGGTTGCGTATAAGTCATCCATTCTAGGGATCACATAAAATGAACAGTAGATAGCAAATACGTTAAGAATTGAGACTATACATTCATCTTAGAAATTTGCTGACTTGAGGTTTTCTTTCTTGGTTTATGAGGCCAGCAGAACTTCCATGTTGAATTATAGTCTGTTCCACTGTTTTCACTTCCAGACAACTGATTGCAAATGCCTAGGAAACCACTCCAATTAAAACCACACGAGGGTGCTAGAAACTTACAGTATGCCTGTTGTAGCAGGGAGGAGGCCTGGGGTGAAAAATAGCAGACATTATTGTGACTTAAATTTTCACTTGGTATACATTCTGATTTGGGGACAAATTCTATGCTTCCATTGAATAGTTTTTGTTTTGACCAGAAAGCAGGTTGAATTCTAACTAAGCAATAATAAGCGGATGGGTGATAGTGAAAAATGTCCTTGGAAGATTAGGCCCATACTGTTACAGATCACTTATAATGTTTTATTACCTCCACATTCTATTGCATTTACTTGCTAATAATTTAACATTTTTAACAGTTTTAACATTTAACATTTAACAGTTTCCATTTCCTGACATAGGCATATTTGTATTTAGATATATTTTCTATTGTTCATAATGATTGGCATAAAAATTTTTATGTCTTTTAGTAATTCAAAAGATTCTAAAAAATCATACATAAAATTATCTTTTGTTGTATGAACTCAACAGGTGTTAGTAAACCCAAATCCTGAATTCATTATTTTCTGACTGATACTTTACTGTTAAATTCTTTTTTTTTTTTTTAAGTGTGGTAGATGCACACACAGCAATTTGATAATGGTTGTTATTTAGAAGTGTTAGATGGATAAAAAACAAAAAACAAAAAACACTAGCTAGCCCCTGAACCTACCTGTCACAATCAGTCTGTGGTACATAGAGGTCTAAAGTTGGATGGATGTCACAGCTGATGGAGTATAAGTGTGTAGGACTTGAACTTTATTGTTCTGTTTTGATTATCTTCACCATTACTCTGGACTATGCTATCTCCTGCTTTTTCACAGACCTCTAAATATCCAATGAGGCTTAGTCATCAAGGCAGATACTGCTCCAACAGTAATAATACCTCTCTATTAGCAGTTGGCATTACACAGCTGATTTACATATTGCCAGTTTGCAGAAAGTTTACAAAGATTAGTTCTTTTTCCTTTGCATTCCTCTATGGTTCACTTTGTTTCAAAATCTCAACTGTCCTAGCACCGGAAAGGCTGGCTTTAGATGTGGGCCCAGGAAAGAGCTATTTGTTTGGTGTGAGTTGAGATGGCTCCTAAATTCTCTTGCCACAATCTATCTCTGGTGCCAATGTGCCCAGATCCCTCTGCATTCTTTTTAGGTCCCTGGAAAAATAGGCAATGGGGATTTCAGCTGGGAGAAAGGTAGAAACTTAAACATAGGACAAAATATAGAATGCTACATGTCGGTTAAGTTTCACTTGGTTCCTTTCTCATGTGGTGGAAAGAGTATAGTCTAAGGAGTGAGTCAGATAGATAGGTGTGAAGTCTTTCCCACTGTGGACTTGTGGGCATGTCATCTCCCTCACTTCTCTGGCCTCACATTCTTTCTGCTAATGTCTGCCTTATGGTTTTGTTGTGAAGCTTAAACAAATATAAATATAAAGGACACCTAGAACATGATGGATGCTCAATGAGGTTTTCCCTCCGAAAATGAAAATGCTACTTATTATGATGAAGAGTATTTTGCGGTTTTAGATGTATACATTGAAAGACAATTTTTTAGAGTCATAATTTGCATTTGCTTATATATTTTATAATCTATAACTTTCTTTATGATGCATTGTCACCTTATTTTAAAACCAGATCTGTTTTTTAAAAAAAAGAAGCAATGATAGCTAGTCATACAGATGCTATTCTTATCACAAGATCAATAACACTCCATTATGCTAATGAACAAAAATTCCCACTCTACGGTTGTTAATCATGCTAAAAATCTTCTAAAATCCAATAAACATGTTTACGAGCAGACGATGAGAATCTCATTCAAATTGATGGCCAGTCTATGACTGGTACTTACATATAGTCATCTGAAATGAAGTTCAGAATTTGACTCTTCAATGGAATATACCCATGTGTTTAGTATATATGTGAATGCCCACAGACTGGAGGGGGGGAAACAGTTATTGTAATGAGGCTTGCATTATGGAAATAACTGATGGGTTTTCTATGTCTGTGAGAAAGTGGAAATTATTGAAATTCCTTTCCTAAGGTTGGAGATGAGCGTGTATCATGCTGAGGAGGATGTATGAAATCCCAGCCTTCTCTAGAGCTGAGATGTTGGACCCGCGTGAGGATAAGTGGCCCAGTGCCCCTGCTGCAAGTGCCTGCTCCCATCAGAGCTCAGTTTACCATCTCTAATCCATGAGCACAGCCCCCAGGAGGCTTCCAGAGCAATAGCCATTTCTACCAACTTAGGTGAAAACCGTCATTCAGAAAGCTTCAGCAAAAATTTCTCTTCTCCACTTGAATTCACTGACTTGCTCCTTTTCCTCTTAAACTGTTTATTGCTGCCCAACGGCATGCTAGGAAAGTTGACTGTTCTAGGCAGTTCCCCAAATTTATAAGCTGGTGTAGTGGCATTAATCAACCTAGAGTGGTAACCTATTTTGCAGTGGACTTCTTTAGGTGTTGAAAAGTTTCTCTTTATTCAAAGTGATATGGGGTGCCTGGGTGGCTTAGTCGGTTAAGCGGCCGATTTTCGCTTAAGTCATGATCTCGCGGTTTGTGGGTTCGAGCCCCGCGTCGGGCTCTGTGCTGGCTGCCAGCTCAGAGCCTGGAGCCTGTTTCAGTCTGTGACTCCCTCTCTCTCTGACCCTCCCCTGCCACGCTGTCTCTCTCTCTCCTAGAAATAAATAAAAAAAAACAAAAAACAAAAAAAACAAAGTGATATGAATTGTATCATGTAGGAGCCCAATGCCTGATATGCATATGCATTGGGATTTAGATGTTTAATCTATTAACTTCACATTACTTGATCACTTTCCAAGAATTTTAAGAAAAGTTGAGTCTGTCAGAATTTTTAGCGGAACAGCAGCATTTACATAAACTCTCTCCGCTGGCCTTCCACAACTGAACTATCCACATTTTAATATGTCTATTTTCCCCACACTTGCTCATCTTAACCAACACCAACTCTTTCACATGTAATGCTCCTCCCATATAGCATCTTCATAAATGCTCATGACAAGAAAAAATATACTTATTTGGATCTATTAAAAATTAGAAAAATCTCACCTGTAATCCTTTCCAACATTAGCATATAGATAGATTCAATTTTGGTCATGCAAATAAATCTGACCTGCAGGGCAGAAGTACAAGTACCATAAATCAAATGTCAAATGTCAAATGTCTTCATCAGCTAGATTCTTCTGATATAACTGATTCCCTTAGGTAATAAGAGAATGGATTTCGAATTCTATCTTTTAGCACAGAAACTTAAGCTTTGATTTAATCAAACAATTCTGAATGCCTTCCAAGTATAAGATAATAATCACAAAATTTATTGACTACGTACCAGTTGCTATTCTAGCTACATTACTTCATTTAATTTTTCCATGACCTAAGGATGTCAGTATTATCCTGATTTTATAAATAGTAAGCTGAGGCACAAAGATATTTAGCAATATTCCTTGCTATCACATGCTAATAAATGACAGATTCGAGATCAAACCTGAGCAAGACTCCAGGGCCTAGAAAGTTTGATATTTCACCCCTGTACTATATGTAAGTGTGTGTATATGTATATACACATATATATATGTATGGGTGTATTCACACATATAATTGTATATATTATGGTTAGAAGTGTGGAAAGGTGAATTATATAACATCTGGGGAAAATAAGTTTATGTATAATAGACACTTTTTTAAAAAAATGTTTATTTATTTCAAGAGAGAGAACTTGAGCAGGGAAGGGGCAGAGAGGTGAGGAGAGGGAGAATCCCAAGCAGGCTCCAGGTTGTTAGGGCAGAGCTCAGTGTGGGGCTCAGTTCCAAGAACTGTGAGATCATAACCTGAGCCTAAATCAAGAGTCGGATGTTTAATCGACTGAGCCACCCAGGTGCCCCTACACTTTCAATGTAGAACAGTAGTCAATAAAGGGATGGCAGTCCCTTCAGTGTAAAACTAGCACATATGATAAAGTTCCCATATGTTAGTACTTAATAGACAAGCACAGGTATAAGGATCTCTCAGCTGAACCCCTTTTGCTGTAAGTAAGGAAGAAAGTAAACTATAAGAAAGCACGTTTGTGAGTAGGGACTATTTCAGGACACTACATTCCAAGCATTTTTACTTACAATGCCAAGTTGGATTAGTAATTTTAGATTGAAAGACAATAATGATGCTTAAAAGCCAGCAACATGAGTCTCTCACGGTTTGCCTCTCTCCCTTTCCCCCACCATTTCCCCCCTTCTTCTCCCCCTTGTTCCTCCGTCAAGTTCCTCCTAATCCTCCTATATTTGCAAACATATGATATTTGTCCTTCTCTGCCTGACTTATTTCGCTCAGCATAACACCCTCAAGGTCCATCCATGTTACTACACATGGCCAGTGGAAACTAATTTGACAATAAACTATTTGTAAAATAAAAAAATAAAAAATAAATAAATAAATTAATTAATTAATTAATTTAAAAAAAAAAAGCCAGCAACATGAACAGGCAAGAAAAAAATGTGAGGGTGCCAATTACCAGCTTTGAGCATCTACTTTTCTTCTGCCTGTAATTCTTTTTAATTTCTTTATTTTCTTTTTTTGACTTTTGGGTGCTTTAACTATTTCTGATTGACATATCAAAAGGAATCTGTTTTCATCCAATTTAAAAGTTTAAGAAAAGGGGCTATAGCCATTGTCATACAGTTTATACCATGTAAATATTGGAGGCTAAGATTTGGATCTATTTCTACATTAATGTCGATATAAATTTAGTTTACTATGGATTAATGTATGGAATTATGCAGAAATTCCTTTTGTCCAATATTCTATAGGCTTCATTTTCTTTAGTGTTTTAATTCTGATAATATAAATATTCTCTTCCCCCTTCACTGCCACTTACTGCTATATCCAATGTAGGAAAAAAGAGTAAAGTACAATTTTGAGGGATCCAATTTTCATCTGAACATTACTATGTTCAGTGTGATAAACTGTGTCCATTGGCGAATGCTGAAAAATCATAGGTGTGCCTATTGCTTAGGAAAACAATCTAGGGCAAACTTGGTGAGTTCCACTTGGGCATTCAAGTGCTAAATTGAGCTTAGTAAAGTTGGCCATTTCCCTGCAGCCACAAACTTCTGGCAGATGTAATAATGCAGGTGTCACCTTAGCTGGAACACTCCCTTTGAATGTCTTCTCCTACACATGTTAGTTTCTATTGACTTATTATTTAACTTGCTCATGAGGCATGGCAACACCAGACAGGAACATTTTGTGCTTATATTTGATTAAAGTTTTTTGGGGGGAAAAAAGGTCACTGAAAGTCGCTATAACTTACATATAAGACAGAGAAATGTCAGTACTTTACTTTCTAAAGATAATTTACATTTTCTGATAGAAAAAAATAAATAATGAACAACTTTAGTCTTAAAGGATACTAGATACAGATATAACTTAAGGAAAGAAATATATGTATTTCCTTACATATAACATATAATTAATTGCATGTTATAATTTTGATGATATTTCATCTTGACATATGCTTGTGGTACCAATGATTGTTTTCCCTACTCTAGTCTGTGGACATTCATATATATACTAAGTGTGTGGGTATATAATATTTTGAACATATAATGGAATGGTGATGATTGGACATGTTAATGGAACCCATTGATTTGATTTGCAGAAAATAGGTATGTCCTGTGACCTCACTGCCAATTCACACTATCTTTCTGGGTCTCAGTTTCACTGTAGTAAAAAAAAAAAAACTTTCCTCTTATTTTACTGGAAAGCTGTACAAGTAAGATGAATATATGATATACTATGTATGACATGATTAACTCTAAAGGAAAACTATTTTATCAGTTACTACATATTACCATTCTATGGTTTTAGTTCTTCAAACCCAGACCACTTATCTAACAAACTTCTTCAGGAATACTAAAAACTCTTACATAAACGAGTTATTTTTTTCTATGTAAAAGAGTAGTATTACTGTGGGAATTTCCATGCTTCTGTGAACTAATGCCAAAAATACATTTTAATTTTAATTCGTTTTTATGTTGCATGTGATAAGATATTTTAGGTAATGTCATAGACTTTATAGGCCTCCATTATTTTTTAAATTTTTTAATGTTTTATTTATTTCTGAGAGAGAGAGACAGTGTGAGCAGGGAAGGGTCAGAGAGAGAGGGAGACACAGAATTTGAAGCAGGCTCCAGGCTCTGAGCTAGTCTCAGCAGAGAGCCCGACGCGGGGCTTGAACCTACGAACGGTGAGATCATGACTTGAGCCGAAGTCGGACGCTTAACCAACTGAGCCACCCAGGGACCCCTAATTTTTTAACTAATAATTTATTGAATAAGATATAATGCAAAAGCTCACATCAAATATTTAGTGTTCTGAGAATCTTAATTGAATTCACTATTTAAATAGTGTTTAGATATGTATATTTTGAAAGTGTGAGAGAGAACTTGATTCTATCATGGGCAAGATAGATGCTTTACTCAAAATGTTTCTGAGTGATATTTAGATAATTCATAAAATAAATATTATGTATTTTGTGTGTATTGATTCTTAAATGTTTGGTAGTTCAAAAATCTTAAGTTGATTTAAAATAACATATAGTCATAATCTGCATGTTTGTATCTATTAATAGTTAAGAATGATAGATTATATCCCTATGTCAATATTTCTGATCTCAGATGATGAGTTATATATTTTCTTGATGCCATTTTTCTATATTAGGAGCTCTTACTGGACCATATGGTATTTGTTCATCTAGTCAGTCACAAATATTTATTGGGTACCTGCTATGTTCATGGCATGGTCCTAGGTCCTGTATCATTTGTCAATGGATAATTGTTAGTCATTAACCTGCCTTCAGTGGGTTTGTAATCTATTTTTGAAGATTAAATATATACACATGGTTATACATAAGGCGGATGATACTGTTAACAAATCAACTAGAGGCAGGAACACAAAGCTGGGAAAATTAAATGGAGGTTAAAAATAAAAGTTCTAAGACCTTTGCATAAGTTTTCTCATGTAAGTATCAATTTAAGGTTTCCTAGAAGGTGTGCATCCCTCCCTCATATTTTATAAATGAAACAATGGCTCAGATGTTTAAGTAAACTTTTCAAGATTTCAGAGCTAGTACATATTGGAGCCAGGATTTAAATTCAGGACTTTCAGAATCCAGGAACAGCATATATCACAAAATATATGCTTCAATATATTCCAGTGCCATAGAAGCCAAGGAAAGAGAGATTTTAACACAAAACAAAAATAGGAAGACAACTTTCAACAATATTGCAGGGTTCAGAGAGAGCAGAGAGGGAGAGAATTGAGTGAGTCCACCAAATTTGATGTCCCGGAGGAAGGATCAGGAACTAGTCTGTAAGGACTGAATATGCAAGAAGAAAGAGGTAGCAGGTAAATGGATGAATTTTACTTAGGAAGTAACAAATCGTGTTTGCTCTTCTATTGTTATATTTGTTATGTTTCATAAAAATGCAAATCTTACTATAAAGAAATCAAGTCTATGAACAGAAATTAAAGTGGATATTATCAGCAATTGTTCAATGTAAGTAGTAGTTGGAACCACACAGTTTCATTTCATTGTTTTGTAATTATTTGATGCATGCTCCAATTAACATCCTCCACCCAACATCCAAGTAACATCCTCCAATTAAATTGTAAATTCCATCACAGCAAGTTGCAAATATCCTAATGTCTTAATAGACTTTTATTATAGATTTTTCTTATGAGTTTTTGCTGATTTGTGTGAACAAAGAATAAAGTTCACTATGCTAAGTTATATCAGCAGCTATGAAACAGATATGAATGGCTTCCAATTCTTTATTGATTATATATTTTCTTCAGTATTGACATATGATATCTTCCATTGGGTAAATACTCAAAAATACCAGGGCACCTGGGTGGCTCTGTCAGTTAAGTGTCGAACTTTGCCTCAGGTCATGATCTCAGAGTTTATGAGTTGGAGCCCTGCATCAGGCTCAGTACTGACAGCTCAGACCCTGGAGCCTGCTTCAGTTTCTATGTCTCCCTTTATCTCAGCGCCTCCCTCACTTGTGCTTTGTCTGTCTCTGTCTCTGTCTCTCTCTCAAAAATAAACATTAAAAAAATTTTTAAAGATTACAAAAATATTTGTGTGATAATATTCCCATAAATAAGTGAATAAATATTCTTGGTAGAAAGTGAAAATCAGATTTCTTAGTCAAGACAAAGAAGGGAAATTGGAGTATAGGAAAATGTGTTTATAATTCCTAGCTGCTCCAAGAAACCCACAAAATGACGACCTGAAAAACATATAGTCTAAAATATAAACTCACTGTGTTGGGAGACATTGTAAATCAGCATCTTTACACTTTCCTTCTTTTAAGTGACTATATATCTACTGTTTAGGTAGCAAGACTTTGAGTAAACTGTTTTCTAATAACAGGAGATTTATCTAAATGTTTTATATTATCAGATAGAGATTCTGTGTACTGGAAGCATTATAATTCCTATCTAGGCATTAAAAAACCTCTATTGCCTATTGAGAACAGGCCAAGTTTTTTTTAATTCCTTTTTTAAATCTATTTTTTAATTTACACCCAAGCTAGTTAGCATATAGCAGGCCAAAATTTTTATATCTTTTATTAAAAACAAAAACTATCCAGGTTTTCAAGATTGCAGATGTTTTTTAAAAATTTTGTGTGAAATATTCACAAGTATTTACAATTGTAGTGAAGGTTTTAATTTAAATAACCAGCAAGAAGGTTAAGGCAAAAAAAATATAGACTTGCAATATTTATAATACAGAGATCTGTATTTCTCTGGTGACCTTAAAATGCATTTCTGTTACAATACAGGTAGAAAATATCACTATTCTATTTTTGTGGATGGTGAAACTGAGTCACATTGAGGTGTGTGTCATAGTATATGTCACATCAGTCAGGGGAAAGCAAGGAATCTAGCCCAGGGCTTCTGCCTGCGGTTCTAATCACTAACCCTTTTCAAAAGTTTCTTTTTAGAGATATGACTTGTAAATCAGACAGCTGGAGATCACTTCCTCCTTAGCTGTCAAGTTGTGAGCTGTGTGTTTTCCTCTCTGAATTGTTGACCTCACTTAGAGCAGAAGCTTTGTAAGAGACGTGTCCTTCTCTGGAACTCTTATGGGGAAAACACAGGGGCCTGGCAAGGAGAAACCCCTGGTGAGTCACCTTTAAAAGATATAAACAGAATTTTCAGGGATATGGAGAACCGGGACAAGGGTTTTCCCTTTCCATTTTGCTATATTTCAAATAAAAGACAGTATACATATGCATACATACATATCCATTTAATTTTTCTTTAAATAAGATATAAACACTTTATCCTTCCTGTTAATGCATGTCAGTAAAAAGCTCCTGAAGCATACAATGGAAATTACATTTACACAAAATAATCTACACTTCTGTAGTTATAGAAGCTAGATAATCACTCACCGACCCCCAGAATTTTTCCACCTGCTCTTCATACCTGAAATGTCTTTATGGAGGCATTAAGCCTCTGAGTTAACCCTTGAAGGTGAAGTACGTGATTACTGACCTGAGGAGCACAGAGTGGTGGCCATCTTCCTGACAGGAGAGAAAATGTTCGGGTGCACATGCTCCCAGAAGATCAGCTGTGATTTGCAAGGAATACAGAGTATGGTGGCACTTGTCACCTCAAGGTATTGATATAGGAATGTTGCAGAGGAGGGAAACGTCTGTGAAACGCTGAGGTGCTGGGGCCAAATTTAGATGACTTAGTTTTGTTCTGATTAACTGCTCTTCCTGCTCTTCCCTCTCCTTCACTTCTTCTTTCTCCTCTCTTGTGCCAGGTCTCCCACCTCTTCTTCATCCCTGGGTTTTGCATTTACACTTAACCGACTGAACCACCCAGGCGCCCCACGGCTTTTGCATTTATGAAGCACTTACTACCTGCTTGGCATGGTGCCAGCACTTCACGTGTTTATCATTTCATCTGATTGATGTGATTTTTTTTCTCAGTGAAGTTGGAACCTGACTCTAGATTTGGCCAGTGATATTTATCTAAGGTTGAAATAGGCAGTTAGGCACTATTTGCCTATTAAACATAATGATAATAATGTAACGGCCATCACATCAATATTAACATGGCCATGGTGGTATTACAAATCCCACCTCAAGCCCTACCCTACCTCCTAGTCTTTAGCTGTTGGACCCATTCAATTGACCGTTCTTCTCTCTAGGCAGCTTGAAGGAAAAGCAACTCAATTTGCTCTTGAGTACATTCATTAGCATGAACTAAACGAGAATTTTTGCTGTCATGGGTGTTAATGTTTATTTTTATGTCTTCTTCTGAAATACACTCAGTGATAAAGGTTTTTGATTTCCACATAGGTAGTAATCCCCAAATTAACATAGATCTAATGTGACATGTCATCAGGAATTTATTTCTAGAATTTTCCCACACCTTTCTAGAAAGGACTTCCATTTTCCCCATTTCTAGAAGAGGATTTTTTGCTCATTAAGAACAAGAAAAATTTGATCAAAAATTATTTCTATGTATGTTACATTTAGCAAGAAAACCAAATCTGTGCAGTATTTATTGGTAGGTAGGCCTCAGTTAAGTGATTCATTTTAATTAGATTCTAAGTAATAGTTTCTAGAAGTCAAAGGAAGTTAAATATTGAAAGTTATACATTTGTTGTGTGGAACAACACATATGGTAGTTGGAAAGCTAGTCTATGGAAACGTGACTTGCTTTAAACAAAGATAATGGAGAGATTTTAAAATAAAGGGCTTTCAAATAAATTTATTTGTGAGACAACAGATTTTCAAACATCAAAGAATGCTTATTCAATCTCAGTTTTCTACTGAGGCCTTGTACAACATTTATTTTTTTCTGTTGGATTTGAATTCTAGACATATAAGAAACTTACATTTATGGGAAAAACCAGGATTTTGCTTACTGTATACATCTTCTTAATTTTGGGGAAAGAATATATTGAATGGATTTCAAATTACAAGTAAATGTATTAATCAGAAATAACAGAAGCAATATTCCATAATATGCACTTCTCTCTTTAGTTCAATCTGATCAGTGGAAAGCTGTTTGATTAATAAAAGGATGCTTTTGTGAACATAACAGAACACTTTTTATTTTTTTATTTTTATTTTTTTAAAAACCTTTTTTTTTTAATGTTTTATTTATTTCTAGGAAAGAGAGAGAGACAGCGTGAGCAGAGGCGGGTCAGAGAGAGAGGGAGTCACAGACTGAAACAGGCTCCAGGCTCTGAGCTGGCAGTCAGCACAGAGCCCGACGCGGGGCTCGACCCCACGAACCGAGAGATCATGACCTAAGTGAAAGTCGGACGCTTAACCGACTAAGCCACCCAGGCGCCCCAACAGAACACTTTTTAAAAAATTATTCGTAACATTTATTTATATTTGAGAAAGAGAGAGAGAGAGGGAGCACAAGCAGGGGAGGGGCAGAGAGGGAGACACAGAATTGGAAGCAGACTTCTCAGAGCCCCACACGGGGCTTGAACCCACAAAGCATGAGATCATGACCTGAGCCAAAGTCAGATGCTTAACTGACTGAGCCACCCAGGTGCCCCAGAACACTTTTTTTAAAAAACAAAACAAAACAACAAACCTTTTTTTAATGTTTATTTTTGAGAAAGAGAGAGACAGACAGAGACAGAGAGTGAGTGGGGGAAGGGCAGAGAGAGAGGGAGACACAGAATTGGAAACAGGTTCCATCCTCTGAGCTATTAGCACAGAGCCCAGCATGGGGCTTGAACTCACAAACCCTGAGATCATGGTCTGAACTGAAGGTATTTAACTGACTGAGCCACCCAGGTACCCCAGAACACTTTCTTATATGCTAAATAGTCATAACTTACTACTGTGATAGGGTAGTTTCCATTTATTTTTCATCATTTCATCCAAATCCATTGCAGAGAAAATGAATCACAGCATTGTCCACTGGGAATCACTGAGATATAAATGTGATTTATCGTGACTCAAGAATTACAATAAACCTATATTAGGTCATTGTCCCCATTATTATTACTCGATATTCATAGAGTATAATCATGATATTATAGTCAGTAGTATATAAGTAGTCTGATCAGATTGAAAGTAATATCACAATATTTCTGGACTATTGGGGTCACTAAAGATGTATAAAAAAAATGAACATGAGATTCATAAATTAAAAATTGTTTACTTAAAAATATCTATGGTATCGGGGCGCCTGGGTGGCTTAGTCGGTTGAGCGTCCGACTTTCGCTTAGGTCATGATCTCGCGGTTCATGGGTTCGAGCCCCGCGTCGGGCTCTGTGCTGACTGCCAGCTCAGAGCCTGGAGCCTGTTTCAGAGTCCCTCTCCCTCACCCTCCATGCTCCTCTCTCTCTCTCCTAGAAATAAATAAAACATTAAAAAAAAAAACAAAAACAAAAACAAATATCTATGGTATCAATTGCTCATAAGCTTTTCCTCTTTGTGTGATTTTGTTGTTTTTAGTAGCCTTTAAGCTGAAATGTAGTTTTAAGTGTATCGTCCTTTGAAAATCAACACGTGTACTAGTGTAGCATTATTGCAGTAGTGCTAGGGGGACCCAGATCCTAATAGATAATTTTCATGATGGCGTACTTTCCACATGAGCATTGGATCCAAGTATTGTTTGTCTCGTGGATGAGAGGTAAAGATCAAGGTTTTCTTTAATTTCTCCAAATACCTCACTGCTGTACAGAAACATAGCACAGTGCTTTCAAAAATTAGGAGAAAATTATAGCATTTACCCAATTGCCTAGGTTTCATCCTTTTGCTTTTCTTAACACTACTGCTGCTTTTGAAAAAAAAAAGTCTTTTGCATTTCTTTTAAGGAAAGAGGTAACAACCTGTCTCTTTGAAAGAAAAGATGAGAAGACAAATAATTTTGCAATCCCCTGATTGCATGATTGTAATTGTGGCTTGGTCTTGAACCTGTCAAATGCCAAAAATAACCCATGAAGCCATATAAAAGCAGGGGAGATGCTGATATGAAGGTGTTGGGGCAGAGAACATGTATCTTAACTCAGTTCTCTGTCCTTTGTAAAGCAGGTGTCATTGCGGAGCCATCAGGCCCTAGTGCTTTTCTCAGCTTCTGCCTTTTAGGGGATTTTTAAAAAGAAGATAATAATACAATCGCAAGCCCATCCCATAATTGTAGGCCAAGCGGAGTGCTCATTTTCACATTAGAGCTTGTGCAATCTGGAGGGAAATTTGTTTAGTATTACTTGTGAGTTGGTGGATCAGATAAAAGCCAGTCAAGTGGAAGAGAGGACTGTGTGAAGTGTGCTGGGCCCCCTGGTAATTGTGATGCTGCAGGCGTTTCACCAGTCAGTTAATAGATTTCCCCAGCTCCTCTATGCCAGGTGAAAATTTCCTCATTAAGGGGAATTTATTCCATTTCCTTTTATCATTTATTATTGAAGACTAAGTGTGAGTGGAGGAAGTTTCGGAGATGACAGGATAGAATTTTAAACAACAACAACAACAAAATCTACGTTGGAAGTCAGAGAAAGAGAGAGGAAGAGAGAGGAGAAAGGCTCATGTTGTTTATACAACCAGAGAACACACCAGAGACTTCCTGCGGTAGAGGCTGAGCCATGCTGTCTCACCACTAGAAGATTATGGCAGGGAGTGTAAAAGTTTGATCATCTGATTTGAAGATATTCTTCCTCCTCCAAAATTTCAGAACTATCATTTTGTGCTGCTAAGTCGAGAGAAACTAGATATTATGAAAAGGCCAGCATCACAGCTATTTGGGGTTTCTTTGTTTTATTGTTTAGATGCTATTATGCAGTGATCAAAGTGTAACCTTTGAAGAGTTTGCCCTTGAACTCTGAAGGCAAGGGAAGCTGGGAGGGGAAAGATGAGTTATATAGGTAGCGCACTTTAGAGGACACAGTGAAGATAAACACAAACATACTAGTACACACAAATACATACCTAATAATAGGATAATTTATTGTGCACATTTTAAAACTGTGTGCTTTGTGCACTGTGCTCCATTCAGTTGATCACATTTCTTGCCTGGTATAATGCTCCCTTGATTTACAGTGTAGTATAAATGGAGCATTCCCTATTGAGGCTTCAAAAGACAGTCTTGAATTACAAATTCAGCATTTATATTTCTTTCAGTAATTATTCTATTTTGAGTTTGTTCCAAATCAAGGTTTTTATTTTCCTTTTGAAAAATAGAAATATTATAGCTCTGTCTCACTAAAATAAGCCTTCATCTAACTTGATTTTTTTAAAAAAATCTCGCTCTGATGGAAGTTCCTTTTAGCAGGCAAAATGGAGGACAGCCCAATATGGGCAGATAAAGATGAGACACGTGTATCTGAATCTCCACATTGTTAAATGAGCTTTATGTTCACTTAAGATTATTCATCTTGCATTTGACTCTGAAGAGGTTTAACCTTATCTAAATCACTGGCCCAAAGCTAATGAATCGTGTCTTAAAACTGTCTCTTCTTTTATTTTATTATAATGGAACTCAAAATAAAATTTTGGATCAGAACAAGTAGGGAATAAAGTCAATTTTCTTCTGTATGTAATGACATGCCAGCCAGCTTTGTGTTATGCAAAAGCAGTGGAGAAAGTGAATGAGGGAAATATAGACAGAGAAGCAAACTGCTTCCTGTCTTGAAGTTCTGCGTACCCAATAGTATTAGGGTAGCATAGAGTGTGATTGTCTTTGTGATTACCATGGTGGATCAGAATCAACATGTGTTTTCTCAGTGAGGTTTGGGAAATGCTTTGCACTATTTCAGGAACATGGCTAAAGAGTAGAAATTGATAACCAGAGAGATTATAAATAAAATACTATAGAAGATATATCACTTTGAATTTCATATGGACATACCTACCCAATATTTGCATTCAAATGAAGATAGCTGAACACGATTATATTCATATGCTATTCCAATTTAATACACCCTGATTTTCAAGAAGTTTCAAAACATCATAGCATGCTATTGATCTAGCTGTTTGAATATTAAGCAAAAGTTAAAGCTGTTTTGGGCTAACCAAGAAAATATTCTGGGAATCAGCTTCTGAGCTTACAACATGCATTCTGCAAATTTAGCTTCTTATATGTTTTTGGAAATCTCACTGGGCATGAATTGAGGGGGCGCCTACGGAGAAGTAGTTTTCAGCCCCATTCCAAAATTCTATCATTTGTGATTCATTATTCTGTGTTGCTGTTGCTTTTCTCGGGCATCCCCTTTAAATAATGAAAACTCTCTGGGGTGGGGATTCTGTGGGGAGCAGTAATGATAGAGTTAGTCTTGTGACAGATAGCTGTGTTGTTTTTTGGGTTTATTTATTTATTTTTTTTGCCAGCAGAGATGAGCACAGAATTAATTTACTTTTTTATGCACAAAGCCAATTCCATCAATCAGTCTTCCATTTGCTCTTTTCTTTCTTTTTATTTACTTGTTGGTAAGAGTCTAATTTTATATGGTGAGTGGAGGAGGAAGACTGCATATTTGCTGGAGATGTCTCTATATGCTCTCTTGGACTCTTTTGGTGGAAAAGAATAAGGGGAATTATGCATATTTCAGTAATAAAAAAGACTGCATTGCTGAATGTGGACAAAAGAAATGCAAATTTATTTCATCCCTAATAGAAATGTGAGGAATCTAAATGGTTTCTTTTTTTGTTTGTTTAATACCATTATTTATAGTTTTCATTTAAAGTAATACAGCAACTTTTGAAGAATTGACTGATATTCTGTATAAGAAGAAATAAAAATAAATCTTTCAAGACAAGGGGAAAAAATAGAAAAACATGACCAAAGGAGCTAAAGATAAATATATTACTTCTGGTTATCTTTAGACTTGAAGAACTTGCATTTTTGCTAGTCCATAGTCATAATCACAGGTGTGACACCTCTTTTTAAGTCATGTTTCCCAAGTGTGTCTGGACTCTTGCTATTCAGGGTTAGGATTTAGTCATTTAAGTTAGTGTGGTTGTTGATATAGTAACATAGTATGGGGTTTGCTTCAAATAGTTACGGGTATAATGAGGAAATGTCTTACTGAAGATCTTTTTATTCTTAAGTTTTCTTTTACTGCCATCTCACAATTATGGGAAAATGCCACTAGCAAGCACCCAGAAAAATCTAAGGGTAAATATTGGCTTAATGTGATATGTACAACATTTCTCCATCTAACTCAATTTTTAACAAAATTGCAGATCACAGAGCAAATGTGTAGCCTTTCACCATGCAGGTAAACATTAATATGATTTATCTTTTGCAAAACTCACAATTAAATATATTTATTTAAAAAGAACATCATGCATAGTTCTAATTTAGAAAATAGCTTATTTATCAAGCACTTCCACTTTGAGGCTGAATGCACACTTGCACGTAAACAGATGAGCAATTGATTTTGGAACATAATCTTGGCAAGAAAAGTGAAAATATATGTTTCCAAAGCAAATAGCAACAAACAAATTATTCTTCACTTTTGTCTCAAAATGGTTTCTTTTTTGCAATAACTAAAGATAAACACCAGAAACTTGGGTATTCTCAAAAGCCCTCAAGAGCTCGACAGTCATCTCTTAGGTAGACTTCTCCAGTGATGGCTGGGACCATTCCCTCCAAGCCACAGCCTTCTCATCTGTACATTTCTCGATGACACCTCTCACCGTGCAGACACATCTATGGCTATTTGTTTGCGTCCTAATATTTCCTGATCTCTCTGAATGTAGAGATTCGATACTTTATCGCTCCATCATTAAAGTAGGTAGCACAGAGCCCGAGACACAGCACATGTTCACTAAGTGTTAAGGCACTAACATAAGAATGACAATGAATGTTGCCTTGCCTTCACCATTCATGACTTTCTCCTAACTACAAATCCTCCATATGTTTTCTATTCCTGCTGTGCCAGTTGCGGTCTCAAATTATTGCAGATGCAGTTGCTCTTGCCTATAGTTTATCTGTCAACTCCTTTATCCATATAAAGCTGAACTCTCTTTTTGGCTCTGTTCTCATCCCTCTACTGCCATAGTATTTCTCAACCACATCCACTGACGCTGTTATCTTTTTACTCTGACCTCACATTGCACCACATAGCTTATCTCTTCATAAAAGGTTTTGAATTATTCTCTATCATTCCATTGTCTCAGATATTGTTTGTATCTTCATGAGCAGCAATGACTAGTAGAGATTTGTGATGATAAAATATCCTATAATCTGTACCATCCAATACAGTCACCACTAGCCATGTATAGCTATTGAACACTTGAAATCCAGGTAGTGCAACTGTGACTCTAAATGTTAATTTAAAATTTTAAAAGTTAATTAACACTTAAATTTAAATAGTCACATGTGGCTAGTTGCTACCATATTGGACAGCATAGTCATAGAACATGAGGCACAATGCTTGCCACACATAGTAAGTGACTTAGAATAATCAGATTATAATCAAGAATTTGACGGGAAAATGTGTTGCTTGGGAGAGTGTTTATCAAACACTTAGGAAGATGAAAAAATCAAAGTGGGAATAGAAAAGGGAGGCTTTAAATTTATTGGGAGAAATAATTAATTAACTTGAGATATAGAAGGAAAATTAAGGGCAAAGGAAAAAGCAAATTGAGTAGGACTAGACATAGCTACAAAATTTCGAGCTAATACTGATATTCAACAGCCAGAGAAATAGCTATTAAATATACCAGCTTGATTCTCTCTTCTCTAATCTACACTCAGAGGATGAATTAGTTAAAGAAGTCTGAAGAACAGAATGAACAAAATTCAGTAGATTTAATTCAGCTACATAATATTAGCAGAATTTCAATGAAAATATTTTATTTATTATTAGATCTTTTGGGAACATACCATTATATTTTAATTTCATTGTATTGACTATCAAAATGTTGTAATTGAATTTTATTGTATTGACTGTTGCTTGAAATAGCTGACCCATAACTAAGTTACTTAGGTATACTTTTAAAGAAGTATTTTATTATTCTATACCTTAGTTCTTTACAAATCATTTTTGTACACTTTGAATTATAGTTATAAGATGATTTCAATAACTTATAACTCCTATAAAAGCTATGGGAGTCCAGTTTCCCTGTATAGCTATAAGATGTCCAGTATAGTTATAAGATGATTTCAATAACAATAACTCTTATAAAAGCTATAGGAGTCCAGTTTCCCTTCTTTATTCAGTAAATATTTATTGAGTGCTGTCTGGGGGCCAGTCTGCTGATCAGTGGGAATGATCTGGTAAATGAGCCAAATGTATTCTCTGTCATCATGGAATGTAAATCCAGCATAAAAAAAGTCTGGGTGGTGAATAAAAGCTAAGAAACATAAAAAATATTGGTGATATTGATGTGCAAAACAGTATGGTTCCAACTATGCTTCTGGCTCCAAGCAAATGAATCAGTGAAGAGTCCAAAAAGATGAGTGGGTGAGAACAAACTGAGAAGTCTTCATAGATGAAACTTGGCTTCAGTTCACCTATAAAGAATGGCTGGGAGTTGGAGAGCAGTTGAGTAGGTAATAGGAATGTCAAAGGCACTGTAAGTGAGAGAAACAACACAAATACAGTCTATACAATGGAAATGAGCATCAGGAAAGTAAGGAGACAAATCTAACTTGGGCGGGAAATAATCATAAAACCAGAAAACTATCTTGTCAACGTAGACAGATAGGTGATATTAGTAAAGAGAGGCAGTTTATGGTAAGGATACCCAGTTTGATGCATTGTTGGGATGCCCAGGTGGAGGTGGATTCTCAAAGATCCTAGACATAAAGACCTGGAGCATCAGTCAGGGATTAAAGAAGGAGATACAGATTTGGGAATTATTAACTACTTATACTGCTGGAACCAATGATAGTGGTTAAGTTTAGAGGGAGACAGAAGGTAGAAGACCTTTAGTGTTAAATCAAGTAGAAAAATATAGAAACTTGGGGTGGGGACAAAAAAACCCCAAAAAACAGTAAGTCATTTTTGTGAATAATAAAGTAGGGAGAGAAGCAACTTACTCAAGCCAGAGGAAGACATCTTTAAAGAATGAAACATTAAGCAGGACATTTGCTGACAGGTTAAGGAGATGAAACTTGAGAAAAGCCTCTTGAATTTAGTCAGAAGAAGGTCCGTGATTATTTTGAAAGAGGAAATTCATTCAGACAGGAAACACAGAAGTCATTTTCTGGAAATAAGAGAAGAGTGTGCAAGGGTGTAAAAGTAGGAAACCACATGTTTGAAAAGGTCAGCATTGAAAATACTAGATTTCTAGAGGCCAGAAGATTTAGTGGGTTATTTACTTGTATATGTTTAAAAGATCTAAACACTTTGAAGATGGAAAATAAGGAGGCTTTGGTGTTTTTGAAGTCAAACAGTTCACTAGTCCTTACTGTGTTTGTTCTAAACTTGAATCTCTCTTTTTCATTAACTCCTAGTGAGTCCATTACAGAAGAAACCCTGAAAAAGGCAAAAGAGATTGGGTTCTCAGACAAGCAGATTTCAAAATGCCTTGGGCTGACTGAGGCCCAGACAAGGGAGCTGAGGCTAAAGAAAAATATCCATCCTTGGGTTAAACAGGTAAACATTTCCTCACAAGGTGAAATGTGGGCACCAACGCATAGAGCCATTACCAGGATAAAGAAGGGTGGAATTCAAAAGTGATTCTACGTGTCCAGTTGATGCCCATGATGCCACCAATTTTATTCAGCACAGGATTGATTTAAGCTTAAAAGGGAAAGGTTGCAGGGACACTGGGACATAAGTGTTAGAGTGAGTACATGGTTTTCTCTGCCTAAATGAAAAAAAAATCAAAATGACCTTTCCTTTACTTTTTGACCCATGTGCAGATATATCTGCAATAAGATAAATCCTTAGTGTAATAGAAGGACTTGAAATACCCTAGCATGGTGGCTGACCTCTTAAAAAGAATAGTTCTCTCTTTTGGCACTAACTTTTTACAGGGTAATACTTTATTTTAAGTGCCCCATCATTATGGTTCATTTAGTATTCATTGTGATAGGGTTGGGCATAATGAGCTCATCTAGTATTCATGACAATCACACAAGAACTTTCATAGGTGTGCCATTGTGATTTTTTTGGACTTTAGTAGAAGGATGCCTTGCCTTAAAGTACCACCAGCTGGTTTTTGTCCTTTAAAATCATTGACTTTTCTCCATGTACTCGGGGGAGCACATGCCTTTGGTCTCAGGCTTGATGCTGAATATTTTCTATTCAGCAATTATCTTTCTTCCTTCTCACCTGCCTTACACTAGCGTGCCCTGTTGGCCCTGAATTCTTGCTCACTAAGCTAAGCTCCTGGACTTTGAGAGCTGAATTGATTTACTTTTTCCAAATATGTTCAATGAGACCTTGTCCCCATACCCTCTTCCCCATGCTTTATGGTATTTATGTCATTCCATTGCTCAGTGCCACTGGTAACTTAAATTCTATGCATTAATTTGCAAACCAAGAAGACATCCTTACATATAGGTCATTTTGCTCTGATTTGAGCTGCTTTAGATAGCTAGGTAAATCTTCCTAGTAACCAGTTGACTATATGACCATCGTGTTACATATGTGAGAAGTGCTACTATAATGAATCAATGATGCTCTGGGGTGTGTATTGTCATTTATTGCCCAAGTGATAACTAGATTATATCATTGTACCTCCATCCCATCTATTTTCAGAATTTGTAAGTAATTGAATTGTACTTACCTTTTTATTGTTTTTATATTTGACAGTAAGAGGTCTTAAAGGAATATGAATGCAGCACAAATTGTTTTATTCTTGAAAAAATATAACAAAGAGAATAAAATCCCTACTTATTTATTTACTTACTTATTTATATTTTCTTGCAGATTGATACACTGGCTGCAGAATACCCATCAGTAACTAACTACCTCTATGTTACCTACAATGGTCAGGTAGGAACTCTAAATTGCTGTATGCAGAAAGCTCTAGATTTAGTAAATGGTCAACATGGGGGAATACGCATTTTTGTGTTTTTGTTTATCTAGAAATCCTGATGATAAACATGACATTATGTAGGTCAGATGTGTCAATGTATTTCTATACTGACTTTTCAGAACTGCCTTAAGATGGTGAAATAAAACAAATAAAACTATAATAAGAATAATGGTTACCTGAACATACAGTGGTGGTGTGTTCTCATAGATATTTAATTAAAATATATTGAAGTTATTTTTTTGTGAATAAGTAGAGGTTATACTTTATACTTATGGGTTCCCAGACACTAATAGAGTATACATGTCAATAAGAGAAAGGATGAAAAAGATACACTCAGTGACAGGACAAAGAGTTTAATTAGATTGAAGAATAACACATAATAATTTCTGTCTTTCTTTTTCCACAGGAGCATGATATCAATTTTGATGACCATGGAATGATGGTGTTAGGCTGTGGTCCATATCACATTGGTAAAGTGATAACTTATATTTACATAGGACTTTACAGTTTATATAGTACATTTCACACATGTTAATCCTATTATTCCAAGAACCATGTAAAATAGATACTGTTACGATAAATATTTTGCAATTTAAGAAACTGAAGGTTCAGACAGATAAAGCCGAAGTTTATATAGCTTTTAAGTGGTAGAAGCAGTATTCAAATGCAGGTCTCAACTATAATTCCTTCTCCCTTTTCATCATATCATCCTTTTATGTTTTTATCTTCATGAACTAAATTGAGCCTTTCACTGGGGTTGGGGACTGAATTACACTTTGACTTTTTCTCATATGGCATATTTTACACAAAGATCTATATTTGCTCGAGAACTTCATACATCAACCAGAAATTACATTTGTAGATGAGGTCTGTTGATATCAAATGCTAAGAGCTTTTCTCATTGGTGCATAGGCAGGGCATCATATAATCTAATTAAAATATTCACACCAGAAATGATACATCTTGCCCAAACCTTAAAATTAGACATTTAATAATGATATAATAATAATTTACAGTTACAAAGTATATATTTAAATAAACAATGGTATTTCTCAACAAGTGTGTTTAACATTTAGTCAAGCAAATTATTCTAGTATGGAAATGATGAAATGTATCATTTAAAATGTATGTCATCTTATTTTATTACTGTAAACATAGTTTATTTTAGTTTTTATAAGTAACTAAGTGCTTCTGGATATGCTACTTTAGCAAATTCTGGCCAAATCTTGAAGTAGGTCAAAAGTGTTTATTCCTTTACTACCTTAGTTTCCTGTGGCTAAATGACCTGAACACCTCCACCAGAATGTACTCTTCTCTTCTTTCATCCTTCCTATTCAAATTTTACCTAATTTATTTGACAATTCTGCATTACCTTAGGACCTAGGGCAGACTAGCTGAACTGATAATCAAGTGTCTACTTAGTGAAAATTAGCATGCTACTATATTTGGATATATTGGATAATTTACTGGTCTGATAAAAGTTTTTAGGAGACAGAATCCTTATGCAAAGGATTAGTACAAATCCCAGAACTTTCAGTTCTATGGCATCCCAGTAGAGGTGATATTTTGAAGTATTTAGGCCATTATTGTACTTGGAATTGCTTTCTAGAAGGTCACTCAGTCTGCATGGGGTGGCCTAACCAAGCTCAAAGGATATGCTTGGAAAGTACAGGATTTTCCAGTCAATCAAGATATGTCAGAAATACAGGGCACTTCAGGGATCATTTGGCTTAGCCCTCAGATGGCAGAGTAAGTAGAATAACTAAAACAAGAGCTCAAGTATTCTGATCACCAGCTTAAATATTTTTGTGTACTGAGGTCAGTTTGTTCACTTTGAATTATTTTCCGTAACTGGGGGTTTTTTTCCCCTAAAGTTTTTTTGTTAAGAGACAGAGAGCGAGCGAGCACATGAATGGCGGGAGGGAGGGGGGCGTTTGGGTGGGAGGGTAGGGGCAGAGAGGGAAAGAGAGAATCCCAAGCAGGCTCTGTACTGATAGTGCAACATGGAGCTCAGACCCATGAACTATGAGATCATGACCTGGGCTAGAACCACGAGTTGGACACTCAACCAACTGAACCACCCAGGTGCCTCAAAAGGATTTTTTTTAATCATTACAATTATCTCCCATTAACTTTGAGGTTCTGAATGTTTCAAATGTAGAGATTACCTAATGCAGAGCTTAGGATATAAAACAAGCCAACATGTCATTGTTCTTTAATTAGTCCCTGTTTTTCCTACTATTAACGTAGTGTGCATAATGCATCTGAAGTTTACATTTTGGAATTTTAGAAATCTCATCAAAAGGGCATTAGCTTCCTTGGTTTGGGCTGACTGGCAATATCGTTCTCTGCTCTTTGTGTTGTAACTTCATGTTTCTTTTACCTCTTTTCCCAATCTCACTGTCTCTGCAGGCAGCAGTGTGGAATTTGATTGGTGTGCTGTCTCCAGCATCCGCACACTGCGTCAACTTGGCAAGAAGACAGTAGTGGTGAATTGTAACCCTGAGACCGTGAGCACAGACTTTGATGAGTGTGACAAACTGTACTTTGAAGAGTTATCTTTGGAGAGGATCCTAGACATCTACCATCAGGAGGTAAAAGGAGGAAGAAGTAGAAAGAAAGAGAGAGAGAGAAAGGAAAGAAAAAAGGGAAGAAAAATATATGCAGTGCATACTTTATAGATGTGTATACACACACACACACACACACACACACATATATATGTAGATTTATGTTATAATCTCCAATTAGGAGAAATGAGCTGCCAGTGTCTTCCACTGACTAATTTTGTAGTGAAACTCTAAAAAAAATTATCTCAGGCTTAGAGTCTTGAGGCTCTGGCACAGAGTGATTATTTTTTTTCTTTCTAAGCATTCCAACTAGATTGAAAACTCTTCTTGATAACATGTGCCAGACACATATTAACTAGTACAAGACAACCCTCCAAAATATTTTGCAGAAGGGTTTAATTGGTCATTTAGACATACAATAAGCAGACTTTCTTTAGTTCATGCGTTGTTGTGGTTCAATAAGGAATGGTCTCCAGAGGAGAGAAGTCAGTTGTTTATAAAGGACCAGTTAATTCTTTGTGCCATCAGATGGAACCATTAGTCTTCAATTTAAAATGGATGCATTCATTCTGAATGATTTCTGTACTTTTATAGCTTTCTCTGACAGTTCCTCTTCTACGATCACTCCAATATTACTGAGACTATTTTCACTGTGAATTCCTATGACCGCAGGTTACTATAAGTCTATAGAACAAGTTAATTAAATTATTTTACACTTAAAAATATAACTGTTGGAAGATTTCAGAGTGATATCCAGTGATCGTACTTTTTTATGTCACTATAGTTAATTAAATACTATGTAGAATCATCCCTATGTATATCATATGGTCACTTAAAAAAATACCGAGCTAAGGCCATACTGCTAAAATTCAAGTTTTTTCTTGATAATTCACTGACTTGTGCCAATTTCTTAAATTCTACATTTCATATTTTTTGATGTTGTTAATGAACCAGATAAGAGTAAATATGTGCTACATGCAGGTGCTGTGAAGATAACAAGATTTGAGGTTGAAATCACATTGTAAAGTGTAAAGTTCAGTGCCAGAACATGTGATGATTTTATTATATTAAAGAAAAATAGACAAACTAAGGATGGATGTATCATCATAGCTGTCTATTTGGGACTGGTATACTAATCTTTTAATATAACGAAATTGAACCATTAGTTAGAGTGTACACAATTTTTGTTTTTCTCTCTGACATGTTTTTTCTAATAATTTCTTAAGATTCATTTTAGGTGGGGATCAAAATAAGTGCATTCTACAGATATTTCTTGAGTACCTTTTAAATACCAGGTTCAGCAGGATAGAGCTGTAAGACCAAATCCCTTCAAGACATTATAATAAAACTGGGTCCCATAGCATAAATATGTGAAAAAGTATATAATTATTTAAAAATGTTAACAAGGATTACAGGAATCACAGCAGACATTTTACACATAATTAATTATTTTCATGTGAAATGTTTTAAGGAAAGATTAAAAAATTCTACAACTGCCTTCTGATACAGTTATACATGGATATTAATGAGACCCTTTTATAATAACTGAATTCAGTATGATGGTAAAAGATAAATTGGCCCTTCTTTGAAGCTTATTGGCAT
The DNA here is from genome assembly GCA_017311185.1 of Proteles cristata cristata. Taxonomy (NCBI): domain Eukaryota; kingdom Metazoa; phylum Chordata; class Mammalia; order Carnivora; family Hyaenidae; genus Proteles; species Proteles cristata. Next base: position 92,986 of record JAESUZ010003983.1, read on the forward strand.
TTATAATGGTACTATGTTTTTAAAAATGTGATATTGGAGAATATAAGAACAATATTCCACTGATGTATTTGTTAGAGTATCTTATGGGAAATGTTTTATTACTGTATACATACAGTATACGCACATGTACTATATGTTTCCTTCAATGAGGTTGTTGTATATATCCTCACAACCTACAGGAGACTGCTATAATCCAAACTTGGATGCCTCTAGTAATGCTGAAGGTACTGAGACATTCAGTAGTACATGTGCAGAGAATTGGAAGCACATCTAAACTTATTCAAAGCACACATTTGAGTCACTTTATAAGGGCGATAGGCTTTCCAAGGATACATAGCTATATAGGATGATAGAAAGAATGATGGGTCTCCTGGTCCAGGTCTCTTGGTCTAGTTCAGGACCAACGCTATTTCCGTGGTAACAAGGAAGCACTTCTAAAGAACGCATAAAGAAGAGTCAGAAAAGTGACATGTCCTGTGAGTAAAGCAGTCTGGTTCAGTCTGTAGAGCATGCACGCTTGATCTTGGAGTCATGAGGTCAAACCCCATATTGTGTATGGAGCCTACTTAAAAAAAAAAAAGAAAGAAAAAAAAGGAAAGAAGTCTTAATGAGAGGTGGAGTGAGAGGGGATTCTAGGCATGCTAAAATTTCCTTCCTACCTGTTCTTATTTTTTTAATAGAAAATGTTACAGTGATATATTCTTTTGGCTGCAGACATTTTTTTATGCTTTATAAAGAACAAATCTTTAAACTTTAAGTCATTTATTCCTTGTGATTATGTCCATGGATTCTGCTCCCTGAGAAAAAATCTTCATTTTGATTTGTTTTTTTTAAATTTTAGTGTTGAGTATGGGGAAAGGTCAAGAAAGTTCAGAAGTTGGTGTCTGCTATCTACAAGGGTGGGGTCGATAGATGGTATTTTTCTGAGTTCACAATTTTGGTTAGGACATTTTTTATAAAAAAAGGATGTTCTTAAGCTTTTTTGAGGTACATGAGTTGAAAATTATTACATTGTTTATAGAAGTTGCAACACTGTTCTTCTCTTTTATTAGATCTATTATTAAATCTTTTTCCCAGGGATGAATTATGTAATAATCTTCACAGGCTACAGCAATGAATAAGAATCACACAGATCCTGTTTAAACTTCACATTCTCTTTTTTCCTTTGGAAACTCATTGTCTGAAAAGTTATATAAATGAACATTAATTTTCTTCTACACCTCAGCCCCATATAAGACCCACTTCTCTTTTTTAATTTGTTCATTAAAGACCAGACTGAGTCTAAAAAGGTCAGGCAATATACTGGACACTTTATGATATCGCTCTCTAGTTTGAGTCCTGCTTAAATAATTTTTCTTGCTTTTGCAATTAATAATCTACTGGATCATACCCCATAAAAATGTACTCTGACTAATGAGAAAGTTGTGCTACTTTTAATACCTGATACTATGTGGATACATATACAATGGTACCTCTGTAACACAATTTGAGTTAAATGAATGAATGACAGACATTAATCAATTATAGACAAAACCCATTAGGCAACTCAAGACTCTAAATAGAACTGAGTTTCACTCCTAGTGTTTGATTTAACTGTTATTAAATATAATCTTAAAGGTCTGCCTAAAGTGTTCAAAATTTTTTACTAAAATGTGAATTACTAAAACAATAAAGCATGATCAATCTCAGACAGATGAACTAAGACCTGAAATTTGTAAATTAGAGATAATACATGAAATTACAAAAATCAGGCCTATCTTTTCATGAATTAAATGCTATTTCTGTTAGATAAATTCTCTCTCTTGCATTCTACCTATAACATAGCATTTAATTGGCCTATAAAAATAAGGACAAACCAATGTACTGAAAATATATTTGTGGACTTATTGCAACTTGAATACTATATCCGAAGTATTTTCGTGTGGTGTTGCCTTAGCTTAGTGATAATCAAGTTAAAAAAAACAGGAAAGTAAACAGAGTAAAAAGATACAAACAAATCTAGGTAAGATCAATGGAACTTTGGGACCCTACCAGAATTATTTTCAGCCTGAAGTATTCAGAAATCTGTGAAATATCTGAATTTTAGAATATTTTATTTCAGTGGGTTATTTAAAACTATTTTGACTTAATCAATTATGGTATTAATGCTAATTTACCCATGTGGGATACCAAGTTATTTCCCTAAGCCCCTGCTAGTTCTGTGCTTGCAGTTGGGGGCCAATTTAAGATGGAATTCTTCCACAAAACTGTCCTATATTAACTTTATCCGACAAATATGTTCTCTTATACTGAATTCCTTTTCTGTATGGGCAAAATGTACACTACACCCTCAACCATTTCTCTAACGCATTCTGTGGAAGTATGCCTTTCCAGTGATGATTTTTACTGTTGGAGTCAATGATAAGAATAGGATTTTACAAAGTTTTTCTACCACTTTTCAAAAAGAATATTTTGGAAATAGCTCTCCTTGTATCCTCTAACATTAACCATCTTTGAAACCAGGCAGAAAATAGAGTTAGCTTGAGATTCAAAGATTTGGCTTATCAGTTAAGCATAGCTGCTTTTCAGTATGTAAAGAATTGAGTTCTAGTGTTGGCTTTGTGTTTGGTAGATAAGAAATATGGGCAGGTTATTTCACTCTCGCCGATCATTAGTTTCTTGAGCTGTAAAATGGGGAGAGTAATAACTACCTCAGAGGGATACAGTGAAGTTCAAAACAGATGGTCCAGGGAATATAGTAATATCCTTAATGAATAGTAGCTGTTTATTTTATTGCTCTTTTGAAAGTTGCTAATTTATTGAAAAATAAAAATCAATTTCATAGAGCATTTTGAAAAATATTGGTGTATTCATTAATTAAACACTTTTCCCTCAACTTTGAGCTCCTACTTAATGCAATGGACTCCAATTTTTCCTCATAGCTTGGTACTTCTATTTTTTAATTTTAGAAGTTATTTTTGAAATCTTTCAAGTAAAAACCTTTTGTATGCATTTAATCGAGGAATTCGTTTTTAAGCCTGTAAAATATTAACTCTGCTAATAAACTAAAAATAATAAGCAAATAAAAATATTATAGTACAAAGAATAAATCTTCTTAAAGGTTCTGCAAAGATGTATATTGAACATAAAAATGATAAAAGAAGCTTAAGTGCACTTATAAATATGCAGAACTGTGGCTTATTGTTTTCCATACTGTTTACAGTACACTTAAGCACTCAATTGCAGGATGTTTGCTTAGGCAGTACTGTAATTTCTCTCATCAAAGAGAAATTAGCTTTATCCTTTTTAAGAGTATTTAAGACTGATTTCAAAGAATGATAAAATACATTTGGCACATATCTATTATTTCAGCAGTTCTAATATTCATTAGGTTATTAAGGCAAATATAAATTATGTCAAGATAAATGGCCATTCAGATATAATAATATTTTGTAATATTAATAACAATGTCTTATTTATGCACTTATAATGTGTGAGGCCTTTAATGTTTATTATCTTATATAACTTCTCTAGTGACCTTGTGAAGCTAATAGCTATTATTATTCTAATTTTACAAACATGAAGCCTGGACAGAGTTTCACAGGGGGAACTAAGATGGGAAAGGACTTTTAACCGAAAAAAATCTTGAAGTTTTGACTCCTCATAGGAGATTAAGGTTACAGACTCAGAGACTATTTGTTAGGTGAATAGTAAGGAAACGGGAATTAAAATCAGTTATTGGGTACCGTACACAGGTGCCAAGGTGGCAGTAAAAGAGAAAGGATATAAAAATGGGAGTTAGGATTTAGACTGGACTTTAGTGGAGAGATTGGGTAAAGTTTAAAGACAAAAAGAGAAAAGAGCAAAGGCAGGGAAGGTTACGAGGGACAGAACGCTTGCGAGGGGCAGTCACATAGTTGGGGACATTGAGTAGGAGGTCTTCTTGGCAGGGAGAAGAACAAAAATAATAAAGCTGGAGAGTCTTTTTTTAATGTTTTATTTTTATCTTATTTTATTTATTTTATTTTATTTTAACTTATTGTCAAGTTAACTAACATACAGCATAGCCTTGACTTCAGGAGTAGAATCCCATGATTTCATCACTTACATACAGTACCCCGTGCTCATCCCAACAAGTGCCCTTCTTATCTGACTGAGCCACTCAAGCACCTCAACAAGTGCCCCTCTCAATGCCCATCACCCTTTTTCCCTAACTCCCCAACCCCCATCCCCATCAATTCTCAGTTTGTTCTCTGTATTTAAGAGTCTCTTACAGTTTGTCTCCCTCTGTGTATTTTATTTTTCCTTCCCTTCCCTGGGGTTAAGCTGGAGAGTCTTAACTGTCCCATTGATGGGGATGGGTTTACCCTTTGTCCTTTAGGCAAAGGGACATTTTGAAGAAAACAAGTATAGGAGTAACTTGGTGAAGCAGTTTTGTGGGATAATTAATCTGAATGTGAAAAGCTGGGGTGGAAGGGAACAGGAGAAATGAGTGTTAGAAGGAGACATCTATGTCCATTTAGGAAATTACAATGGTAGTCCAAGGAACACTTGATTACAGTGTAGAGTACATGGTGAAAATATTAATTGGTTGATTTCCTTTCTCTAATTGTCATGAGTGTAGATGTCACACATTCACGTGCAGTTGTGTAGAAGTCTGATATGGTAATCATGTGTAATTGTCTGGAACTCTTCCATAGATTTAAGCATGTAAATACCTGGAAAGTAAGAACCAAGTTTGTTTATCTCTTTGTGACGTAACTTAATATCCATTGTTGGGAGAAAGGAAAGTATCACAACATGTTAAGCATTGTCACTAAGGAAATGAAGGCAGTTGGTAATTCATCGTGAAGTTACTCATCGTGGGTCTGATATTGTGGGTGTCTTTAACAGGCATGTGGTGGCTGCATCATATCAGTTGGGGGTCAGATTCCAAACAACCTGGCAGTCCCTCTATACAAGAATGGTGTCAAAATCATGGGCACGAGCCCTCTGCAGATCGACAGGGCAGAGGATCGCTCCATCTTCTCAGCTGTGTTGGATGAGCTGAAGGTGGCTCAGGCACCCTGGAAAGCCGTTAACACTTTGGTAAGGAGAGAAACACGTGTCTGTTTTAATGCTCGCTTTTGAAGAGTTGTAACTTGAATGTTAACTACTGCAGATGTTAACTGCAGGGCAGAGAGAAGGCACTGTGCTTAGTGACTTTACTTTAAAGTTGGTATATTTCCATGATTGCGGTTAAATGATGGTTACAAATTGGTAGGAGTATTCTCATTAAGATTCAGACAATGAAAGACTTTCAAACTATTTCTGAACTGGATTTGATATATAGAATTAGCAACTAGGAATTTTATATATTTTGAATGTCCAATTTGCATTTTAATGGTGTCTTTTGAGAGAAAGAATAAAAAGAGATGTGTTACCACTTGTTCTAAAGATATCCTTCTGCAGAGCTGTTGCGTCTTTTAAGCCATTCATGCATTTTGTTGTTATTGTCGTTTCTATCAATCAGAATGAGGCACTGGAATTTGCGAAGTCTGTGGGCTACCCCTGCTTGCTGAGACCTTCCTATGTTTTGAGGTAACATATTTCCCCCCAAAGTAATGATTTAAAAATCAGGAGATGCAGGGGCGCCTGGGTGGCTTAGTCGGTTAAGCGTCCGACTTTCGCTTAGGTCATGATCTCGCGGTTCGTGTGTTCGAGCCCCGCGTCGGGCTCTGTGCTGACTGCCAGCTCAGAGCCTGGAGCCTGTTTCAGTCTGTGACTCCCTCTCTCTCTGACCCTCCCCTGCTCGCGCTGTCTCTCTCTCTCTCTCTCTCTCTCTCCTAGAAATAAATAAAATATTAAAAAAAAAATAAAAAATAAAATAAAAATCAGGAGATGCAGAACTGAATGCTGTATGCTAACAGCACTTGGCTTTGATGTGTGCAATTTGTAAATCCACCCACAATCCCCAAACCAACATGGCCAAACAGAGGACCTGGGGACTGTCCTTCAGGTTACTGCATTTGCCTCACAGGGTGGCCATGAGAGTCTATAGTCCTCCATCTTAGAAGCATGACTTAGGGCATCTCCTTGCCCAACTAAAGGAGGATAGTTTTACATTAGAGAAGAGAACAATTAAAAGAAAAAAAAAAAAAGCAAAACCAAACCTAAACAAGCCTGGGATATCTGTCTCCAATATCTGTTTCCTAGAACGCAGAAACGACGGCTTATCTGACTGTCGTGAGCACCTTCTGATGGTGTCTTTGGTCTGAACATTTTAATTTTTGACAGCACATTTTTTAATGGATGAATTGTAATGGTGAGGGACATGGACAGTGAGGATCTTTTATATTAAACGTTGAAACGAAGTTCTATCATCAAAGGAGAAGTTGTGAATTAGCACTTCCTCTCTTCAAATGTTACCACATGTAAGCAACTACTTCACTGAACAGGGGATAATAAGAGAAACACAATTTGCTATGCACCATCTGAAAGTGTAAATGGAATTTGAGATGGGATCCTTTAAAATAATGAAAAATTTGAAATGAGGTAGAAAACTTTCCTTTTTTTTAAATGACATTTTGTGTAAATCACAGTGAAATAGTACTTCTTCTCTGAGGTATTAATGTCAGTTAATTTAAACAACACACGGACATTTATGGGAGGGCTGCAGAAAGCAGCCCTGACTGTTGTGCCTCCTTTGTCATCGCTGCAACCTGTCTCTTTGTTCCAGTTGCCTGTGCTGTGAATTATCAATGTTAGTGCCTTAGCCTTCCTGTCTTAAATAGATATTGAAAACTCTTTATGCAAAAATATTTAAGAGTAGAAAAGGTAAAGAAAATGCTACTTTTTTAAAAAATATTTTTATTTATTTCTAGGAGAGAGAGAGAGAGAGACACAGCGTGAGCAGGGGAGGGTCAGAGAGAGAGGGAGACACAGACTCTGAAACAGGCTCCAGGCTCTGAGCTGGCAGTCAGCACAGAGCCCGACGCGGGGCTCGAACCCACGAACCGCGAGATCATGACCTGATCGAAAGTCGGACGCTTAACTGACTAAGCCACCCAGGCGCCCCAAGAAAATGCTACTTTTTAAAAAGAAGTGGAAAGTAGTGTTTTTCTTTCTTATTTTTTCCCCTTCTCTTATTCTTCCTTTTCTCCCTTCCCATCTCACTTAGAAAATATAAAAATCTGGGACACTTGGGTGGCTCAGCCAGTTAAACGTCTGACTTCAACTCAGGTCATGATCTTGCAGCCTGAGAGTTTGAGTACCACACTGGGCTCTGTGCTGACAGCTCAGAGCCTGGAGTCTGCTTCAAATTCTGTGTGTGTGTGTCTCTCCCTCTGCTCCTTGCCCACTTGGATTCTGTCTCTCTCAAAAATAAATAAACATTAAAACATTTTTTAAAATATCAAACTTCAGCATAAATTGATATCAGCATTCTTTCTCAAGAAGTTAGTGAGAAGGACACAGTTGAATACCGTTCAGTCAGGTACTCTACGTTATATTTGCAAATGTTACTAAAAATTTTATTCTTTTGTAACCTGGTTGGTGGTAGAATGACCTGCTTTTTTTTTTTTTTTTCAAATGTTTTATTTATTTCTAGGAGAGAGAGAGAGACAGCGTAAGCAGGGGAGGGTCAGAGAGAGAGGGAGTCACAGACTGAAATAGGCTCCAGGCTCTGAGCTGGAAGCCAGCACAGAGCCCGACGCGGGGCTCGAATGCATGAACCTCGAGATCATGACCTAAGCGAAAGTCGGACGCTTAACCGACTAAGCCACCCAGGTGCCCCAGAATGACCCGCTTTGACAGCAGACCTGTGGGTAAGATCAGCCATTGGCAATGACCTCTGAAGAAACAGGCTAAGAATAGCTAAATCCTGGGATGAATGTTGTTAAGGTTTAAGAATCTCCTGGAGCCAGCAGACTGAAAACACAGAATGAGAAAGGACAAATATTGGGTTACTGCCATCTCTAGTATGTGATTCTCTTTGGACACTATCACAGTTCTCACCCCCAACTTGGGTAACTCTTGTTGATTGCTCTGACGATTAAATGGAGTAAAGTCTCAATTCACCTGGAGCTGTTCTGAGAAGCAATCAAGACCAGCATGCCTTACTTCCAAAATGATGAAAGAAACTGACTTGTCCTCCTCTCCTTTCCAGTGGGTCAGCCATGAATGTGGTATTCTCTGAGGATGAGATGAAAAAATTCCTAGAGGAGGCCACTAGAGTCTCACAGGTAATGTCCGATTTCCTCCTGGTGACTTTTTCTGTTAGTTGCTACCTTATTTCATGTTTTTCTTTTCACAATATGTTAGAGTGGTTTTCCCTTTTATTTCTTATCCAGTAGCCTCCAACATATGGAAATTAGAAAACTCAAATGCATTTAACTGTATTTAGATCCTTAGGGTTAGTGAAAGAAGACTAGTGCATATTTGAACACAACATTTATGTGGTTTTAGACTCCCAGAGTGAGTCTGGATAAACATTCATGACTGCTCATAAGTTAGATGCTGGTCAAGTTATCCCTGGAGTTCTCAGCCTCAAGGACTGCCTGACCAAGCTCATTATGTATCAGTGAAGGCTTTCCTGATTTTTAATTCTCACACTTGGAGAAACTTTGCCTTAGTCAACCCTACACTTTTATTTTTCTTAATTTTTAAAATATGTATTTATTTTGAGAGAGTGAGTAGGGAAGGGGCAGAGAGAGGGGGAAAGAGACAATCCCAAACAGGATCCCAGCGTGAGGGTCAGCACAGGGCTCTATCCCATGAACTTTGAGATCATGACCTGAGCTGATATCAAGAGTCAGACCCTCAACTAACTGAGCTACCCAGGTGCTCCAATCCTGCAATTTTAATAGTAAACTCCTTTGCTCACCTATTGATTTTGTTTTCCATTTTGGTACATTCCATTTGCCAGTTAACAAAAATGTTTATAATTTTGTTGTGATTTAACCACCTTCATCCACTGCTCTCAGCTTTTATTTTCTCCCTTGGTGCTTCCTCGATGTGATTCATTTAAGCTTTACCCAGTAGGATTATTGATCTGCAACCTTGTATTGTAAAGGATGAAAGTAATGTTTTCCTTTTAAAAGCTTTCAAAAGCTTGTTGGGTTTTCTTAAAAAAAGAAAGAAAGAGAGAGAGAGAGAAAGAGAGAGATAGAGTGCATGTACAACTCATAGAAAAGAGTTTGATATTTGGCAAGTGGAATTTGGAGGGAGCTGAAGAGTAAAGTCTGAAGCATTTCAAAAAGGAAGGAAGAGCATGGACTGTTCGTGCTCATGAAGCCAGACCTCATTCTGCATGGTGGTTGCTCCCCAAGGCCATTGGAGCAGTGAAGAAAGTAGCTAAGGATCAAGGGTGAGAAAGACAAAGAGCATAAAAAAAACCGAATAGATTTTGATTTAGTGTGAAAGTTGATAGCTGAGGAGGGAATGTCTCCAGTGGGCCAGTTTTCATTAATGTACACTGGAGCAAGACACTGTCTTCTTCTCTATCTTATCTCCTGCAAGTGTCCAGGCCAACTCCCTTTTTGAGGAACCAGTTAGAGCCAGCTGGTCTCATGTGAGTGATGAGACAGGTCTCCTCTCTTTTCTGCCTGGAACACTGGATCTTACAGGGCCTCTATTCATAGACTATTTAATATATATATATATATTTAACTGCTAGCATATGGATGGAACCCACACTGGACCAAAGTTTTATAATGGAGATGTCCTGACTGGGTTCATTCTGGTTCAAGGATTCCCATCAAACTACAGTAGAATCTGAAATACTCAGTCAAGTGAATCTAGAGTAAAATCACCTCCTATCAATCATTCATCTATTTATGTATTTATTCCTGTTTACTGCCTGCTATATAATGGCATTGTTCTCAGTATCAGGGGCTAAATTCATACAAAGAGAGATACAGTCTTCTTTCACAGAGGACTCTCTTTACCAGAGACATCAGACTTCAAATAATTACAATTAAATACAGTAAGCACAGCAATAAGAAAATACAAGATACCGAGGAAGAGTAAACATATTGGGGTCCATCCCTAAAAAAAGACTTTTGAAATTAATTTTAAATGGTTGGTTTAGAATTAACTGGATGAAAGATTTACATTGTGGGTGTGAATAGGAAGAAAGTACAGTAAGGTAAAGGTTCAAAGCTGAGAGAGAGCATGGGGTTTCTAGAAACTATTATTGAAGTATTCAGTATATGGGCTGGGACACCAAACATGATGGGGGAGCAGATAGATTGGGAAGGGAGCAGACAAAGAGAACCTTGTCAGTTATGCTGAGTTTGGATTTTAGTCATAATTTCTGATTTTAGTCATACTATAGTATGGAGAGTGAATTCTGGGGCAATACTGAATTCATAGAAAAAAGTTAGGGGCTGTTGCTATAGCTCAGAATAGAGATGACAGTGCCTTGGATCAGAATAATGATAGTAAAGTTAAAGAGAAGTACATACATTCTAGAAATATTGAGAATGTTCACTGAAGGCAATTAGTGAGTAGATGGAGGTAGAGGGTGAAAGAGTACCTGATAAAGGATGACTCCTGAGCTTCTGCCTTGGACAGCTGGGTGGATGGTGGTACCATTTATTAAAATAGGGAACACTGGAGAAGAAGGAATTTTAGAGAAGAAAAATATATATTTAATTTTTGACCTTTTGTATAAGGTGCCTGTGAGGAATCCAAGTGGAGATGCTTTAAAAGCAGTGGGTTATACAGATTTTAAATTGAGAATAAAGGTCATGGCTAGTGATAGAAATGTACATATAGTTTTGGAAATAAATAACATGTCATTTTAGTCAGAGTTTAGAGAATGGAAGGAGAGAGTATAGAGGAAGAGGAATAGCTAAGACAGAGACACATTTAAGGGCTGACCAGAGACAAAAGAACCATGAAGGAGCCTGACAAAGAAGCAGGAAAAGGTACTTTATGGAAATAAATGGAAAGAACTGTTTTAAGAAGGCCAACAATGTATAGTGCTGCAGAAAGATGGACATTTATTAAGAAATTTTCTTCCCCACGGTGCCTGGGTGGCTCAGTCAGTTAAGTATCCAACTCTTGTTTTTTGGCACAGATCATGATCTCAAGGTTCATGAGTTTGAGCCTGAGTCAGCATATGCTTGGGATTTTTTTATCTTCCCCTCTCTCTGCCCCTCCCCCACTTGTGCTGTCTCTGTCTCTCTCAAATAAATAAACATAAAAAAAAAATTCCTCCTCAACATGATAAGGACTATTTCATAGATTTGTTCAAATGTCCAGGATGGTGGATACTATTGTTCCCCCACTCAGATCCCTTTACCTGTGGAAGCACCTGTCCCTAACTGTAGTGATAGCTGATAACATTAACCAGCTAAACTTCTTCTTTGGGTAGCTATCCTCAGTCCAATAGGAGCTTCATCAACAAGGAGGCATGATTCCTCACCCCACTACCACCCTCAAAACACTAGATAGTGATATACCTTTGCCTCAAGATGGGACTTACTCTGTGTTGCAATTCATGTTCCAGAGCTCCCTGGGCGGGGAGCGGGGGTGGGTAAGGCCAAATTCAATCTCCACTGAGAGCTAAAGATTTTGTCCTTGTGTTTTCCTTGATGACAGGAACACCCAGTGGTGCTGACAAAGTTTATCGAGGGGGCCCGGGAAGTAGAAATGGATGCTGTTGGCAAAGATGGAAGAGTAAGTGCTTTATCCCTATACCCTAGATCCCTGCCTTCCCATCAGGTTTTGTTTTGTTTAGTTTTGTTTTGTGTTTTTCCTTTGTGATTTTGGAACAGATTAGAGGTCATGATTTCTCCAAAACATGCCTCTAATAATAGTGGACAAGCTGCTCAGTCCAAAAAAACTTCAAATTCACTGACAATTTAGGAGATGTGTTATGGGAATCATATATCTTGTGTTTTATATTATTAGAATTCCTCTTTGATGATATTCAAAATTAATTATCATCATGTACTCATCATTCTTTTTGATAGATTTTTCTCCCTCATTTTCTTTTGTCTGTGGGTTTCCTTTTATGTTTCAATGAGTATTATAAAAACATCCAAGACTTTGCTTTCTGAAGTTCCTAATTGAATCCCTCATTTTTCTCCTCTCTTGATTTCCCAGCCTCTACCTTTTTATTGCATTAATAAAGACAAAACTCAACAGAGTGGGGTGGATAAGGATAATAACATAAAATTAGTTTGCCAAATCACATCTTGTATTACTAGCACAATGAATGCCTCCAACTTTAGGGAAAAATGAAGATGTGAAGAACACGTTCTTTTAGATTGCCTGGTGTACTAATAAGGCACTCATGATTTATCTTGAAATATAGGAAGTTATGTTTTAGGGAGTCCATGTGATATTTTTTGCTTTAATGAAAAATAAAAAGTTTTCCTTCATTTTCTACTTTGTAGATACTTCAACACAATACTGAAAATGTTAAATCTTTTTTGGCTTTTTTGTCTTCCAGATTAACAGTTAGTTCAAAGTAGGGTTGTTTACACACACACACACACACACACACACAGAGAACATATGCTGTTTTATATATATATATAATATATATGTGTGTGTATACACACACATATACACACATATACATATACATATACATATACATATACATATACATATACATATACATATACACATACACACATACACACATACATACATATACACACATATACATACATATACATACATATACATACATACATAGACAGTAATTATGACTGTGTAATTATGACTTCATACTGCAAAATCATACAATTCTGAGTTTAAGCACCCTTCAAAATCATTTATTTTAACCTCACACCCCCAAGGATGAGAATCTTCTTCCAAGCATCATCAGAGAGTGGTCACCTGCTTTCTGCTTAATAACTTTGGTTACACAGAGCACAGAAAGTTGTCAGGTTGAAAGATGTCATATATATATGGACATCTGTTTATTCCTTCTTTTTGAAGTGAAGTCTGTTTCCCTAGAATTTTTTCATTCCTGACCTTCTGGCCTCCAGAGTTGTAGAACATATGGTTAATCTTTCTCCCTTTCAACATTTTAAGTATTTTAATACTCAGGTATAATGTGAGAGGGATGTCATCATACCAGGGTCAACATGGAGAATGTAAGACTGACATAGGGGCATTTGTGTTTCTTTCAAATATTGTGCTGGTAAAGTAGTGCTGGTCTGCTGGTCTGACTTGGTTCCAATTTGCTCTTAACCTAAGCTTCTCTCAGACATCAACTATTGCTTATTAGCCTGGACACCTTCTTTTGGAAATGTTCCAGGTTATTCACATAATTTTTAAACAGTCACATTCAAAAATGGACATAGTACTTCAGCTACATTATGATTTTTTCAGAGCTCAGTGGGAGTATTGTCTCCCTATTTCTAGACACTATAAAAAAATCTGAGTGCTTACTATGCACTAAATATCATGTCAAACACTGAATATGTGTTCATGCTTATCCTTACAAGCATTCTGTGAGACAGATACCGTTGTTAGCACGGTCTTATCAGAAGCCAAGGCTACAAGATAGAGCACCTTGCCCAGGTCACAGAACTCATAAGTGACAGCAGGAGACTCTAATGTTACTCTGCTTTAAGTCATTTATAAATCTGATAAACAAATCATGTCTGTACTTTATTTGTCTTTTACAGTTACCCAATTATTCTCCCCCACAGTCAGCTTTATCATTTCCCAAAGATACACATACTATTAACATTCAGGTTATGGTGACTGAGACCATAAACTTTGGAATGTGACAGATGAGGTTGAAAATCCTGAGTTGGCCATACAGTAGTCACGTGCATTTGGGTTATTTCTTTTTATATTGCCTTAGTTTGCTTACCTCTGAGAGAAGACAAGAATAATTTCCTCTTGACTCCCTTCTTTCTCAAATTTCAATTTTTAAATGTTTATTTTTGAGAGAGAGACACACACACAGAGTGCAAGCAGGGGAGGGACAGAGAGAGAGGGAGACACAGAATCTGAAGCAGACTCTTGGCCCCACACTGCCAGTACAGAGCCTGACGTGGGGCTTGAACTCATGAGCCACAAGATCATAACCTGAGTCTAAGTCAGACGCTTAACTGATTGAGCCAGCCATGTGCCCCTCTCAAATTTCAATTAAAAATCTTAATCTTTAGATCTGAAGCCTTCTTCTTCATGCACCTAAGCTACACCATGCACCCTGCTATTCACCTCTCCCATCTTTTCTTTTCCAGTATCTAAAACCTTACCTGGAAGGAAAAGATAAAGATCCCTCCAGTGCCTCCCAAATGCTTCAGTTTCCTATTTGTTCTCAAAAGTCAACATGAGTCAGTTTAGTTGTCCTTTTTTCCTATTAGGTCCTCATTTCCTATAATGACTAGTACCCATTCTAGTCAACGGAGGAGGGAGGGCAGCTCTGCCACTCTCAGTCCATCACTGCACAGGGAGGTAGCTAAGTCTACATGTGCAGCCCTCTTGTACTCCTCTCATCAAGGACTGAGCAAAAGAACTAGTCAATGCTCAAGGGATCTGTTACAATGGGGGGTGGGTGGTGTTGAGACAGTAGCTTCATTAAAATAGGTGCCTGACGACTCTTTCTGGAATCATCTTTCGGCCAGGTTATCTCCCATGCCATTTCGGAACATGTGGAAGACGCAGGTGTCCACTCGGGAGATGCTACTCTGATGCTGCCCACACAAACCATCAGCCAAGGAGCCATCGAAAAGGTCATCACCTATAAATAAAAGTGCAAGGGGGAAAAGCAAAGATTTAAAATAAATGTTTTTAACGAGGGAGCAATGTAGGTCATGCCCCCAGGTAAAATGTATTTATGAGGGGAACTTTCTTGCTCTGAAGAGTACCTTCTGAGTACTCGACATGGGTACCTTCTGTCTCTGGTTGGATAGAGGGGTTTGTACATGTGACATGCAGAACCTCCTTGCAAGGAAACACCCTTTCTTTCGGACCATAATGTCTACCTTGCAGAGTCCAGAGCAAGAAAAAAGTACACCAAAGAAATCTGTCTGGTCTCTTTCCAGTGCCTTGTAATTTCAGGGCCTGCTTTTCTCAGCGGGTAGGTCAGGAGATTAACACTACAGTTTGGACTGAAGTTTCTGGTGCTGAGGCATCCAGACTGAAAGAATTCTATTTAGCCCTCAAAGTAAAATCAAGTTATATAATGGTGGGTAGATAGAGACCTTTGGCAGAAATAATTTTGTAAAATTATTTGTTCTCTTCTTTACTAGTCTGTTATGAATATTTGGTATGTGTTATTATATTGTTAACAGACGCCTACTAGTGGCTTCTGTTATTATTATTGCCATTATTATTGTTTCAGTTATTAGTGGAAATGTAGCTCTGCTTAAAGAGAAACTAAAGAAATCTAAATTTAAGGTGCTGTAGCTTTTTCATTGTGTTTTCTAACTAAATATGCTCTTTAGCACCATTATCATTGTCCTTTTGATCCAGGTGAAGGATGCCACCCGAAAGATTGCAAAAGCCTTTGCCATCTCTGGTCCATTCAACGTCCAGTTTCTTGTCAAAGGAAATGATGTCTTGGTAAGAAATGGCCAAGGTGCTTGAGGGGACACCACTGCTGTGTCAGCTTATGTTGGTCTCTGTCCCTCTGGTGATCTTCTCTGTGAGCATAATCACAGAGCAGCTGAGACCTCTGCTACTATTTGTGTCTGAGTGTAGGTTGTTGCACAATCTATGATGCCTGACTTGTTTGAAGACACAGGTCCTTGGTGGCACTGATATGTCAGCCACGGTTATATAAAGCACTCTTATCCACTGGGAAAGATCACTGTCTGCCATCTATAGTGTAGTATAGATGGACACACAGTGACTGTCATAAAGTAGTCTGAATATGTAGAATGGTCCTAAATTATGTGCACTGAAGTTTTAGATCCTGTTTACCAAAAATAGTTAAATCAACTTGACGAGTCTTAATTAATTTAGTCTATTTAATGTAAACTATCAGTAACTGATATTGGATCAGCATTTACTATGTGAAGGCATATGGTGGTAATAATGATGTGTAAGCCACAGTTTCTATTCCCAAAGATACTCAGTTTGGTGAGGACTGGGGAGAAGATGACTTTATAGATAACTGTAACATAAGCTAAAGTATAACTGCTGGAAGGAATGTAGAAATATATGGCATTGGAATCATAGAACAGAGGGAGCATGTCTGATAGCCTCTGTGTGTGTGTGTGTGTGTGTGTGTGTGTGCACGCACGCACACGTGTATGCACAAATGTGTGTCTAAGCGTGTATCTGAGTGTCATATACCTGGCTTGGGGTGGATTTCATGGGAGATTTTATATTTTAAGCTGGATCTTAAAGAATGGCTGGAATTTTGACAAGTAAAGGAAGGTAGAGAGGACATTACACATAGAACATCTAAGAGAAAATTTGACATATTTTAGGAGGTAGTGAGTAGTTAAGTTTAGCAAAATCATTTTTCTAGGGAAACAGTGGAAGATAAACTTAGAAAGCAAAATTGGGGTCAGGGAAATGGTATAAGATAGCATAGAGAAGTATATATGGAAGCAAGTGAATAGAAGGCCTTCAAGGACTAGACTTTAATTTGATGGCCAGTGGAAACCCAGTGAAGGCTTTTCGGTAGGGATGTGGCATTATCTGAGCTCTACATTCACATCTACAGCAGTGTGTAGGGGTGAAATTGTGAAAGTGGATGGAAGAAAGTCAGAATTCAAAAATACTGATGAAAAAGAAAATGGTTAGCAAAAGTTCAAGCAGTGAGAAAAGAAGGAAGAGATTGGCAAAACAAGAGCTGAGTCCCAGTGAAAAACAGCTGGAACCCAGGTGGCAGGGGGGATATTAATATATTGCCATTGGTTCTCAACATCTGCCTCTGTTTTTGAATTTTGTTATCTTTCCAGGTGATTGAGTGTAACCTGAGAGCTTCTCGATCCTTCCCCTTTGTTTCCAAAACACTGGGAGTAGACTTCATTGATGTGGCCACCAAGGTGATGATTGGAGAGAACATTGATGAGAAACCTCTTCCAACATTGGACCATCCCATAATTCCTGCTGACTATGTTGCAATAAAGGTAAAATTAAACAAAATTTAAGTTTCAAGGAAACTAAAGGAACAATTTTTCATCAAAAATAATTTCAAGGGGTGCCTGGCTGGCTTAGTCAATAGAGCATGCAACTCTTGATCTAGGGGTATGAATTCAAGCCTCATGCTGGATGTGGAGCTTACTTAAAAAAATATTTTAATAAAGTAAAAGACAAAGATCTTCATACCTTACAAACCTTCTAACTAAAGTGCTGGACTAGGGATTTATGATCTTTCCTTTAAATAATACAATGCAGTTGCACCACAGGTAACTATATGGACTTTTATCCATTTCAAAAATAAAAAAAAAAATCATTTAGAATTGCACAGCTTCAAAACTAACCAACTGAGTGAATTATAAACGACGTGAATGTGGCCCATATGTGATGATGTCAGTTTAGTTGGTAAACAGAAATTCTGGACATATTTTGTTAGGACAAGGTTTGACTTGTGCCCCTTTTGAACTACACCAAGACTTCCGGAATGCATGGATCTTGGAGAAGTGTTACTCTTTGGTGGCAGTCAAATTCTAACTACTTTGGCCACCCTGTCGAGTTTCTATTTTCTTCAGTGGCACAATGTTTCCACTTGAAAAGTTGAAATAGCACCTGGTATTCACGGTGGTGCCATGTAGGTAATGAAATTGATGGCACCTTTGTGAAGATTAACCAGAGAATTTAAGATCTGTTCACTAATTTCCAATATATATGTATACTCCTGGTAACACTTTAATAGTAAAGCCATTGTGCTCCTCTAGATTCATCAGTATGCCCATGCACAGAGTATTTATTTATTTTTAATTTTTTTTGAGAGAATGCACATGTGCATGTGCACAAGCCAGGGAGGGACAGAGGAGAGGGAGAGAGAGAGAATGAGAGAGAGAGAGAGAGAGAGAGAGAGAGAGAGAGAGAGAGAGAATTCCAAGCAGCCTCCATATTCAGTATGGGCCCATTGCAGAGCTCAATCCTATACTCCTGGGATCATGACCTAGCCAAAATCAAGAGTCAAATGCCTAAAAACTGAGCTACCCAGGTACCCCAATGCACAGAGTATTTATAATTATAGCCTTTAACTACAAGCTTAAGCATGAAGCATGAAGATTAGTGAGTTATTATATAAATATATTTGAATATTTTAGAAAAAGCATATGGTGAAATTAATTTATATTGTGTGATGTATTTTTGTGATATTTACATATTTTGAATACCTTCAAAAGATTGCCATTCCTACATGTACTAGTGACCTCAACCATAATTATGTTATAGCTAAGACTGCAACTTCTGACTTTTACAGTGGAAGCTTTAAGTGGAAACTATAAATCAAAAAATATTTATTGATCTTACTTAACTTAATAATTTAGAATGTCTTGGATTTTATAGTGCATTATTATATTGGGCAAGAGTGGCACTTTATTCCTGGAGACTAATAACACAACATAAATTGTTAAAGCTTACAGTGGGGATTATACATAAGTAAAAATATGTAGGATTATACATAGGTAAAAATACATAGGATATTTTTGTTTGTTTGAGGCCAATAAGTAGATGGCCCTGAAAAAAATTCTATATATGAATCTCAAATTCATGTTTCTTCGTTCTTATATACAGAAATATACATACAATCATCCACATCTGTGTATAAAATAATTTCCATCTAAAAATGGTATTGATGGGTAGATATGCATTTTTGAAAATGTACTGTATCTTCTAGTTTACAGCTTTCCAAATTACATTTGTATGAATCTTGACTTCTTTTTTAAAAATTTTTTTAAAGTTTATTTATTTTTGAGAGAGAGAGAGAGAGAGCACACAAGTGGGGGATGGGCAGAGAGAAAGGGAGACACAGAGTCTTGAAGCAGGCTCCAGGCTCCGAGCTGTCAGCCCAGAGCCCGACATGGGGCTCAGATTCAAACCGTGAGATCATGACCTGAGCCGAAGTCAGACACTTAACTGACTGAGCCACCCTGGCGCCCCATATGAATCTTGACTTCTTAAAAAAGAATTTCTTACTTATAGTCACTCTTCACATAGGCCTCGTGAAGTTGGGTGGATGTCGACAGATGAGGGTACAGAGAAACTGGAGTGCAGAAATGTATAATAACTCGACTGAGAATCACCTAGGGAAATGACCCTGGGCTAGAACTCCCAGGAGAACTTAGAACAATACCAAAGGCAAAGGAAAAATAGTCTAGACTAGACAAAGGGATATATTCAAGGAATAAGAATTGGACTCTTAGTGAATTGCACTGATAAAATAAATGAAAAGGAAACACTCCTATCTATGTTCTAGTTCATATGAGAGTTCTGGGCCAAAGTGGTTCCGAAGCAGAATGTTTTTCAAAGCCTTTTAAGGGGTGTCAACAACGGTTTCATGTCTTAGAAGTCAGCTTACAGACAGACATTTCTGGCATGGTTGCTTGTTGCAAGTTCAAATGATCCTAAAAAGAAGAGGAATGTTTCAAAAGCCTACCAAGAAAAAAATGTGTTTGAACTTTGTGTCTGGGGAAACGAATGCCCAGTAGACTTTGTTTGAAATCACTCCAGTAAGAGTATGTGTAGGCCAGATTAGTAACCCTGGCCTAGACTGCTCACAGGGGCCCTATTTACAGAAATAATTTGTGATTATTTAACCCAAGTTTTTGGCCAAGAGCTCAAGAAATTCTTGGAACAGAGTTTTAAAGCTATTTTTCAAGTCAGATGCTTGGACCAAAGAAAGGTTTTATGTGTCTACCATAGCCTAAATGAATCCTGTGAGAGACGGTTCACTAAATATATTTATCCTTTCATTCCTTTTATACCTTTCTCTCACATAGTTTTCCTCCCCGTTGTTTCCGACAGGCTCCAATGTTTTCCTGGCCCCGGCTGAGGGATGCTGACCCCATTCTACGATGTGAGATGGCTTCCACTGGAGAGGTAACTAGTTAATGATCCATGAACACTGTCATTAAATCTACTTTGAAATCTATGGTTTTATGATCTGAATATAATACAGTAAGTAAGCTATTAAGAAGTAAGGGGGACACAAACTTCTGTAATCAGAGTAAGTCTGAAAGAGCTAGGAATTTTCTTTTCTTTTTTAATAGTTTATTGTCAAGTTGGTTTCCGTATAATACTCAGTGCTCATCCCCACAAGTGCCCTCCTCCGTGCCCATCACCCTCCTTCCCCTCCCCCCCCCAATCAGCCCTCAGTTTGTTCTCAGCATGGGAATTTTCAACCAAAGAAATATCTTATATTTTTATAGACTGGAGTTTAAATTTTCACTTATATTTAACTGATGAATACAATATACATGTTCCTAATTCATTTCCACATTACACATTGGAACACAGCTTCCAAATATTTCTTTAGATATCTAAGTAAATATCTCCTGGGTCTTTCTGTTTTATTTTAAGGTCTCTGTGTAACAGTGCTTCCCACCCCCACCCCCCTCATCCACTTGCTGCTATGAAATTAGATCATTTAATTTTTACTAGCAACATATAGAATGATTGTACAGCATTAGAAAGACCAAGGACCTAACACTGTGGAATCTATAAATAAATGCAAAAATCCCAGAATAACCTTCAAAACAACTTTAACCTCCTGGGGATTATCTAAAACCTATAATGGGCTTGGCCACTGGATGTCCCTCTTCACTTGTGTTGGGACTCTTGTCGGCTGAAGGTTTCTTTAAGAATGTGAACTGTGTTTCTTGTAGAGAGCTGTCAGATTCTAGAAAGTTCCCTACGTGTCAGTGTCAGGACATTTTATGAATCACCTCGCCCATGACAGACTTACTGGCTACAACCTTCAGATTCTCATCAGTGCACATCAGAGTGGCAACATCAGGCTGTGAGGCATCATTGTTTCTTTGCTATTATGGAACACCTGAAAGGAGAAAAAATATTTAATTGCAATAAATACGTGATGTTTTATATGGTTGCCTGGTTACGAGCTGCATCTGTGCTGAGAAGGCAAGTGAGCCAGGACAGCAGGCAGTGAGGAATAAATGGCTATCTTGTTTGTATTTGGATTGGCGATTACCTTCTTTTAGCTTCTTTGCTGTTGCTTTTAATTTAATAGGTGAGAAAACCTAACTTTAAAGTGATGGTCCTACATTACATTTCTCGGCCTCTCAAGGAAATACTCCTCAGGTTCATCATCTTGATCCCATGGTCACTCAGTAGCAGGGCTGTTTTTAGTGGGTCCAGAGTTCAGATCAGAAAGAGATCTGTTTTCCTTTGTGCTGTTTTCTCTAGTGTGGTAAACTTGTTTTCAGCACCTATGTCCATTCTGCCTCTAGACATACACTATTGGAGTTGTTGAAATATGAAGATATGAAAGAATTAGAAGCTCAGCTCACCTTTTTTGTATCTGTTTCAGAAGTATAAAGATCATTGTTCTATGGTTAGAGTCATACTTCCAAGTGTCACTGAG
The DNA here is from genome assembly GCA_017311185.1 of Proteles cristata cristata. NCBI lineage: Eukaryota > Metazoa > Chordata > Mammalia > Carnivora > Hyaenidae > Proteles > Proteles cristata. The sequence goes on from JAESUZ010003983.1 coordinate 114,437, forward strand.
TGTGATGTTACAAGGTCTGTTTCATAACTGAAATCAGAATAATAATTTTAGCTTAGTGAAATCTCAGTTATGCTTCAAAGAGACATTTTCAGTGCACACATGGCTTGTGGGATTAAATAAACCTTTAGTTCTTGATCTAGCTAAGGGGTGTTTTATTTTCTCAGTGGTAAGGTGATGGTAGTCCTAAGGTTGACTTGAATATGTGACTGTTTTCTATGGTTTTTTGGTAGAAAATTGCTGACACCTCTTCTGTGTTGTTGTATCTGCTTTTACGATGTAATGGCCTAGTCCTATTAGGAGAATTTGGGTTTCATTAACTGAGGTTGACATTACTTAAGCTAGTTGGCCATTAATTGACCAAAGAAAATGTTCACTGTTGAACGAAAAGCAGCTTGTACTGGTGGTTGACTGAAGGTCATAGTCATGAGAACATCCTTATCACAGTAAGGGAGTCATTTGCTTAAAGAATGAATTTAGCCATCATCAATGTTATTTACTATAATGGTGGTTCTGTACCTGTGCCAAATGATGATACGCATGGCAGAATCTACTTCCGTCATGCTCAAATATACCACTTGCTCTATAGTTATGGTGGCCATTTGACTTGTAGCTATATTGTAGCACAATTACCCTCTTTGAAACCTCTGTATATCCTAACATTATACGTTAGCTTGGAATTGTTTTGTTTTGTTTTACATATGGCTGTGGTATTCAGAACTAGTAGCAGGGTATTTTGGTTCATTTTATGAAAATGATTTTTAAAAAAAGGTCCTTTGAGACTTTCATGCATTTATTGAATTTCTCAGAAACCTTTCTTATAAGCTGTACAAAAATGACTACTAACCAATTGATCGGCAGTTGTGCATTTGTCCTACTGGCCCATGAGTTCATGCACTGCGGCATAGCATACATAACATATACCGTTATTTAAACATTAAGTCATATTAACATTTGGTAACTCACCACATTATGGACCAGAAGCTGTGATTTGTATCCAAATAACTCACAGTAGAATCCAGTTATGTTGCTCCATGGAGTGTTGTTGGATAGAGAAAGAATTGCTTATTCATTCATTATGCTTAATTAAAAACATAAGATACATCTGCCTCAGCCAGCCTTTTAATCCCGGGATTCAGACTGCATGGTCTTTGGGCAACTCAATAAAATCTAGCAAAGGAGTCTATGAATAAAGTGCTTTCCATTTGCATTTCTTTCTTTCTTCCTTCCTTCCTTTTCTTTTTTTTTTTTTGTAAGGGTTGTTGACTTGTATTGGCTTCTTTTTATTTTATTTTTTAATTTATTCTAAACAGGTGGCTTGCTTTGGTGAAGGCATTCATACAGCTTTCCTAAAGGCAATGCTTTCCACAGGCTTTAAGATACCCCAGAAAGGCATCCTGATTGGAATCCAGGTAAGTGGTACATGGTTGCATGCACACCCCTGGGCACATGTGAAGAGTGACTGTGTCAGGGACCTTAAGTGTGGTATAAAAGAGGGGAGATTTGTTTAAAGTTCCACTAAAGAAAACAGCAACTAATAGAAAAACTGGACATTTGTTCTCTTTATGTTCCCTGAGTTTTGCCTTTTTCCACTAAAGCAGCCAATTCAAATAAGTGCATAAATAAAAAGAAAAAAAAAAAAGTAAAACTCTCTAGTGGAAAGGATCTAGGATGCCCTAAAAAAGGAGTCTCTTCTATTCCTTGGTTTTATCTTTTATAGATGTTCTGCTCTTTGTTCTTCTTCCTTATCCCCTGAACAAATGCTGTCCATAAAGTTCAGTTTCACCTCATCTTTTCTCTCTCTCTCTCTCTGTCTCTATCTCTTGACTCTCCCCTTTGCCAACTCATGTCTGTGTTATCCACTGTTCTATCCATAACTGTCATCTTTAAGTCCTTATCCTCAGCTATCCCATATCTCCAACAATATCTGGATGGACCTCTATCTGGATGTCTCAAACACAATACTTCCCAAGCTGAACTTATATTATCCCTTCCCAACCTCTGTTCTGTTCTTTCTTACATTGATTCATTCACATTTCAATTTCTATATAGATCTACAACTTATGGTGGGGTTATATCTCAGTAAACCTATCACAAGTTGAAAATACCATGGATTTACTATACCTACCCTGATGAGCACCATAGCTTAGCACAGCCTACCTTGCAGTGTACTCAGAACACTTTATGTCAGCCTGCAGTGGGGCAGAATCATCTAACACAAAGGCTATTTGTAATAAAGTATTAAATACCTTATGGAATTTACTGAATGCTTTACTGAAAGTGAACAGCAGAGTGGTTATAAGTGTATTGGCTGTTTACCCTCATGGTTGTATGGCTGACTGGGATCTGCTGCTGCCCTCCATCACAAAGATTAACCTACTGCACATCATTATACTGGAAAAGATCAAAATTCAAAATCTGAAGTATGGTTTCAACTGAATGTGTATGGCTTTCACATGATTTTAAAGTTGAATTTTTTTAAGTCAAGGAATGTCTCTAAATGTCAAAGATCCAAAGATGAAGAAGATGTGGATATTAGTTGAGGAATTTTCTCAGTCTGAATCTCCACAACTAATTGAAAGTTATTGAAGAGGAGTAACTGAATGGCCTAAGAGTCAGCAGAGCCCACAATATACTTGGGAAGATCTTGAAATATTATTATTTGATAAAATCTTCTAAGTCAAAGCAAGGTGAAATAATTATAAGAGAGTATCTTTATACAATGAAAAGGGCATTATTGGTTTGTTATTGCAAATCAAATGGAAATCTTAGGGCAAGATGGTAGCTGGGAAACTTCTATGACTTCTTGGAATAATTATTGTAAGAATGTACAGACTGTTCTGTTTATAAATTTCCTGAAATATACTAAATCCTTCCCACCTGGTCATTCATTTACATTTGAGGTTAGTAATTCTTGGATCATATAAAAACGATAGATGGTCTTACATATCACCCATACCATACTTTTAATAAGCTCAAACCCTGCATGGTTACATAAAAATCAATAAAAAATATAATTAGAGCAGTTCCAGGTATTCTCGAGTCAGTGGGTGATTATTATAGATACCATCTCATTAGGATGTCTTAATATCAGTAAATTAGACTCTGGAGACTGGATTGGTAGTGGCTTTGGAGAAGTTTCTACAAAGAGCAACTTGGAATTTTGCTTTGTAAAGGTGCCAGAAGGGAGATGGTGAACAGTTAGAGCCGAGGCTAACAAGATGACTTGTAATTGTGAAGCTTAATGGCAGTTTAGAGACATATCACATCATATAAGAGACTCATCATGTTATAAATGGGTATTAAGTCTTATTAAGTCACAAGTATGAGAGTATTTGCCCAACTTCCAGTTATGGCTTAAAGTTTAATGTGAGACCTGGGGGCATTCAGAGGAGACCATGCCCTTAGTCCCGATCTTCACAACTAATCATAATACAGCTAACATTTTAAAATACCAGTTTAAGAAGGCAGTGATGTATAAAATTGTGCCTTGTTTGGTTCCAGTGCTGCAAGGAAATATTAAGCAAAAATTAACTTGATCCCTATGAAATATTTGTGTGATTTTGGCATCAGTGAACAGAATTTTTTGCTTTGTAGGAGAAAAAGGGGGGTTGTGTAGGGTAAAAAGAGTTTTCTTAATGAAATGAGGTTCTGCCCATTGAAGTCTTATCTTTCAGTACATTCTGTTTTAAAGAAACAGTGTTCCAGCGGCTACATGAGCTCTTGCAAAGAACTTTTTTCCTGTGTATAAGTGCACATGTTTGGGCTTTTAGATTGGAATCTCTTTTAATTACAAAGTTTAAAAAGTATATTTAAAGGAGTGTTTGGTATAAAATTATACTTAATAAAATATTTGTAGCTGTGGTAAAATTGATCATCAGGAGATGGACAAGAATCACTTTTTGACCTACTTAAATGGGAGGCAAGGAAGAGCCGCCATTACCAGCGATTATTGGATAGCCTCTCGTTACTGTTGGGGGGGAGGATTTTCTTTTAGAGTGATTTTTTTAAGTGCATAGGCATAAATTTAAGTGAACAATATGACAGAATATTCTAACTAGAGAGTTCATGGCTATAAACCTCGCTGGGTATCTTCTTTGACAGAAAGGGATGAATTCTAGCATCAGCCTTTTACCCAAACTGTATAGCAACTGTAGATGAAGTAATTAAGGTTCCATTTTTTAGTATACATTGTACTTTATAAAAGGGTTTTACTTAATATGATTCAACTTGGGCAGAATAACTTGTACAAATTCATTTGAATATATAAGCCAGAACTGAGAAGGACCTAAAAAAGTACTACTAATACATATGGGCATTAGGGCCAGTAAATACAAAGGGAGGCATTTAGTGGAGTTACCTAATGAAGTTCTAAGAAAGAAATCCACAACTGCCTTTTGATTTCTTAAGATTATCACTTATTTAGCCTAATGCTGCATAGACTTCACTCACAGAAGAGCACTGGTAGCCAGCACCAGTGCAGTTAATTTGCTTTATTATTCCTTCATGTATAAATGAGGAAGATAGTCAATATCTGTCCCATTTACTTGAGGTAAAGGTCTTCTTTTCTCTTTATCTCCTCCCGCTGACCAAGCTTCCTGCTATGAATAGGAAGATTTAATTGAAGATACCTTAACTCATTAATATTCACGACAGGTTGCAAGAGAAAACTGGGGGAAAAGTGAAATATGGAGGAGAGGTAAAAGTGGCTCTGAGCCAGGAAAAATTTTTTCTTATTTTTGGTAGTTTAACACATATTCTAAATAGTAAATCATTACTAGCAAGTATCAGCAACTTCTCAACATTTAGTAGAGTCTGTGTGTGTGTGTGTGTGTGTGTGTGTGTGTGAGCGTGTGTGTATGTGTTTGTGTGTGGGGGGAGGGCACAAACACATTTATTGATTTGTTATACTGTAATCTTCCTAACCTTTTATTTCTCTTCTCTTTCCCACCCTACTCCTTTATACACACAGATCCTCTGTTTCTCTTCCTCTCAAAGTTAAATCCTGTGGGTCAAATTACCTGGGGAATTTGAAATATTCACAACACCAAATGTGTATAACTAGAACTTTAGGGGAAAAAGTATCAAGATTTAGATTTTGTCAAAGGATCCCTTTCAACTTACATGCACTGAGTCTCTAACAAGATGCTTTCCATAGGCCTAGATCCTAACATAAGAAAGGCATAATGCAGGTTTATATGACAACAAAATCATCTTTGATTTTCCTGCAATATTTCCAGCCTCCTTTCATCCCATCGGGATTTATTTTTAGTTGCTATGAGTAGGCAATCTGCCTTGTTTTGAAGTTTTCTGGAACACCCCTTAACAATAAATGATTTACTCTAGAGTAGATCAAGAGCGCTCGCTGTGTTTTCCCCTCTGATTGGGCTATTCAGTGATGTTTGTGGAGTGGCGAGCGCCGTCGCCATCCTGACATCTGCGTTTCAGCATTGCTTGGAAACACAAAGCAAGCATTTTATTTGAAAAAGACAACTCCAAGTGACATGAATAACCTTTTATCTTCAATACAGAATCATTAGGAACAACCATAGCATTGTCGATGCAGACGTCCCTGTAAGGCCACAGGCACCACACAATGTTAACTTGACTTTCTGTTCTGCAGCCAGAAGTTGGATTAATGTGAAAATGATAATTGGAGGAAATATATATATATATTTCATTTTTAAAAGACTTTCCTTCTTATAAACATTTTCCAAGAAATAAATCAGCTTGTACTTTTCACCTTTAGTAACAAATGGTTTCTTACCTAGGTATTTTCAATCAGCTATTAAATCTGAAGCTACTCAGATGCAAGCTGACAGCCGTAATTTCTTTTTGTAGAGAGGCTGTTTTATGTGTCACAAGTGTTCAATACATGTTTGATAGAAGTTTATAATGTGGCTATGAAAGCCAACACCCCAGACCAGAAGGCAGAGTGGTTCCCCGGCTGGGAACTGCCAATACTGTCATGTTGGATATTTATCTTTTCCACTTGGGGGACAGCAAGTGGAAACAGCTCCATAATGAGGTTCTGACTGGTGTCTGCAGGTCTTAGAGGACTTGCTGACTTATTTTACTTTAAAATAGCAAAGAAAAAAATTACATTCTAGTACTCCTTCCTCAACATTTTTCATTGTGACTTTGGCTAAGGTTAATGCATCTCCACCTCAAATTACAAAATGAGTGAAGGATGGGTCTCCTATTCCCTCTTCCCTCCTATTCCTAAACTTAGGTGTGCATCGAAATCCCCTGGAGGGTTTGTTAAAATGCAGATTACAGGGATTCACTCTGAGAGCTCCTGATTCCACAGATCTGAGGTGGGGCTCAAACTTTTACATTTTAAACAAATTCCCAGGTGATGCTGATTTCCCAGGAAACAACATTTTGAGAACCACTGTACTTGTGAAATGATATTTTAGAAAATGCTTTCAATGTTATCACACGGCCATATATTATTAGTGATATTTTGCTAGGGGAAAACTTATGATATTGAGAATAGTTTGTTCAATATATAATTAATGTATTCGTTAATAAATATATTGGACAAATTTATGTTGAATCTTCTCTTTAAATTTTTTAAAAAAATGTTTACTTATTTTTGAGAGAGAGAGACAGAATGCATGTAGGGGGAGGGGCAGAGAGACAGGGAGACACAGAAACCGAAGCAGGCTCCAGGTTCCGAGCTGTCAGCACAGGACCTGATACGGGGCTTGAGCCCACAAACCATTAGATCATGACCTGAGCTGAAGTCAGATGCTCAACTGACTGAGCCACCCAGGTGCCCCTGGTTGCTTCTTCTAACATGCTTTAGTCCTCACTTAAGTGTGTCTTGTGTTCAGCTGAAGATCACAATGTATTGTTCCAAATTAGAGATTTTACAAAATTCAGAAGTTCATTTAGAATATTTCATGCATATTTACTGTGTTTCAAGGAACCTTAAAACATGAGGAAAACCTAAAATGCTATCTAATTCAGTCCCTTGCTTTCCAAGGAGAATCAAACTTGCAAAATGATTGTCCTATTTTTCTGCCTAACCTATTCTTAAGGAGACTGCCACATACCTCTTTAAATTGCCCTAAAGCCATGGAGTTACTGATTTTAATTTATTTTCTTTCTTTCTTTCATTTTTTTTTTTAATGTCTACCCATGAACTTCTTGCATCTAAGGCCCATTTTCTTCCTGTTTGGTCCCAAGCAGGAATAGAGAGCTACTATCCTGGGCATGGTTACAATTCGTGTTCTAGAAGACTGTCATGAATAACCCCTGAGCCTGCCTTAGCTGAGATTCATCCAGTTGCATTTATCTTTTCTATTTGCCAATAGTTTCCTCTCATAAAACTGCAGTTCTGGGATCGAGAGGGCCAGAATCTTAAAGAATTTTATATTTGAACACAGTCTTTGGAGTCTTTTCCAAGGATGTAGATCTGTTCTCAGAAAGCCTCTGCAAGCAAATACTAGGAAGTTTTATGGGCTGAACGTTATCAAAATTATACAAGGATCTTGGTATGTTTTGTTATGGCAATTCTCAGTTTCTCTGAGACTCTGAAATAAGATCATCTCCATGATTTTTTTTTACCTATTACTAATAGGGTTTCTAAATAGATTATAAAACATTTACTGAAGTAACCAAATTGTTTCATCTGTTTACCAACTTTTTACAAGGGAAAACAGCCAAAGTGTTTTCATTTAAGGCAGAATAGATATGTTTTTAACTGTGTATGATTTTCATATTCTAATGAGCTCAGTAACTTAGACATTAATGAGGTCAAGGTAAGGGGTTGACTTGTGGGTAGGCCACTTAGTTTTGTTTTTTTCTTTTTTTTCTTTCACTCTGACCACTGTCTTGCAAATACTGGCTGGTGGTCACAGGAAGGAAGTTAAGTCCAGGCAGGACCTGGAAACTAGACAGGTCCAGCTGAGACTCTAGGAAGTTCACAGCAATAGTCTCTAAGAAAATATCTGAACAGTGAGAGAGATCAGGGAAGCCTGTCTGGAGGTAAAATATATGTGAAGAGGACATTGGCTTGTATTTGAAGTGTGACAACCAGTAGAGGAAGCCAGTCTTGGAAACTAGGGTACAGGGACAGGAATTTAGTCTCTGAGAGGCTGAAAAAAATATTTTAATAATAATAATTAATACTTAATGAGAACTACTAATGGCCAGGTAACTGTGTTCAATTACTGCACTAACACCTAAGTAATACTTACTTGTAAATGAACTCATCAAACACAATGACTCTATGACACAGATATTGTTACTATTCTCATTTAACAGATGAGGAAAGTACATCAGAGAAGTTAAGTAAGGTGCTCAAGGTCACACAGTTCATTGTAGAGCCCCAAGATGTAGATACACTACTATCCTCACTGCTGTTTTAAAAATGAAGAAACAGAGATTCAAGACCTTAACTTTTCTAAGGATGCACCAAAAATGAATGGAAAAGCCAGGATATGAAATGCAGCCTAGTGTCTCCAGAGCCCATTCTTTTATACTTTACTTTAGACTTAATGCAAAACTGAGTTCCAAACGGTTGACCTATAGCAAGGAGGCAAGCACAAGCTGCTAGGAGAGAAACTAGTTACCTAAGAGCAGGACTGAGTTCAAATTCAGCAATTAGTACAGGCTGAGCAGGCAGAACAGTCAGCAATGCTGACCTAGTGCTGATGTCCTAACCCAGGTGCCCTTAAATTCTCCGTGACCAGGGGAAGCATCCATGTAGGACTGAGGTGGATCTTAATCTGCAGACAGACTAAGTAGCCTAAGTAGAGAATGGAAAAATTTGAGGGCAAGGTGCGAAGACTACAGAGAGCAAGACAACGTGGGTGTAATCTCACTATATGGGGAAATAAGAACTCGTACTCACTTTGAAGGGTTAAAGGATCAAACTTGTCACTTTTGAAAATAAAGGACTTGACAACACATGGACTTGTGTTTTACAGTGTCACGAGAGAATATCATATTGCATATGACAACATAAAGAGCAATATATCCAGAAAGTGAATTTTGTTAAATTCTTTTAATTGCAGCAATCATTCCGTCCCAAGTTCCTTGGTGTGGCTGAACAATTACACAATGAAGGCTTCAAGGTATGTGACATTAATTTTTTTTCAAGTTGTTTTCCGTAAGCACTGAAATCTATTCACAAAAGAGAATATTAATGAATCGTAGGGAATGAAACAGCTCAAAACATATCCTTTCAACTTGAGAGGTATAACTAACTTGACGGTTTCAAAACTTCAATAGAATAAAATAATTAGAAAGACTATTTTATTAGAATAAAATAATTACAAAGTTTTAAGTTTTAACAAAATTACCATAAATTCCATAGAAGTTGCTAGCTAAAAGCTTAGAACATTTAGTTTACACAGAACTGGGACAAAATTCCAATGCATTTCCAATATATTTCTCCTTTTTCCTTTTCTCATGTCCATATGAAGTCATATGGACTTCATAACTGTTATAGGCAAAACTCTTCTGCCACGAATACCTCCACACAAAGCCCAGCTCAGTAAAACAAAATAATTCCCAAGGCTCAGAGTGGGCCTGTGGTCATGGCACTTTGTTGATCTGATAACAAGGAATCCTCAGCCATGAATAATTCTTCATTTTTCTCCTCCACAAAAGCAGTTACAATTGATGTTATTAAATTTTTCTTTAGTGCAAATATTTTAAAATTATTTGAAGTGCTCGTGATTCTGGACAGTGAATCCAAATCTCTATTCATGGTATTATTGCTTCTCATATATACCATTTTCTTCTGCCTTATGTTTTAAATGACACATGTGTGTCCCAGTAGGCTTCTTTGCTCCATGAAAGCCTTCCCTGTGATACAGTAATTGACTTTTCCATTCTAAATGCAGCTCTTTGCCACGGAAGCCACGTCGGACTGGCTCAATGCCAACAATGTCCCTGCCACCCCAGTGGCATGGCCATCTCAGGAAGGACAGAATCCCAGCCTCTCTTCCATCAGAAAGTAAGAACTGGGCAGAGATTTCTGACATTACAAAATGAATAGAGGATTAACTTTGGGAACTAGTATGATGTGAATACTTCACCTTATTGCAAGTCTTCTAAAAGTACTCTTAGCCAATTTCAGATGAATAAACCTGTGGATTATAGGGAAGTTTCAGTCTCATGAACTTGGCTGTTCCTATAACACATGATGCCATATGTGTACATGGTGATACATAGCATCTTTCAAAATATTTTCTAGTAAAGATGCTTTCCTTGATGGACACCAAGAGTTCAGCAATGAGAATCATAGACATGAAGAATGTAATGCAGCACCTTACATCTTACATTGAACTTGAATTGTAGATAGATGTGAATATCAAGTGTAAGATTGACCAGCGGCATTTCCTCGAGTTTGTGCATCAATAGATTAGTCAGTTTATTGAACACTTGCTCAATGCAGGTGGGTATGTATGGTGGGTGGCTAGAAAAACACCATCCATTGGATTACCTAATTTACCATTCTTTGATCAGGTTGGTTATTGTGCCGTAGGCTACATCATCATTAGGTTTTTGTAAGACATGTTATTTTGGTGCACCATGTGAGCCTTCAAGAACACCATTACATCAACACTTACAGAAGTATATGGCATGGGAAACTAAGAGGTAATTCTCAATGGTTCCAGAATAGTACAGTCTACTGAATGGCTACCATTTACTAGGGCTCTTAAGAATGCATGCCATTTGCTAGGGCTGTTAAGAAGGCAACCTATAAATCATTATCAAATTAGTAAAAGAAGGGCAAATAGTTCAGACCTTAGTAGACTTCCAATGATGCTATAAGCACTTGGTTAGGACTTTGTAAAACAATTAGCACTACTTTATGCTTTTGACACTTAAATGTCTCCTGGTGTGTGTAGCAGCCCAGCAACAGAATGTGAAGTGGTTTAATTCAAACTCAGGTGACTTGTGTTCTCATACCGTTAGCTGAGAGGCACTGGGAAGCAGGCAGTGGAGTGGTAAGATGGGGGATGGAACAGACCTTAATGCTGGAGAAATGACCTCCTTGTAAAATAAGTAAATATCTATCAAATTACCAATTCTTCTGGGGTGCCTGGGTGTCTCAGTTGGTTAAGCTTCTGATTTCAGCTCAGGTCATGATCTCTTGGTTCATGAGTTTGAGCCCAGCATCTGGCCTGTCTGTCTGTTTCTCTCTCTCTGCCTCTCTCTCTTTCTCAGAAATGAATAAACATTAAAAAACATTTTAATTACCAATTCTTCTGTAGATAGATAGCATTTTGAAAAGAAAATCCTTTCCATTTAGTTAGACTTTCACCAGAATTCTTTTTTTTTTTAAATATTTTTATTTATTTCTAGGAGAGAGAGAGAGAGAGAGACAGCGTGAGCAGGGGAGAGTCAGAGAGAGGGAGTCACAGACTGAAACAGGCTCCAGGCTCTGAGCTGGCAGTCAGCGCAGAGCCCAATGCGGGACTCGAACCCACGAACTGCGAGATCATGACCTAAGCGAAAGTCGGACGCTTAACTGACTAAGCCACCCAGGCGCCCCTCACCAGAATTCTTTTGAGAACACAATAAAAAATTGTAACTCCCAAATGAGTGTAATTTGAGCATCCATTGTGGGTGAAGGAGGGCAGGTGGCCATCAACTCAGTACAGCATTGACTTGAATGGCATCAGAGAATGATGACGGTAGTATTTTCAAAACTAATTATATAACCTACATCGTCACCTGCAAACTTTTGTTTATTTGAATTATTCTTCTAGATTGATTAGAGATGGCAGCATTGACCTGGTGATTAACCTTCCCAATAATAACACTAAGTTTGTCCATGATAATTATGTGATTCGGAGGACAGCTGTTGACAGTGGAATTGCTCTCCTCACTAATTTCCAGGTATGTTGTTTTTTCCCAAATAGAGCTCCATGCAGGTTTTTACTTCTGTGCCTCCCTGAAGAGTGCTCATCAATATACACATATCCTTCTCCTCCCCTTCTTGTAGCATTTAGAATGGAGAAGAATTTTTAAATAGACTCTAAAATAACAGTGCCACTATGGTGGGTCATGGTCTAACTGAGACAGTTGATGATCAAGCAATTGAGAACATCAAAAGCCACAGACAGCCATGCTCTCTCATTAGCCATACAGTTATTCTCTAAATAAAAAGTGTGGTGTGGCATGGAATAAAGATACAAACTTTTGTTCCATTGTTTCTAAATGAAAGCCACCACATAGGAACAACGGTTAATGATAATTGAGGATCCGTATATAGTGCAAACACTCATCCAATTCGCAGAAAATGATCACCCGAGGAATGTTCAGTTCCACTTGGACATGACCCACCAAATTTATCACCTACTTCAAGACTCATTAACTTTCTATCCATCATATATTTTTTCCTGAGTCAGTTTTAGTCCCCGGGGGAGTTGAGTGGTGGGGATAAGTGTATTCATGGTAAGGTCTGAGTTATACAAGAAAGTCTGAAATAAATAAAAATTTTTGTGTCTTTCATCATATGTCCCTTTGGAAATTAGGAGCAGAAATTGATTTTTCACTCCTGCTTCGTTAAATGTTCATTTTCGTGTCATGTGGGTCCCTAATATTCCTACCCTTGTTTTCAGGTGACCAAACTTTTTGCTGAAGCTGTGCAGAAATCTCGCAATGTGGACTCCAAGAGTCTTTTCCACTACAGGCAGTACAGTGCTGGGAAGATGGTATAGAGAAATAGACACCCAGCTCTCTCTGATATCAACCCAAGTCCCACTGTATCTAAAGGAACTGATCCCCAATTGTCTGCCACAGAGACAAATACTGACACCAAACTATTTCAGTTTACTTGGTTATGCCTTAGTATTCTTTTCTTTCACAATTAAATTGTTGTCAGTCACTTTTTACAAACCTTACTTAAACTCCTTCCTAAGTAACTTGTTCTTCATGAGAATTCATTTGTTTTCTAATGCCTTATTTTTGGTGGGCTCAGCTTACCTACGTGCTTATTTGCAGCTAACATTTTATGGTGCTGATTAACAGTGATCAAGGTAGAAAAAGTTGTTGCTCTATCTTCTGAACTATTACTATACATACTTTCAAGACTGTATTGTCATGGCTTTTAAATAGCATCTGCCACACTCAGGACATTTTTAACAAGGCAGAATACTATAACAATTTGTTAAAGTGAAATATGGATTTAATTTATGAATCCCTTCATCATGATGTTTGTGCAATGTACCTTTTTTTGATAATTATTCTCAATTATCTGGCTCATCCAGGGACATCATTATCCCTTTTTACAGTACTGACTTTGAGAAGTGACAAAGGTCTTTAAAGTATGAATTTCCTTAAAGGACATTGGTTTGCAGTTTTGTGTTCTGGCGTCTGTCCGCAGATGGTACAAACCGCTGAGGTGCTTTTGTTCTTGTTTTCCTCTGGATTTCAAACTGAGCCAAGTGAAACCTTCAGATTGATGCCATCTCTCTCCACCTCCTCCCCCCTGCCAACTTTGGAATAACTTGGAAGTTATGTCCGTTCCCTTCGGATTATGGATTCTGTTGATCTACTGAGCCCCAGACTGTGCTATGAATTCCACACATTTTAAGCGTAAGGTCCCCATTCCTCTTGCATATAAAAAAAAATCCTACCTGCAGGGCGACTTATGTCACTTTTAAACTTTTTGTGTTATTACAAGTGTTCTAATTGTAAACTTTTCAATAAAATACTATTAAGAGGCAATACAGCTGTATTCTCGCATTTATTTAATTTTAGTTTGTTTTTTAACACTGATATACAAAACCAGTTCACTTCTCTCGTGAAACAGGGTTTTGGGCCAGGATTATGTCATATTCTTTTTTTTCCATACAAAGCCATATAAGATATGAGTGAGCAAATTAAAATGAAAAAAAAATTACACCTCGGCTGTTACATTTTTTGTTCCCCCACCTTGTTTATAAGCGTTATTAAAATTTTTATTATGTTGTTATGTGGTTATATATTATCTTTGATCTAGCTCCTTTCAAATATATAGCTACAAACACACACTGACTAAAGATTGCCACATATATATAATAAACATTTATACAAATGCCTTGCAAAACACCAAGAGAAGTACTTGAACCCCATCAGAGACATTGATCCATATTGCCTGCTGGAGATAGTGCTAATGGCCATAGCGAAACCATATTCCAGAAACACCACCTAAAATGGGGCTTTGTGAAGGTCCTAAGATAATGATGACATAAGAGCTTGTATCCCTTCCCTCTCACCTCACAGTCATGGAATTACCACTTGATATAGATCTACATGAGGGCTTTCCAAATTCTTTCCCTCCTTCTCTCCTCCTTGTTACCACTGTGGTTGAGACATTCCTTCTTCCCTCTACTATTATAATAATGTGCTCCCTGAGCATCCCTTCATTCATTTACCTGAAAGTACTTAATGGTGTCTCCAATGGTTGGTGTAGTCTATACCATTATCCTTCCTCCAACCATTCTAGTACTTTTCTTTTTTTTTAAAATTTTTTTAATGTTTTATTTATTTCTAGGAGAGAGAGAGAGACAGCGTGAGCAGGAGAGGGTCTGAGAGAGAGGGAGTCACAGACTCTGAAACCGGCTCCAGGCTCTGAGCTGGCTGTCAGCACAGAGCCCCACATGGGGCTGGAACCCACGAACCGCGAGATCATGACCTAAGCGAAAGTCGGACGCTTGACCGACTAAGCCACCCAGGCGCCCCAAGTACTTTTCTGATACTATACTGATCACCGTCTCACCGCCATAATAACTAACATCATGGCACACCTGCTATTCCTCAGTCAGTTCCAAGCACTTTACATGATTTAACCCATTTAATCATCAAAACATCCCTATGAGTGGGTGCTGTCATCTCCACATTATAAATAAACGGAGGCATACAAAAGTTAAGTAACATTCCCAAAGTCACACGAAATGCAGACTCATTTTTATATCTTATAATGAAGGCAAACATGTAAAAAATACTGTATTTCTCACACTGAAGACAGACTTAACTTGCCTGCAGAGATCAGGGAAAGGCTTTTCTGCAGAGATGAGCTCGTGTTGTCTTGAACAGCATGTCATAGTCCCCAGGGAGACGGAAGGATGAGGGCATCCACTGGAGGAAATTACAAGTAATTTGGTTTGACTGGAGCTTGGGATATGTGTGGAGAAAGAGAGCAAGGATCAGAAGCTGAGGCTGGACTCTAGGTTGTACATGTTTAAGCCACATGTAAATTTTAAAAAAATTTAATGTTTGAGAGAGAGACAGAGCACAAGTCGGGAAGGGGCAGAAAGAGAGGAAGACACAGAATCCGAAGCAGGCTCCAGGCTCTGAGCTGTCTGCACAGAGCCTGACACAGGGCTTGAACTCATGAACTGTAAGATGATGACCTCAGCTGAAGTGGGACGCTTAACCAACTGAGCCTCCAAGGCACTCCACATGTAAATTTTTTAAATTTTGTTTGTAAATAACTTTGGACCTAAAAGATTGTAAAAATAGGGGCCCCTGGGTGACTTAGTCAGTTGAAAGTTTGACTCTTGATTTCAGCTCAGGTCATGATCCCAGGGTCATGGGATTCAGCCCATCATCTGGTTCTGCCTTGAAGGTAGAGGCTGCTTAAGATTCTCTCTCTCTCTCTCTGGCCCTCTCCCCAACTTGTGCATGCTTGGTCTCTCTCTAAAAAAAAAATTATGAAAATAATTGTACACTCTACCCAGATTTACCTATTGGTAATGTTTTACCTCATTTCATTTTTTTCTGCTTACGTTTTTTGTCTTTAAGCTCTGTACCCAACAGGGGTCTTGAATTCATGACCCTGAGGTTAATAGTTACAAGCTTTACTGACTGAGCCAGGCAGGCACTCCTGTTATTACTTTACCATCCATCTGTCATCTATCTATCAACTATCTATCTACCTACCTACCCACTTGTCAATCATCATCAGTCTGACTATCTAAACACACGCACATGGAGGAAGAGAAAAAGTACTCTCCAACCAAAAGTTATCGGGTCACTAGTGACCAATTTAGAAATGTAACTCAAAGCTTGTTGAAATTACCAAACATTTGACATGATAGTTAAATTTTATACTGTGGGAATCTAATAAAGGTTCTTACTTTTTATATCAATTTGAACAGGCTATTTGTAAAATACAGTGAAATGAGAAGAGTAATAATAATGAATCAAGCAGCACTGTTCCTAAGTAAAGCCTATACTTTTGTTGGTGACATAAAGGGTCTTTGGAAAACAAGACAAGACCTGTATTCTCTCCCTTGTGCTGGCATGAAATTACATTAGTTTTTGTTAACTTTCTGTTTTCTAATGTCTCACACTTAAGACAAATACAAGTAAACAATGCATTCGAGAGCTTTGGTCGGAAGAGGGAAATGCAAGAAAACAAAAGCCGATTTTTCTTCAGATTTGGCAAGGTTTTGTCCTTTTGGACATTTTTATTCTTTCATTATAAACAGGTTAACACAATTTTTTAATGTCCGAGTCTGTTATACACCATAAGCGCAGACAACATAGGGGCTATGTCTGTGGAGCTGAATAGAAAATCGAAGTAGCTTGTTCCATACTGAGAATTTAATAGCAGGCAAGGGGAAACAGCTGTACTGGGTGGGGACAAAGGAGCTCAGCCAGCTTGTGGAATGAAGAAGAAGAAGAAAGAATGATTCGTTTATAGAGTTAGGATTTTATGGCCTTGGAAAGGTAAGTAGAATATTTTAACTGTACTTCTGTCACACTTTCCTCTTAAACAGGATTCCCCCTGGAAACTTTTAAAAATGGCTACACCATTCATTTATCTCAACAGCTGGAGGTACTTGAACCTCAGCTTCTACAGTGGCCACAACCTCTTGAACAATGAAAGTGGAAATTATCAGGGAAACAAACCATGGCTGAATGCAGTGAAGTGCTCTCTAATTACACACCAGCGTTACCACACGACTGCTGGTGGGGAGGGGTGGGGAGGTGGGGCCCCCCACAGACACAGGTGCCGTAAATGCTCACACACACCCAGTCCAATCCACAAAGACCTTTCATTACGTATCATTTGAGACACGCTTCACTTGAAAAAGACTAGCTCAACTTTCCCTTCTTTCTGTTTCTTTTCCCTTTGTTCTTAATACATAAAAATTCCATTTTTCCTAATGAATATTGCTGCGTTATTTTATGAGAAGCTGGTGCAATTGGTGAGTGTGGAGGTAATGTGACGGGAGCAGCGGCGGGGGGAGGGGGGGTTGAGAATGTCTATCCTCCTAAGTGGCTCCCGGGGCTCTGTGAAAAATTGGTAATAATCGTCCCCACTTCTTCTCGTGTGCATAATGTAAGGTACAAGGGTTCCAGAAAGAGTTTAAGTGCCTACAGCTGTTGAGATCAATGCAGTAATGAGGACAAAAACCTCAGCAAGTCACAATTATCACCATTTGTGCATGCTTCTTGTTGCTTAAAGATCATTTTTTTTGAGCCTTTACAACTTTCATTTTAGAAAGGACCTGTATCCACAAGAAAAGTATTGATTGTTGACCAAAACAAAAACAAAACCCAAAAAATAGGCTTTTCTAGGAGCACTCAAGGTCTCCTTTTTTTCTCCTGAAACTACCAGCCTAGCTAATTATTTCTCTCAGGTGTTCCCTAGAAGAATCACACAAAACACAGAGAAGTGCTTTTGTTCATCAAAGGAAACAACAGCAGCAGTCTCACAAAAAAGTCAAAGACGCTATGTCTCCAAATGACAGTTTTCCATACAAGTGTGGTGCTGTTGACAGCCATAAGGAAGACAGACATGATATCAACATGCAGAAAGGGGAGAGAATCCAACAAGCTCAAAACATGTTATTAAAGAAGAGAAATAACTTGGGGCGCCTGGGTGGCTCAGTCAGTCAAGCATCCGACTTTGGCTCAGGTCATGATCTC
This sequence comes from Proteles cristata cristata, assembly GCA_017311185.1. Taxonomy (NCBI): domain Eukaryota; kingdom Metazoa; phylum Chordata; class Mammalia; order Carnivora; family Hyaenidae; genus Proteles; species Proteles cristata. The sequence goes on from JAESUZ010003983.1 coordinate 132,326, forward strand.
ATGGCTCTGGGTTTGAGCCAGGCGTCGGGCTCTGTGCTGACAGCTAGCTCAGAGCCTGTTTCAGATTCTGTGTTTCCCTCTCTCTCTGACCCTCCCCTGCTCATGCTCTCTCTCTCAGAAATAAATAAAAAACATTAAATTTTTTTTAAAAAAGAAGAGAAATAACTTGAAAAATGTGTGCATTTTATTAATAAAGATTCATTCTAATGGCTAGTATCTTGATGAGTATATTTTTCTTTCTAAAATTTAGGAGCGTTTGGTCATCTTTTTCATAGTGTCTTTTCTACCTCCCTTTGCAAGATCCTGAAGGGTGAAATATGGCAGGACTTTGAGGTCTTTAGCATAACAGAAATATTCTGGTAAGTGTTTTCCATAACTCTTTACAAATTTCCACATAGAAAAGCCGCAAATGAGATTTATACAAAATGATTTAGATTGTAACATTTATTTTAATCTCTCCATTCAAGAGGATTTACATGTGGATCCTTTTTTAAAAAATGTTTTCTGATTACACTGAGGACATAATGTCATATTATTTTCCAGGTTTGATGTACTTTCTTTCTGACTCATAGTTAAAATATATAGGAAGCCTCAGGGGAAAAATGGTGGTGTTGCAGTTAAAATATGAGGAAGTGAGAGTTTTTAGAGATTTTTTAAACCATGAGGCATAAGTATTTAATGTAAATTAGGCCCATACTTTATTTATTGTATCAGAATAAAACAAAGCAACACTGAATTGACCCTCTCCAACACTGGAGGCCTCCAGAACAACAACAACAACAAAAATAATCACCTAAATGCACCATTACCTGCCTTGGGGTACTGTGTGAGGTCTTGTTTGCTTCCAAAGTAACTTACTAATTATTATGCCTGATTCTGTTGAAATTTGTGGATCTGAATTTCCCAGGGACCTTTGAATGCCAACAGATGGTACTTTGTAGACTGAGCCATGAGGGAATGATCCCTGGCTTGCTCTCTTTGAGTGATCTCCTTGGAAGGCTGGTTTTAAACAGATATTCTCAAACGACATAAGCCAACCAAGTTCTTCCGTTACATATAGTAACTAAATGTTCATATGTACTAATATCCATATGAGGCGTTTGACTTTAATCAGTGATGGTTTCCTTTGATCCATTGAGGTTACCCTACTATAAATAATTCCAGGTCATTGTCAACATACATTTTCTTTAACCTGAATATAAAGCTGAAGGCAAATCATGAGTCTCTGATGCTATGGAAGGTAGAGTCTACAGAAAGTAGAGATATATTGTCTTACTGACTTAAATTTCTATAATCTGAATGATAGTAGACATTCAAAATTATTGAATCTACAATATTTTTATCCAAAAAAGTAATTATGGTAAGATTATTGATCAATATGATTGTGGTTCTGTCTTCTCTTAATTTGGTTCGGGGTTTCTACTTCCTTTCTTGTCCAGGGGGACTTTGTCCAATATCTGCTGGCCTCTAGTCTTTTTTTTTTTTTTTTTTTTTATTTCTAGGAGAGAGAGAGACAGTGTGAGCAGGGAAGGGTCAGAGAGAGAGGGAGTCACAGACTGAAACAGGCTCCAGGCTCCGAGCCGGCAGTCAGCACTGAGCCCGACGCGGGGCTCGAACCCACGAACCGCGAGATCATGACCTAAGCGAAAGTCGGACGCTTAACGGACTAAGCCACCCAGGCGCCCCTGCTGGCCTCTAGTCTTAACTATGCTTTTAATGGATTCAGGAGTCTGGAGAAGCTTGTAAAGGAAACACTGATCAACATTCATTTCCCAAATCTTCGATTTACTTTCTCTTTGAAACTATCAGAGATCAATATAATTATTTTCAATCTTAATTATTGTTTTAATAACCTTATGAAAGTTTGTATGTATCTCCATGCCCATGATAATAAATAAACATGTATTTACTGAACTCCAAAATTTCTATTTTATCTGTGCCTTCATTTATTCTTTCTCCATGGTATTTTGTTCATCATCACTTACCATTCCTTTTACTTCTTTTTAATTTCCTATTATAGAATATTTCATACAGAATATTTATGCAAATTGATTTTTTGGGTAGAAAACAGATTATTTCACTTAGGAGTATATATTTGCTTGTACATAATATCTTTGTGTCACAAATACTTTTAAGTAGCTATGTTAAATAAAATAGAAAAGTTTCGGACTTGTGAAGCTTATGGCTTAGTGACCAATTCAGAGAGTATTGAAAAAGTTATTGTAAGAGAATCTGATTAATGCCATAGTAAAGGATGTTTAGGGGCCATATGAACATGTCCCTGAGTCAGGTAAGGGCAGGCTTGTACAAGGAAGTAACATTTAATCTGAAAGCAGAGGGATAAGTAGGAATTTCCTAGGTGAGGAAGTGTGGTGTACGGATATTCTACAGTGCGTATGCTCAGTGGAAACAATGTGCATGAAGACCCTGAGGCAAGGCAGTCATGCTGTGTTTGGAGAATTGAAGGAAGCTGTGTCTGACTGAAGCAGTGAGTCCAGGGTTGATGGTGATTCTACAGAAATAGCACAGACTAAACCAGAGGATTCCTGTAAACCATGTTAAGCAATTTGAACACTTACCTGAAGATAATAGGGAGTTGTTGAAGTATTTTAAGATAGAAGGTGACATACTCACTTTTGCATTTTTGGAAAACTCATGTAGGCTGCATACTAAAGAATAAATTTGAATGGACCAGGATTGGAGGCAGGTTATTGTGGTGATCCAAGAGACAGGTGGGAGATGGGGAGATAGGAAGAGAGGGAGGGAAAGAGAGGGAAGGAAGGAAAGAAGGAAAAAGAAAGAGATGGAGAGAGAGAAGTAAGTCCAAGTCTTACTTGGACTAGAGTAAGAAAGAGAAACCAGTTTGAGGAATAATGTGTTTGGAAGGAAAAACTGTCATGATGTGCTTAGATGAGTGAGCAGGGTGCTCATAGAGCTCCATGTTCTTGCCAAGGCAAGTAGGTGAGAGGTCATGTGATGCTTTTGGTGCTAGTGAACCCGTGAGTCAGAACACATTTGTGGTTGAAAATATTAAGTTCTACTTTAGGCATTTGAGTTTCAAGTGTCTGTGAGAAGCAGAATGGAAATGGTATACAGTTAGTGGCTAAAAGCCAGACTCTGGAGTGAGACATTTTGGGTGTGAATCCAGGCTCTGACACTCAGTAGCTATGTGATTTTGAGCTGGTTATTTAAATTTTCTATACCTCGGTTTCCTCAGTAAAATGGACAAAATGATATTTACCCATAGGGTTGTTGTTACAGGTAGACTGAGAAAATATAAAATAGGTACTTCAAAAGTGCTGGGTACAAAGTAAGTGCTATGGTGTTAGCCATTATTATTATTGTTATTGTTATGAACATACAAATGGACAGGTCTATTAGACAGTTGTAGATTCAGTTTTGAAGATTAGAAAAAGGAGGGGCAACTGGGTGGCTCAGTTGGTTGAGTGTCACACTGTTGATTTCAGCTCAGGGTTGTGGGATGCATCCCTGTGTTGGGTTCTGTGCTGAGCATGGAGCCTACTTAAGGTTCTTTCTCTCTCTCCCTCTGCCCCTTTCCTCCACTTGCTCTCTCTCTATACATACATACATACATACATAAGATTAGAAAAGATCAGTCATGAGTAAGGTCATATCTTATTATATATCTGAGGGAAAAGAAAAATTCCCCAAGAGAGACATTTTAATAGTTATTATTGACCTTTATGCAAGGTAAAAGTAAAATTCATGCAATGTTAAAAATGTTTAGAAACCTGTGAATAAAAACATATTCTAGGAAGATTAAATTGTGAATTGTTATTTCTCTTTGTTGTTATATAGGAAAATGTATTTCAGTGCCATATTGTCCTACATGAACCAACATAGCAAGCTTTAATATTCTGCAAGATCAGATTAACCCAATTTAAATACGATTTTCATCTTTTCCATAAGAAATAATATGATTACATTCAACAAAATCTTACAGTTACAAAGAGCAATTTAATTGCACAAATTTGAATTTTCAATGGCATCAGTGATAGTTTGGTGGATAATTTCTCTGTATGATGGGGTTGGACGTTATATGTTACACTGTGGCAATGCTCTGACTTTCTGGGCAGTTTGGTTACTTTGACTTGAACATTTTGATTGTGGTAGAGATGATCCTGAATGAGCCCAAATGAATGTAGATTTTTATGAGGAGGAGTGATGACATATTGTAGTTGGTAGTTATGTGTTTATTGGCATGAGTTGAAGGGCCACTACTATTTTAGGCTGAAATATAATAGTAACATATTAATAATGGTGAATGTATTTTGACGACTTACCCTTTATCCTGTGCAATACTAATGCTCATCACATCCCTTATTTACAGTTGTGAAGAGAGGTAAAGTGACTGCTCAAGGTCACATACAAGTGAAGGGAGGCGGTATAGAGGAAAGTAGGTCTGAGCAGGAGATGGAGCTGCAGGGGAGAGAGTAAACAAGAGCAAGGGGAGATCAAAGGAGTTAAGACAGGAGGGAAGGAGGAATGAACAAACAGATGGAAGAATTAGATGCTGTCTGAATACCTTTTTGCTCACATGAACTGATTTTTGAGTCCTTGTGAACATGTTCATACCACAAGATAAAGTCAAATCTGTGGGAGCTGGTGCCTTTCAGTAGATCCAGAGGATAAAGAAGTCTGCCAGGAAAGCAGCCAACTCACATGGACTCATTCCTCAATACATTGAGAATGTCCTCTGAGGGCCCAGTTACAGGGGAGAGTCAGAGGTCCTTGCTTATTTTAGCTAGATACCAATATGGAAGTGAAATCTGCTTATAAATGTGAAATGAATTCTTTGAGCTGGGGATTTTAGGATTATGCAATGATAGAATCAGAATGTCAGGCTTGATTCCTTTATGGAAAAGCCATATATCATACTCTTGTGGTTATCCATTACTGAATAACAAACTACCCAAAAATGTAGTGACTTTAAACATTATTTTATTATATCTCATAATTACGTGGGTTAGAAACCTGGACCAAAGTTGGCCGTATTATTTTGCTTTTGTGGCATTTATGAGGTCATTTGTGTCCTCAGATGCCAGTTGGGCTGATTTTGAAGGTCCAAGATGGCTTCCCTCGTGTTTAGTGTCTTGGGAAGGATGACTGGAAGCATAGACCTACAGAGAGTGTAGATCAGAGTGCCTACATTTGATGTCCTCAATGTGGTGATCTCAGGGCAGTTGAATGTGTTACATGGGAGGTGACTTCCCCCAGAGTAAGGATTTTGAAAGACCTAATTGGAAGCTTCACCTCTTTGTATGACCTATCTTTGGAATTCCCAGAATATCACTTCCTTTGCATTGAAATTGGTCAAATATATCACTAAGACCAGCTCAGATTCCAGAGTGGGAGAACTAAACTCCATTTTCCACCAGAGGAGTAGCAAATAATTTACAGCCATATTTAATTAATCATGTGCCCCTATCTCCAATTAGATAATTTGCAAATATATTCAACTGATCGAAGAGACTGAAGATTTATGTGCATAGTTACCATCACAAATGTAAACATCATTCACACTGCAAATATCATCAGCAGTGTATGAACAACATTTTCTTATTTGAAGACATACCTACGCCTCCCACAGTGTAAAATAATATTTTGCTGTTGAAGGCTAGGTGGTACTTTAAAGTCACCTGGAGTCAAGGTCTGTAATAATACTCATTTTGACTGACTCAAAAGCAAAACAGAGAATCTTTGCCAGTAAGATCTATTTGAATGAGGTTTAGAAAAGATAGGCAGGAAGTTCCTAAACAGCTCGCATGGCTAGAACTAGGAGCAGACAACCTGTTTGGCAAGAACTATTATTGTGGACGTGATCTGCCAAGGAGGCATCTGTATGTACTATATATACACATATAAGATTTTATGGTATTGATTACAGTGCTTTGCAATGGTAAGCACAAGATAGGTCTTAAAGAAATGACATCTGTGTACACAGCCTTCTACCCTCTAGTCAGGTGAGAGTACTAGTGTGTATATTGATTAAAATCTAGATTTCTTGGGTTTGAAGTCTGTCTCCACTATTGACTTGCTGCATGACTTTGGAGAAATGATCTAAACTCTTTGTGCTTCAGTTTTCTCATTGGTAAAGGCGAGGAAGTAATAGTACCTAGTTTATAGAATTGTGGTGCAGTAAATATGACAATCCATGTAGACTGTTATAGAAAAGTAAGCAAAAATTCAATAAATATTTGTTCTTATAATTACTTTTTAAGAATAGATCACTGAGTTCTAGGGATAGCTTAACACTTTGTGGATAGAAGGGTCATTAAATCCATAATGTCCTTTAATACAATTTCAAGGGAAGCCAGTCTCATTAATAAGCAACAGGTGACCTACTATAGGATCTGACAAAATAAGATTGAATTTTGAAATGTTTTGCCATGTTTGTGCTCTCAGGCACAGAGGTACCTAAAAATCAATGTAAAGACACATATCCAGCTGTTAAAAGATGAGAGGGAAATACTTTTCTCAACAGATAATAAAGATAGAAGGTCTCCAAAGTGCAGAGGATGTCAATTATGTAGAGATACATTCAGGAATTTAGCTCTTAACTGTTTTCCAAAATATAGGAACTACATTGAGATCAATGAATGTATTTGATCTACCACTATAAAGCAATGTTATACCAAAGCTACTTAACCAAGAATAAAATACTTTTAAAAAGTTAACTGTTGAAAAAATAGCCTCAATAATTTAACTCACTAGCTACAATCAAGAAAAAGCCTATTAACAATAATTGGTGGGTTTTCAGTTTTTAAGAATCCATAATTAAATTTTATTGTTTTATAAGTGATTTGGATTAATCACATCCATAATAGACTGATGCTCATTCCCTATGTTGAGAGAGGAGATGGCAGTTTCATAGAATCCAGTCATTTACTGCAATCCTCGAACATTTTATTTCCTGCCAAGGCAAATCTGCCACAAAGCCCCAGTTCCTCTTAGGATTTGCTGAAAAGTGACAGGTGTTGATTTGCTGGTATCTTTCTCAACAGATTCGAATGAGCTAAACAAAATGACTTCTCTACCCATTTAGTCAGAAAAATAAATGGGGACACCAGCTAATGAGGGAATGTAGACTTAGCTGGACTCAAAGCATTCCAAGCTGTTGGCAGCTGGAATCAAAAGAGGAATCATGCAGACAGTTGCTTGTGTTTATTGCTGAATGTGAAATTAGAAAGATACTTCATCTTCCCCACAGGTGCAAGAACATATAGTTATTAATTACAGCAAAACACATTTATTGACAACCACAAGCCTACAAAACCCTACACTCAGCAAATGGCTTTCAAAGTTCATCCAAAAAGCACTTTAGAATCAATACAAAGCACTGCATAGTTGACGAATCTGTGTCTAGTAAAATTTTGTATCCTGAAAGCATGGCACAGGCTGTCTCTTAATATTTATGTAGTTGAACATCATCAATACTCTCCTTCTTTTGGTAGGAAACCTATTAGAAACAAATTTTTCTAATATTTTTTGTTGCTTTGATAGGCATGGTTTCAGAATATTAAGATGATTAAGCTAATTTTGTTCATTTTCTGAGGTTTTAAAAACAATTTTACCCCCTCATTTAGCCATATGACATATTAAGCCATCTGTTCACATATTAATTTAGTAAAAGTCTATATTACATACCCATTTTTGTGGCAGCACTATTCCAGATTCTGTGGAAAACATATATAAATTCATAAAGACTTAAAATCTTATGGAGACTATATTATGAACCAACTAGAACAAGTATATAACCAAAAATGGGCTTTAAGAACCACCTTAGTTTGAGGAGGTAGGCACTTGAAGGATTTGGAGATGAAGGATGTTGAGCTAGGCTTCCTACAGACACTGAATGTATATACATATTATATATATATTTTTTTCAACTTGTCTCATTCCAAATAGGATTTGGAATGTATATAGTAACACATAATAAAATAAAATAAAATAATAAAAGGATAAAAATTATATTATGCACAGACTCTAAGGGTGAATTCAGGACTCCAAATGTGCACCATTAATTTCTGTCTGGCTTTTGGAGATGGGTCTCAGATATAATCCTGTGTTTCTTCACAGCATAGATAGAAATAAGATAGGGTAAAAGAGATATATGATCCCAGATCAAAGCAAACAAGTTGCTGGTTGCTTTTGTGTATAAACATGTGAGATAAATATGTGAGATATAATGAACTAATTCCTTATAATTGTTTGTATGATATAAAAGCTAGATTTTATGACTGCTTGTCCCTCAATGTCGGTCACTACTCTGATAATCTAGTTTTATTTATTTATGAAATATTTAAAGTATTTATTGAGCATTTGCTATGTGGAAGCTGTTCTAGACACTAGAGATAGACTGCTAAGCAAGGCAGATAAAGTCTCATTTGGCATATTGTTTGGAAACTGGGCCATGAATGAATAAATCACTAAACATTTCAAATAGTGATCAGTGTTGTGAAGATGATACGACAGAATTACTTAATGGAGAGTAACTAGGAAGATGAGGAGGGCCTCTCAGCAAGATGATAATTGAGGCACATTTCAATAACTACAAGGAACAAGGCTTGACGAGATTAGGAGGAAAGATCTTAGAGGGCCCAGGGAAAGAAATAATCCTGATGAGCTGGAGAAATAACAAGGAAGCTGGTACAACCGAACCACAGTGAATGAAGAGGCAGCGGAGTTCAGATGAAATGAGAAGTAGACATACTAACTTATGGTAAAACATGTGGATTTATTCTAAGGGCAATGAGGTAAAGGTTATATGATTTGGAGTATCTAGAAAAATGGGTAAATGAAATCTCTGAACTTTCTTTTTGAACAATTTTAAGAAATTGAACAGATAATTTGAAAATATGTTCCCTGGAAAATGCTGGAAATCAGAAATTTAATTAAAACCAGGGTATTCTTTACTTCTAATTGGGTAGAATATGTGAAAATCCATATGATTCCGAAGCATTTTTAGTGTCTGGTTTATTCCAACAAATGAATGAATGGTACTCAAGTTCCCAAAATTCTATGACAGAGAACTATAGAAAATGGTCATAATAATTTTATTCTAAAAAAAAGTCATAGCAGGTGCTAGCAATTGTTCATAGTAGCCATAACATATCAGTAAGATAACGATAGAATTGACTAATATTAACCAAAGACACATTGTGGCAAATCTCCAAGATAAACTAGTTATAAAAATATACTTCTAGGTAACTAAGTGAATAGATCTACGACATAAAGTTTTAACTATAAGCCAAGAAAGCTTTGGAAGTCGGTCAGGTGATTATTAAAGCTTTCGAGTAGGTGTTTTTAAGCTATACTTTCTGACACTAATTAGGTGACAGGATCAGTCATCCACTGAGGCCACTCTTGATTGATGACAATAAAACATATGATCAACATATACAGACATTCTCTCCCTGCCTCACTTTTGGTCTTTTCCTTAGGGTAGGAAGAAGACTGATTTTTCTCACCAGTCAAGTCAGGCAGTAGACAGGTCTGCTTTGTATAACCTGGGTCCTTGGTTCTTCTTGATAGAGAAGGCTGCCTTAGAAGGAAGAGTTAGATAACTCTTCTGGTCTAGCTGAAGCTTTTCAGTAAATAAGAGAACTGTTGTCAATCTCATCAAACCAGTGGAGAGGAAGATCAACTCAGACAACAAAGAATTTTAGCTTCAACCTCGTGAGCAATGGGAAGATGTTATTTTAGACAAAATATCATGATTATTATTTTTTTTAATTTTAAAAATTACTTTCAGGAAAAGTAATTTATGCCCACGGTGCAAAATTCAAAATGTAAATAGAGCATAGAATGAAAAAGTATATCTTCCTCCTCCAGCTATCCCCAGAATAGTCACTTGTCTTTTCCAGAGCAGCTACTTTTATGAAGCGATTCAAAGGTAAACTCATAGACAACAGTACACTTTTTACAAACACCAATTAAGGTGTACTCTCCCACTTCTTGCATTTTTCATTTAAGAACCGATTTTAATCATTGTTCCATACCTGTACACTAAGAGTGGCCCCACTATTTTCACTAATTTCATAAAATACCATTGTATCAGGGTGCCTGAGTGGCTCAACTGGTTAAGCATTTGACTTTTGGTTTCAGCTTAGGTCATGATCTCACAGTTTGTGAGTTCAAACCCTGCATCAGGCTCCACTCTGTCAGTGTAGAGCCTGCCTGGGATTATCTCTCTCTCCCTGTCTCTCTCTGGCCCACCCCCACTTATACTCTCTATTGCTCTCCATCAAAATAAATGAATAATTTTTTTAAAAATACCATTGTATAAACAAGCATATTATGTTTAATTGTTCCTTGATTGATGGTCTTATAGGTTATTTTCAATATTTTACTATCTTAAACATTGTTAATGGTATCCTTGTACATGCATGGATATAGCCCACACTTGTGTGAGTATGTGTAATACAGGAAGTTCCCACGAATGATATTGTTGGATTAAAGTGAATGTGCATTTTAATTTTTGATAGATATATTGACAAATATCTCTCTTTGGCAGTTTTTCATTTGCATCAGCTAACCTTTGCTGTGTAACAAGCTATCCTCCAAATCAATAGGTAAAACAAGTCATTATTAACTCAAGATGCTGTAGGTTGACAATTGAGATAGGCTCATCTGGGCACTTTTGCTGGTTTACCTGGGTTTCTTTCTCCATGTGACCACATTTAGTTGGTGACTATTTGATCTTAAATGACCTCATTCACATGTTAGAATTTGATGGGTCAATGAAAGGTATGGAGTCATGATTCTCTAGTGGCTTTCAGGCTAGTATATTTTTCACATGGTGACTGGGTTCTAAAAGCATCAAAAAAAGAGAATCTCTAGGGGCACCTGGATTGCTGTCAGTTAAGCAGCCAACTCTTGATGATGGCTCAGGTAATGATCTATGGTTTGTGAGATTGAGCCCCTTGTCGGGCTCAGTGCTGTTAGCAGCAAGCCTGCTTGGGATTCTCTTTTTCTTTCTGCCCCTCCCCCATTCTCTCTCTCTCTCTTTTTCTCTCTCTCTTTCTCTCTCTCTCTCATTCTTTCAAAATAAATAAATAAACTTAAAAAAAAAAAAAAAAAAGGAAAAGCTCCAGCATATAAGCATGCTTTAAGCCTCTGCATGCATCATGTTTGCTAGTATTTCATTGGTCAAACCAGTACATGGTCAGAACCAGATTCAGGGGTAGAGAAAGAGACTTTACCTGTTCATACCTGTATTTATATGAATATTTTCTTTTTGATGAACAATGTCATGTCATTTGGTCATGTAAAAAGTGTATTAATTTGCAGAAGCTTTACTTGTGAAATTAAAAGAAATTAAGACTTTGTCTATAGTTTACATATCAGCTATTTTTCCTGTCTTTATTTCTGTTGTTTCACTTTTGAGTTTATCTTTAGTACAGTTTTATTTCTTTCTCTGTTAAGAAGAAGCAATCTATTTTTAAGTTTTCAAATTCATAGATGATAAGGGTTTTTTGTACACTGAAAATACTTGCAAAAACTCATGTTTTATTATATTATTTAACGATTTTATATTTTTTCAATACTTACATTTTTGATCCATTTGGAGATTTAGGACAGAGGCAGATAACTAACATTCTTTTTTTCTAGAGGTGTATCTAGATATCCCAATGCTATGTATTAAATAATTTCTATTTACCAACTAATATGCTTGCTACATTTATCATATACTAAATTTCTCTAAGTTTCTGGACTTTTTTAATCTATTCTAATAATCTATCTGTTTATGAGAGCTATATTTCTATCATATTGATAATATGCATCAATTGGGATTCCTGTAGGAAATAGATGATACACTCAAATGTTATTTGAAGAGACTACTAAAGGGCCTATTTACAGAGTGGACAAATTTAAGGGAACCTGCAAGGGATAGTAAAGCTCTCCGTGAACAGAAACAAAGAGAAGCCTTTTATGACCATAAACCTGAAGAGAAACGATAGGGAACACTGTTTCCATAATCCGGGGAGGTCTTCCTCCATGGAAATAAATGACTGGGCCAAAGGGAGCTATGGTCAAAGAATACAACCACTTCCAAAATTACAGACCCCCTGCACAGAAGTTGTTGAGCCAAGGGAATAATTACTTGATTTCTTGCTCCTCTGTTCCTCTAGTCTCCCATTAGTGCCAACCATCACTGAACCCAATCAGAAGCTGGCCCGATGATAAATCTATAGAGCATCAGTCACCTTAGAGGCATAAAGCAGGATAGAAAAAACAGATAATGGATCCAGAAAGAAAAACAGACAGGTGGCCAGTTTATACTATCATGCTTTTAATTATTATAACTTTGAAATCTGATTTAATAAATGGTCCCTTCTCATTATTTGTCAACTTTCATAATCTCCCACTTAATTCTTTTTTAAATTGAGATATAAATGACTTATTATATTAGTTTCAGGTATACAGCAGGATGATTCAATATTTGTATGTATTGTGGAACCTGAAAAAAAAATCAGCTAGTTCGTAATGTTAGTTGTTCTCTACGTTAGTTGTTCTATACAAAATTTACTTTATCTTGTTCCAAAAGTTTGCTTTAGTGAACTTTGTTTTTGAAGTATAAAACATGTACAGAGAAGTGCACATATCATAAGTATAGTTTGGCAAATTTTCACAGAGTAAACGTATCCATGTAATCATCATCCAGACCAAGAGAAATAACATAACCAGCTCTTTAGAAGTCCCTTCTAGTCTCTACCTCCTCACAAGGGGAACTATGATCATGCTTCTAGCACTACAGATTAGTTCTGACTACTTTTGACCTTATATAAATAAAATCATAGACATGTACTCTTTTATGACTAGCTTCTTTGCTTCAATAATATGTTTATAATATTCATCTATGTTGCTGTGTGTAGCTGTGGATTATTCCCGTTGTTGAATTACAGTCTATTGTGCAAATATGCATTCTGTCTTTATCCATTCTACTTTTGTAGGGCATTTGCATTGTTGCTGGTTCTTGGCTTTTCTGAATGATGTTGCTATGAATACCCTAGTCTATGTCTGTTGGTGAATATACATGTGTATTTATGTTAAGCATTCATCTGCTAAGTTAAAGAGTGTGCATATATGCTTAGCTTTAGTACATAGTGCCAGTTTTTTTGAAGTCATTTCGCCAATGTACACTACTACTAGTAATAAATGAGTTTCATTTCCTCCACGCCCTCATTGGCTTTTGATTTTTGTATTTTGACTCTTCTGGTAGATACATGGTGATATGATTTAAATTTTCATTTGTTTGATAACTTATCGAGCTGATCTGCTATTCATGTGTTTCTTGGTCATTTGGATACCGTTTACTACAAACTGCTCATTCAAGTTTTTATTCATTTTTAATTTTTTTATTGGGTCATCTTCCTTTATTTTTTTAAACTGATTTATAGGAGTGCTTCATAGATTCTGGATTTGAGCCCTTCATTGAATATAGGTGTCTATGTGTTACAAATTTCTCTTATTCCATGGTTGGCTTTTTTTTTTTTTTCAGAATTTTAATGGCATCTTGTGATAAATCTTTAGTTTAACAATCTTTTATTTTACTTATTTATTCATTATTAATTTACTATTTGTTAGTACTCTTTATTTGTTATTGGTTTCATTTGATTTCTCTTTGCCTTCTCCTGTTTTAATCGAGCATTTTATGTGATTCCATTTTTATCTCCTTTTTTAGCATATTAATTACACTTCCTTTATACATTTTCCTCTTTACCTCTTGCCTTAGAGTTTGCAAAATACATTTTCAGTTAATCTAAATCCACCTCCAAATAACACAAGACTACTCATTAGTTCAGGTAACTTGCAGTACAATAAGGTATTCCCAAATTCTTCTCCCATCCTTTATGGGAGATTGCTGTCATTCATAAACACCCAAAACATTCTTGCCATTATTACTTTAAACAGTTATCTTTTAAGTCCAGTAAAAATATGAAAAGCAAAATATTTTATTTTATCTATATTTGCCTCTTAGAAGCTCCTCTCTTTTGATAATTTGTAGTACTGAGTTCATGATCTAATGCTGTGTATCATTTTACTTCTGAGAGCAGTAATGAAATTAGTACAGATTTCCTTCTATTTATCCTCTTACTCTCTGTGAAATGATTTTCATGGGTTACATTATTTTCCTTAGGTTATATATATTTACCCTCTTTTAAATAAACTTCTCCTCCTTATTTGATTCACTGTTTAAATAATATATTTTTACATTCTGTATTTTACATAACACTGAGGGAATCAGTGTTATGTGCTTCCTTCTTTTCCTTTCACAATTATCATTCCTATCATTTCCAATTCATTTTAATTATTCCCCAAATTTCTCCTTCATATCATACACTGTGCTTTAACAGTCTTGTCTCCTTTTTGTTGCTTCTCTGATGGATTCATTTTTTGTGATTCTTTCTTATTTCTTTTATGAGCTCTGCAAGATTATGCTTCATCTCATTCTGTTGTCTCACTGCATTTTTTCCTGAGTTCTTGTAATTTTTCTTTGAACTCTTTGATTAATTCATTTGGTTATTTTGAATTCATGGCAATATGCCTGGCCAAGATTTTTATCTGCTTGGTGGCAATATTTTTTCCTGTTACTATGTTTTGGGCCTGCCATTCGCTTTTTCTTTTTTTCTAAAAGTATTTTTAAATGATTCTGTCTGTATCTTTTTAAAAATTATTGTAATACAGTCTTGATTGAGGTGACAAATCACATTTGAGTCAGCTATTTGCACAAAGCCTATGTGGGGAGGTGCTTGGGCAATAGAATTAGCAGTGATTAATTTGAATGTAAGTTGTTTAGCCTTTATTTGCCCTGCCATTCTTACATACTATGGCTTTTCAGCTTCCAAAAATGACTGGAAATTAGACTCTCTTTAGACTCACCCACAGACTGCTTTCTATAAACATGGCATGTCTGTGTGTTCCCATTCTGTGGTACTAAATTCATTCTGGAGAAAGTCCAGCCCTCAGTCCATTTATTCTTTTCATGTTGCTCTAAACAATATATATCAGTCAGTATTCCAATAAGAATAAAGTGGCCCATTTAAATGCAATAATTCAGGAGAATCAATAAAGAGTTTATTTACAAGGCTACAGTCATAATTAAGAGAAACTACTGAGAGATAATGAAGTACTATATGGCTAACAATAACAGGAAGCCAGGATTTCCAAAGGCACAAGGGTATAAGCCAATATGTGCACGCACGCGCGCACGCGCACACACACACACACACACACACACAGATGAATGGATGGAGGAATAAATGGATGATAGATAGATGATAGATAGATAGATAGATAGAAACTGTAGGTTGTAAAAGCTGACTTCCCAACAATAGCTGTGTGTTTTGGTAGAGGAGTAAAGTACCATAAACCTGTGGCTCAGTATAAAGAGAACTAACAGCATAAATACCCCATCCATAATTTCTTGCCACCCTACCATATCCTGAAATGTTTCCCATTGGCCATACCCAATGGGGAAACTGAAGGCAAAGGCATCAGACTGAATTCAGTCCATTCAGACCGAAGGAGAGAGCATACTGGGAAAGGTGTAGAGTATATTTCTAATAGCTAACAGACAATATCAGCTTACAAGCAATGTTGGTTTTGAATTTAAGGGTTTGTCATGTGTTTTAGACTAGTGAGGTATTTTAGATAATTCACAGTGAAATTTGTCTAGGATAACTAGCCACAGGTTTCATTTCATGGGGGAGTCTTACACCTTTGTTTTACCTCTATTGCATTTGACAGCTTTCCTCGTGTTTTGTTTTACAGATGTCAATGAATTTCATTAAAGGTAAATGTTGGGATATTATTTCCTATTGTAAGGAGTGATTTCCAAGAGGATCAGGGGGAAGAGACGATTTAACTTATTATTCTTGTTGCAGTATGGCAATGTTTGGCAATGTTTTGCAGGAACAGGAAACAGAACATGAAGAAGCTTTTTGGGACGCCATTGAAGTATTCCAAGTGATAGATGATAATAGCTTGTACTTCAGTGGTAATTGTAGAAATGGTGAAAAGTTTAATTCCAAAAATATATAGCAGGACTAGATTAATTGATTAGACATGGTGAGTGAAGTAGAAAGAGATATGGATGTCTTCCATATTTCTGGCATAAGCCACTAAATAAACGTTGATTCCAGTTGATAAGAAAATGGCTTCATAACAATGGATTTGTCTTTACCACTCTTCTTTCTTGAGTCTCATGCTCCTCATACATAAGAAAATAGTAGTGACTTTTATAATGTGAAATTGATGGTTTTTATTCAGTAAGAAGGTAAGGAAATAAAATGATAAACTTAATAATAAGGCCTGTGTAAAAGCTTTGAATATCTTTCTCCCAGAGTTTAAATAAGTTGGAATCTTCCCCTATGTCTGCCCACTTTGTGATCTAAATCTTTCTTCATCTAGCACTGAAAATGGGTGAAACGGAGAATAACTTAACCATGTTGGAGGATGTGGCCTAAGAGGATATTGGACTTTGGGTGTAAACAGTGCTTAAAAAGGACTGATGGATGCATCTGAAAGAGGGGAGGAGATCTGTTATTTACACAGCTGAAAGGGTGTAGCTCTAAGGGTATGCATGTGATGTGCTGCATGCTGTTTGGGGAAGAGAGAATAAGTACGCTATTTCTCAAACCTTACTTCACTCTAAAGTTGGAAACTTATTTGAATTTGGGAGGTGTGTGTGTGTGTGTGTGTGTGTGTGTGTGTGTGTGTGTGTGTGTCTTTGACAGTCTCTTGAAGAGGGTAAACCATATTTCATAATTGCCTTCTCCCCCATTACCAGCAGATATGCACATTTTGACGATGGAGAAATATTAACTTCCCAGTAAGAATGGTTCCTGTCTCTGCTTACTCTACCTTCTCCCTGTAAGGCTAATGATACAGTGCCCAGACTGTATAGAAAATATTTGATGAATTGCAGGTTTGAGAGTGAAAATAATAAATTTAGTTTGGCATATTGAGGTTCAGGTACCTGTGAGATATCCAAGGGAAGACCTCAGATAAGCAGTGGGATTAACAATCTGTGTCTTAGAAAGAAACATTTGAGTTGAAGACACAATTTTCGGTGTTATCATATAGAAGGCAATTAAAATGGTAGGAATGCATGAGATTGGCTAGGAATAGAGTGCAAAGTGAGAAATGCTCTGAAGAACCTGAAATTGCCTCAGGCACTTGTAATTAAAGGTTGGGGAGAAGAGGAGGCAACTGGCTGGCTCCATTCCTCTAGAGTGAGTGACTCTTGATCTCAGGGTTGTAAATTCAAACCCAGATGTTGGGTGTAGAGAGTATGTAAAAATAAAGTCTTTATATTAAAAAAAAATCATTTGCGGAGAGAAGAATGGATTATCAAGGCAAATTGAGATAGGCTGGTCATAGGAAAATAGAAGGAAACCTGGGAGAATCTGAACTCACAGAATTCAAGGAAGAGAGTATTTTAAAGGGAAGACAGAGAGGCCAATTATGTCATCTACTGTTAAGAAGTCCTGTGAAGTGAAAATCAAAACTTTTTTCTGAGTCACAAAGTGTACTGTCTGTAATGAAATGTGTTTGCATTGGCAGTATGGTAGAGCCATACTGGAATGGGTTGAGGAGTCAATAGAAAGGAGAGGCAAAAAAGAGAACTCTTTACAAGAATGAAGGAGAACAAAGAGATAGAATAGCTTAGGAGAACATAGTATCCAAGGAATGTTTATCTTTTTTAATTTTATAAAGGAATGATTAAAGCATATTTAAATACTGAAAAACAAGGTCTAGTGGAGGGAAACACTCAGCTGAGAGGCCACGGACAACCCCTAGCCACAGAATTATGAGAAAGTATTAGATAAGGCCCTTTTTGGAGGAAGAATATTTGCTACATTTTCAAAGTAAAGAAAAGAGGTGAATCTGGGTGCCTTTATGAGTAGGTTTACATATTTGGTGATGAAAGTTGTACAACTTTCCCTTATGATAGTTCTAATTTATCTTATTTATGATTCTAATTTATATATTATAGAAAACTCAGAGAGAGGATCATCCACTGAAATTCCAGAGGATAGAGAAGGGTCAGGATTTAGGGAGACTTGAAAACATCACTGTGAACAGTCAGAAACAAGCCAGGCACTATTGAGTACTTGATGAGTTTGGAAACCATAAATGTGCCCCATTTCATTATTTTTCTCCAGCACTTTAAAACTATTTGAAAAAGAATGATGAAAGGTATGACCCTGGTATCTCAGTCCGGCACAAAGCATTCCTGTGATGTTTCTCTCTAATGTACTTGATACCGGACCACAGGGAAGCTAGTTTTATCTTTGTAGAGCAAATTCCCCTCATGGCTTAACTGAGGAAACTCTTGTGGTAGATATGCCATCTAATGTGATTTTACTCTCTTGCAGAAAATCTCCCCCTGGATCGGCAACTGTAAAGGCCAACAGGTGGATTTTGAAGTAAGGACTTAAAATTTGCCTTTCATTGATTATTCAATCATTTACCTCAATTCCCTACTTAAAATTCAATTTAAACTGCTTTTTAAACACTATCATGGACCTAGCTGTGTGGTAGGCACAATAGATTAAGAAATATAGAACACAGACTTACCTTCAAGGAATTCATGATGTTTTAAGATTAATTTTCAGAGGCTATTTTCTTAATATTCACATCAAAACTGTTAAAATGTGTTAACTCCTCAAATATTACATTTACATGTATAAATCTGTGTTTAGATGAAAAACAAATAAAAAAAATAAGGAAATATATTTTATAATAACCTATTTCTATAACAGATTAGACATAGAAATATCTGGTTTGGCTTGTATTCTAGTAATAATGCTCCATGAAAAAGAGCAACAAACTACCTTTGTAGGACATAGGTAAAGGCATTAATATCTGAAAACTTTTTTGTGTGTTTTTTAAATTAGAGACCAAATTCCAATTTTCCAAAGTTCTCTTTTTGCTTATCTGTATCAGTATTTGAACTACCTATCTTTCCTTATCTCTGAAACAATACTGAGGAATGTCACAAAGGTTAAAAGACATTTAAAATAATCTTTTCATGAGGGTGAATGGTAAGCCATACTTCAGTATGTTGAAGCATGAGTAGGAAGTGGAGGCAGGAAGGTTAGCTGACAATGTTTTCCAGGAGGCAAGTTAACTGTTCTATTGAGTTTTAAGTATTGGTATGCATGAAAATTTTTATTGTGTATTTCCAAACCCACAATACAGAGAATGAAATAAAAGTTCATAGTTTTCAGCTGCTCTAGGTGACCTATTCAGACTAGCTAAGAAGAAAAAATACTGTAAATCTTTTTGTGTGAGACTTGTTTTTATAAAAGATATGTGTGAGTAGCTTTCATTTAAAACCAAAATATTTTGACAAATCAAAACTTCAGCTAGAACCACTGTGACTAAATTTAAATCCATACATTGAGGTATAAAATGGTGCTAATCACATATTCCAGCTGTCAAAATCCCTGGCAAGAGTATATTAGTGAAAAAAAGAAGTCATAAAAGAAGAAGAAAAAAAATCTGACAGGGAAAAAAAGATGGTTATAAATGCAGCAAATTTTCTCTGTAGATTCAAATGTTTTCACTAAACAAGTCAAGAAAGGATAATTTAAAATCTCTGTAAGAGGATTTGGCAAGTCAAAATAGACATGAAAAAAACAGACGGTGCAAGTGACAGTTAAAAGTCTGGGGAGAAATCCCTAATAATTTTTATCTAAGTTCTTTTAATCTCATTGAATTTGAATGCCATTCTAAGTTGGAGACATTAGGAAATCTAAGATCAGATTTGTTTTTCCTATTGATATTCAGCTGGAAGGGTAAGTCATACATTATTTAAATAAAGAATAATAAATCCATTTGAAAGGGCTAGATCAAACTCATAGAGATATGTATTATTCTTCCAGAACTTCACAGACTCCAAAGACAAGTAGAAGACCCAGAGGTCACACAGTTCATTTTTCTGTACTTTTCAGCATTCCAGAGAGACAGCTTTGTTTCTTACTCATTTTGCAGACAGGCAGTTGCTATACTACTGGTCCAATTTCCTCCATCAAATTTGGTTCAATGATTTCTCTATCAACTTCAACATCCCATTTATGCAACAACTGGCAAACATCTAGTATATGTCAGAGACTGTACTAATCACTGAAGGAACCAAGGTAAGTAAGAGGTCCTCTCTCTTTGGGAAAATACAGAGTGCTAAGTGGAATGAACTGGATGCCCTGGGAGCTTGGGGAAGGGCATCAAAACCATATGAGGGGAGGCTAAGAAGCCACATGTGAACATAGTCTTGAAAGTGCCATTTAAATTAGCTAGGAAAAAGAAGGAAAGCAGAACATTTCAGTTAGAGGAGAACTCAGATTCCAAGATGAGAGGGTGTTAAGAGAGTGATGAGTTCCAAGTGTTCCATATGCATTGGGTAAAGGCTACTGCAGGTAGGGAATAGTAAGAGGTGAGGCTAGAATAATGCTTTCCAAAATATCTTTGAGGAACATTAGTTCTGTTAGCAGAATTACAAAAAAAAAGGTTTTTAGATTCAGTTGATTTGGAGAAAAAAATAAGTTATATTCCTCTTCTGGAGATTCATAAAGATATGATTGTATTATAATTTTAGAAATCCCATAGTATTGAACTTGACTTAATACCAAACTTATCGTACCAAAGAAATTCATAATACAATACTTTCAGTACTCAGAAACAGTGCTCCAGAGGCATACTTTGGGAAACATGGAACCAGCATGGGAGAACAGGCCATAATAGTTTTGCTTATACACCAAACTAAGAATTTCAGTCTTCATCCTGAACATCTTGGAGGACAGTTGAATGATTTGTTTTTGATGTTAACCCAGCACATTTACTGACATGGGGCTCGATCCCACGACCCTGGCATCATGACCTGAGCTGAAACCAAGAGTCCAACACTCAAGTGACTGAGCCACCCAGGTGCCCCTAAATTAAAATATATATATATATATTATACAGATGTATATACATACATATATATATAGTACATATGTATGTATGTATATATATGTATAAATAGGCTCTGCGCTCAACATAGGGCTCAAACTCATGACCCTGAGATTAAGAGTCAAACACTCTACTGACTGGAGCTAGCCAAGTGCCCCAGATATGTGCCATTTAAACAACACACTCTTGAATGCTCATTGGATCAAAGAAGAAATCAAAGGGGAAATTAGAAAATATCTCAAAGTGAATGATTTTAAAGCAAGGAACAGGCATGATCAGATCAGATGTTCATTTTAGAACTTTCCCTCGCAGTTTTGGACTCTGTCAGCTTTGCCAGCTCTTGTGGCTATGTTAGCAATGGAGGAAAAGGGGCAGAGAGACTAAAGAGTGCCGTGGTATTTAACAATAATAACGCAAGTGTGGGCTAAACATCAATAAGGAAATGAAGAGAAGAAGATAAACAGGAGGAATGCTGATGAAGTAGACAGAATCTGATGGGAGGTCCCACTAAAAGTAATCTGGAGGCTGTAGGAAGGCATGGTTGGCAGAATAGGCACGGGAGGAAGTCCCAGAGGCAGGAAACTTGGAGCAATATTGGGATAAAAGTCTGGGCAAGGAAAGAAGATTGGAGGCATTCATGTTGGAAGCAGTGGCTCAGGAACATGAGGCTGAAGGTAATACCTGGAGTTTTAGTTTCCTCATTACTAGATGGAGGGACTCTGGAGGTGTTATTGTCCAAGACTATATGATGCTTCAAGTCTGTGGTGCAGTTCGGCTATTGTCCACAGATCCTTTCTAACAAAATATTTTATGTTTTGGTTCCTCCCCAAGTAGTATGGTTACCTACATACTTGCTTGGCTTCCTTTATACTTCCTTTCACCCTTGGATGTTTACCTGAAGGTCACAGGCTGTGGAGGGTTTCCTCAAGGACAGGTCAGTTTCAAGGATTCCCGTTTGTCTCTGTCAGCTGTTGCCTCATCTGGTGCCCCCGCACCCACTGTTTGTAATACAGTTTGTGATCTTCTCACCAAGTAATTCTCATGCTCACTTCAACAGGATGAGGCCTGGTGATTCTGCTTTCCCTTTTGATTACTTTCTGAAACCACCGTTTCATGCTGTGTCCATATCCTCATTGACGTCTAGATATAGTCTGTTCGACTGAATGTTCTGGAATGTTCTGGCTTACCTATGGCTCAAGAGTTTTGGGAGAAAGGACCTTCTTTGCTAAAGCCAGGGAAAGTCCTGAACAAGCCAGAACAGTCAGTCCCTCTAAGTGGTTCTGCCTTATTCACCACTACCTCCCAGCACAGTGCCTGCTGGGTGGTAGACCTTAACTATTTTAAGTAAGCACTAGCTTAATTAATCAGACACCTACGATTTACCTGATGATGATGTGCTATATACACTTTATCTTGACGGTAAATAATAATCTTATTTGTTTTACATATGAGGAACTTGAAACTCAAGAGGTTGTCGTCTACCCAGGGCAGAGACTTGATTCAACCCAGATCTGTCTGATTGCAAACTTGTATCATTTCCAGAATGTAACAATGTTTGTATTGCCCACCTCCCACCAGCCACCTGCTTCAGTTTTTGTGTTAGTGCTGAGGTTTGTGGGTTGTCAGAGACAGGCTCCCAGGTACCAGATATGTTAAGAGAGTACAGCACTTTGTACATTGCCAGTAAGGGCTACTCCCCTTTTCTTCCCAGGGCCCTTTTCCCCAGGGCATCTTGTTATCTCCAAGAAACATGAATTCCTGAGAAAGAGCAAATTCCTGACTATCAGCATGAGTTAGAAGTCAGGCAATTGTAGTTACTTTTATCTTTGTGCACATATCATAAAACATATTGCTTTACTAACCCTAAGTCCTCACATACTCTTTACACGACAGCTTTTACAACAGAAATTAAAATGCGATAGGATCAAAAGATTTTTTTCCCCTGTGTTTACCTCCAGGTATCTTTATAATGGAATTGATGCCTTATGTATTTCCTATGGACCATCTTATAATAATAGTTGACATATGACATCTTCTATTTTGGAGCAAAACTAACTCTCCAGTCAATTTGAATTCTCTTTGTATTTTAGATTTATAATGCAATGTTGAATTCTTTTAATAGAACATTATTATCAGATTAGTTACTCATGGCGTCTATTATTTTAGTATAATAAACAAATGTAGCTATAATTGTAAATTGTATTGTGATTAATGAGTGTGTCACTCTTGCACAGCAGTAACATATTTGCTCTTTGTTTAATCAAATTTAAAAGGAGATGGAAGAAGGGATTATGATATGATACCTCCTGTAGATGAAACTGATAAAGGAGCTCCAGGTCAGTGCTTCCTTTTCCTGCATATGAGCAGTTTCCTCAATATAAATTATTTATGTAGCCAGCGATCACAGTGGACTAAAATGTACACAGGGTCACACATCCATCATTAATTATATAATCTGGTCTGAAAAGTTTCCTGTTTTTAAAAGAGCAGCGAAAATGAAAATAACTGAGCTGTGAAAATATGGTAAATGCTTTGCTTAGTGTTTATTTTTAAACTTCTAAATTGTCACTCTTTTGTTTCCCAGGTATGTGAAGTATGGGCAACTCTACAATTTGTAGATTAGTTGGTTTAGCAGATCAAGTTTTTTAAAAATGTATCTATAGCATAGTTGTTAGAATATTCAGTAATAAAAATGACAGCCTAATGCAGAAACTAATGATTTGATTATCCAAAGCCTTTAAGAAATATTTACAGGAATAATTTACTGGCCAATATTTTACAATGGCAAGTCAAAACAAGACTATCTTTGACATTAGAAATTAAGCTTTTTTGTAATTTTCATCTTTGAGGAAAGGAAGAATATTCTTATTTCTACCAACAAGTATAATGAAGGCTTTGGGCAGTTATGTGAGCACTATAAATAATAAACCCGGTGGGTGACAATCTGAAAACCAATATTCTGGTGGTAATTGTTTTTTTTTTTTTAATACTCTTATTTTCATTTTTTATTTATTTTAAGTTTATTTTGAGAGAGAGAGAGTGCACAGTGGGGAAGGGGTGGAAAGAGAGAGACAGAGAGAGAGAGAGAGAGAATCTCAAGCAGGCTCCACACCACTAGTGCAGAGCCCCATGCAGACTTTGAACTCACCTAACTGTGAAATCATGACCTAAGCCAAAATCAGATGCTCAGCTGACTGAGCCACCCAGGAGCCTGAAATAACAGTCATTGTTTTAAAGAGATTCAAACCACTCATTTAGCATACTTACTACATTTTATTCTCTCTCTCTCTCTGTCTCTGTCTCTCGCTTAAAAAAAAACTTTTATATATTTCATTCCCATTTATCTAATAATTACGTACCTTGGTGACAAAAGAGAATTCATCTATCCTTAGAGCCCCCATAAAACCTAGCATAGGAGCTCACACCTTTTTGGCAACTGTAAATGTGTATCGATTGCTTGATCTATAATTTTGGGATAAACTGTGTTAAGAACATGGCAAGATTGCTATTGAGACAAGCAAAATAAATTGATGTGATATATCTCAAAGTTAAGGGATTAATCAATTATACTTCAAATTTGATAGACAGAATAATACTTCACTAATTACCAGAATTTAACGATCCATTCTTGCCATCAATTTACGGCTGCTGCCAGGAGCTGGGAGAGGGCCTGATTCCTGAATTGGATGCGGTTGGCTAAATGCAGACTTCTTACTAATGCCCATAAGGTTCAGCACTTTGCCGCATGTGACAAGCACTATTTCTATATGAAAGTCTTAAGTTCTCACAATATTATGCTCATTTAAAGAATATCAGTGCTTTAGAATAAATTTTACAATTAAAAAATGCTTTAATGTTTATTTGTTTTGAGGGGGGGGAGGGCCAGAGAGAGAGGGAGACAGAATCTGAAGCAGGCTCCAGGCTCTGAGCTGTCAGCACAGAGCCAGTCGTGGGGCTCGAACCCATGAACCCTTTAACTGCGAGATCATGACCATAGCCGAAGTTGGATGCTTCTCTGACTGAGGCACCCAGGTGTCCTTATAAAATTTTTTTTTTGATGAGAATACCTAAAGTTATTTTCAAAATGTAAATAGATATACATCAATTAAGTTGTATCTGGCCCTGGTTTAGAAGTCACATAATTGCTGAGGGAAAAGTTAAAAAGAGTAAGAGAAAATACAACCCTGCTCCCTATGAAAACAGGCTCTTGGGGTGACCATAACCAAGTGGGAGATGCAAGAAAAGTTCTAGAGGATTCTCCTGCTCTGTACAGGGAAGGATGTAGGAGTTGGGTTTTTTTGGTTTGTTTGTTTGTTTTGAGAGAGAGAGAGATAGAGATAGAAAGAGTGAGCAGGGGAGGATCAGAGAGAGAGGGAGACACAGAATCTGAAGCAGGTCCAGGCTCTGAGCTAGCTGTCAGCACAGAGCCCAACACGGGGCCTGAACCCACAAACCATGAGATCATGATCTGAACCGAAGTCGGACACTTAGCCGACTGAGCCACCCAGCTGCCCCAAGGATGTAGGAGTTCTAAAGACAAGTAGGTTACAAAGGTAAACTCATTTTTTTCCCCTAAATAATGTGGACACTCTGATTAAGGTCTGTGGCTGTGATAGAGAAATTAAGAGACTCTTAGATACTCAAATGTTGAGGATGGTTGAGAATAAACTTCTGGAGAGATTTTTAACCAAACACTGTTATGTATGTGTGTTAAAAGGTAAATATCTGAGGTGTTTTCTTTTCTCCCTTTTTCTTTTCCTTTAAAGTAATTAAGAAAATATTCTAGGTTTTTATTTCTGAAAGAAACCTTTCTCTAAAATAATTATGTTTTATTGAGTAATATTACTTGTATTCACTTGCTTTTATAAAGACTTATCTTTTGGTACCAAAAGATATATTCCACTCTCTTAAAAGTAAATGACTACACTTGGCTTCTTTAAAAGCACATATACAGTGTGGTGAGCTAAATTGTGGGTGTGGTGTTTTTGAGTGGTGAATAAGCCTAATTTAAAGGTTGGCTCTCCTAAACTAAAACCACAGCATAGAAGCACATTGTTTGGCTGAATAGAATCACTAATAAAAATGAATTAAACCATTGATTTGGAAACAGATGGGACAATATGGATTCTATTTACTAAGCCTCAGAATCTTTGGAGGCAAACCCTATAATACTTGTATAGCAACAGACTATTATTGAAAAAAAATCTGCAGACATCAACTAATTAAAAATTCTCTTTTCTCTCTACCACAAAACTAAAGGAATGATCTAAAAATTCTTGGGCAAATACAAAACTTTAAATAAAATCTGTAGTGGGGCGCCTGGATGGCTCAGTTGGTTGAGTGTCCGACTTCGACTCAGGTCATGATCCTACAGTCTGTGGGTTCGAGCCTCGCGACGGGTTCTGTGCTGACAGCCTGGAGCCTGCTTCAGATTCTGTCTCCCTCTCTCTCTCTCTGACCCTCCCCCACTCGCTTTCATCTCTGTCTCTCAAAATAAAGACATAAAAAAATTAAAAATAAATAAATAAATAAAATCTGTAGTGTAAACATAATATTAGTTCAGTGAGGAAGGTAAATGCCAATTTTCAAAAAATAGTTATATTGAGATATAATTTACCAACCATACAATTCATCCATTTAAAGTGTACAACTCAGGGTGCCTGGGTGGCTCATTTGGTTGAGTGTCCAGCTCTTGATTTTAGCTCAGGTCATGATCTTATGGTTTGTGAGATCGAGTCCTGAGTTGGGCTCTGTGCTGATAGGGTGGAACCTGCTTGGGATTCTTTCCCTGTCCCTTCCCTGCTTGCGTGTGTGTGCATGCTCTCTAAGTAAATAAACATTTAAAAAATTAATTAATAGGGGCACCTGGGTGGCTCAGTCGGTTAAGCATCCGACTTCAGCTCAGGTCATGACCTCACGGTTTGTAGGTTCAAGCCCTGCATCAGGCTCTGTGCTGACAGCCATCTCAGAGCCTGGAGGCTGTTTCACATTCTGTGTCTCTCTCTCTCTCTCTCTGACCCTCCCCTGCTCACGCTGTCTCTCTCTATCTCAGAAATAAATAAGACATTAAAAAATTTTTAAAAATAAATTAAAAAATTAAAAATTAAATAATAAAATCTAGAGTACAACTCATTTGTCTTTAGTATGTTCAAAAGTAGTGCAACCATTACCACATCAATTTTGGAACATTTTAATGACCTCAAAAAACAAAAAACCCACAACTATTAGCCTTCATTTCCCATTTCTTCCCAATATCCCCAGCTTTAGGCATCCACTGCTTTCTGGGTTTTGGGACAAAAGGTAGTCTTTTGTGACTACCTTATTTCATTAGCATGTTTTCAAGGCTTATTCGTGTTCTAGCACCCATCTGTTTTTCATTCCTTTCTTGTTGACAAGTAATATTCCATCATATAAATATACCACATTTTATTCATCAGTTATCATTGATAGATATTTTGTTGCCAGGGGAACTGAGGAGACCTTGGACCCTCAAACCAGACCATCCCAATGGGCTTGCTGAAGGTTCTCAATCCGGTTTCCAGAAGGCATTCAAGGACTGACACACACCACAGTGGCTGAGTGACATAAAGGGGAAGGTTTATTAAAGCACAAGTAAACTCTTGAGATGTGAGAGTTAAGGGAGCTCAAGAGAGAGGGAAAACTGAGTCCCTGGGTTCCAGTTTCTATCCTTTTATCAGCAATTGTTAACTAGGAGGTGGAATATTCATTACTTGGGACCAGGAAGCAGAGTTTCCGTGCTTTCTCTTCCTTATTTGGTCAGGGGTTCCTGATCATGGCACCCACCCTCTTGGGCCTATCTGGTCTTATCTGGCTTCCTATGGAGTGCTGCCAGGGTAGGCACCTACTCTAACGATTTGGGTTATTTTCACAATTTTAGTTATTATGAGTAATGTTATACATTTTTGTGTGGAGACATGTTTTCTTTTTTGGGCAAGAGGAATATATACATATCTATGTGTATAGTAGTAGAGTCGCTAGGTCGTACAGTAGCTATATATTTAACCTTTTGAGAAATTGCCAGACTATCTTTCAAAGTGGCTACACCATTTTGCATTTCCACCAGCTTTCTATGTGGATTCTAACTCTAGATACTGATGCTCCTCCTCCAGCGCTCACTGTGGTTGCTGGTGTTTGTTTATATTTTTATTTGCTTGGCTGGATTATCTCAGTGAATCCTATGTCCCTCACAGCATCCTGCCTCAGAGAACACCACCTTTGGAATTGCACAAGTCACCCTGGACTGACAGTGGCTTTAGCAGTGCTCTCTTTGTCTTTCAGTCTGATCTCTGTTAAACTGTTTGCCTCTGATGGTATCACACCCAGCTGCCAACTTCCTCTCTAATTGCGGCCGATTGCTCTATTGTTTTCAACAATGTCCTGGGGCACAAATTGCTCCAGTCTAATCCAATTAAACTCCAGTCTCTGCAGGGGTAGTTTTGAAGCCAGTCTTTGAAGTTTGTCCTGACCCCAAAAGGAATCTTCTTAGCTGTCTCCTTGCTCCTTTCTCGTTAAACTTCTACCTGGTCTTTGGTTTAGCTTATTGGAGTTGTCAGTCTTCTCTTAAAGGCTTGGGACCGAAACCTCTGTACCACTACTCTAGACCTTGGGGTAAAGAAAATGACTCACTTCTATAGAAGTGACATCTCTTTATAAGTGTGACATTAACTTTTGATCCTGGGTTGCCTCTTTAAGGCATAGACACTCTATCTCACCTGTAGGTGAGCAGAATCAAGGCAATCAGGAACCCCTGGAGTAGGGGCTCCCCAGTTTGAGTGAGGGCTGCGTGGAGAAGAAACTCCCCCAGACTGCTCAGGCACTCTCGCCTGGAGTAGAGCTTCTGCAACTGAGCTGTAGGATGCGGGCTGGTGGTTTGTATTGCCAGGAGAAAGAATGTGCCCCTGACGGGGAGGTGGGGAAGAGATCTCTGTGCTCTTGGCTGTCCCTGCCTAGAGTAGAGCTGTGATCATAGTGAGCTGGAGAGGGGAAAATAGAGTCTCAAAATGCCACAGACTCGCTGCTCTTATGGAGATTGCATAGATTTCCTTACATGGTTTTCCATTTGCTATATGCCCATAAGACAATATCCTGAGACTTAATTCATTTTTTCTATAATTTTCACCGGTTATGGTTCTTTCCCTGATGATAGGGTCAATGGAGCTCCTTATGTTGCTATTTCAGATATATCTGTATCCATACTCTCTTGAAAAGAATGTACATGTCAGTTCAGTGAAGTCAAAAAGAAAATTCTAAGAACTACCAAAAGAACAAGAGCAAATCACCTATAAATAGGGCCCCAAATCAGTTTTATGCTACACTTTTTTGGTAACAGAAACCCAGTTGGAAAAGATAATGTAATGTTATTAAAGTATTGAAGGAAAAGAAAAAAAATAAACTAGCTATTTATTATCTCACAGTTTCTGTGGGGCAGGAGTATAGACACATATTAGCTGGGGTTTCTGCCCAGGGTCTCAAACAACCTGCAATCAAGGTATTAACCAGACTATATTTTCATCAGAGCCTTGACTAAGGAAAGTTCTGTTTCTTCC
The DNA here is from genome assembly GCA_017311185.1 of Proteles cristata cristata. Classification (NCBI taxonomy): domain Eukaryota; kingdom Metazoa; phylum Chordata; class Mammalia; order Carnivora; family Hyaenidae; genus Proteles; species Proteles cristata. The sequence goes on from JAESUZ010003983.1 coordinate 161,878, forward strand.
TCCAGTTGTTTACAGAGTTCATCGCCTTGTAGCTGTGGAACTCAAGGCAGCTTTTTTTTTTTTTAATTTTTAAATTTTTTAATGTTTATTCATTTCTGAGATAAAGAGAGAGACAGTGCGAGCAGGGGAAGGTCAGAGAGAGAGGGAGACACAGAATCCGAAGCAGGCTCCAGGCTCTGAGCTAGCTGTCAGCACAGAGCCTGATGTGGGGCTCGAACCCACGAACCGTGTTTGTGACTCATGACCTGAGCCGAAGTCGGACGCCCAACCGACTGAGCCACCCAGGTGCCCAGGGCAGCTTTTTATTGCTCACTGTTACCGGGCATCTGCACTCAGCCAGAGGCTTCCATTCTCTGGGCGCTTTCTATGGGAGCTTCCCCTCTGACAACATGGGTGCTCGCTTCATGGCCAGTGGGAGAATTTCTCTCTCCAGTCTTCTAAGTCAGAGCCTTATACAGTGTAACATATTCATGGAGTGACATGGCATCACCTTTGCTAGATAAAGTAATTTAATCAAAGACATTGCACCCTATCACTTTTGCCGTAATCTATCATTTAGAAGCACTAGGAGGTTCCACCCACTTTCGAGAGGAGGCAGTTAATACAAAGACATGACTCGTCAGGGTCACTTTAGAGTGTGTCCACCAAATCTCTCTATACCAGGAATATTTTAAAAGGCCAGTACACACAGTTTTCACTTAATTTTAGAATAGCCTGTGGTAGGTTACTAGTTGAACAATCAGTTCACGAAGAAGAACCTGCTGAACTTCTTCCTTCCAAACCTCCGTGGCACAGAATCTCTTCTCTTGAGGAAGGGCCCTGACCTTTATGTACTCGCAGGTTCTGATGGGAATCACAAAATCCAATTACAATATACATTATTTATTTTCCATTTCTACTTTATATTCTGTGGCTTCAGCCTCCAAGGAGTACAGTACATCCTTGGAAACTTTTGGTTCTAAACTAAATCTTTAAAAAGTAGCGGCAGAACTCAGGGACAGGAAAGGTGTGCAGAAACAGGCCTGGGTTAGCCCAGGGGAAGAGTTTAGGAGACAGATGCATATATGAGATAAAGAACAGGAACGTCAAGGGAACTAAAGGGCCGTTGTAAAGCAAATCAAAAGAGAAACAAAATCAGCTCAGTTGTTTATTCACACACCCATTTTTAATCTCCAGCAGCTCAGTTAGTGAAGTGTTAAAAAAGAAAGCTTAGAAGGTGGGAGGAACATTCAAGGCTACCGGATTACTCAACATTAGTATGATGAGTGTCACTCTATAAGTCAGCAGTGACCCTAACTACAATCTATTAAGGCAGCCAGCGACTTATCAGCGTGACACAAGAAGGCTTTCTCTGTCTTTCCTTGTGATTCTGGTACTCGCTGGACTGAAAGTGTATGTCAGCATAGGGGTTGCAGTTGGCTTTGATTTCCAGAAGCTGATTAATGATGGTCTTCCTAAGTAAGCAGAAGTTACCAATAACTGACTCTAATGGGTGCTTGGGGTGTTATTATTACGCAGCTGCAGACAATAAGCCAAGAGGAACAGCTGATGTACATCTTGAGATCAAGATAAGAGGTGATGCTTGGAGCTATAGTTTAGTAGAAATTGCAGAGTATTTATAGTACTTATCGTATTTGCAGTGCATTAGTTGAATTGGCCAGAGTATAGCTTGAAGAGAGCTATGGATCCACTGTTGAAAAGCGTGCTGAGTAGAGGCCGCAAACTGCTAACTGCAGCTGGTCTTCTCATCTGTCTGTGCCAGTCATTGATGTGCAGAGCATTTCAAGTCAGAAAACCTGCTCCTTTCTTTCATCGGCTTAATTTCTTCCATTTGTTTGTTTGTTGTTAGCTTTTAGGATAAATTCCCTAAACCTTACATGACCTGTAAGCCTTCCCATTATTTCTTCCTTGGCCTTCACTTCCGGTGCGTCAGCCTTCCTGGGTATCGTTTTCCTTCAAAGTATCTGACTCAGGCCTGCTTCAAATTGTTCATGCCCGCTGCCTCTGAAACGCCCAGAATTCGAGAGAACCCCAAAAACAGACCACCAGAGACCAGAGTCAAAGCCAAGCAGCAAGGGTTGTTTATTTGCAGGTTCGAACCCGGACCTCCGCGCACTCACTCGTTGCTGGTGACGCTGAGAGAGGCCCCGAACAAAGCCTCTGCAGCCTTTTTATAGACAGAAGTAAACAAGTCATGGGGAGGGACAGATTTCCATGGTTACAAGTTTGCCATTGGTTAACATTTAAACGTAAACATATATCGTATCTGATTGGTTCCCGCCATCAGGTTTGGCTGGATCTAATTACAACATTTGGGGTACCTTTGAATTCAGCCTATTATAGAGCGAGTCCAAAGTCTTGTTTGGCGACTAACAGGTTAACATTTCTTTCTCCAGGCCCTTCCCTCAGCAAGGTGGGGGGTGGCTGCTGGCCTTTCCTGATTGGGTGTTGCCAGGGTAGTGTGGTGGAGTGACAGAGGGAACATGAAGCTAGTCGCTTGGGCAATCCGGTGGCGGGAAAGCAAGCCTTAAGCATTGTTACAGAAGCAGAAAGAGCTGGTTAGGTAACGGCTTCCCTTAGCGCAGGCATTTGCCCAGAAGCGGAAAAGCTGGTTAAGTTTTTGGTTTAGTTTATCTAGGCCCCTCACCTCCTTCACTACAAATAACCTCCCTTTCCCTTATGGATCCTACTCATTGTTCATCTCAGATTAAATGCCCCTTCCTCGAGGTGGACTTTCTTCATCCTCAGAGTGAAACGAATCTCCCTATTACATGCTCTCAGAGCTTCTTAGAGCTCCTACGGGCTCTCACACTTATATACTGCTGATCAGGATATATTTATTTTTTGCCTTCTCCTTTTTTTTTTTTTAAGATTTATTTATTCTTGAGAGAGAGACAGAGACAGAGTAAGAGCAGGGGAGGGGCAGGGAGAGAGAGACACACACACACGGAATCTGAAGCAGGCTTCAGGTTCTGTGCTGTCAGCATAGGGCCCGACATGGGGCTTGAACCCATGAACTGTGAGATCATGACCTGAGCTGAAGCTGGATGCTTCACCAACTGAGCCACCCAGGCATCCCTACTTTTTACCTTCTCTCCTAGACTGGAAGCTCCATGAGAGGATGTGTCATCAGCTGCTAGTCCACTAGTGGGCACCCAGCAGGCTTCTTTGTAGCTATGACTCAGTGATGAGGAGCAGGCCCCTGGAGCCAGATATAGCCAGCCGCCTGTTGAATGCAGTGTCACCATGGGCAAGTTATTTAATCTTGCTAGCCTTATTTTCTTCCATGTGAAAAGGAATGATATCTTCCTTGCACAGTTTTCTGAGAATTAAATTAAATGAGATCATGCATGTCAATCTGTAGGAATAGCATAAAAACTATGGTTGATGAAGCACAGATAATTTGGATGTGGCCTTTGCATGATATGAAACTCATCATCTTCCTATATTTTTTGCTTCTTAATGAAAAATTTACTCTACATGTCCTACAGTGATGAGAAACATATTTCACAATATACGTAACTAATTTAATCCTTTTTTTTTTATTTTGACAGTTGTGGCTAGTGTCTGAGAGTTTCTTTTTCTTTCCTCTGGGTCATCAGCTATTATGTTGGGTAATTGAAGATCATTAAGTTTATCACTAATTCTGCCTACAAACATATATGGACATTGCTGCCACATGGTAGGAACTTCATAAAGTTTAGGCCTCTTGTTTTATCCTTGTGCGATAGAAAATTTCCTTGTCTGCTTATTTATTCTCTTTCTTTCAAGAGATTGACAGTGTTAGGAATGTGATAAAAGACAAAAAAGAAGTTTCAAGATTTTAAAAATTAGGCTTTAATGAAGAATATTCAGCATGTTGCAACTGCTATAGTATAACAGGGTCACCACCTGGATTCCATTGAGACTCTACCTTTTTAAATGACCAACTATTTTTATCTAGGTAATGCTACTGTTAATAATGGCTGGAGCCAAGATTTACTCAGCGAGGTAGTGTACTAAACACTTTGCTCATATTAATATTTGCAACCATTTTGGGACAGGTACTCTTGAATATGTCTTCATTTAAGTAACAAAGTGCACAAAAAGGTAACATGATGACTTGCTTAAGATCAGTTATATCATCATTGACATGGTGGAACTTGCATTCAATCTCTTAAGTACAATGTCACTCAACACAACACCAGAAGTGAATTTCTCATGTTTTAGAGTTAAGAGCCATATAGGAAGCATTTTTTTAAAATAATATATTTTCCCTGGACCTACTACCAGGGAGTCTGATTTAGCAACCAGGGTTAGGTCTTAAAATCCTGTACTTTTAACCCATGATTCTAGTAAGTTAAATGCAGCTGTTCTACAGATTGCTTTGAGAAGCATGGGATCTATATATATTCTTAAAGAAAATTCAATTAATTCTTTGAATTCTTTTATAAGGTAAAAGGTAGGACTGAAGTTCTAAAGTCATTTCCTAGAAGCAAAAATAATTTCTATGTGCAAAACCATTTTTATCTTGATGTATCAAAATTGATAATAACCAGATTATTACTACATTCAAATAAAGAATTTCAGAATAAATGATTATCTTATATATGCTAGTGAGATAAAATTGCTGTCAGACCCTAGGAATCAACACGGTTCTCCATGGTACATTGTGATCTGGGTTCCTTGAACAAACTGGGCCCTCATCCATGTGCTCAATTCCTTGCACATAGATCGCTTTTTTCCATTTCTCTTCTGGGTTGCAAGCAAGAAAGAACTTGCAAAGAAAGCCTGATAAAATATATTTGGTTAATTCAGGTGAGGGAAATCCAGGGCCTCCTATAAAATAAGGCTGTTGTCTTATTAATTCCCTCCGCTCCACTCTGAGAAAATAGAATCGGTCTGGAACGACTTGTTTGTGGCTGATTGTGCCGTACCCCAATATACTGTTTCCTTTTTTAACCTCTTTTTTGTATTTCTCACTAAAAATTACATCTCCAGTCAGACAAAAATATAGCACCTGTCCTGACTTTAGGCTTTCCTTTGCCAAGTTGTGCTTAGTGAATCCAAGATCAGATTCTCCTGAGGCCAAGCAGGGTAATCAGCCTGCCCAGACTGACCCAATTAAGTTTAATTAGTTGTTTCTTTATCTTTAAATTTCCTAGCCAGCTGGATTTTATGTTTTTTATTAAACAACGAAGAAGAGCTGAATCTTTGGAATTAGTTGGCCTCTCAGGTGTTTTCTGAGGGTAATAAAACTCCAGGAAATCTTCAAGCCTCCATAAGGAAGTCAAACGATACTAAAAAACAATTTGGCTCCTCTTCTCTCTGGCTCTCTCTTTGAAATGGAGAGTGTTCCTGTTTTAGTTTGAGCAAATACCAATCTCTATCATTCTTTGCCCAGATTATGTTTCACTGCTGAACCTGACACCTTGGCAGTCAAGTCTCACTGCTCCTCACTGGGCCTTTTTAACTTTCCAGTAGCTACAAGTCAGCTGGATGAATTAGAATATAGGCAATAAAGGAGGTTTCAAGGAAGTCATGAAGGATCTAGAATGAAAGTAGAGTTAAATTAAGTCAGGAGGTGAATTAGATGGGAAACAGGACTCTTAGGAAGTATTTGACTTGCAGAAAATACGTGAGAATAGTTATTAATAATGGAGGAAAGTGAAGATAATGAGTGTGGCTGTGTTGAGCAAGTTTCATATTGCGTTGTTTTGTGGCCATTTATTTTATAGAGACGTTACCAATACTAGGTGCCAGGCCACCTGGAAAAGTATTTTACTTCGATTTTTCTCAGTTCTTGCAGCAGTCCTGTGAGGTAATTATAATGCACTTCTAATTGATAGATGTCTAATTGCTTACTATCACCTTAGGATACCTATGACTCTCTTTAGTGTTCCCCCCTTTCTGGACATTTTTCTGGGTTCTTCTCTCCTGTCTCTCCCTCACTTTCCTTCTCTCTCTTGTCCCCTCCTCCCCTTCTCTTCCTTCTCTCCTTCCTCTCTCCCTCTCACTCCTTTAGTCGAGACCTAATCTTCTGTGTCCCTTGCCCTCCCTCTTTCCTGTCTTTAACTCCATGCTTCTCAGACTTCTCTGTACCTTGTAATCCTGGGGAGCGTGTTAAAAACAGCAACTGCTAGCCTCCACCCAAAGTGTATGGTTTAGTGGATCCGGGAAGGGGCCTGCGAATTTGCATTATTAACAGTTTCCCAGGAGACACCGTTGTTTCTGGTCTAGGGACCAAGAACCACTCGTTTAACTGACATGATGACCTGAGTCCAAAGTTAAACCAACACAACTTTAGATCAGTCTTGGAATTTATTTGTAAAATTGCCAGTATTGTCCTAGTCAGCCTCTACTGTCATTCCATGTAATAAAAATTGGGGATACAAATACTTAAAAATGAATATTCGATAGCTTTTCTGATGCAATATTATAATATTAATACTATCAGTCAGAATTACTTTCCAAATGGGAAGAACTGAAGCTCATAAATTGGGGTAATCCCTGAGCTATGCGCAATGCTGCCGCCGTGAGTTGTAGAGGCAAGAAAATTAGAAAAGCATGAACGATTGCAAAATTGTTCACCTGATTTAAACAACTTATAATTTTATGTCCAAGGTAATTGCTTTTCAAGACTGTTTTTCTTTGCTTCTGCTATCTCTTGCACTATTAAACTATTGCCCCCTGATACATATTAAATGTGATTTAGTTACCTTATCTTTAGGAGGAGATGTTAAAACTGAAAAGGGCTACTTTCTTGGTTGCTAGGAGGGACTGGTTTTTGTCAGCCGGCAGGGCTTCACTGGAGACAAATAAGGGTTAAGGCCAGGGGGACACAGAGAAATGATAGAATGGAATTCCTGAAAATGTTTTTCAACCCTAAATTTGAAAATCAAGTGTTCAGCGGCATTTGATTATTCCATCTTCCTACAAACATTGTCTCACATATTTCTTTCTGATACTCCTTGCATCTTATTGGCAGCTCTTTCTTCTCTATTTTCTTTGCTAGATCCTCCTTTCCAACCTCTGAATGTTGAAGCACTTTTGTGTCCTGAGACCTCTATTCTGTTTATACTCTCGTTCCATGCATGATCTCACATAGCCAAATACCTTGAAATGATGTATGCATGCTAATGCATTCCAAATTTATATCTTCAATTCTAACCACTCCTCTTAATTCAGACTTCTAGGTCCAACTGCCTCTGTAATTCTCTCTGTGAGAATGTCTAATTTTCATCTTTATCATACTGTGGTCATAAGTGATGTCTTTGTTTTCTTCTAGAAACTGCTTCTCTCCCAGCAGCCTTTTCCAGCCCAGTAAGTTTTTTTAAACTTTTTTTTTTAAACTTTTTTTTTTTCTAGGATAGAGAGAGACAGCGTGAACAGGGGAGGGTCAGAGAGAGAGGGAGACACAGACTCTGAAACAGGCTCCAGGCTCTGAGCTGGCAGTCAGCACAGAGCCCGACGCGGGGCTCGAACCCACAAACCGCGAGATCATGACCTAAGCGAAAGCCGGACGCTCAACCGACTAAGCCACCCAGGCGCCCCTCCAGCCCAGTAAGTTTTATCTCCATTTCCTCCATTGCTCAGGCCAAAAATGTTGGTGTCATTCTAGTTTCTTCTCCTCTATATCTTTAATCTATTAACCCAGCTTGTTAGCTCTTTCTTCATAATGTTTCTCACTATATTCAATGCGAGGCAAGCAACATTGTTTCTCCAGTGGATTCCAGAAATGTCCTTTGAATTGATTTCTCTGCTTTAGTCCTCATTCTTTTATAAACTTTCTTCACAGAGCATTGAAAGTGATCTTGTAAAACAAATTTTATCATGTCATGTTTTTATTCAAATCTTCCAGTAATGTCCCTTCACATGCTAGGCCCTCAGTTATACTCTTTACAGTGACCATATAGAGTCTCATTTCTTGGCCCTCTGATTCAACATTACTTTGTCACTCACTTGGGACTATGGTTCACTGCATACACTATGCTGCTACTTGCCTGTGTGTCCTCTAGGCTGGGTTTCTGTGCTGGGACTATTCTTTCTCCCTATTTGCTTACCTTCTACATTTAACAAGTCTCTCTTCTATCAGGCCCTCCCTTCCTTCCCTACTTGTTTCTTCCCTTGTATGCTTGCTTAGAAAACTGTCTTTGTTTCCCAAACACCTTTTGAATGTCTTTAGCATCTCATTTAACACAAATAACAATCAATTGCCCATTTCCATGTGTGCATTGTTGACTAGGCTGTGAGTTTCTTGAGAGTAGGAACTGGTCTTAATCCTCCTATCTCTAGAGGCAAACTCATAGACGGGTGCATAATAACAAATGCACAATCCATGTTTATTGAAGAAATGAATGCAAGAAGTTGAACATTAGTTTGGGAAAGGAGGTTGGCAGGTTTCCCCTTGAGGTTGTGCCAAAAAGGAGAAGAAGCATAGTGGATAGAAAAGGCTTGAGAACATGATAGTATTAGGATAGTCCAAAAAGTTGAAGAAGGTTTCACATGAAACTTTTTTTTTCTTTTCCTGTTGTAACTTAGTAAGAACATCTACAAAACCCAGGAATGTTGTAAATAGATAGGATGCCTGAAATTAGTGTTTTGGGATAGCTATTTTATAAAATGCTTTGTTAGATTTCTTATTTTTTTAATGTTTATTTATTGTTGAGAGAGAGAGAGACAGAGCATGAGCGGGGGAGAGGCAGAGAGAGAGAGAGAGAGGAGACACAGAATACGAAGCAAACTCCAGGCTCTAAACTGTCAATACAGAGCTTAATGTGAGGCTTAAACTCACAAACTGTGAGATCATGACCTGAGCCAAGTTGTACACCTAACCAACTGAGCGGCCCAGGCACCCCATGTTAGTCAGATTTCTTATGGAATTAAGTGACAGAAACTCAACTCAATGTACTTTAATACTAACACACCCCTCCTCTCACAACCAGATGGAAATTATGAAAAGCTGGTAAGTCTATGGTCAAATCAATGTCAGAAACTCACATGATGTATGATATTTTTCAGTTTCTTCTACTCTCCTTTTCTTTCTATCTTTTTATTTCCTTTTGTGTTCTATCCTCCTTACTGTAGAAAGTCTTTCCGTGTGGTAGGAGAAGTTAAGAGGTAGAGAATGTTCTATACTTGTATCATTTAGACTAACAACACCAAAGGAAGCAGGCTTATTATGCATATATATAAAGTCTCCGTGAAGGACCCTGGTTGGTCCAACTTGGATTTTGTGTTCATTGCTAGGCCAACCACCATTTTGGGTATAGGGACTGTTTCAGACTTTAGTGGTTGTAGTGGATGTTTGCTCTTTTCTCTTCTCTTCTTTCTTTCTTCCTTCCTTCCTTCCTTCCTTCCTTCCTTCCTTCCTTCCTTCCTTCTTCCTTCCTTCCTTCCTTCCTTCCTATCATCTATCTATCTATCTATCTATCTATCTATCTATCTATCTATCATCTGTCTATTTATTTATTTATGAGAAAGAGAGAGAGAGAGAGAGAAGAGGAGGGGCTGGGAGAGAGGATCCCAAGCAAGCTCTGAACTGTCAGTGCAGAGTCTCATGCAGGGTTCAAACTCATGAACCATGAGATAATGACATGAGCCAAAATTAAGGCTAAACCAACTGGGCCACCCAGGTGCCCCATATTTATTTGAGAGAGAGAGAGAGAGAGAGAGAGAGAGAGAATGCACATGCGCAAATGAGCACATGAATGGGGAGGGGCAGAGGGAAAATAGAATCCCAGACAGGCTCTGCACTGACATCACAGAGCTCAACATGGGTCTCAAACTCATGAGCTGTGGGATCATGTCCTGAGCCAAAATCAAGAGTTGGACTCTCAAGCACCTGTGCTCCCCAGGAGCCCAAATGTTTGTCATTTTAAAATGACCTTGCATTCATTATTATTATGATCCCAAATTTTGGAGGTGAGAAGATTACTCGTCTTCTCATTGTATACAGCTTGACATAATTTTTACTCGAGGTGCCCCAACCCTTCTAAACATGGAACTCAGCAAGGTTCATGAGACTTTCCTCCCCAGAATTTGAGTGTTGATTTGAATGACATAAAGATAGAACATAGTTGGAGTTCATTCTTTTGTAAGAGGCCATAGACAACTGCCTGCTTCATGGGCTGCTGAACACCTCTGGTTCCTATCCATTTCTATGCCTGATACTTTCTTAGCTTTTCATTGATTTTTGGAGCCTTCTGATAGACTTTTGTTTACACATTTTTCTTAATGTAGCCAGAGTTGTGTTTTGTTGCTTGTACACAAACAATGTACACACGCACACACACACGCACACACACACACACACAGAATGATGGCAACTACGGGACTATGTAGCTATGTTTGACCTCTTTACCAAACTCTGGAGAAGAACTTTTGTGATGAATTTTTAAATCTGATCTGAAGGGGAAAGAAAAAACACATCTTATCTCTTGTATATCTTCTCCCCACTGCTAAGTTTACAAGTCTCTAGATGCTAAAAAGGGGAAGAATATATCACTCTAAGGTCCTTATGCCTATTTGTAAGTGACACTTAGTCTTTTTTCTTAATCTCCATGAAATTTTGTTTCAAGTTTCAGTTCTGTCTCAGTTCTTTTTTATTATTTTTTTCTGTTACAATCATGATATAGAGAGAATAGTATCTGTTAGCTATTTTTAAGTGTGATGAGAAATATTTAATGAGTTACCATTTCCTCAAGCTCAAATAATTCTGTAAATGAAGCAAGATGATCGGTCTACTCTGCCTAACATAATTAAATTTAATTAGTGCTTTTGTTTTAAATTTTTCTCATTCAGAGGGATTTTGCAGTTGTAAGTACTGGCTTCCTATTGGATGAATCTCAACCATAGCCCACAAATTACTGAAAAGTAGGGGAAAAAGAGTAAAATAAGTCATCAGGTCAGCTTTATGATATAAGAAGTGTTCAATTTTGGATTTTCTGAACTAAAATACATTCATCAACAAGTAATTTTTTGTGTGAGGAATGTGGGAGCTCTGCACTGCAGTCAGGTTGGGAGAGGATGTTTAAAAATAAATGTAAAACTGTGGTCTTTATCCTGAGGAAAACTTGCAGTCTCATTAAAGAGTAAGAATTAAATGCTGCCAGGCATTGACCACACCCTCACCTCACCTGAAATAAGACATGGTTTCAGCAGGTTCAGCCTGGCACTTTGCCTTGGCTTTTTCTTTTTCCTCCCTTTCCCTTTCTGACCTTCTATATATTTTTGTGGTTTCTTTGGTTTTTCTTTGTTTATTTGTTTTGTTTTAACCTTTGATAGATACACTGACTTGAAAGTCTATTCATTTTACCACCTCTGCATGCCACAGACAGTAGACATGCCTATCTTGGCAACCTTAGAAGGATCAATGGACTTTGGGGTGTCTATTGGCATCCAGAGACTATGTGATAGCATTTCAGAACATTACTCAGAGGAGCAAAATCGCACAGATTTATTTAGACCAAATCTTTCTATATATCATATACGGTCATTCATAATAATCTCTTCATGGTTTAACTCTCTGACCATCATGACAGAACCCCTTCCAGTATAAGTAGTGAGGTACCTGGCATAGATGGTAGGAGAAGTCAAAAGAACAAGTTGGCAAATCGAAGTTTTTATCTTCATTTATGGGTTACTTATGGGTGGGTAGGTCTTTTTCCAGGTGTCTTAACCTTCCTCAGGAGCCCTTCAAATTCTTTTTTTTAAATTTTTTTAATGTTTTATTTATTTCTAGAAGAGAGAGAGAGAGAGAGAGAGAGAGCGTGAGCAGGGGAGGGTCAGAGAGAGAGGGAGTCACAGACTCTGAAACAAGGAGCCCTTCAAATTCTAAGGCACACCAGCCAACCAGGACTTGACAGTCCTATGTCGACTTAGGTATCCTGACAAGATGCTGCTCAAAGGCCGAATGTCCTTCTGAAGGTCCAGAAGCAATTGATAAGATAGATGTACAAATTATTAACTACTATGAATTATCTTGCTAGTAACAGAAATCCCAACTCAAACTGACCTAAGGAATAAGGTAATGAATTGACTCATGCTCCCAGAAATTTCTTAAGTGTCAACTTTGGGCAGCAGCCCCAACACCTGTGACATTTACCTGTAACCTGTTGCAACAGATTACACTGTTATATTCAATCATCCCAACTCAAACTATATAGTCATAGGCTAATCATACATCTTATAAAAAATACTAAAGCAAAATGGAAGTTTTCATGAGATGTCTGGTTTTTTTAAATTTTAAGTTTAGTTACTTTTGAACAAGAGAAAGAAATAGAGAGAGCACAAGTAGGGAAGGGACATACAGAGAGGGAGAGAGAGAATCCTAACAGGCTCCATGCTGTCAGCACAAAAAGTCCCCGACATGGGACTTGAGCCCATGAACCATAGATCATGACCTGAGCTGAAATCAAGAGTCAGAGACTCTTAACCGAAGGAGCCATCCAGGTGCCCCTCACAGGATATCTTTTCAACAAAGGTGATAGAGACATAAAATATTAGTAAGGTGAATTAATCCATATGGAAAACATTATACATGGGAATAAAAGTTCAATTATTGGCTGTGGTAAAGATAACTAATGATTCCCAGTATTTATTCTCCTTTTCTTTTTTCTGTAATAGAATTCTGTAAATTTTAGCTGGTACATAGCCACATAGCTAAAGCCTACTGCCCAGGCTTCTTTGGCTCTTAGGCATGGGCTTGTAACAGGTAGAATGAAAGATTTCGTAAAGAGTAGGAGTGAGTTCAGGAATGAATGGAAATGATATGTGCAATTTCTCTTCCTCCTCTTTCCCTTCATCTCCTTCTTCTTCTTCTCCTTCTCCTTTTCCTTCTTCTCCTAGCTGTTTCTGAATTCTACCTTTCTGCCCTCTATTATTTTTAACCCTTCCTCACTGGCTAGGAAATGGTGGCAAAAAAATAAACTGGCTTGGTTCTAGAGTTGAAAGCCAAGTGTTGAGAATGGCAGAGCTATCTACCAGATTTGGAGTACTCACATTTGAACTGTTATGTGTGAGAAAAATAAACTTCCATTTTGTTGAGTTGGTACTTTATTTTTTTTTTACCTTTATTGTTACAGCACTTAACCTGAACCTTAAGTGATATACCAACCAAAAATGGTAAAGCAGAATTAAAATACTTATTGCTTTCTTTAATCCTTCCATCTGGGTGTTGGTATAGTGCTGCCCAGTCTGTTTGTAGAGCCTCCTTTCAAGCCTCCTTAAAGAACGGACTCTTGGATAACTGAACATTCATTCCTTAGTTCTGTGATCTGTTTATAGAAATGAAGGGATGTCATTATAAACTACTACTCTCTAAATTATCACTACTTAAGTCCAGGTTGGTTTTCTGATCTATGCAAATTGGTCAAATTTCCTCTTCTGGGAACTGGGAATTCTGACAAGAGAAAGACAGAAGTTGGTGGCTGAATTATGTTACTGGCAGTAAACCCAAAGAAGTCAGAAGCTCCTATACTGATGTCCACTGAGATCTACTTCCTTATGCTTTTATTTAGGTCTGATTCCCAAATGTCTTTCCTGCCTTTAGTAATGGATTCCTGTTTCCCTAGAATAATGTGTTTAATTTTTAAGTAAAAAAAATTAGTATGGAATAGTCTTAGATTCACAAAAAAATTACAAAGTACAGAGAGCTTTTGCATACTTCACACCCATTTTTCCTAATTATTAATAGTGATACATTTATTACAAATACTGAAGCCATATAGATAAAGTCAATAGTTTGTCCAGATTTCCTTAGTTTTTCCTAAGGTACTTTTTCTGTTCTAGAATCTCTTCTAGGATATCACATTACATTTGATTGTCCTATCTTCTTGGGCTCCTCCTGGCTTTTTATCAGACTATCTTTGTTTTTGATGACCTTGACTAAGTTTTGAGGAGTACTAATCAAATATTTCTTAGAATGTCTCACAATTCTGATGTCCTGATGTTTTCATCATCATTAAACTGAACTTTTTCATTTTTTAAAGCAAGACTAGAGGGGTAAAGTGCCATTTTATCACCTCATATGAAAGGCATATACTATGAATAAAATGTCATTCCATCATGTAGTCAAGGGTACATATTAATAACATTGACCTTAATCATCTGACTGTGGTAATGTCTGTCAGCTTTTTCAACTATAAGGTTACTCTTTCCCCGCTTCATTATATACTATAGTTTTTTTTTTAACTTTTTAAAGTTTATTTATGTTTGAGAGAGAGACATAGAGAGTGATCAGGGAAAAGGCAGAGAGAGAGGGGGAGAGAGACAATCCCAAGCAAGCTCTGAACCATCAGCAAAGAGCCCGATGTGGGGCTTGAACTCTTGAAGTGTGAGACTATGACCTGAGCCGAAACCAAGAGTCAGATGTTTAACTAGATGTTGGATGCCACCCACACACCCTTATAACTATAGTCTGTAGAAAGAAGTCACTATGCCTAGCCCACACTTAATAGAATAGGACATTCTACACTTTTAGAACTGAGTATGTATATAAGTTATTTGGGATTCTGCATAGACTATTTTTCTGTTCTCTCTCATTTATCTATTTATCAGTTGTTCATAGAATGTGGCCTTGGTGCTATTTATTTTATACTTTGTAATATAATGTAACTTATTTATTTTGATTCCAGATATGGTCAATAGGAACTCTTTCATTTGGCTTTTGTGTGCTTTTGACAAAACCCTATCATTATAGTATTTTTGTTTCTTATCTTACTGTTGCTGTGCTTTCTGGTACTGCAAGACATGTCAGGTTCATGTTGCACATTTCCCTCCCCAGTCCTAGAATCAGCCATTTCTCTAAGGAACTCTAGTTCTTTTTTATCGGGGATTAGTATTAGAAACCAAGATCTGGGTACTAGATGAAGATATTATTGGTGGGATATTACTGCATCCAGACCCTCTCAGCTGTCAAAACAAGGAAATATACATGTATAATACTTGCCTATATATATGCACATTTCTATAACTATTTCTGTATGAAACCATCTGTATCTATATAAGCAGCACATGAATTTATACTGATGTGTCCACCTCTAACTCCATTACCACATGGATCATTCTATCTTCTTTCCTTTGACTACCAATAATGTCCTATTCCAATAGTGAAAAACCTGGCTGTCCCATCTGCCATCCATTTACTTAATTGTTTGATTGCATTACACATGCATTTTAATATCAGAATTGTTAACCTGTATCCCCAATGGGAAATAATTTTCTAAACGAGAGTACAGTGCTTATGTACAATTTATTTTGCCTTTAGTCTTACCAACTGCTCATTTCCAAAGTTACTTGGGTCAGCACCTTTCTCCCAGTAATTTCAATGAGATGGTTTCATGTATTTGTAGTAGAGTTTGACTGCTTTGTTTTATTCTGCATTCCTTCTGAGATTTCTTGACTTATTAGTTTTGTATTTTTTTTATATTGCTAAGGCCATTTTGAATTCCTTTCTGGTAGTTGGAGCCGATACAACTTTGACACACTTTACGATAAAATCTATGGGGGATAGGGTTTGCAATAGGAAGTAAGTCCACATCAAGCCCCCTTCATGACTTCATGTGAGTTAGAAAGAGACTCTTCTACCCCATGACATTTTACTCCCTTCTGCCAGAAATTTGTCAAAATAAATAAAGGGAGACTGCAGCATGAAGTGTGCACCTTGCACAACTTGACCAACATTGCCCCATTACCCTAATCTGTGTTCCAAGTATTAGAATAACTAAGTGGGTAGACAATTAGTTGTTCAGTACTGCTATGCAACTAGGCCACAGTGAGAGAAATGTCTGTCTGTGGGCCACAGAACAGGCCTCATGATGGAGAACAGCTCCAGAAATGTAGGTTTACAAGGAGACTGTCTACATCAGGGTCACTGCCCAGTGAACCCACAGTGGTTATTAGTAAGTAACCCCACTTTCTTTTCTGTGTACTCATAACACAACTTGTCTTATAACTTGTCTAATAGCTTGTTCCAAACGTTGGCCAGGAAACAAGGCCAGTGTGAACAGTTGATATATACAGAGTTCAATAACCTCTTCTTTTGAAAGTCAAGATTTTTGATAGAGTTCAATAATACCTCTTCTTGAATGTTTTGTAATTTGAAGATTCAAAAAATGATTAACTAATCTCATCTAAAAGGTCTTTCTGTCTTCTGGATTTTATTTATCTGAAAGGAAATTAATTATCTTCTCATTCATATCATATTTGATTTTAGTTATGTCCCTGTAATGTATATTCCTGCTCTTTCTATGTTGAAATTAATTTTTCATTTTAATAGACAAAAACAAGATAGAATTTTAATAATTCTTCTTTCTCTCTCATATGAATATTATACTATTTTTTATAAACTGATTTAAATCCCAGGAAGTCTTTCAATGCAAAGTTATTATCCATTTACCATGCAGAAAAATCTCTCATGAACATTTCATAAGAAAACTTTGATTTTGAGAAATTTAGCTTATGGAACATCACTTGAATAAAAAAGGAACAAATTATCTACTCCTTAGCAATTATTTAATTTATGTAAAGCACTGACATTTGAAGGACATTTGCTCAAGTCTGTGTCACCACAGTTTTGTCTTTCAATTTCTCTTCTGATGCCTCGCCTGTATCTGCGTATAGACTTGTAAAGCAGCTTTCTCTCTTTCCTACCAATTTCTATTTAAAGACAGTTGATCAGTGAGCAAATACCCTGCCAATCGTGGATCATGTTCTCCCTTTTCTCTTTGACATTCTTCCTTTCACTTGCTAAAATCCTTTACTCTGATATGAAACTGTTAAGAATCGTGTGATTATGAATACTAACGATATAATACAAGGATGCTTTTGACTCTGCCTCAACTTTTCTTTCCTCCAACACACACACACACACACACACACACACACACACACACACACACAGTTCCATTAAATAAATCCTTTTCTTGGGTTAGCTAAATGGATGATCATTGCTTTGTCTTCCTTTTAGTACATTGTATCTTCTGCTGGCCTCATGGGGAGGGTAATACATTGGTGGTTATTAACTCTTTATAGATCGTTTGAGAATTTGAAGGAAGCTATAAGATTCTCAGAACAATGCACAGATTAACAAAGTATACTGTGTGTGCGTCAGGGAGTAGGATTGGATTTTTGGCCTTGCTGAATAGTGTTTGTGGACCCTACATAAACACTCTTGCATTAAAGTTTCATTTGGAGGCATTTTTCACTCTCCTGAGATTGCGGAACACACAGGTTGCATGCTATGTAAGTGTTTGCAGTCTTCTTGCTCTGTCGCTGCAGAATGACACTGTTTACTGGTCATGATGGTTAGCAGAATCAGCAATGGTGGTTCATAGTGACTGCTGTGAATATAGTCTTCTTTCTTTTTCACCTCAGTGTGTACAATAAAGATTCTTGCCTGCCGGGGACTAAGGAGTCCCTCTTTAAGTTCCATAGAGGATATGATCGATGACTTTCTCATTAACATTTCTATAGAACTTTGAATCTTGGATAAACAAAGATGCAGTTTTCTTCTCACGTTCATTCTTCCCTTCACTTTAAGATGCTTTATTTTCTGTTCATTCTGTTTCAGCTTCTAGAATTCCTCCCGGTCCCTCTCCCCTCAACTTTCTCTGAATATATTCTTTGTGCCATCTAAGATGTTCATCTACTCCAATAAACTACAGTAGAGAGAGACCTTCTCCATCCAGATACTGCCTCGTTTCCTCTAACAAGATCAGCAATCACATAAGGACGCTGATTTTATCTGTGTCTGGCAGGAACACAGGTCCTCTCCCTTGGTGAGTGGAAGAGTTTTCAGTCTTGTATTTGCAGTCACCGTACTTTGTCACCTTCCCTGGGAAAATCCTCCATAAACATCACAACAAATGGCCTATTTGCTTGGCCTTTTGACATCGGGAGTACTTGATTTTGTGTTGATTTACTCCCTTTCCTGTTGATTTCTGCCAATTCATTAATCATTTGCAATCGGCACTCACAAGAGCTAACTGTTGCCTCCTTTTCTTCAGCAAACCCAAAGAGGCCCTTGACTTCTTTTGTAAAATCTTTCGTAGTTAGTGTCAGACTGGACATTGAGTGATTTACTTTGGTTTGGGGAAAGATAAGCTTTGCTTCTCAGCTTTCAGCGCGGTAAAGAAGCGCTTCCCAGCGTGGTCAGTTAGAGTAGTGGTAGCAATGTGTTCTTCTCTTATTGCGTTTGAAACTTTGCTCTGGAGAAACCTGTTTACAGGAATGGAACAAGGTTCCTAGTAATTGGTCTCCCCAGATGTAGCAGGTCAAGCATAAGGCTTTGAAAACAAAGCAGCTCTGTTGCTGTTTTTAAGGCTCTCACATCCATCTGATGTGGCTTTACGATATCCATTAGACAGAGAATAATCAAAGTGAAAAATTACTGGTCTTCTTTGGCTCTGATTTACCCTGGAAAGTGATAGTAAAAACCCCATATGGCTGGATGACAGGACTACTATGTGACATTTGAAACTGGAAAACTCTTAACATTTCCCCCAAGATTTATTTTTCTTTATTATCTTTCCTGAAGTGACTTTGGCCAAATTAGAATATGGTATTTTAGGTAGTCATGAGACATTATCCATTTATGAATAGAAATGATTCTTACTTTAAAAAGTTTTTTTAATGTTTATTTGAGAGAGAGAGAGAGAGCGCACATGAGCAGGGGAAGGGCGGGGAAGTGCTGGGAGGGGGGAGACACAGAATAAAAGCAGGCTCCAGGTGGGGCACCTGGGTGGCTCAGTCGGTTGACCCTCTGACATCAGCTCAGGTCATGATCTGATTATGTTCCGGGGTTCGAGCCCCGTATGATACTCTGTGCTGACTGCCAGCTCAGAGCCTGGAGACTGTTTCAGACTCTGTATCTCCCCCTCTCTCTCTAACCCTCCCCTGTTCACGCTGTCTCTCTCTGTCTCTCTCTCTCTCTCAGAAGTAATTAAAAAAAAAAAAAGTAGGCTCCAGGCTCCAAGCTGTCAGCACAGAGCCCAAAATGGGGCTTGAACCCATGAGCCACAAGACCATGACCTGAGCCAAAGCCAGATGCTTAACGGACTGAGCCACCCAGGTGCCTCGAATTTTTACTTTTTAAAATACCTATTGAGGCACCTGGATGGCTCAATTGGTTAAGCGTCCAATTTGATTTGGGCTCAGGTCATGAGCACCTGGTTCCTGAGTTTGAGCCCTGTATTCGGCTCTGTGCTGACAGTGCAGACCCTGCTTGGGATTCTTTCTCTCTCCATCTCTGCCCTTCTCCCATTCTCTCACTCTCACAAAATAAATAAAAACTTAAGAAAATAATAAAATATCTATTGTACTATATAATTTTAATTTGGGGCTTCTGGGCTTCAAATGTCCATAGCTTTCGGTGTGTGTATGCCAAATATAAAAGGTTAGTTTGCTGACAAAGAAATTACAATTGATTATAAATAATATTTTTGCAGGATCAGTATGTGGTTTTTTTATTGATTTCAATACATGCAAAATTAAGTTCTAGTGAATTATTGTTGTAATTATTAATACAAATGGTCAGCATAATTATGATCCAGACAATCAAAGCATTCTACTCATTTTTCCTATTAATTAAATACACAAATTAAGTAATTAGGGAAAATTCAGAAAAACAGAACAACAAATAAAAGCATGTTTGTTTCTTGATCTTTTGTTTAGAACAAACATTTTCTGGTGACCTCTAAAACATTATCTGACTATGTATTTCTTGCAAAAGATAAAGTGTATACAGTCTGAGGATTATATGAATAGCATTAAAAAGAATCATAGATAACAATTAAGACAAAACTTTATTTATTTAAAAGAATTTTTTAAATGTTTTACTGAGAGAGACAGACACAGACAAATTTAAAATTTTTTAAATGTTTCATTTATTTCTGAGAGAGAGAGAGAGAGAGAGAGAGAGACAGCATTAGCAGAGGAGGGTCAGAGAGAGGGAGATACAGAATCTGAAATAGGCTCCAGGCTCTGAGTTGGCAGTCAGCACAGAGACTGACGCCGGGCTTGAACCCACAAACTGTGAGATCATGACCTGAGCCGAAGTCGGATGCTTAACCGACTGAGCCACCCAGGCGCTCCAAGACAAAGCTTTTATAAAATACTCATTATTATGGGAGTAAGTTCTGAATTGCAAATGGCCTAGTAAATCTGGGGAGAGGACACCTTTTCTGTTTTGCCTCCTCCTCCTCCTCTCTCCCTTCCTCTTTCTTTTTAATGAAAGCTTCTTTACTTCTCTGTTCCTTTGTATTTTGAGAATCTGGGAGGAAATGAAGCAAAACTACGGAATATCCTAACAAGAATCCAATCCGGACATAGAAACTATTACAGAACTCCTAATGAGGCAGCCTGCTGAGTAACCAGTAACCCCATTTCCTAGTCTTACCAGATCGTTTTTTTCTAGAAAAGCACATGAGTTTGTAGCTGACTCACTGAACTTAATGTGGGTGATGTGCAAATTTGACTCTTTGAAAAGGCAAGAATTTTTGATGAAAATGTTTTCCTATCAGGCAATCATCCAGTTAACAGGTGCATCAAGAATTCTCTGTATGCCAGGCTCTGTTAGAAGGTATGCAAATATAGATCTATGGCTCCCTATTTACAATTCTGAAATTCTAAGTCTCAGAAAACTAAAAACTTTCTTTCAAGTCATTTGGCTGCAAACTCTGACCTCAACTGAACTGAGGTGATTTATAATCTTTTTAAAGCTATACTCAATTTGAATGTTCATACATTTGACTACAGAATATTAATATGTTTAATTATGGGGTGCTGCCTCAGACCTCACTGGAGGTATGAATACACAGACTTTCCAGTATATTATCTTTCTAAGATCAGAATAATTCCGAATTCTAATAATTCTAATAATTCTAATAATTCTAATATGTGGCCCAAGAATTTTAGTTAAAGGACAGTGGACCTGTGCTACCAGCATTGTAAATCATTTGGCAAAATGCTTTGTAATCAATTCTTCAGTATTTATTTTTTATTTTTTCAATAGCATATTGATTTCATTCTAGGATCAATTACTTGTTTGGCATACCAACTTTGTTTTTATTTTATTATTTTATTTTTATTTTTTATTTATTTTGAGGCAGAGAGAACAAGCGAGAGAGAGCAAGTACATGGCAGGGGAAGAGAGAGAGGGAGAGAGAGACATTCCCAAGCAGGCTCTGTACTGACAGTGTAGACCCCAATGTGGGGCTCATACTCACAAATTGTGGGATCATGACCTGAGCCAAAATCAAGAGTTGGACACTTAACTGACTGAGCCACCCAGGTGCCTCTCTTTTTAATTTTTTATTAAAAATTTTTAATGTTTATTTATTTTCAAGAGAGAGAGAGAGACAGAGTGCTAGTGGAGGAAGGATAATGAGAGAGAGGGACACACAGAATCTGAAGCAGGTTCCAGGCTCCAAGATGTTAGCACACAGCCTGACATGGAGCTCAAACCCACGAACCATGAGATCATGACCTGAGCCAAAGTCGGACACTTAACTGACTGAACCACCAGGCACCCCCAGCACATCAACTTTCTAAGAGTAAAATAAATCTATTTTCTGGGATAGCTTTCTCCTGAATATTACTGTCCATGTCTCCCACTAACTGTGTTTAATGTATGTGGATAATACAGTTTAGAAGACTGAGATTTAGTAATGTGCCAAGGATTGCATCTATAGGAAGTATCCGAGCCAGATTTTAAAGCCAGGGATTTGCAGCTCTTATTATTATTCCCCCTTCTTACTCTGTTGTATTGCTTCTGTGGTTCAAAACGAAACCAAAAACCAGAAACCAAAAATAATAACAAAAAGATAAGATAACCTAAAAAAAGCAAAAAATGAATTATATGGGGTTTAACTCTTGTAAGAAACAATAAACCTATGAGGCATTGATATTCCCATTATCTAGATAAAGAAACTGAACCTCAGTGAGGTCAGGGAACTAGCCCAGGTGCTACATGACAAGTAAATGACTGAGTCAGATTTTAAAACCAGACAGTCTGATTTCATGTTCTTAATCATTATCTCAAATGTAAACCCTCTAGAATTGCTTCTGTGTGGACCTTTGAGTCAACCTGTGACCTGTGAGTGTTTAGGTCTTTGCTCATAGTCTCCATTTCCTGTAAATTTCTACAGTAAGTTAAATGCTTAGCTTTATCTTGGCTAGTAGCAAATCATTGGAGTGTTATCTACTGGCATTGAAGGGAAACAGAATGTGACTCCCACAAAATATGCCACTTCACATATTGATTATTTTGAATTAACATTACTTTAGATCTACCTGGTGCAAGAAGGACATTCTAATTCACGTTTTTCCCCTTGAAAGCATGAGATAAATCTTCCATGTGAAATACACTCTCCTCGTACCAGGAGGGTAGAATGGATCCTTATAACCAGAGTTGGAGAATTTAGGGTGGAGAAGGCTATATAAACAAAACTTGTTACTTATTCACTACTTTTACTACTTCAAGCCCACACCCCTCCGGGTTGTCAATTTTTCACAAATTTATTGTTTCTTTGTCTAAAAGGTGTAAAAACTTCCTGCTCTAGTCATTTACATGAATCTCATATATAATTTTTTAAATGTTTATTTTTGAGGGAGAGAGAGAGAGAGAGAGAGAGCATGAGTGGGAGAGAGAGAGAGAGAGCGTATGAGTGGGAGAGGGCAGAGAGAGAGGGAGAGAGAATCTCAAGCAGCTTTCACACTGTCAACACAGAGCCCAATGTGGGCTGAAACCCAGGAACTATGAGCTCACAACCAGAGCTGAAATCAAGATTCGGAAGCTCAACTGACTGAACCACCCAGGTGTCCCATGAATTTCATATTTAACAAGGCTCCTATACAGACAAAATTAAATTTATTCTTCTGTTAATCTGTCTTATGTCAGTTTAATTATTAGGCCAGCCAAAGAGCCTAGAAGGGAAGAGGGAAGATTTTTCTGCCTGGACAGCATGATTCCTGACAGTAAAAATGTGTTGAGGCAAGTCCTGGTGGACTTCAGAGAGACCTCAGGCATGATCACTATCATGAGTCTTAAATATTGATACAAATATTTTTATTTTATCTTTTAAAAAAAATTATTTTTGAGAGAGAGAGAGCAGGGGCGGGGCGGGGCGGGGCAGGGCAGAGGATCTGAAGGGGGCTCCGTGCTGGCAGCAGAGAGCCCAGTGCAAGGCTTGAACTCACAAACTGTGAGACCATAATCTGAGTCAAAGTCGAATGCTTAACTGACTGAGCCATCCTGGCACCCCACAAATATTTTTAGAGTGAGAATTAAAAACCAATGATTTGTCCTGGGCTATGTGGGAAGAAGTTTCCATTTTTAAGTTTATTCTTTTAGAATCATTTTTTATGAATATAAATATATATGTATATCCCCTGCTACCAGAAACTTTCTTTTTAAGTCCAAACATTAGCATACTATCTTTATCTTCTGTACCTTTTTTTCACATTGATATATTTTATAGAGAGTATCATGAAGGCCGTATAAATTAAAATATAGTACTTTTATTTCAAATATAAATAAATATTGATAAAATAGGAAAGGCATTATTAAAACACTCCCATGAATTATCATACAATGTTTCAACATTAACTTACAGTCAGCCTTTCATCTGTATCTGTACCTTCACCTACTTACTTTCTCTCCTATACTGTTTTGATGCAAACTCCAGATTGCATATTGTTGGGTAATTGACAAAATGGCCAATTTGTGAAGATGGAGGGTGTGTTTGAAATGTATCATGTGCGATGCTTCTCATTATTTTTTTTTTTTTTTTGAAAGTTCTGTTAGCATACAGCTGCTCTAAAGACTGTATGTAGTAAGAGAACCAATAAATGCTAATAATACTTTGGGCTGGTTATCTATTGCAGTATTTTTTCTTAATGTATGGTCAATTTTGAAGTTAACTTTTTTAAAAATGTTTGTTTATTTTTGAGAGAGAGAGCATAAGTGGGTAAGAGGCAGACACAGAATTCAAAGCAGGCTCCAGATTCTGGGCTGTCAGCACAGAGCCTCATGCAGGGCTCATTCCCATGAATTGTTGAGATCAGACCTGAACAGAAGTTGGATGCTTAACCAACTGAGCCATCTAGGTGCCACTGAAGTTAACTTTCTTATCTTACCATTGATAATTTTCAGTAGGTCAGAGCAAGTGACTGCTGTAATACTGGCTCTGAAAGCCTCTATGATGATATTCATACTTACATTTACAACATTTACAACATACTTACATTTACAATGGTGACAGTGATGAATGTGGACACAAAACCTATGTCTAATGAGGTTAATTGGTTTTGATCAATTAAATCAATGGTGATAACATGATGAGTTAAGTAATCCTATGGAAAACATAATTTTTCATGGATGCATGGCTAGGTTACCTGAGTCTCTTTCTTCCAACAAAGCAATTTTTTTTTGGCTTTGTTTACAAATTAACAGGGAATGAGTGTTTGATGATTTTAGAAATTCAGACTGGGATAACCAGAAAGTCTAAAGAGAAGCAACAATTAGAAAGATCTACTGAAGAATTTCCACAACAGTTACCTGATATTATTAATGGAAATGCTATTCTTACAACAGGTATTTTATTGTCTACAAAGTAAGACGTTATTGAAGAAGAAACCTTCCCCTTTCCCAGAGTTCATCATCCAAATAATCTGAGAGACATTTGTGAAAATCAAATTGACAATGACATTTTTGAGATAGATGATGATAATTTTAAACACAGTTTAAAGATCCTTAGATTATTAGCACATGTAACTGGTGAGAAAGACACGTATTAATTCTCTTTATTAAACTGGTGCTTTAATATGTTATAGCACATTGTCAGTTTTTATGACAATTGGCATCGGTTTAAGGCAGTTAATATTTCTAAAAACATATAGCTGTTATATATTTTAATGTTTGATATTTTAGTATGATTTAAATAGGTTTGTATCAGAAATCCAACATATACTATGGAAATAATGATAGAAATTGTTCACTTGTAGTGCCTCAAATTGAGATGCTTATCTAGGAATCAACTGTCTTAAGAGTTCTCTGCTTTGAGATTTCATGATCCTGTATTTTATCAGGAATTGAGGAGAGTTCTTTTATGCTGAGGTAGAAACAAGTACAGTAACTCAGACCCCAAGAGAATCTCATGGATAATATTGAAACATTGCTTCAGAAGAGATGAATAAGGGCAAGAGAAGAGGTAAGGTACTGCCTTGAAATGCACTGAACATTGATTTCAGTGAGTCATGGACAACAGTAGGCAGTAGAAGAGGGTCAATTATATATATATTTTTCTTACTTCCCATCAAGGAAATGGGTTTATCAGAATGGGTTGTTCTTAAAACCTATTGCATATCCATTATTGTCCAATCTAACATTGAACCATTTATTACTATATATTCAGTATGTTTTTTAAAATGTTTGTATATTTTTATTTTGAGGTAATTTTAAGGTTACAGAACAATTTCAAGAATTCAAAGAACTCTCATTTACTCATTAACCAGACCCCTCAATTGCTACCATTTACCACATTTGCTTCATCATTTTCTGAATACACAGATACACAAACGCACATACAGACACAATTATTTTTTCTGAGCCCTTTGATAGTATGTCACAGATATGATGCTCCTTTATCCTTAAATACTTCAATATATATTACCTAATGACAAGAACACTCTTATGTAATACAGAACAATGACCAAACTCAAGGATGTTATTTGGGTATAATATTATCTAATCTATAGACTTCATAAAAATTATACCCATTGCCTTAAATGTAACAGATAGCTGAATGTATGTTTATGGATATGTGTACATACCTCTTTTCTGATCTAGGCTCTAGTCCAATATCACACGTTAGGGTTGGTTATCAGGTCTCTCTAATCTGGAACAGTTTTCAATATTTGTCTTTCATGAAATTATTTTATAAGAGTAGCAACTAGATATTTGTAGAATTGAGCTCAATGAGTTTATCCAATGTTTCCACATGAAAAGGTTCAGGATGTGAACAAGGTAAAGATCTTTGGAGCACTGAGGAATACATGTTTTTTAAGGGTATCTGGCAAAGAAGATAGCATACTAATCGCATCTTTATTAAACTGGTGCTTTAATATGCTGTTCAGTACTTTATGTCAGTTTTATATCAACTGTTTGGTTTTAGGAAATTAATATTTCTAAAAACAGATATATATTAGTTTTTTTTGATGTTTGATATTTTCATTTGCTTTAAATAGGAATGTGACAGGTATGATATGTCCTCAGTGAAACATTATCAGGAGGCATCAGATGTTGGTTTATCCTATTATTAGTGATGTTAATTTTGATCACTTAGTTAAAGTGGGGTTTGCTTTGTTTGTTCATTAGAAAGTGGGTTTTTTTTTCCATCTTTGCAATTACTAAGTAATTTGTTGGAAGTATTTTAAGACTGTGTAGTTTGCTTTCCATCTACCTTTCACCCACTAGTTTTAGCATCTAATGATAATTCTCGCACAATTGACTCATTGTAATAGATGCCTATGTTCATTTTGTAACTTCACCATTGTTGCTACCTTTGTTAGTTGAATTCTCCCATAGGGAGATTTGTTTCACCTCTCTTTGTTATATTTGTATCAGCATAGATACAAGGATTCTTTTGTTAAATCAAACTGAGGTATATTTACATATATAAATGCATTCACGTTTAGAGTGTAATTCAATGAGTTCTGACATATATAAATACCCATGCAACCACCCTATCATCAAATTAGAGAACAGTTCCATTACTCCAAAAATGTCCCCACATCCTCTGTGGTCGGCTCCTCCTGCTTCAGCCTCAAACCCAGGCAAACAGTGATCTGCAATGTATATGTGTAGACTGGAGTTCCCTTTTATTTTGTGTGTGCCTTCTTCCAGGCAGCCTAATGTTTTTGACATTCATCCATACTGTTGTACATATGAGTACTTTGCTCCTTTTTATTGCTTTCTATTACTTTTCATATGGATAGACACATGAAAGTTCTATCAAACAGTACTACTTTCACTCATTAATGTTTGCTTCTATATTTCCTTCCTGTGGTTTTCTTTGGTTTACTTTATTGTTGTTTTCTTCCCTGTAATTGGAGAATTTAATTCATTTAGTTCATTTTTCTATTTTAATTGACATGAGTTTCAGTTTATGAATTTTCATCTGATTACTATTTTCAGTGTAGCCCAGAAGTTATGATACATAAAGTTTTCATTATTATTACTTTTGCAAAATTCTATCATTTTAGTGTGCTTTTTGCCTTTCATGCAAGAGTTGTTCAATATTGTTGTTGTTTTTAATTTCTATATAGAAAGCATTGTAAAACTTTTGTTATTATTTCTAGTTTTATTTTGTTTAGAACAGTATTGTTTGAAATATTTCTAGTTTATGGAATTCTTTGATGTTTTATTTATAGCAGCATGTATAATAAAATTTTGTAAATATTTCTTCTGTTAAGAAGGATTTTTCTCTGTGGTGAAGATATAAAGTTTAGATACACACAAAAATACACAAGTATATTATTGATTATATTGTTTAAGTTTTTTTTAGTCTTACTTACTTTTTGTGCCCTTAACTTGTTCTTATATTGAGAGTAGTATATAAAACCTTCAATTAGTAAACCTTTCATTAATGCATGTCTCTTAGCATCTTCTGTAGATTTTACTTCTTAACTGTGGTCACTGTGTTGTTTGATGTATGGTCACAACCGTTTTGACTTTATAGTTATTTTTAGCATTTTTAATTGTTCTTTTACTTTATTCACTTATTAATATATTTTTAAATTTTTTAAATGTTTATTTATTTTTGAGAGGGAGAGGGAGAGAGAGAGAGAGAGAGCGGTGGTGGGGGTGCAGAGAGAGAGAGGGGGAGACACAGAAACCAAAGCAAACTCGACTCTGAGCTGAGAGCCCAACACAGGGCTCGAACTCACAAGCCATGAAATCATGACCTGAGCCTAAGTCGGACACTTAACCTACTGAGCTACCCAGGCAATCCTGATATCAATATTTGTAATCTCTCCTTTGTAAAGAAGTATACTTTCCTATTTAAGAAGGCTATACCATTTTTCTAATGGTTACCCTAACAATGATATATTTTTATGCCCTATTTCTCTTTTTAAATTTAACCTTTTAGTGTCTTTTTGTCAGCTTTTACTAATATATTTTGGCTCCTTCTTATTGCCAATTAATTGTCTTATTATATTTCTATTTTATATCTGCTTGCTTCACTGGTTTTTTAGTTGTATTATTTATACTCTTCAGAGCATAAAACTTTTCTATGCTATTCTTCCTCTCTCACCACCACATTAATAAAATAGACTTTATTTTTAGGACAGTTTTCGATTCACAACAGAACGGAGAAGAAAGTATAGCAGTCCCATTTACTTCTGATCCTACCTCATAGGTATAGCTCTCCTATCAACATTTCACATGTGAGAGCAGCACATTTGTTCTGATCATGAACCAAGTTGATACATTATTACCCACAGTCCATAGTTTACATAGGGCTCACTCCTGATGTTGTACATTCTATAGATTTTGACAAATGCATGATAGCACATGTCCATCATTATAGTCTCATCCAGAGTAATTTCACTGCCCTAAAAATCCACTGTGTCCTCTTCATCCCTTATCCCCCCCTAAGTCTTGGCAACTACTGATCCTTTTACTGTCTCTATGGTTTTGTCTTCTCCAGAATGTCGTATCGATGAAATCACACAGTTGAAGCCTTTTCAGATTGTTCTCTTCCACTTAGTAATTCACACTTAAGGTTCTTCCATTTCTTTTGATGACTTGATTATTTGTTTCTTTAGGGGTGAATAATATTTTGTTATCTGGATGTACCACAGTTTGTTTATTCACTCACCTTCTCAGGAACATCTTCATTGCTTCTAACTTTTGGCAATTATGACTAAAGCTGTCATAAACCTTTATGTGCAGATTTTGTATGGACCTATGGTTTTCAACCATATGAGTAAATACAAATGATTGCTACATCATAGGGTAAGTGTGAGTAAGAAACTGCTAAACTGTCTTCCAAAATTCCTCCACCATTTGCATCCCCTCTAGTAATGAATGAAAGTTCCTGTTGCTCCACATGCTTGCCAACATTTGCTGTTGTCAGTGTTTCAGATTTTGAAGATTGTTAACATGTAATAGTATTTCATTGTTGTTTTAATTTTCAGTTTTCTAATGACATCTAATGTGGGGCATCTTTTCATATACTTCCATGCTGCCTGTATATCTTTCTTGGTAAAATGTATGTTCAGGTCTTTCAGCTGTGTTTTTAATTGAGTTGTTCCTTTTCTTATTGTTGAGTTTTCAGAGCTCTCTATATATTTTAGTTAGTAGTTCTTTATTAGATAATGTATTTTACAATATTTTCTGCCAATCTGTACTTGTCTTCTCCTTCTTTTGACGTTATCTTTCACAGAGTGAAAATTTTAATTTTAACAGTCTAGCTTATCAATCATTTCTTTCATGAATTTTATTTTTGGTGTTACATCTAAATAGTCCTCTCTGCAACCAAGGTCATTAGATTTTCTCCTATGCTCTCTTCTAGGAATTTTATCATTTTGCATTTTACATTTAAATCTGTGATCTATTTTGAGTTCATTTTTGGGAAGTGTGTAAAGTCTGTGCACTATTTGCTGAAAAGACTATCTTTGCTTTATTGTATTGCTTTTGGTCCTTTGTCAAAGATCAATTGACTTGGTTTATATGGTCATTTTCTGGACTTTTTAAGTTTCATTGATGTATTTATTCTTTTACAAATACCACAGTAAATTACTTTAGGTTTACAATGAGTTTTGGAATTTTGATGACTTCCAACTTGGTTCTTTTTCTTCAATATTATGTTGGCTATTCTGGGAATGTTGCCTTTCCATATAAACTTTAGACTAATTTTGTCAATATCTATAAAATAATTTGTTTTTGTTTATTGTGCTTATGTTAATCTGTAGATCAAATCAAAAATAATTAACATCTTGACAGTATTGAATTGTTCTGTGACCATGTAATATCTCTCCATTTATTTAGTTCTGTGATTTCATTCATCAGGTATTTATAGTTTTCCATATAGATGTTATATATATTTTGTTAGATTTACACCTAAATATTTCATTTCTTGGTGCTAATGTAAATCATATTATGTTTTTCATTTCTATTTTTAAATTTTTAAAATGTTTTATTTATTTCTGAGAGAGAGAGAGAGAGAGAGAGAGAGAGAGACAGCGTGAACAGGGGAGGGTCAGAGAGAGAGGGAGACACAGAATTCAAAACAGGCTCCAGGCTCTGAGCTAGCTGTCAGCACAGAGCCTGATGTGGGATTTGAATCCACTAATCATGAGATCATGACTTGAGCCAAAGTCGGACATTTAACCAACTGAGCCACCCAGGCGCCCCCTTTTTTAAAAAAAAAATTAATGTTTTTTGTTTCAAATTCAGCTTGTTTATTGCTGGAAAGTGATTGACTTTTGCATATTAACTTTGAATCTTGCAACTTTGCAATAATTGCTTATTAATTTTAGGAACGTTTTGTTAATTCTTTGAATTTTCTACATAGATGAACATACTTTTTGTGAACAAAGACATTTTTATTTTTCCTTCCCATTCTGCTTCCTCGAAGATAGCTTCTATTAGTTTCTTCTGTAAATTGGCCACACTTTTTTATTTGTTTGCATATTTCCTACTTTTTGGTTGAAGACTTGATATTTGAATATAATCATGTGGTACCTGTAGAAATCAGATGCTTCCCTTCCTCAATGATTATGTTGCTTGTTGTGTATGGGCTACACATATTTACTTGTTTAATAAATTTTTCTAACTTACATTTGTAAAGTCTGTATTTTTTGTCATGTGTGAGCTCTGATGTCTGTTTTCCTGTTTAGCATATATTCAGCTAGTTGTGACAAAGATTTTCTTGAAGGCCAAAAGACCAAAAAAAAAAAAAAAAGGAAAATAAAACTCTTCCAGTTTTTGCAGATTGGATCTTTGGAACTCCTTCAATGTTTGGTTAGGTCATTTACCATTCTGCCTAAGCCTTAACTTAGTGCCTTAACTTGAGCCTTAAAGATAGCTAGAGGTAAAAGCTTAGGGTCTTCTCAAGTATTTTCTGAGCATGCATTTTTGCTGTGCACATGAACAGAACTTTAAAAAATTGTCCAGTGTATATACATGCACTTTTATTATTATTTTTACTTTTATTATTTTGTTTAAATTATAAGTAGGCTCCATGCCCAATGTGGGGCTTGAACTCTTGACCTTGCAATTAGGAGTCACATGCTCTACCAACTGAACCAGCCAAGTGCCCCACATTTGATTTGAATTTCCTAATTTCCCAAAGGAGCTCTCTTTCTAGAACTTTCTCCCCAGTTTCTTCCCCAGGGTTTTCCAGGTGTCCACTGTTGGCCTCGCTTGCTCATTTCCTTACAATATTTTCTGGGAAGCCTACTGTATTGCTGCTTTTCTTCCCTGAGCATATTCTGAGTTAGGCAAAACAAAAGCAAATATCTTAGTCTGCTATTCAGGTAGGTTAGAACAGATGAAAACAATTATTTGAAAATAAGATCTACTCTGTTCCCTCTAGAACCCAAGACCAAGGTGTCCCACTTGAATGTGGACTGTGTCTCAAGACCACAACTGGGCTGTGAAGGTAGGTGGGGCAAGAGTAACTAAAAATGCTGCATGGTTGGGGTGCCTGGGTGGCTCCGTCAGTTAGGCGTCTGGCTTTGGCTAAGGTCATGATCTTGCAATTCTTGAGTTTGAGCCCTGCGTTGAGCCCTGCAGTGAGCTCTCTGCTGGCAGCTCAGAGCTTAGAGCCTGCTTTGGATTTTGTGTCTCCTCTCTCTGTCCCTCCTCTGCTCATCCATTGTCTCTGTCCCTCTCTCAAAACTAAATAAACATTACAATTTTTTTAAATGCTGCAGAATTTTCTTACCATTTTTAAGTTGTCTTTTTCTTGATTATGGGTTTACTAGGTTTTGAAAACCTTTGACATTTTTTTTAGAATTCTTACCAAGTTGATTCTTACAGCTATACTTAATTTTTTAATCATTCTGTGGAGGGATGAGCTCTTGGAGCCACCTACTTCACCATTTCTGCTGACATCACTATGTTAATTTTTACATTATTGCTCTGATGTAGGATGACTCTTTCTGGTTTTGGTTCTTTTTGGTATATTTTATTTACTCTCTTGGGATATGTTTTATCTCAATCCCCTCTTCTCTCTTTTGGACTATCTTTCCAAGTTTCACTAACTCTCTATAAAAGATTGTATGAGGGCTCAAGAAATAATTCTGATGAAAATTGGTATTTATTTTTTGACTTCTAGTTTATCTGAAGTTTGTTATGTTCTCTGTCTTCTACTTTTGTCAAAAACACAGAATTTGTCCTTTTGGTTGATCTATATAAGTTTTGGAAGATGTGTAGAGAGCCTTCAGTTTAGACAGCTACCATTATCTTGGCTACCTGGGACTTTCTTTACTGTATGTTTTATTGGGCATGATTATGAGACCAGTGATGTCATTGAGTTTTCACTGATAGTTATTACATTAACAGATAGTCAGTAGTTATAGAACACACCTTAAGTGTGAAATTCTATGTTGTGTGGAGTTTTGGAAGTGTGAAGGAGGCTGATATGACCAATATCCTAAGGGATTTGTATTCTAGTGTGGTAATTGTTCTTATCACTTTTCACACTCCATTTAAAGGATAAATATATGTATATATCTCATCCTCAGATCTTTAAGAGATATTTTCTGCTGCCAAATGGGAAACTCAAAAACTCATCTGTATAATTCAGCATCAACATTATATATATATTATATATATAAATATGTATAATATATATATAAATAAATCATATATATTTATGGTTTACTTTTATATCTCTAAATCTCTAAGTTCTTCTATTTCAATTAATTTGTAACTATCTGTTGAATACCCACTACTCTGTGCAAGGTCCGATGATTCGTTGGTCTCCTATGGATAAACAAAAAATAAATAATAATAAATAATAAATATTTTCCATGTACCTTATACTAATCTGTGAAGAAAAACACATACACAACTTGTTTAAAAACAAAGCAAGGCTTGAAAAAAGTTCTATAATAATGCTGTACTTGAGGCATGGGGAAAAAGGTAGAGTAAAAGGGCTGTATAAGAAGGTTAGGTGTCAAATTGCTGTGTGGTACATCCAAAACTAATGCAACTTTGTGTGTTAATTATACTTCAATAGAAAAACTAAATAAATAGATCAATACCAGTTCCAATGCTATAAAAAAAAAGGGGGGGGGTAGGTATTGGGGGCTCATCTGGAGCTTTAGAAGCAGGGAGGCATTTTCAGAAGCCTTAGGAAATGTTGCACCTGGGGAAAATGTTCCTTCTGTTGCATCGTTAAACTTTGCTTTAAGTATAGTTAGCAGTCATTGCAGCCTCCCTGTGAGAGTAGATTTTTCATTTCCAGAGTGAAACAATGAATATCAGGGACAGCTACAGACAAGGTATAGGAATGAACAATAAAGCCGACTTCACTAGTCAAGCCTCTGAGTACTTCCAAGCTAGGAAGTTGACAAGACTTTTGACTGGATTGCATCCTGTAATTGTTGTACTTGTGAAAAAAACTAAATGGTGGTTTTTTTTTTTTTTTTTCCTTTCTAAAAGGGAGGCAGGTGCATACAGCCTAGAAGCTATAACTTATGTGTATGTCAACTTAAGATTTATTTCTAGATAAAAAATAGCTGGTTTGGCAGCAAGAATTTTAACTGTTGAATCTGTTATGATTCTAGTTTTAATTAGATGTTTATTGCTTATTTAAAACAGATTGATGATGTTGATTTGAAACAGTTTGTGATCATAACAAAATTGCTTATTTGGGATTTTTCCTGAAATTTTTCTTACAAATTGTTCTGCCTGTCAGAGCATTGTGTGTTTCCCTAATTGAAATAAGCCCACCCCGATCTTATTGCACATGTAAGCTAATATTGCTCAATTAGTTTGCATAATTTTACAACAGGAATTGGATTTATTTTCTATATTAGTTTTCATAAACTGAATCTGTTTATGAAAATCATAAACTGTTCACAATTTTTTGTTTGAGCATCTGAGATGTGTATAACTCTGTTCCCATTAATTAAGGAAGGATGCATGATATGAAATTAATTTTTTTCTCATTTTTAGGGAGGGGAAGGAGGGGCAGAGGAAGAGGGAGAGAGAGAATCTTAAGCCAACTCTGTGCCCAGCATGGACAGAGCTTCATGCAGGACTCAATCTCAAAACTGTGAACTCTTGACCTGAGCAGAAATCAAGAGTTGGGTGCTCAACTGACTGTGCCACCTAGGTGCCCCAATATGAAATTAATTTTAAGTATCATTGACCAAGAAATTGTAAGTGAATGGCCAGAGGTCTGAAGATGAGGCTTGTCCAAGTTCCCATCACCTTCCCATCTGGCCACCATTCATAGTTTTACATTTTAAAAGTACATTATTGATACTTTAATATGAAGTTTGGATTTCTGGCTTTCTTGAAAATTCAGTTTCTGATAATGTTTGGCTTTAGTCCCCAAATGGCAAATCTGAACTAGAATGCAGAGATTTTGTTCTACTTCACATAAGCCACATTCTCCATGTTAATAGTCTGTACTTTCGCATTTCTTTATCCCTGCTCACTCCACTGCCTACTCATTGTAGGCATTTGAGCTTAAATTAAAGCACATTTAACCTACTTTTCAAATGCCCAAGTTTCTACCCTTTAAACTTTATTTTTTTGAACGCATATACAGTTATAGTGATAACATATAATAGGTCCTATACAAGTCAGGTATAAATTTAAGAACTTATTGGGTATTTTAGCAAGATACTAGGAGTCTTGACCATGTGTGTTCATATCTGGAAAATACTAGAAAGTAATGAAGAAATGAGACCCCAAAAGCATGCATCCAACTTTATTCACCGTTCTGAAAATGACTCTTTACTGCATGAGAAAGATTCTTCATTTTGTCACGTAAATATTTTGTGGTATATATTTAGTAAACAGCAGATAAATAATAAAATTTCAGAATGAAAAGAAAGCAGTCACATCAATTCCTTTTTGTTTATCTTGGATTTAGTTCTATATTGTCTACATATTCTTGTTCATTGTGGTTTTACCTCTGTATCTTATAAACTGGCAATTATATGTTAGCCAATATATAATTACTTTTGTACTCAGGAAAATATCAATTATATATCTATTTGATCTTTGCTTGGTAGAGATAAAGATCTTTTTTTTTTTTTTAATTTTTTAATGTTTTATTTCTAGGAGACAGAGAGAGACAGCATGAGCAGGGGAGGGTCAGAGAGAGAGGGAGTCACAGACTGAAACAGGCTCCAGGCTCTGAGCTGGCAGTCAGCACAGAGCCCAACGCGGGGCTCGAACCCACGAACCACGAGATCATGACCTAAGCGAAAGTCGGACGCTTAACCGACTAAGCCACCCAGGCGCCCCAGAGATAAAGATCTTACCAGTAATTTAACATGGCCCAGTGATTTTTTTTTTATTACTGTTGTTACAACAAACTTTAATGCTATAATATTTTGAGGGAATACTGGTCAGAAAAAGTCTTTCCTACATCTTAGTTTCACAGAGATGTAGACACAGTAAGAATCTATGATGGGTTTTTCCTCGCAAATTTATAATCAGAAAAGGAAAGAAGATTTATATCTTAAACTTTCAAGTGAGAACATTTTCTTTTCTATTCTTCTTCAAGGCTTACTGAGTAGATCAAAGGTGAGAACTGTAGGTTGGGAGAAAAACTATACCACAAGAAACTGGCCTTTTCTAAAATTGTGATTTTCTTGTTCTATTTTCCTTTATTATATGTAGCAAGAACAAAAGTTAAGGTAATCCAAGCCTTGATCTGCCACACTACAGTGTAGAACATTAACCTTAAAATTCTTTGCAGTTATCATATGACATCCCTCTCCCTCCTCATGCCTCCAACCATCTACCAAATTAGGTTTATACTAATAAACCTTAAAGTCGATGTTTTTATTAATTTCTATTTATTAGGATATTATTAGTAATATCATTCTATAATTGTTCTATTAAGGCAAACCTAATTTTTAAATGCTATTTTTAAATTCTTGGACATTTTTTCACAACTATCTATTGAACACCTAGTAAGTCATTCTGCTCGTAATTAGAGTTAAGTGATTATGAATCTAAATTTGTTTCCAGATCATCGTTAAAATCCCAGGGCTCCAGAGTTCTTTAATATATGAACTGAATAAGTACTTAAATTTTCTGAGCCTCGGTGTCCTTCTCTATATAATATTGATAGTAAAACTATCTCAAAATGGGAAAACCTTTAGTAGTCAGGATTCTCTAGAGGGTTGACTGAGAGATTGTGACTCTGTTTTTATTATTCAAGTTAGACTTTTGTTCACTTGAACTAGAACTCTTTCCCTTACACAGATGAAGTAGAAATTTTGTTGACTACACATCTGTTTCACTTCTAGGAATACCAGGAACAGCTAGCCAAGCCATTAGTCTCTATGAGTCAGGTTATTCTGATTGCTGTTTGACTCTACTGTCAATTGTGATAACTATGCCCACCTTGCCTTTGGCAGTTAAGCACTGCTTCTTGACCCCTATCACCCCAGGCTACAATGATTCCTACTGCATTTAGATTTCTGATTTAGTGGAAGCAGTTGTCATTGTAATTCCTAATATAAAACAAAAACAAACAAACAAACAACCTAAGAAAGAAAAGAAAAGAAAGCAACCATAGAGCTCTCCAAGGATTCTGGAACTCCTTTCACAAATTTATTTCTCACAGTCATGGAGAAAACTGTGTCCTCTGCACTCTTCCAGGATGAGTGAGCAGGTCTTAAATGACAAGTGCACTCTAACATTCAAATCTCCCTAAGCATTTGTGTTCCTTCCTCTACAATATACCATGGCAGTTTTGACATGTCATTTTATGTATTATAGGTCACCCTTGGAGTTATGTTTCAGCCAACCAACCAGCCAAACTGCTGGAATTATTTCTTACCCATCAAACTGTAATGTTAAATTTAGAATCTCCACTTAGTAGGCTCACACTGATAAATTTGGCTTGATAAAACTCTATGTTGCACTACCATCTCACACCATTAATATCCATTCTCATACATATTCCTCAGATTTCTGTCTGTATAAACTGGAAACTTTAGATAGTTCTTTAAGAGTATAGCTCACCTTCTTATGGGTCATGATTTATAGATAACCTTATTGGGCCTGCTGGCACTTGATTTTAGTTTAGGTTTAGAAGCAAAGAGGAAGTGTGGGTGTGGGTGCTGATGTGAGCTTAGAGTATTTTGCAAGGCAATTCCTTAGGGAAGGCCATTTCAGTTTCCTCAGGCAGAGTCAGATTAATTCCCTCAAATGGGGGTTGAATGGATGCTTCTATTGGAAAAGAAACTTCAACAAAATTTCGGGGTTCAATTTCTTCAGCTTCATCAGGATTTTCCCATATATCCCTATGCTAATTTTCAGAGTCCCATTTCTTTCCAATCCATGCCCTCCTTTTTTTCTTTTCTTTTTTTTTAATTGTTTATTTATTTTAAGAGAGAGAGAGAGTGCTCGTGTGTGTAAGTACAAGTGTACAAGCTGAGGAGGGGCAGAGGGAGAGAGAAAATTCCAAGCAGGCTCTACACTGTCAGTACAGAGCCAAATGTGGGGCTTGAACTATGAACCATGAGACCATGACTTGAGCCAAAATCAAGAGTTGTATGTTTAGGGGCACCTGGGTGGCTTAGTCGGTTAAGCGTCCGACTTTCGCTTAGGTGGTGATCTCACAGTTTGTGGGTTCGGGCCCCGCATCGGGCTCTGTGCTGACTGCCAGCTCAGAGCCTGGAGCCTGTTTCGGAGTCTATGACTCCCTCTCTCTCTGACCCTCCCCTGCTCACACTGTCTCTCTCTCTCTCCTAGAAATAAACAAAAATATTAAAAAAAAAAAAGAGTTGTATAAGCAACTGAGCCACCCAGGTGCCCCTATGCCTTATTTTAATAGCAGACACCTTCTGAGATTAGGAATTCAATTTGTGTTGTACTTCAGCCATTCATAGAATAAGATTCTGGGTTTCCTTTTCATGAACCTCAGTCCTGCAGCTATATGACATTAAGGTTTCTTTCAAGGTAGACACAGAAACTTGTAGGTCATT
Organism: Proteles cristata cristata; assembly: GCA_017311185.1. Taxonomy (NCBI): domain Eukaryota; kingdom Metazoa; phylum Chordata; class Mammalia; order Carnivora; family Hyaenidae; genus Proteles; species Proteles cristata. Next base: position 200,056 of record JAESUZ010003983.1, read on the forward strand.
GATACAGTGCTCTAGCTGGGAATTTGAATACCTGAACTCATCCTTTACTCTTCCCAATTTGCCCAGCACAGTTAGGAGCAATCAGTCAATCTCATAATACTTATTAGTTTGGCAAAAGTGTTCTAAGTTATCAAATACATGGTCACTTAGAACCTGTCTCTCATAAATATCTGATTAGGAACATCCAATAGTGGTATTTTTCATATCTCTGTTGCCACCTCACACTATGAACTATCAGGGCTATCTTTACTACTGGAAATAGAGTCATTCATGTCTTCAAATCTAATCAGAATAGGAATTCCAGAAACCCCAGAACCAATTTAGAACTGATTCTTAAGATTCTGTTTTGCTAGTTGGGGCGCCTGGGTGGCTTAGTCGGTTAAGCGTCCGACTTTCGCTTAGGTCATGATCTCGTGGTTCGTGGGTTCGAGCCCCGCGTCGGGCTCTGTGCTGACTGCCAGCTCAGAGCCTGGAGCCTGTTTCAGTCTGTGACTCCCTCTCTCTCTGACCCTCCCCTGCTCACGCTGTCTCTCTCTCTCTCCTAGAAATAAATAAAACATTAAAAAAAAAAAGATTCTGTTTTGCTAGAACTGTTCTCAGCACCAAAATCTGTATTAGTTAGGGTTCTCCAGAGTAACAGAAGGAGCAGCCAATGTGGCCAGACTAATACCAGATGATGCTACCTCTTGGAGCAAGGATGGATTCAAAATCTAAGCTGAGAATATCAAATTCTCTTTCTTTAAAAAATGGACATATTCATAAGAGAAACAGAAGCTGAATCTGATTTCTTAAGTGTGGAGACTTAGAAGCTTGGGGAATTAAGAATTTGACATCAACATCATGGTGGTCCATCATAATCCAATGTTTGGAGGGGCAAAAGTTACCAGCCTGTTAGAGACGGTTGGCAGATGGAAGAATAGATCAGATATATTGCAGAGTAGACGAGAGAGGGGGAAAGCAAGAAAAAAACTCATTTCCTTTGCTAGCTGGATATACTTTTAGTGCTTGGAGACCATGCAATTCTCACATTTCCTTGTATTACATTGTCTTCTACTTAGTATGGTTTGGTTTCTAATATTTCCTCGGATCATTTCCATGCCTTTTCCCTGAATCGTTTTATGTAAGATTTGTTTATCTTTTAGAAAAGTACATAAGTTTTAGAAGAGTTAGATATTGCCTTAGGTTCTTTGTGAGAATACGGTACTCTGCACTTAGAAGACCCTAAAAAATTTTTTTCAGATTAAATACTAAAATATTTTCTTAGACTCTACAATCTTTTCTTCATAGTATCTATACCATAGTTCTTAAATTTGTTGAGTAAAAATCCTCTTTGAAACTCTGATGAAATCTATGATCACTCCGGAAAAATTCGTATTATGCACACACATACGTGCACACAGATTTTGGCGTATAATTTCAGGGATTTTGCAGACTTCAGGAAACTTAGTAATAAACCCCAGTAACTCAGGATAGAAATCTCAATCTTTAAAGTATAACTACATTTCTATAAACATGTTGACATCTATATATTAATAATTCACTATGAGAGCTTTCTATTTAATGGAGTCCTATGGTGATTTGTAGATTAAGGAAACCTTCCTGAAACACAAAGATATTTAATTTTTTCTCTTCTGTAATTCTGAATTTTAAGGTAGTTAACATTTAATGCCAATATTATGGAACTCTAAACATGTGTCAGACTTAAATTGCTTCTATTTCCTACGTTATAAAACTACCTCACCATATGTCTAGTCCAGAGAATGTAGTTACATTCGTCTTTCATATGGGAAAAAATTCCACTTATAAGGGAGTGTTTTTAAATTTAATATTAAATAATTAAAATCCATCCTCACATAAACATCTCAAATTAAGATTGTTTACATGTTCTTTAATTAGATGCAATTAAGCAACTCTCTGAAAGCATTTAGGCCCAGAGGGAGTCTTGGTTGCACTGACAGAATGACTCTTAACACACTGGAAGTTGCCTCGGTATTTGTGGAGGAGTTTCCCTTTGGAAGACACGACAGGTACACTTGTTTTGCCACCTGAGGAAACAGATGCTGAGAGCTCTCATTAGGAACGGACAGATGAACAGTTCGGCCCACGAGTCCCGGACAGTAGGAAGGCTCCTCTGTTCTGCTCTTGTCCTGCTGAATCTTTTCTCATCCCAGCAGCCACCATGACACCTAAGGTAGATTGTGTTGTTGCTTTGCTCAGAGGCCCTCAGTGGCACCCTGCCTCACTGAGGGTGCCTACCGTGGCTGGCCAGGCCCTGGGGCTGTGCACGATTGTGCTCCTCCCTCTCCACCTGGCCGCATCTTTGTTGCCCTTTCCTTATCTCCATCTTATCTTGCTCTGACTCACTTGGCTCCAGGCATACATCTACCCTCTTTTTCTGGAATGCTCCCTGGATATTTACATGGTTTGTTCCTTCGTCTCTGTTCAATATTTCCTCACGACCCCTTTTCCAGTGGGTCTTTCCCTTGTGACCTTCCTTGTCCCTTCTTGCTCCTTTTCCTCCTTGACCCTGCATCCTGTACTCCACCTTCCTGTTTTATTTCACCATGGCACTGATTACCAGCTGACATATGACATATTTTATTTATTTGGCCAGTTGATTCTGTCTTTTTCTGCTAAGGTATAAATTCTAAAAAGGCAAAGATTGTGACTTCTTAGCACCTATAAAGTGATACAAAGTAGGTGCTCAGTAAACATTTCTTGGGTGAATTAATTCTTAAATAAATGAATGAAAAAGAGCTTAATGCAGTTTTTCTGATTAAATTGATTACAATTATGGTTTGTTGAATTTTTCTTTTTTTAATGTTTATTTTTGAGAGAGAGAGAGAAAGAAAGAGCATGAGTCGGGGAGTGAGAGAGAGAGAGAGAAAGACACAGAATCTGAAGCAGGCTTTAGGTTCTGAGCTGTCAGCACAGAGCCCAAGGTGGGGCTTGAACCCACGAACCATCAGATTATGACCTGAACTGAAGCTGGACACTCAACCACCTGAGCCACCCAAGTGCCCTGAATTTTTCTTTAAGTGATATTTTTAACTTCCTGGTTGCTTGATCTTGTCTATACCTGTTAGCAGCAAGCTAAACCCACTTTTCACATGTATACTGGACAAGTTAACATCGTTTTATTCAGTTATGGTAGCAATTCCTTGAGCTAAGGTAGGACCTTCATGAAATGTGGTGACGATAGTTGCTATAAACTGACAGGATTGTTTGATGTCACCATCTGTTCACAACAGGGTGAATAAACTTCATGGAGAAGCCAGTCCACTTAAAGAAGTAATTAGGCATCATGAGACAGAATGTAGAGTTTGAGAATGCCTTGGAAAAGAAAATAGGTTTGGAGTTAATCATTTTTCATCTGTTTGGTAATCATTAAAAGCTCAAGTCAAAAACGGATGAGGAGGAAAGCAAAAGTAACTGAAAATTTCACAAGAAATTTTAGCAAAATTCTCCAGAGACTTTAATAAGGAAGAGCTGCAATACGTTCTGACTTCTGAGTGATGGGTTCTTCAATAGAAGAAAGGCTCTAGCTTTGTTGCTTTTAATTGTTTTGTGTTAGAACAGTGTAAGAGGCAAAAGATGAACAAGTTTCAGAGACAGATCTTTTTGCCATAAAAATTATTCATAGCTGATCCTTTTTTTTTAACTACAGCATGAAATGAGTGATGGGAGAAACCCCAAAGGGATCAGAACTCTAGCTTTGAACCATAACATTATATGCAGAAATCATATTCATCTTTTCTTGGAGTCCAAAATACTAGGCACCTAGAATTGGATTGTATTCATAGGGATCCTTTGGGCCATAATGTTCTGTCTTTATAACCAGACACATAGAACATGAGATCTGGCAAGAATATTGGAAGTTATAGCTGTGTACTGTTAACAGATATGAAACAAACCACTCCTCCAGCAGGAGCTGTTGATGGGCCATCTTTGCTCCAATGGTGGATTTGTCAGATTGGGTCATTCTGCAGTTTTGTTAAGGGACTATGTTAAGTCAAAGTCAAACGGATGACTCAAGAGTGGCCACTTCAGCAGCTAACTTTGCTAAAAGAAGGCAAGGAATTTAGTAGTTACTACTTGGGTAATTCGGGCAACCTTCAGGGTGAGTCAAGTGACCTTGTGCAATTTAATGTAAAATGCAGTGAGAAGAACAATTTGCTTAGTTTGAACTGGGCTATTGTGATTTATTTAATTTCTCTGTTCAGTTTTACACCCCATGGATTTGTGAAGCTACATCACAGTCATAATCTGTTGGTGGTTATTCATATAAATGAGTTTATAGATCCTGCAAGGACAAGCTTCATATTTGTTTTCTATGAGCAAATATTATCAAAATTACTGGCACATAAAGGAATCTGGATCCATGGTTAAACTGGTGAGATGTTAAATTCTCTTTTCGTTTCGTAAAATACAAATGACAGATTATTAGTTCATTTAAATAAAGTGAATGTACTGATTTGTCAACACATTTCACCAGTCAGAATACTTAACAATAATTACAGGATGTTCCAAATTTTAAATGAATATGAAAGAGAAATAATTCTTCTACTAATGAAAGGGTTTTGTTTTGGGGTGGGGTTTTTTTTTTTTTTTTTTGAATGTTCAGAATGTTTGAGTCTGTTTTCCAAAGTAGTAGTAGGTGTCATTTGAATGTTTAGTTTCTGTGTTTATAAATGTCTTCAAACTTACTCTACACTAGTTGTCTTCTTGGCATTGCAGGTAATCATTAACTGTAATCAAATAAATTAATCCCTTTTGATATTCATTTTAGAATTTACAGTTGTCCACATAAGAAGTAGCTTAGGTAGAAAAAATAGCACCTGTAATTGAAAGCATCTGTCCCTGAAACTTTAGTTTTGAGGCTTAATCTGGAGCTACTTCTTTCTTTTACCATTCTCCCCAAGTGTTGTTACTTTACTAGGACTTTATCATATATGAACCTTATATTATGGCACATATGCATTTGAAGCTCTGAAAAGTACAGATTAATTAAATTATTTGTTACCAAGAAAACACTGTTTTAAAACTCTGTTAGTGAATCCATAGATTCTCAACATTTCTGGGTGTCCCAGATAACATTTAGAGCATGAGGACAACCTGCGTGCCACGATACAAAGACTGTTTTGAAGAGCAAAGGTTCATTGTGCTTATCTTGCAAAGATGAAGGATAAGTGCCAGGCTTCAGCAATGATTCTTTCCTGAAGGAATCATCAGGTAGTGCTTTCATAAGGTGGTTGGTGTTATAAGCAAACAGTTTATAGATTACCTTACATTATTCCAAGGAAAGACCTGAGAGTCAAACTACGGTAATTGAATACCACGTCACGAACTCAACTTATTTGGGAGCTGACTTTGTTGGCATTTTTTCTAGCATCAACTTTTGTAAAATGAAGCCAGGACTCAGAAAAGAAGCTGTTAAAGATGTTTTCTCAAATGCCAAGTATAAATTTTGTCCAGGAGTCACAGTAGTTTCAGCCCCAGCTGACTGACCCCCATGGCATGTGCCACCAGACCAAAGGCTGGAAACGTTGCTCAGTCATGGCAAGAATCTTCAAATAATCATTAGGAGTTCCTTTATCAAATGCAGTATGTCCTAACACTGCACTGGTTCAACCCATTGTGCAATGAACAAGAGTCCCTCATATGCTAAAAATAGCCCCCCCCATGCATACAAATCCCCTGGAATTTATATTTTCTTCAGCATGCTAAAACAAAAATTTATTACTATGTGTTATATTGTGATATGAACTGGGGCAGAATATGCTGCCCCAGAATAGGACCAGGAATCCTGGATATGCCATCCCCAAATATAGCACTTCAGCATACTGATGGCTGTGAGCTAGAGGCACTTGAAAAAGAGCAAATGCAGGGAGAAGCTTTCTCTGAACTCCCTTATCTGCCTAAAGACATGTCCTCCAAAGAGAACTCAATTGTCTCCTCCACAGGAGTTTCATCAACAGGGGAAGATTGACTCTCACAGGAAAGAAAAATAGAAGTCAACACCACACCCAGACACTCTGTCACAAACTGTCACACCTCTCATCTGGTTTTCAAAAGACCCATTCATTTTTCCTAAAACTCCTATTCCCTGAAGAGACCTACATTCCCTTTTAGAAGGCCTCTTTTGCTTTTTCCTAGCATGCTGCTTAAGCCTGAATTCTAAGGTTACCTCATTGGGTTACTCATTTTTCCTTGGGCATCTCCCTTGTATACATGAGGTACACATGTTAATAAGCTTCTGTTTTTCTTTTGTTAATCTGTTGTTTATTGCCAGGGTCCCAGCCAAGAACTGAGAATGGGAGAAGGAAAATTGTTTTTCTTCCTCTATGGAGCAGAGATCAAAAACACAGGAAAGCATGCAAACATGACACAATATGGTGTAGCATGCAAATATGACCCAATAATAAAAGGAAACTTAGGAGAGGCATCTGATCCCTCTAGGGCCCCAGTGTTTGTTAAGGAAGGATGGGAGCAGGGACATTTTAAGAAAGGTGCTTCTGAAAGTGTTTTGGGAGGCTGGGGTTCGTTCGCCAGGGGATTCAAGCAAGGAGAGATTAACATCATGACTGTCTGTTAGGGAACCTGAAAATCATTTTGATGTGATTTATTGTGAACGAGAAACTGTAATCAAAATTTAGAAGAAATAATCCCCAAAAGGACAAATCTGGTTATAAGGAACATGAATAATTTGAAGATAAATGCAATGGAAAGTTTTCACTGCTATGCAATAGTGTAGGAAAATGAAATTCATTAGGATCTTTATATTATTAAAGTAGAAAGTGAAATGAGTTATTAACAGAATACATGTGGTTCATCTCCTGAAAGTCAGGAGCAGAGGAAGCAGTGATTTGAAAGGAGTATCCTAAAGTAGAAGATGACAGAGAAGGGGCAAAAGATCATCCATCTCTAATTGGAGACTGGTTTGTCTTATCTTAGTGCCCAGAAAGAGAAGAAAAAGGTACCCTATGTTAAGTGATGTCAACATGAGACATCCACAGAAATTAACCTGCTTTATTTTTTTTAAAGTTTACTTGTTTATTTTTGAAAGAGAGAGAGTGAGCAAGCAAACAGGGGAGGGACAAAGAGAGAAGGAGACAAAGAATCCCAAGTAGGATCCATGCTATCACCAAAGAGCCTGATGCAGGGCTTGATCTTACAAACCGTGAGATCATAACCTGAGCCAGAATCAAGAGATGGATGCTTAACCAACTGAGCCACCCAAGCACCCCAAACTGCTCTTTTTTAAATATTTTATTTATTTTTGAGAGAGAGATAGAGACAGCATGTGCAGGAGAGGGTCAGAGAGAGAGAGGGAGACACGGAATCTGAAGCAGGCTCCAGTCTCTGAGCTGTCAGCACAGAGCCCAATGCGGGGCTTGAATCCACGAACCGTGAGATCATGACCTGAGCTGAAGTCGGACGCTTAACCAACTGAGCCACCCAGGCACCCCAAGCTGCAATTTTTTTAAATGGATAAGTGGTCTTTGTTTTTTACCAACCAATTGGTATTAGAACACCAGAGTTTATTAATACTTCTCAGCTTATACTTTAGAGATACTAAAATATTTTTGAAATTCACATTTTAAGCATATTTTAAAGGTATCACATCTCTAATTGTTTCTTGCTGCAATGAAAAGGGCTGGCAGCTGGCTCCTCTGAGCTGAGGTTCAGTTGCCGTTTCTTCTCAGTGAGTGTCGAACCAAAGATAGGGATTAGTTTTATAAATATGTAATTATAAATTTTTTTCAGATTCTGATTAATAATTCATCTGTAACTCCTGTAACTTTATGTTATGAATGTTAAACAACTGGGTGAGTCAAAATTTGGTATTTAAGGAGATTAAGGGGAATGTTGTGCATATATTTAGTTTCCATTGCTGCCTTGTAGAATCTTAGTAGAGTAAAATTTAAAATAAATTTGTTTCTTTTACTGAAGCCACATATCTATATATTTTACTCAAGAAAGGTTATTATTATCAGTGACTTTTAATACTCATATGGACTACCTGATACGTCTCTGATCCAGAACAGCGATGCTGATTTATACCAGAAAGCAGAACTAGGTAGAACTTATTTTTATTTCTCCTCCTACTTTTTTAAAACACAGAATCTGAAATCTATTAAAAAAATGTCTATCATATAACATATCAGTTAAAGGTTAGAATCTTTTAATTCAAATTGTAGTCTAGTCTCTTACAAATTGGGCAAATCTAGGTAAAAAATGACTTAATCTTTCCTTATCTTGTAAATAGGAATAATAAGTCTTTCCTCACAAGGTTATTATAAAAATCAAATAAGATAATGTATATAAAGTGCTAAGTATAGTATCTAGTGCATCCTAGGAATAAACCTATTGAACCTTAGGCATTTTTGTTATTAACTAGGGGTATAATGGAGTAAAAGTGTATGTGTGTTTGTGTGTGCATGTGTGTGTTTGTGTGCATGTGGAAGCATGCATAATGGTGCCTAAGTACAAGCAGGATTGGCTACATGATTTATGGGGCCCAGGGCAAAGGACACTATGGATTTTCTCAAATTTTACTAAGAATTGCAAATAGCAACAAAAGAACATTAAGCCAAGCACAGGACCCTGGCCAGCCTGGATGAAGTTGGCCCAAGCTAGGAACAATAGAAAGCATAAGGGCCCACTTTAAATAAATAGCCAGGGGCACCTGGGTGGCTCAGTAGGTTGAGTGTCTGACTTTGACTCAGTTCATGATCTCGTGGCGCAGCGTTGCACTCTGTGCTGACAGTTTGGGCCTGAAGCCTGCTTGGGATTCTGTGTCTCCCTCTTTCTCTCTTCCCCTCCCCATGCTCATGCTCTCTCTCTCAAAAATAAGTAAAACATTAAAAAAATTTTTAAATAAAGAACCGGAGCAATATACAATTATTTGAGTGATGCTATAAACACAAAGAATATCTGAAAGTTGCCTTTGTTGCCTTTAAGAATCAATTATTGCTAACTGATTACCAAGGAAAAACAAAAGTAAATGCAGACGGACCCATGTGCATAAAGAAATCATACAGCAAAAGCTATGATCATTTTCTGAATACAGCCTTTCAGAGTGGATTGGTCTATACATTAAGGCCCAGTATTTAGTTAGAAAACTGTTGTTTTAGAATTGAATTTTGTGGATAGTCATTGAGAAAAGTTAGAAAAATGCTTATATCACTTGTTTTGTTTTGTCTTTTAAACCTTCCTGTGGCTTTCTCCTGTTGCATGAAGAATAGAATCCAGCTGTCTTACCAGGGTTTACAAGGGCATATCAGTTAGGATAGTGCCAGCTGTGATAACATAACAAACCCTCTAGTGGTTAACACAGAGTTTTCAGGTGACCATAAGCTTTTTAAAGGGAATGCCACTAGGGGTGCCTGGCTGGAGCCTGGTTAAGTGATGGACTTCTGCTCAGGCTATGATTTCGCCTCTCATGGGTCTCTGCGCTGACAGTGCAGAGCCTGTTTCAGATTCTCCCTCTCCCTCTTCCTCTCCCTCTCCCTCTCCCTGCCCCTCCCTCCCTCAGGCATGTGCACTCTCTCCTCAAAATAAATAAATAAACTCTAAGACACTAAAAAATGGTCATTTATCTGTTTCTTACTAAATTTACCAATCACAGTTTGAGAAACAAATGGACCCCTTTTGAAAATTTGCTGGTTGTGTCTCAGCCAATCAAAGCTTTGGTTATTTATTTAGTTTGATAATTCTGGCCTCTCCTGTGCCCAGACCATTCCTCAGCTTAGTGGAACAGTAGAATAGAGAATGAGTTGTATTTGCTCATCTAATTTCAAATACGCTTTGTTCTAGAAGTATATAGCATTATAGCAGAACTGGCCATATCAGGTCCAGATGGCAAATCTTCATACCGCATTGACCAGTGAAAGAGTAAGAGCTTCTTTGGTAGTTTTCTCAGATGATCAAGAAAGATGTTATCTTCACAAACATCTCCTTACATTTATGGAGCCATAAGTCATGTTCCCATTTCTGAACCAATTACTGTGATCAGGGATGCACAGTTTGGCTCAGAGAATCAGGATGTTTCCCTGTCTCCACCCCAGGAAACACCCACTGAAACACGTGGGCTCCTTGGAGGTGAGGTAGATACCGAACAAGCTGTCAGAATAATAAGAGTGAAAGGTATCTTCTAGTATTTGTAGGAGCAACTGGGAGACATAGAAGAACAGGTCAGTGAAGAGTAAATCATGGAAAAGTCAAGGAATTAAAGGGCAAGCATATTGGAAGCTTCTTTATGTAACAAAGTAGAAATAGAAGTACCAGTTATGGGCCAAGTATATTTGTGAGTCTCAGTGAACCAGAATGTTAAGTTTCATGAAATAAAGGAGTGACTCTCACCCTACCTCCCCCCCCTTTTAGGAGTCTGTGAATTACTGTGATAAAGAATATGGAGACACTTACACACTTTACTGTGTAAGGGGCAAGTCAGATGGAATGGATTTTCAAGAGGATTGGAGGAAGAGGAGCACCTACCACACCTCCGAAGACTGTAATGTGAAGAATATGGAAGGGAAAACCGCCACCAGTTAGAGGCAGTGTGTCCTTAAGGTAGAGCCAGGTTTCCCTTAACCGAATGAGGGGAGGTCTAGAGAAAAATCTGAATAGAAGCATTTGCATATGAGTAAGGAGGAGTTTCAGTGGCTTCTTGAGGATGCCAACCTTGTCTTTACTCAGGGTTGACTCCAATCTATTAATTCTCTCACTACCTGTGAGTCCAATGCATGCCTGTGCTCCAGACACACACACACACACACACACACACACACACACACACACACACACCCCTCATGCATTTGTACATGTTCATCTGTAATGTGCATGACTCAGGGAGATTGCTCTCAGGCATCTGCTGAGCCACAACGACATTATGGAGAGAGTATCACACCATGTTGGATTCAGTAATGTGGTTTCCTCTGGTTTGTGTGCAGAGCAGTGGGGTCCTAGTTTGGATTCTCCAAACCCTACCTGTGCTATATCTACCCCTTAGTGTTTCATTCTTTACCAGCTCGCCCCTCGATATTATGAGCTGAAGAATCTGGCCATTCTTTTCCTCTCTCAGCTCTACTACCACTCTTTCCTTTAAAATAGAGAGCCACTTTCACCAAGTAAGTTTCTCCTAGTTTTTCTTCCTTTGAGGTGGATGACTATACTACATCTTTCTTTCCTCTTTTAGGCAATATGTCTCTTGGCCGACCCTGAATGATCCAAAGCTTAAGGAAAAGGGAAAATCTGTATCAAAAAGAGATAGGATATACCTGAAAGTTTTTCAGAATAGCATCCCTGCCTCATACCTTCCTAGAAGGCACATCCCCATATAATATACTGCTTATTTTCATTTACATTGATCCAGAAGTAGCTGTATAAGACAATGCTATTCGTCGTATTTCTGTACATAAAGTATATAAAACAGCTTTCACCCATATGGGACAGTTCTCCTTGCTCCTCTTCCCTGTATTCTGAATTAGTCAGATTTTATAGTGCCTATTTATTACTTCCCTTTCTCTCTTTAATTGTCTTTTTATTGTCTACAAATAAATATTTTACTACTCCAGTGGTTCCCCGATATCTGCATAAATAAGCCAAATAACTTCTATCTAGAAATAGGGGAAGAAAACAAACAGGCTTGGGAATCCAGTGACATTCTAATTCTTTGTCTGATATTAACTTTCTGGTTAAGTCTGTACCCATCCATGGTTACTGGTTGTTTCGCCTACAGTGCATCAGCTCTCAGCCACTTACCTCCTGGAGTTCTTATTTCCCCTATTGGTAAATGGAAACGTTTAATCAAGATAATCTCAAGGGTCCATTTTAGCTTTTTAGTTTCCGTGCTGGATAATGTTTACCGTACATTTTTTCCTCTAAATATTTATAAACCATGAATTCCTAAAAATTAACTTATTGCTGATATAAAAACCATAGACTTCATTAAACATAAACCTGCGAATCAGTATGTTTTTACTTTTCTTTTCTCCCCTTTCCCCTCAATTTTGTGAGAAGAATTCCTTTACCACTCCCCTTTTCTTTATGGAAAACTTAGTCACAGCAAGCATTCAAGAAATATTTGTTAATTGTACCCCATTGGTCCACTTCTCTGTGCTTCTCTGAGATGAGGGAAAAAAGGTGAAACTGTAAGTCTTTTCCTGTTGGTTGCCTGTTGGAACATGTGCTGAGGGAGGCTAAAGGCGGTTGCCCTTTCTGAGCCAGGCTGGAAGCCTTCAAATGCTGCTCTCTGAGCTGCACACTGTGGATTGTCTCCCTCCAGTCTTACAAGATTCATTTACCTGCAAGACTGGAAAATGCCAATATTCTAAAGGTTAATAGGCTGACATGACTTATGAAAACCGTCCTGGCGCCTCACAATGTCTGTGGCAAGGAAGGAACACTGAACAGAACCAGAACGTACTGTACTATGGGGAGGGCGGGGGCGCGGAGGGGTGTCCCTAAACTGGGCTCATCAGACCTGATGGTACAGATAGAACAGACTGACAAGGTGACAAGGCTGGGATTTGCCACAGGACATTCATCACTCATTCCTGGTGATTCGATAGCATCTAGTGGTTTGCCATGGGGTTTTCTTTAATGATATGTAAATGACAGTAATACATGGATACCCTCCAGGGTCCTGGAAGTCGTTCACCTTAAGGACTCCTATTCTGGTAGCAGTTAGATACTGGGGATGACGAGACAGGCGGCTTCCATCCCCTGAGGGACGTCCCAGAAGACTTTCTTCCAGTCACGACTGATCGTTAGGGAAAACCCGGAGTCAGTGTTCTCCCAGAGCGGCTGGGATTCCTAAGAGTACTAGAGCAGCTTTCGGGGCTCCAGGCTGAATTCTGCGGGCTGCTCTTGACAGAAGCTGAACCACCTTGCTGGTGATTACCTGACGACAATTTCACAGGCTGTCAGTGGTTGTGCCTGAGTGGCCCTGCTGAAGGGTAATGGGGTTTAATTGCTCTTTGGAGGGAGGATGTGGGGATGTTTGGGGGTGAAGCATGGGAAGGTATTTTATGAAGAAGTGTTACATAGACACAGAGGAATCAAAATCTATATTCATCTGCACAGTGGGATGGTACTGTTTAAAATAACACCCTGAAGTTTCCAAAAGTATTTTAAATCTAAATTTGAGAGTTGTAATGGGTTTTCTTCCTTCCTTCCTTCCTTCCTTCCTTCCTTCCTTCCTTCCTTCCTTCCTTCTTTCCTTCCTTCCTTCCTCCCTTCCTCTTACTTATTTCCTTTCCTTTCCTCTTCTCCCCTCTCCTCCCCTCTCTTCCCCTCCCCTCCCCTTCCCTTTCCTTTCCTTCATATTTGGTGGTGTTAGTGGAGGATTTCTTCCTACTAAGAGTTTAGAAGGATGCCTATCTTGGCCATGCCCCATAATTCAGCCAAGAAAGGAGGCTGAGTGATCCTGCAACTATTTCTTGGTGCAACCCCACCTCACCACCTTTGGCATTCTGGTCTAGTTAAGCACACAAATGCAGTGAGTGTGATAGTCTCATTTGTGTCCCTAGCGAATTTCTATCAGGAAAACAAATCATGCCCACCAAAGCACAGAATGAATGTAGCATGTAACATTGTCAACAATCTCTATGTGTTCCTTCTCTAGAGGAGAACAGAGTGAGCTAAGGGATGTTTTGGGGTACTCTTTACTGTCGCATTCCGTGCATGAGTGTGTGTCTCCCCTCACTACCAGAACTGCAACATCAGGCTTCATGGTAGTTAAATGGAGACAAAGAGATTTCCTAAACCATGTGCATGGCCCTAGAATGGGACGAGGCCACATTAGCTTTTCTCTTTGTTCTCCTCCGTTGCTGTGACTGGTGATGCAGGCTCTGGCAGGTCCAATTTGTTTATTCATTTGTCATTCTTAACTGTGTATTTGAAACTTAACTACTGTTATGGGAAATGAGCCTTACTTTCTGAGCACAGGTCCCTTTAGGACTAAGCTCTAGTCTGAGCTACTGAGGGCTGTGACATCCAGATGGAATCAGGCTGCTCTTTGCCAATGTCTAAGATGCTTCCTATACATATAACATCAGACATTGCTTAAGTGGCCACCAAAATCACTACCTGGTTAAAAAATTTAGAAATAGCAATTTAACAAATGTAAGAAATGCATCTACTACTTGTTTTATGTCTGTGAACAAGCATGCATGTTCATTAGAAAGTGAAATTCACTAAAAATGAAGTTTGATATTTATCTAATGGTCTGTTTTACACACATTCTCTGAGTCTTCATTTAAGTTCCAACAAATGCCATTAAGTCTTTTGAACGATAATAATTTTGTCATTTGTCAAAAGCCTTCAAAACTTAAACTTTAGAAAACAGTCTTGCAGGGAAGCAATGATAATGCTGTGAATAATTAAGCTGATGCTTTAAGACATAAAACGCTACACACAGCAACTGTGAGGCACCCCTCACCCTTTCCCAGGACTTCATGGCTGTACACCTGCCAGATGACATGGAGGTTACGTTATCATGTGCTGTTCTGAGACATACCTAGAATATTGTCTAGGGGTTGCCTCCAGAATACTATAAACATTTCTTTAAATTAAGAGTTCAGTTTTATGAGGAAGGAGAAATCATATCTGAGATATAATTTTAGGCCTATCTGAACACAGTGCTCATGTTCCATCTCAGGAGATTGTAGCTGTCTACACTCACTACAATGTGAGTGACATCAACGCCATATATGCTGCATGTTTTGTTGCAAGTCCATTTAAAAACCTCTCAGTTGGCAGAAATTCCAATTCTTAAATTTGAATACCAAGAGCCTTTGACTGATTTGATTCTAGCTGTTAAGCTCATTGGGTTCCTATAGGAAACATGTATGTGCATGCGTGTATATGTATGTGTACGTATACGACCTTACACTTTGTATTTTTTATTATCCTTTTTTTTTAAGAGAAAGAGAGAGTGCGGGGGAAGGCAGAGGGAGGTAGAGAGAGAAAATCTTAAGCAGGTTCCATGCTCAGAGTCAGCCTGATTCGGTGCTTGATTCCGTGATCCTGGGATCATGGCCTGAGCTGAAATCAAGGGTTAGTTGCCCACCGCATGAGCCACCCAGGTGCCCCTACAACCTAACACTTTTAATGAATACCATCCATCTTATAATTCTATAAAAAGCTTATATATAAAGCTCCTTTTTATTTTGCAAATTTTATAACTTGAATATATACTATATATATGTCACTTATGAAGAACAATAAAACAAGCATCTATGATCTCATTCTGAGAATTACAATTTCTTTCCACTCTCTTATAATCCAACCATTCTTCAGTTTTCAGGTCAAATGTCATTTCCCCAGCAAGGCATTTCCTCACCTCCCAATGTAAATCAGTTCCTTTGCTATTTTTTTTTTTTTATAAAAGCACATTCCCCCTCCCCATACCACTGCCACATTTTGTAATTATGGATGTTTAGTATTTTTCTCCTCCTCTAAACTGTAATCTCCCTGATAATAGAATTTGTGTCTGTTTTGTACAATACTCTTTTGTTCATCTACTATTGTGGCTGGCACATAGTAGATTTTCCATAAATTGACTGATAATTATTTAATTGAGAATACATAAATCTCTGAAAGTTAATAATTGTACAAAATCAGTTATTAACAAATGCTTGGATACAGTGAATTAAGTTACAGATGCCTAAGATCACTCCATTTTTTGATGTGGAATGCCTGGTGTAATGATAATTTCTAATCACAAAACATGAACATTAATGAGCAGTCTGAAAATGTATTCAGTGCAAGAAGAACATATTGAGTTTCCTCTCTGTGTACAATGAGAATATGTGTGTGTGTGTATATGTACATATGTATGTATTTATATGTGTGTTTGTATATATGTGTATATATGTGTGTGTAAGATGCATATGTTGGGTTAGAGATTAAAAAGATGAAGAGAGAAGCAGTACATTCAACATAAGTTTTGTGAGGAGGAAAAAAAAAGAATTATTAAAAGCTATTAAAAGAACAAAAAAGAAAGAGCCATCAGAGAGGTGGGAGGAAAAACAGAAAAATGTACCAGATGCCATGGGAGGAGACAGTTTCATAGACAAAATGTTATTGGGGTTTTCTTTTATATCTAGGTGTTGAATTAATTAACAAATAAAACAAAGAGCAAAGAAAAGAAGAAAAATAACAGCCTTATTAATGCTGAGATAAATGGCGTTTGAATGGACCTGCTAGCAGGATTCTAGAAGTAAGCCAATTTACTGATCTGTCACAGTCAATTCTATATCTGCGTTGGCTGATGTGGCTACATAAATGTATAAGACTTAGTCAAGGAGAAGCAGAGAATACATGCTCTCTGAAGTAGATTCATTGCCAGGAAGAAGCAAGTGGACATGAGCTCAACGGGCCAAGTTTTTCCTTCCAAATTTATGAGTCAGATAAGTCACATCACTTTCCCAGTATCAGATTGAAGCCCAGAGTTATATTAACTAAGCCCTCTTCATAGGAAGGAGATGTCAGGAATTGAAAAGAAGTGTTCCCCACCTAATAAATGATATTAGATAACAGAGAAGCATCATCTTTATAAAGACTAAGACAAGATTATCAGATTGAGAGGGCATAAATGATAAATATTGAGAATGTTTTAGTATAATGGTAATGGCTGGGACAAAGGCAAGATTAAATGCATTAAGAAGCAAAATAATGATGAAAAAGTAAAGGCAAGTATTATCAACTACTAGTTCCAATCAAATAGAAGGACAAAATATATGTCTATTATGATAGAATAATGTATAGATAGCAATGCATTTTTCCCCCAAGACAAGAAGCTTTTAATCTCTGGAGCTGTCAGGGAACTTGATACTGGAATTAAAGATTGAGAATGCTAGTGATGTGTAAGAGCTGAAGGAGAAAGGGCTCAAAAAAATAAGGATGCAATAAGGTCATGGGTACTTCATCATCAATTTCTCATTATATCTAAATCAAATTCAAGATTTCACAAAAGCAAAACTTTTCACGGGCCCATTGGCTTTTGACAAATCCTGCCTGTTCTCTCCTATTTGATCTGAATATCCTGCCAGGGAGACAGCCTTTAAAAATTACCACACAATGACCTTTCATTCATTTACATTTTTCTCCATGGATTTATCTTCCTTGAGAAAACTGTTAAAGAGGAGAGACAAACATGTCGGAGCAGCATGGAGGTTCTCTGCTTCTCTCATCCCTGAAATGCAGCTAGGTCAGCAACAAACCATTTTGCACACCTAGAAAATTAATCTGAGGATTAAACAAAAGTCTGCATAATTTGAGCAACAGGACTCAGCAGGTATGCGGTACAGACAGGTCAACTGGGGGAGAGAGAAGCCGTTGTGGGTAGGGAGCTGTTTTGTTTGTAGAAAGAGGAGAGAGGGGGGAGAGTACAGGGAAAGTACTCCCCTTGAAAGCTGCTGGGGAGAAAGAGAAAGAGTGGAAACACCCACAAGGGTCTGAACAAGAAAAGGAGAAAGGAGAAAAGAAAGGGTTTCAACATCATTAGGACTATAAACAGGGGAGCTCAGAGTAGGAAATTCTGCAGCTCGATACCTGATGGTGCTCTGGTGGGAAGGACAAATCCTTAGGAGCAGACAGCAAGGTCTGAGGGGTCCTCGGTCCACATGGGGAGAAGCAGTAACCCTGCTAGAAGAACATTTGGTAGAGACTGTGCAGCCTCCCCATGGAATAAGGTCCCAGCAAACCCCAAAGAATAGCCGTATTTGCTCATGTTGGAACAAGGACTCCAGGGTGTAGTGAAAACTGGTGGCCATTTTGTGTTGTGACTTGCCATGGTCCATGAATTGCTTCTGCTACATGATTGTGCAAACTTCTCCTGTGATGGGCTGACACCCGGATGCAGTCTCTGGGCCTCTGCAACAGCGTGGCTGTTCAACTGTTCCCGGTGGCAAGCTGGAACCTGACCATTGCTCGGGAAGACCTTCCCCCAGGGGGTTGGAGTTGGCCCAAGCTAGAGAGGACTCCAAAGTGAGGGGTTGGAAACAAAGTTCCATCTGAGACAAAATTCAGGAGAGAGGTGCCACCTGGCAGGCTGATGGCTTAGTCATGGACAGTGTAGAAGTGGGGTGTGGATGGAAGCTGGAGTCAAAGGACAGGTACCTGATGACTGGTGGATGAGACCACAGAGTTCTGAAGCTAAACTCTGGGAAGCTGAGTGACTCCATTTTCACATCTCCCTCGTGTGGCCATACATGCATACACATGCTACAAAAATTCATCCCATTAAGCTAAGCAGCACCACTTAGTGGGAAATAGAGTTCTTACACTAAGCCCCATCCAACTGTGCCAACCAAGCCTGGAGGACAACCACAAGTCTCTCCACCTGCTTAGTGTACAGACTATAAAGTGCTTCATAGTTTGACTTCTAGGGGAAACTGGATGTAATTTTATTCAGATTTCATTCTGTTTGCTGATCCATCTATTTATTTCTTTTTCTTTTTCTTTCTTTTTCTTATTCGTGGATACAGAAAGAGAAAAAAAACATTTTTATAAAAATATTTTTTACTACATTTTTTATTTTTCTATTCTATTTTACTTTTTTCATTTCATTTATTCTATTTCATTGTATACAATTCTTAAAGTTTTTAAACGTTTTCTTACTTTTTTCTTTCTTTTTCTTTCTTTTCTTTCCTTTCCCTTTTTTCTCTGCTCTATCAAAGATAGACCTATCTTACAGACAAAAACACACTTAGGATCTAACTTCCTTTGGTTGATTTTTTGTGTTGTTTTAATTTTAATCTTTTATTTCACTATTTTTCTTCCTCCAAAATGATAAAAAGAAGGAATTCACCCCAAAAGAAAGGACAGGAAGAAATGACATGCAGGGTCTTAATCAACACAGATAAAAGCAAGATGTCTGAACTAGAATTTAGAATCATGATAATAAGAATACTAGCTGGGGTTAACAAAAACATAATATCCCTATCTGTAGAGATAAAAGATGTAAAATCTAGTCAGGACTAAATTAAAAATGCTATAGCTGAGATGCATCTTGAATGGATGCTATGGTGAAAAGGATAGATGAAGCAGAACAGTGAATCAGTGATATAGAAGACAAAATTAGGGAGAATAATGAAGCAGAAAAAAGAGGGAAACTGAGACACAAGAGCACAATATGAGATTTAGAGAACTCAGTGACTCATCAAAAAGGAATAACATCTGAATCATAGGAGTCCCAAAAGATGAAGAGAGATAGAAGTTTTATGTAAAGAGGGGTAGAAGTTTTACGTGAGCAAATCATAGCAGAAAACTTTCCTAAGCTGGGGAAAGACACAGACATCAAAATCCAGGAAGCACAGAGAACTCCCATTAGATTAAACAAAAATCAACTATCAACAAGGCAGTTCATAGTCGATTCACAAAATACACAGACAAGGAAATAATTATGAAAGCAGCAAGGAAAAAAAAGAAGTCCTTAACCTACAAGGGAAGACAGCAGACCTATCCACAGAAACTTTCTGCAGGCCAGAAAGGAGTGGCAAGATACATCCAATGTGCTGAATTGGAAAAATATTCAGACAGGAATTCTTTATCCAGCAAGATTGTCATTTCAAAATAGAAGGGTGATAGAGAGTTGCCCAGACAGACAAAACTAAAGGACTTCATGACCAATAAATCAGCCCTGCAAGAAACTCTCTGAGGGGAGAAAAAAAAACCATGAAAGACCAAAAACAACAAAGACTAGAAAGACCAGAGAGCATCGCCAGAAACCCCAACTCTACAGGCAACACAATGGCAATAAATTCATATTTTTCAGTACTCACTCTAAATGTAGAAGGGCTAAAAGCTCCAATCAAAAGACACAGGGTAACAGAATGGATAAAAAATAAGATCCATGTATATGCTGTTTACAAGAGTCCCATTTAGATAGCTTCAGATTGAAAGTAAGGGGAAGGAGAACAATCTATCATGCTAATAATCACCAAAACAAAGACAGAGTAGCCATACTTATGTTAGACAATCTAGATTTTAAAATAAAGACTGTAACAAAAGATGAAGAGGGCATTATATCATCATTAAGTGGTCTATCCACAGAAGATCTAACAATTATAAATTTATGCTCCCAACATGGAAGTGCAGATATATATCAATTAATCATAAACATAAAGAAACTCATTAACAATAATAACATAAAAACATAATGAAACTCATTGACATTAATACCATAATAATAGGGGACCCCACCATCCTACTTATAGCAATGGGCAGATCATCTAAGCAGAAAATCAACAAGGAAACAATGGCTTTTTTTAATTAATTAATTAATTTATTTTTATTTTTTTTTAAGAATTTTTTTTAATGTTTTATTTATTTCTAGGAGAGAGAGAGAGAGACAGTGTGAGCAGGGGAGGGTCAGAGAGAGAGGGCGTCACAGACTGAAACAGGCTCCAGGCTCTGAGCTGGCAGTCAGCACAGAGCCCGACGCGGGGCTCGAACCCACGAACCGCGAGATCATGACCTAAGCGAAAGTCGGACGCTTAACCGACTAAGCCACCCAGGCGCCCCAAGAAACAATGGCTTTGAATGACACTGGTGGAAGTCCTAGCCTTAGCAATCAGACAACCCTGAGAAATAAAAGGCATCCAAATTGGCAAGGAGGAAGTGAAACGTTCACTCTTTACAGATAACATGGTACGTTACATGGAAAACCCGAAAGATTCCACCAAAACCTGCTAGAACTGATCTATAAATTCAGCAGAGTCACAGGATATAAAATCAATGCACAGAAATGAGTTGCATTTCTATATACCAATAATGAGTCAGCAGAAAGAGAAATCAAGGAATCAATCCCACTTACAATTGCACCAAAAACCATAAAATACCTAGTAATAAATCTAACCAAAGAGGTGAAAAATCTATACACTGAAAACCATAGAAAACTTATGAAATAAATTGAAGAAGACACAAAAGAATGGAAAAATATTCCATGCTCATGGATTGGAAGAACAAATATTGTTAAAATGTCAGTACTACCCAAAGCAATCTACATACTCAATGCAATCCCTATCAAAATAACGCCAGCATTCTTCACAAAACTAGAACAAACAATCTTAAAATTTGTATGGAACCAGAGAAGACCCCAAATAGTCAAAGAAATCCTGAAAAAGAAAACCAAAGCTGGAGGCACCACAATCCCAGACTTCAAGCTATATTACAAAGCTGTAATCATCAAGACAGTATGGTACTGGCACAAAAACAGACGGATAAATGGAACAGAGTAAAGAACCTAGAAATGGACCCATAAAGTTATGGCCAACTAAACTTTGAAAAATCAGGAAAGAATATCCAATAGAAAAAAGACAGTCTCCTCAGCAAATGGTGTTGGGAAAAACAGCCACATGTAGAAAAATGAGCCTGGACCACTGTCTTACACCAGATTAACATAAGGGAAGGGAAGTGAAAATAATATAAAAGCAGAGAGGGAGAGAAAACACAAGAAACTCTTAAATTTAGAGAATAAACTGAGGGTTGCTGGAGGGGTTGTGGATGGGGGGATAGACTAAATGGGCAAGGGGCATTAAGGAGGACACTTGTTGGGATGAGCACTGGGTGTTATATGTAGGAGATGAATCACTGGATTCTATTCCTGAAATCATTATTGCTAACTAACTTGGATATAAATTAAAAAAAAATAAAAAATTTTAAAAACCCTGCTAATTAAAAAAACTTACATAAAATTAACTATGTGTATATTTTATAATAAGTAAGAATATCTTGGGGCATCAGGGTGGCTCAGTCACATGAGCATCAGATGCTTGATATTAGCTCATGTCATGGTCTCATGGTAGTGAGGTAGAGCCCTCCTGCCATCACTGTTGGGCTCTAAACTGAGCTGAAACCTGCTTGGGTTTCTCTCCCTCTTTCTCTCTGCCCCTGCCCCCTCAAAATAAATAAATAAACCTAAAAAAATAATTTATTTAAAACCATTATTAGTGCAAATGAACTATGATCCTTTGACTCTATACAGCATACTATCAGTCTGTAAACAACAGGGAAAATTTTATAAATTGATCTTTTAGTGATGGAATTGTCTGAATTGTGTGTACTTCCACTTTTAATTCTAATGTAATGACTTTAGTCTGATATTGTGGTACCAGCACCTAATAAATCTAGTTGGCACACAGAGGAGGTCATTTAACATTGCTGGCCTCATTCACAGTCATGTAAGTACTTTGAGTCAGAGTTTCAACTAGATAAGTTGCTGTAGATGCTTCTTGTTAAAAAAGAAAAAAAAATATGTTTTCTTCAGGCTTCATTGGTGAGGCCCAAGCCGTAGCCTTTGAAATCTACATTTCCTATGACAAGATTGACTATTCAGTCTCTTCTTAAGCACACAAGTGAACTGAAAAGAAATGCTGTGAATGGACATGGATTTGTAGGCAGAACCATTTATAGTCTCTTCCAAACAGACAGAGAGCCCTTTAAATAAAATAGGCTCCTGGGTTGTCTCTGATTGCTAGGGGAAACATATGTAGGTAGGTCTGCGTCTATTGTTGTTAAATTCTATTCTTGCTAACAAAAGCCATGTCTATTAGTTTCTTGAATAAGCTCTGGTATTTCACAAAGAAATGCATCCTTTGACTTGGGTCATAAAAGACTTTCTTGGTATATAGTGAAAGATACATTTACCAAGGTGTTTTATTACTCCACGGTTGGAATTAATCTCTCCCTGCTTTATGCTTCCTTAGCACGTTGTAAGTGTTTCTATTACAGCACTTATCACCATCTGCCTCCATTCAGAGTTGTTAATGTGTATTTTTAGATTATGAGCTCTTGAAGGGCAAGGACCATGCCTTTCTCATTTTATATCTCCATTAAGGCTATATGCATTGACTTGTATTTAGTTGGTACTAAATAAATGTTTATTAAATTGACTGAGTAGGTGACCATATACCTAGAAATAGACTACTGTTGTTCAAAAGTAATGTTTTGTTTTAAAATCTTGTTTGCCAGGGTGTTTGAGTGGCTCAGTGGTATGTGTCTTGACTTTGGCTCAGGTCATGATCTCGTGGTTCATGGGTTTGAATCTTGCGTCAGGCTCTGTGCAGATAGCATGGAGTCTGGGGCCTTCTTCAGGTTCTGTGTCTCCTTCTCTCTCTGCCCCTCTCCCATTTTCTTTCTCTCAAAAATGAATAAATATTTAAAAATTATAAAAATAAAAATCTTGGTTGCCAGAAAAATTTGGAAAAATAAACAAGCTTAAATATTATGGGGACTTTGGAAGAGCAAACCTACTCTCTTGGTCAGTTTTCGTTGGTGTCACATTTAAATATGCATTAAAGTATGATATTTATATGCTCTCTTAGTCAGAGTTCTCCAGAGAAACAGAACCAATAAGAGGTAAATAGATAAATGATAGATGATAGATAGATAGATGATAGATAGATAGATAGATAGATAGATAGATAGATAGATAGATAGATAGGAATTTGTTGTGAGAGATGGGCTCATGTGATTATGGAGGCTAGTACATCCCATGATATGTCATCTGCAAGCTGGAGGCCCAGAAAAATGGGTGGTACAGTTCTAGTCAAATATGAATGCCTGAGAGCCTAGACAGCCATTGGTAGAAGTTCTAGGCTGAGTCTAAAGGTCTGAGAACCAGGAGTCCTAATATCCAAAGGCAGGAGAAAATGTAAGTCTAGCTCAAGTAAGACAACGTATCTGTTCTTCCTCCACACTTTCATTTTATTTAGGCCCTCGAGGGATTAGGTGATATGCACCCACATGAGTTAGGTCAATCTTTTTCACTCAGTCTACTGATTCAAATCCTAATTTTTTCTGGAGAAACCCTCAAAGACACACAGAGATATAATGTTTTAACAGCTGTCAGGGTATCTCTTAGCCTGGTCAGGTTGACACGTAAAGTTAACCAACACACATGTAGTATGCCATAAAGACTTTGACTTTGGAGTCAGACAATCCTGAAATAAAATCCTTTTCATTCTCTTCCTAGATAGGCAATCTCATATGATTTACCTAGCTTCTGGGAGCCACAGTTTCCTAACTATAAAATGGAAACAATATCATTGCCATAGAATTCTTGTGAGGCTCAAATAGGCTGTGTATGGAAATCAGGTTGCACATTCTGGGAGCTAAATAAACAGTTACCTTCCATTTCCTTTGCTCCTTCTCTTCTTTAAAATTTTTTGATTGAAAAATGTATAGACTTTTTGACGAATTATGATCTTTATATGTGGATATATGTTAACATATTAGTGGCTGGGATAAGCACTGTAAGCACATCTTGCGACACTCACAGTCATAAGTGGAATAGTCACTTAGGAAGATAAAGTCAGTGCAATGCTATCTTAAAATGTTGTATTTTGGGTACCACAAGAGTGGAGGGGATGAAAACCCACTCTAGCTTGAGGTCTCAGAAAAGGTTTCCTAGAGATGGTGATGTCTGAACCTCTTTTAGTCACATGAGTAAAGTTAGTTAGGTTAGGAGAAGTGGGAAGGACAGACATTCCAGGCAAAAGGAAATAACATGAACCAAGGCAGAATCAGTGTAAACCATGCCCTGTGTTGCAAAGTACGACAGTGTAAAGGTATAGAGATGGCAAGAGAAGAATCTACAGAGTGAGGGGATAGTTCACAGAGACCTTGATTTTGAGGAGCTTTGCCATTATTCTGTAAGCCAGTGATTTTTAACTTACTTTAAACAAAGAAAATCTTTTTCATTGTTGTTTCCCCAGTGGAAGGCTATAAGGGAATCTCATGTAATAAGAGTAGAGAGTAAGGTAACTCAGATTCTCCCATGTAGGATTTACCAATTCCTCTCCCAGAGGGACCTTTGAAACAATTCTAAGGAAACCTCAGGACTGGGAACGTAGTTTGAAAACCATTGCTGCAGAGGATGAAATATAGCTGGTGAGTTTTAAACAGGTTGTAGACTGAAATGGAGGTAGAAATACCACTCTTTAGGGCACTGAACTTGAGTTTTGAACTCTGCAAAATATCTCTCCTGGGTTGTCAAAGGGCTCACTTCGGTTGTTATGGGTTCTTTTGGGGTGGAACCTTTTGAGGTCTTTGTAAATGGAGAGATTCATTCCATAGGTCAGACAATTTGGTTGGCTGGAGTGGTTTCCTATCTGGCTACTATTTTAGCTCTCATTGATAAGCTTTGTGCCAGGTTTTGAACGTACTCTATAAACATGTATCTACCTTCAGAGAGCTCACAATCTAGGGAAGATAACAGGTTATAAATTAGATAATTTAGTGGTTAGAAAAACTAGATCAATTAGTAATTATATGTCATAGCGATTATTATAATAATGTCAGTAATTGTGTGCATTGTGGGCAAGTCCTTCTGACAAGAAGTGATAATTGATTGGAACCTAAGACTAAGAGAAAATTGTCAGGGAGACATGGGAGAAGACTAGCATGGGCAGGTAAGCTGTGGTCAGGGGAAGAGCATAAGCACTTATAAGCAGGGCATGTTTAGAGGACCTCAGCTACAGCAGTCTTGTACATGGATATTGTGTGTCAGATGTGTCAGTCAGGGCTCAGGCAGGAATCAGAAATAAAGAATTTATGAAACATGAAATAAAGAATTTATCTAAGAATTAGACCTTACACAAATATAAGAAATGGAAAAGTAGGAAAGTTCAAAAAGGAGAGTTGAAGAACCAGAAAAATGTCACTCTACTCATACCTAGTATGGAGCTGGCAAAGAAAAAAATGTGAGAAAAGAATAGCTTCTGAAGTAGAGCTGCAAAGGAAGGCTTGCATAAAAGTCTACAGCATTTGTTAATCTTGCTGACCACCACCTCTGTGAGTTTGCAGTATAGAGTCTGCTCCTTGGCTTGAGGCCTCTGTCACTTAGCATCATTGGCAATCAGGAAGAAAAGCTGTAAGTGGAATGGAAAGAGACAAATTGGAACTTTCCAGCATATATGCATTGTCTCATTATCTCTAAACAATGACCTTTACAATGTAATGGTGGTTGCTTCACTTCTGCCTCCCAAATCTCTTACAATATCACTTTTGGTCAATTTTAACCTGGAACTCTACAGAAAAGTGGTTTCTAGGAAGTAGTTCCTAGTGTAACCAAGTTGACCAAAAAAATCTAGCACATCAGAATTTATGGTATACACTCTTGAAAAATTAACACTTATCTGCCATAAATAGCCTTTAATCAAGACAATGACATCATATTTGCATTTAGATGATGAAAGATGAATTGTCTGGGCCTGGATTTCAAGGTGGGAGGTCATGTCCCAAAGCAATGAGGGTAATGTGAAGCTGTCAAACTTATCCAAATGAGAGAAGATGAGGGGCGATCTGAAGCACCGATAATAGTCAGAAAGACAGAGGAAATTGGGATAATACTCATGTTTTTGGTTTGGAACATTATGCAGATGATGATAGGAGATATTACATTGGGAATTCAGTAGGAGGAGCTGGTTCATAAAGAAGAGAGTTAAGGCCGTTCATTTTGGGTATAGTGAATTTGACAATAGCTATGACTTAGTAAGTAGTAGGCAGTTAGAAATACAATTACGGAGCTTGGAAAGGTGACTTGGGCTAAAGGTATAGATACATTAGCTGTCGCCATAGAGGTGGTGGTTGAAGTAATAAATGAAATCAGCCATGGAGAGTGCATAGCATGAGAACACCTAAGGCCAACACCAACAGTTAAGGACAATATGGATAAAGGAGGGCCAGCAGACAGGAAAGGGATGGGTGGGGTCCTGGGAATAGAAGAAAAAGTCTGGTAGGTTAGAAGTCAAGGCAGAAGAATATTTCCAAATAGAGGGAAGCTTCACTGTGTTCAGGTTGACATAGAGATAATACTGAGAAAAGCATTGAGAAATACTGGTTTTTCATTGAAATCTTGAAAGTTGAGCTTGGCTTGAGGATGAGGGATGATGAGAAAATGGAAAGAGTCCATGTAGGTTGAATTTTGGCTATGAATTAGAGAGAGGTAAATAATGCTAAGAAAAAGTGTAGCAAGTAAATTTGAAGTTTTCTTTTAGTAACTTAAAACTGTATCTTGTCACTCTTGCATGTATTCCTTAGTTGTGTATTGTTTATTCTATGTGTATGATCTGTATTAGCTGAACCAGGCTGCAAAGAATCGGACAATGATACTAATTGATAGACTGGATTGAAATGTGCTACTAATGACAGTTTTCTTCTATACATAGAATAGGTAAATTGAAAAAGCTACTTTCAGGAAGTAAAATGTGATATCTGGTATTGGTCTAACTCTGGTACAGGAGGGTAGAGTGCTTTAAAAATATTTATTTCATAGAGAGCTTGAGGCTACATTACTCTCACATTTTCAACCTCCTATGGTGGGAAATGCTTTTTTATTTGATTTTATTATGGATGATGGTAAAAGATAATTTTATCTGAATATTACAAACATGGAAATGAGCAAGAAACCAAATGTTTTCTCACTTTCCCAGGGCATGGGCTATTTACTATTTTATAGCTACAGACTGAAGTCTCCTGTCCATGTTGACAGTGTTCAGTTCATCGGCAAGCCTACATTTTCTGAAGTCTCAAATTTGAAAAGAAGTGTGTAGTGCTTATGGATCCATAAGCACATGGGCAGAAAAATTTTCTCTAATGAAACATGACTTTTATTCCCACTAAGCTTGACAGCGTTTGGTTTGATCTCTACATGCTGCACATTAAATTAGAGATTTATCATCGATATTGTTACATACAGCTTGCATGTAAAGAGTTGCTTATAGCTATCATGAAGCCAAATTCTTCCCTCATACATATTATCTCATGGAAGAGCAATTCAAATCCTATCACAGCCTATTCCAAGGAGATGCTTCTTTTGTCATGTTGAAAATAGATTCAAATTTTTGCTTGAAATAGATGAACTCTTGGCTGAAGTTGATACAGAGATTTCAGATGGGATAGATTTTGGCCAGATTTTGACGCTTGTAATTATATTGAAAGTTACAATCTAGCAACGTTGATATGGAGAAAATCTCAAAGAATATGTTTTAAAAGCCACTTTTAATAAAATAGTTCTTCTTCAATCAACCTAAATAGTATTTCTTAACCTTTTTTCAGACTGTTTAGTAAACAAGCTTGCTCTGTAGGAATGTGCTTTCCTTTACCTGAATTCCAAATATGTTTATGTTTGGCCAGATGTTAGTTAATTGAAACTAATTACATTTCCAGAGTAATCCTAGCATCTGGAGTCAGTCAGGCTGTAAAGCAAACCTGAACTGAAGCATGGTGTTGTCCCGGCCTTTCTCCAGCTGCTGCTGGAAAGGAAATATTGGTGATATAAGTACTTTTAAGTCAAATAATCCAATTCTGTGCATTTATTTTATTTTAATTCTTTTTAATTCTTTAACCACATCCTCGGTGGTTATTGCTAAGCAGGGTTACCATGTTTAGGCTAACAAAAAAAGTCCTGAAAACATAGGAATGAAAAGCAGCATAGAAATTAGGAATTGCTGGGGCGCTTGGGTGGCTTAGTCGGTTGAGCGTCCTACTTTCGCTTAGGTCATGATCTCGCGGTTCATGGGTTCACGGGTTCGAGCCCCGCGTCGGGCTCTGTGCTGACTGCCAGCTCAAGCCTGGAGCCTGTTTCAGTCTGTGACTCCCTCTCTCTCTGACCCAACCCTACTCACGCTGTCTATCCCTGTCTCCTAGAAATAAATAAAACATTAATTTAAAAAAAAAGAAATTATGAATTGCTTTTTACTAAGCTGAATATTTTGTTGGTGCTCTGCTTGCATACACATTAGTGCCTGAGATGTTTTCTCATGTGGTTGTAGTTCTAAGCCATTACCACCACATTTTGCATTCCAGAAAGGAGGTTTAGGATTTTTAGTCATGAATTTTGCTTAACAATGTCTTAATGAAGAGACAGAAAAGATTTTAAATTGCTCAGTTTTAAAATTGCTTGTTGTTTTCATTAACTTTCAAAAGACTGAAGGGAGTTTTTAGCGGCTCTTAATTATTGATGATTTTCACGTGAGCTCATTATTTTGCAAAACAATCTTGTCAGAGACACTCTGTGGTTTTTGCCACCTTGGCACCAGCCTGACAAGCGATAGAAAATAGCTGTCCCTATCATGGGACTGTGTTCTTTCTGAGACCAAGTGATAAGGTATTGGACTTTAAACCACCTTAAACACCTAAGGCCCAATGCAAACACTCATCCAACAGTGAGTAAGTGAATGAATGAATGAAGTAGTTATTCTGCCATATTATGATATATCTGAATATGATAATGCTGAGAAGCTTGTGAGGCTTCTAGAGCTGTAATGACTTTTGCTAAGTCTTTTCCATCCACCCATACCCATCACTGGAACTGCTAGTGACTTGTAGAGGGAAGCAGAACTCCAATAAGAAGGAAGCCATGAGCTCACAGGAGAGGCTGAGTCTGAGAAAAAAAATGTTTTTGAGGTTTGTTCCAAAAGAGGCAAAATTAAGATATAGGAAAAGCCTGAGATGAGATATTATCTGGGATATAGATTTCTTTATAGTTCTAGAAGAAAGTTAAAAATGACCATATTATTAAGAGAAGGTATTGATAGGCGTTGGTATGGACAGGAAGATTTGGGAAATAAGAATTCCATTAGGAGTTGTACTAGTAAGGGCTTTAACCAGTAGAGGACCATTTGAATTGATGACTGTATAGAGAGATAGCAGGGCAAGTCTTCATCATTATGAGAAAAATCATGGTGTAACTACTATTAGTAATACAGTAAATTGCTGATATGTCTGCACTCCAATATGTGAAACACCTTCTCTGGAATAATAATACAATATCCACATTGATTTGGCCATTTATTTTATACAGCCATACAATTTTTTGGCAGCAAGCATATCCAGCATGGTCTACCTCTCTGTGGTTATTAGAAGCAGGAGAGAATTCATGGCATATGAATCTACTTCTGCTTTTATTCCTGGTAAAATTTGAAATTATTGATTTTTAAAAGATGCCCAATTGCATTTCATCAGGCCAAATATAAAGGGTTCTGGAGGGAAAGTCTTGAGTTCCTTTCCTTTCTTTCTTTATCTATACTTTCTCTGAAACAGCAGCAAATTCCCAAATCACCTTTCTATTCAGTGGATCATTTACTTAAAATAAAACAAACAAAAAACCTCCAAAGACTCTACTTTCCTTCCAGAGGCATGTGGGGATTGTGAAATCTACTTGTAAGTTCATCCATCTATATGTTAAACATGAGTTGAATTCCTCCCAGATGAGAGACACTCTGCTAGGGACCCCTTTCCGCTCATGGGAGACCTCTGGACACATGGAGAGTTCAAGCCAAGGGTCTCTAAGCATGAACTTGTCCTGCTGTTTGCTCAGTGCTCCTAAGTCTTCAGCTCTATCAGACCCAACTCCTTTTGCATAGTGATCATTTTGTAACACCTCCTTATTCTCCTGATATAAAAGTCACAGATAATGAAACCCATCTATTTACCTAACTCCTTAAAACAGTAATAACCCTAGAGCAATATAAATTAAACAAAAATTAATTTAAAATAAAATATTGTATATGTCAGTATTTAAGATTTCTAGGGAAGAATATAGGGCTGACCTAACCAAGGGGATGTAACAGACAACCTGTCATGAATGCTTACATCTAAAACTCCTGAGGCTTTCTAGAGACTCCAGAATCACTGAAATTGTCTTTTTTTTTTCATATTCTACTTGTCCTATCCAAAGCACAAATTCTTCCATGTTTATTTCCATCCAATAGGCTTAGTGTACCAAAAATTTGTACACACAAGATTACTGTTTTCAGGCTATAGACTCCTTCCTCTTATAAATTCCTGTGTGGGTTGTTTTTTTTTTTTTGCCTTTATTACTTTATTCAACCTACAAACTTACTCTCTCATATTTGAGGAAACAATTTTTAGTGGGCAAAATAACTATGTAAACATCTCTGAATTATTCTTTGACCCCTCTAAGAGCATATTCAGGAACCACCACAATAAAATAAATGATAAAGTAAGAGCTTGCAGATATTTATCATGAACAGGTTTCTAAGATTTATTTAAAAAATGTGTTTTACCTGTGACTTTTTAAAGCTTACTTATTTATTTTGAGAGAGAAAGAAAATGAGCACATTAGAAAAGGAGGGGCAGAGAGAGAGAGAGGGAGAGAGAATCACAAGTAGACTCTGCACTGAACTGAGCCAAAGTCAAGAGCTTGATGCTTAACCGACTGAGCCACACAGGTGCCCCTACATGTGATATTAAAAAAAAAACTTTATAGCTTTTATTTATTTTTGAGACAGAGAGAGACAGAGCATGAGTGGGGGAGGAGCAGAGAGAGAGGGAGACACAGAATCTGAAACAGGCTCCAGGCTCTGAGCTGCCAGCACAGACCCCGATGTGGAGCTCTAACCTACAAACTGCGAGATCATGACCTGAGCTGAAGTTGGACACTTAACCAACTGAGCCATCCAGGCGCCCCTACATGTGACATTTTGAAGTCAGTGAAATGTAAGTATATTTCTGAGTATGGGTACAACTCCTGTAAAGACAACAGCTGCAAATACAAAATGACTTAAGTATGGTATATTGGTGATGGATGCTTCTTTGCCAAGAGGGCCATGATATTTGAAAGAGATTAACAGACTGTGGGGAAATTAAAAACAACTTCCCATTGTTTATATGGTATAAAATCCAGTTTATATTAGAACCATATGAAAATACATTTTATTTATATAAAGAGACTCAAATAATTGCAGTTAGGATTATCACTCATTCTGCATCAATACCCGGAAGAAGATTTTAAACTAGTGCAGAGCATAACTTACAGTGGTCCTTTATTAGACTTGACTGTTCTGCACATTGAAGACCATCTAGGATCCCTGAGCAGTAAACCATGAGTGCTCCTCAAGCATTGCCACAACCAAAAATATTTCTACACATTTCTAAAATACTCTCTATGTGGTTTCACCAAGAATTGCTTCCCTGTGTTCGGTCTCACCCTGTGCTTAGCATCCTATGGATCAATAGCTTCTTCAATAATATGCTTCTTGGTCCCTTTGTCACCATTTGACCAGCCAATACGGGCTTCAGATAATCCTGGTTTCAGCAGGCCTTGTTGGTAACTCCCTGAAGCTAGCTTCTGGGACCCTCCCCCAATTTTTCTAGAGAACTAATAGAACCATCTCTCCACTGAACTATCCAGCATCACACCACTGAAATGTAAATCTGTTGAGAGCAATGTTACTAAGAATTCTCTCTGTATTGTTTGTGATTGCCAAGGAGGCAAATCCATGCAATATCATAGAGTGTCACATTCCTGACTCCCCAGGGCTTCCTTTATGTCTCTTGTGCTCCATTAATATTCCTTTGCTCCAAGTGAATTACTTCTCTCTGTACTTCCAGGCAGACTCCCTGTGTTGTCCTGACAGCATCTAAATTCAGACCCTTAGACACAGCATAAATCTGTGATTGCTTTTAAAGCCCTCCTCCAACAAAACCAAACTCAGGGATTTTTCAGTCTGAAGCTTATTCATTTTGGGGTTCTTCTTTAAGAAAAAGAATATAGGGGTGTCTGGGTATCTCAGTTGGTTTAGTGTCCAATGCTTGATTTCGGCTCAGGTCATGATCTCACAGTACATGGGATCAAGTCCTGTGTCAGGCTCTTTGATGACAGTGTGGAGCTTGCTTTGGATTATCTCTCTTCCTCTCTCTCTCTCTCTCTCTCCCAAAATAAATAAAAATTAAAATTAAGAAATAGAAAGAAAAAGAATATAAAATTACCAAAACAAAATAAATATTTTTGTAGAATGAAAAAAAGAAATCAACAACAAAGTACAAATTTTGAAAAAAGCAACAAATACTGCAACAATCATTGAATCCAGAAAAATAGTATGTTATTTCTTTTATTAATTAAATGCCTGACATGCCTCTGTAAGAGATTTTGGCCTACATTTTGGCTGTATAGTCTTTGACAACAATTTTGAAATATCCTTTTCTACAGAGAAAAGAGAAACATGATTCTTTTCCAGTGTTTGTAAGAAAAAAAACTATATCTAATTTTGACAACATGGTGAAGTTTTTTTTTAAGTTATTTACTTTGAGAGAGACAGAGAGAGCATAAGCAGGGGAGAGGCAGTGAGAGAGAAAGAGAGAGAGAGAGAGAAAGAGAGAGAGAATCCCAAGCAGGCTCTGCACTGATAATGCATAGCTCACAAACTATAAGATCATGACCTGAGCTAAAATCCAGAGTTGGATGCTCAACTGACTAAGCCACCCAGGAGCCCCATTGGTAGCAGGGTAAAGTTCTTTTAATCTTTTTAGCTCTATTGGTTCCATCATGTGAATTCTTGGAATTGTTAGATTTAGGAAAAAAATTTCTTACTTGAATTATAAGGTATCACAGTATTACCCATTTCTATGTACCGTGAGTATTCTTAAATGCTGTCTGACTTGATAATATCATTAAGCAATTGCCATTGATATCCTCATAGCAGTGGCTTATTATGATTTTTATTATTTGTCAATGTCAGTTTTTTAAGTTAAGTCATTCAGAACTTAAGAATCTGTAGAAATATTATTGGGTCTGACTATTCAGGCCAAGGAAAGAGCATGTGCAAGAAGACCTGTATGAATAGAAAATGGGGAATTGTAGCAGACTTATTGTGTACAACAAGGGAGAATTAGGGATACGGCTAGACAAGTGTGTCAGAGTCAGGTGAAGAAATGTGATCTGCTGTCAAAGATTGGCAAGTAGCTGAAGCTCTCTACTCCTGCCTTTAGGTTAAGAAATCAAATGCTTATGGATGTATCACTAAGCATATGAAGGGCCATATAGTGTGGTACTAAGTTCATTAGCATCATAGTCAAAGGTCAGTTTAAGTTCCATCTCTTACACTTATAGCTGAACAAACTTATTAGCAGCAACTTACCTGTACAGGGAAGTGACTTTAAACTACACAAATATATTTGGAAACTCAAATTAATGTATCTCCTTTAGCCAGTTCCATAAAGTGCCAGTAGCTACTCTAATGCCACCAGACATAAGGGAAAATATAATAGAAGAGTAGACAGAACAGAAAAATATAGCAAATATAGAAAAAATTATGCAAAATAGATGACTATGTATAGATATTACTAGGACTTTTTCCCAGGGTCCTGGAGGAGGCCCATGCACATGAGGGGTCCTACAGCATAAGCTTCTTTAACTTCAGATTGAATCTGTCTCCCTCAAAGGACACAGGAACATATCTGCAAGTGGGATCCCAGGGTGAGTGCAGGTATCTCAGGGCTCCCCAAACAATGCAAAGTAACTCTAATTACAACCTTAGTCTAACTATAAATACTAACACTCTCCTCGCACAGTGCCAGGCTGACCTAGAAAGCCACAAATAGACTGTCTCTGATGGGTGTGCCAACTGGATGTCAAGGATGATTAGTGAGAAAGGAAAGAAGCCCTCCTTCCCCCACTGACTTCAGGGGCATGCAGAGCAGAGTGTCACAGAGGTCTGGAAAGCAGCTGCCACATGGTCTGGAAGGTGTACATCCCTGCAGAATTACAATTATCTCTTTCACTTTGAAAGGTTGTCCACCTGTGCCTTTACAGACTTCTCTGTCTTCCACACAATTTTCCAATTTTTACTGCACATAGATCTGTTCCACTGAAGGGCTGTTCCTAGGAGTTTAAGGTTTGTTCTTTAGTCTTTCATTTTACTTATCAGTTTTAGTATTACCACTATTGTATAGCAATCCAGTGTGGCAGGTGTGAGACACATCCTCTGTTTAGTATATGCTGGTTTGTTTTCAATGTCCTAAGTATGTCGAACTCTGTGGAGTGCATGTGGACCTAGAGTGGTGGAGAGGAAGCAAATTTCCAAAGAGAATGGGTAAGGACTTGGTCAAAAACATTTTTTTAAGTTTATTTATTCACTTTGAGAGAGACAGAGACAGCACGAGTGGAAGAGGGGCAGAGAGTGAGAAAGAGAGAGAGAACCCCAAGCAGGCTCTGTGCTGACAGCACAGAGCTCGATGAGTGGCTTGAACCCATGAAACTGCAAGATTGTGACTTGAGCCAAAGCCAAGGGTTGGACACACAAACAACTGAGCCACCCAGGTGCCCCAGGACCCGGTCAAATTTTTATTAGACTGTGTGTACCTAGGCAAGTCAGCTTCTCTCAACTTCAGTTTCTTTTCCTGTATGTTGAGAACAGAAGATACTTCTAACTCTACAAAACAGTTATGAAGATTAAATAAGGTAGTGTATGTCAAACTGCTTTTTGAAGTGTAGCTGCTGATATGGGTAGGGTTGACTGTTTCATCTTCTTGCTTTTATACCTTCCTGTTCTGTCTCTCAGTGATAGCCTTATAGTGTTTCACTATTGAACATTCAAAGAAACAATATCTAAGTAGGAGACTCTTGAGTGCCCAGAACAAACTGAGGGCTGATGGGGGTCGGGGGAGGGGTGGGGGGTGATGGGCATGGAGGAGGCCACTTGTGGGGATGAGCACTGGGTATTCTATGGAAACCAACTTGACAATAAACTATTTAAAAAAAAACTAAATGTCTCCACTATATTGATTATAGTGTGTTTTTGTTGTGTGTTTTTTGTTTGCTTGTTTGTTTTGTTCCTTTTGTAAATGGGTTTTGATTTAAGAGAACATTATTTGGACAATAAGGTGTCAGTCAAGGAGCAAGGAATGAATGTAGACAGAATCACACAGTGTCATGAAGCATCAAAGGCTAAAGAGTGATTAACTGAGATAGAGTGTGAAAAAATTTAACAAATGAATATTTAGTGTCAATTATGTGCTGAATATCATTTGGGTACTAGGCATGCATTAGTAAACAAACTGAGCAAAGATGTTCTCCTCATGGAACTTATATGTTAGTGATTCAGAATAATGAGAAAGGTAATGCTATGGCAGACTTATACAGAAGTTTGGAAGTTTTAACAAAATATTTTGGAGAAAAATAAAATGAACAATTTATAGTTAGCGGTTCAATTTCAATTCTAGAATCTCATTGTACAACAAGCTTGGGGTGGGGTAGTTTTCTTGGAAGAACGTGGTAGTTGACAAATCTTGAGCTGAAATGAAGTATATATACAAAGATAGTAAATTATTTCCACTTAGATTTCATGTTTGTTTGAAATGACTTCGGAGAAGAGGTGATGGAGGCATGGATTCTAAAACCCCCTCTTTCTTATCCCAACTACACCTTATTTCCACTACTGAGCTAGTTATTTCAGGCCAAAATGAGTTTGTTGAGTTACTATGTTGCTGATACAATTCACTGATTTACTCATTGATTGATTTATTCATTCAAAAACCAACAAACATCTACATTAAACCAGTTATTATGTTAGTTGTTAATGATACAACATAATATGAAAAAAAAATTAAAATGTTTGCCTTTAGAGAATTTATAGTTCATAATTATATTTTTAAGTTCCATATGATCCATGTCATAATGTGAAGGTCATTAGTAGAGAAAGGTTAATATTTCATGTCTCCATGAATAAAATATAAATCATTTTAGATGCTATTAGCAAGAGCTATTTCTCTATGTAAATTATTCACTCCTACCTGAAATGTTTAGATTGCACCTTCTATATTGCTTGGGGAATTGAATTAGACGTGGAGGATATATTCAGATATTAAAATGTATAGACCATTTCACCTATCACAAGATAAGTGTTTAAAAAAAATTCCCAGCATGTCAGCATAAGCCACCCATCTATGACTGAGAACTCTACAGATAGAAGGTGAGAGAGAAAAAGAATGAATAAGCAAACATAATGGCATACAGAAAGTCTCATAAAATGTATGCTGCAATGTATTTTGGCAAATTTAGTGTTTAGATCTTGCTGTCACATAAAGGAAGAACAAGGTGAAAAATATCAAAGTACTAATCAGAAAGCTATATTAATATGTATCTTACAGTGGAATGCTGGTACTGTATGGAGGTAGATAGGTTTTAGTGCACTTGGAATAAGTTTTAGTAATTCCAGATCTCTTCTTTGGCTTGAAATTTTGATAGCTGAAACACTTCTTTTTTTCTCTTCTATTTTCATATATATGAGGTTTATTGTTTTCTCTTCGGAGGTTCTTCTAAACTCTTTGGAGTAAGAGGCACCCACTTGGTTAGCAACATTTTAAAAAGTTTTTTAAATTTATTTATTTTGGAGAGAGAGAGAGACAGAGTATGAGTGGGGGAGGAGTAGACACACACACACACACACACACACACACACACACACACAGAATCTGAAGCAGGCTCCAGGCTCTGAGCTGTCAGCACAGAGCCTGACATGAAGTTTGAACTCTGGAATGGTGAATTCATGACCTAGGCTGAAGTCAGACACTTAACCTACTGAGCCATCCATGTGTCCTGATTACCAACATTTTTTTATGGTTCTTCACATTCTTGCTGTCAGTTCAACTTTTAGAATCAGTTAATAATAAGAAAAATATGTAACAATCAATAGACTATGCTTTCAGGAAATATTTTAAATACATTTGTGTATTTATTAGCATCAGTGTACATTTGAAAGTTTGTACACAAGATATTTTATTCATTCTATTAGCAAATCTTTTGAATTTGGATTTGAAGACTCGTAGTTACTCCACAGAGGCCCCCAGAAGCTACTAGGGTAGGAAATAGTTCAATGAATCCCATTGGAAAATTCTGGAACAATAACCATATATGATCCACAAATGATTGTAAGAAAATAATCATTGATATTTTGTGTTCTGATTTGTACAAGTATGTTCTCTTCATTTATTCAGTGGTTCACGGATAACACTTGGCCATGTATTGCCATTCATTTCCTGCCCTGGTCCCTGGAGCTCCTTAGATCTCAGAGTTCCAGGAGTTTCTGTGATTTTAGAGCTAAGACTTTAAAGAATAGCTACAGATTGGCTCCACTACAATTGCACAGGCCTCCCATTTCCATGACTTAAAGAAAATCTTAGGATTTCCCTAAATACAGTCTATAAACCACTTTCTGATCTCTGGCAACTTGTAGGCTAAGTATGTAAACTTGAAAGTACCAAACGCTGACCCGTATGCAGGTTAATAAAGTATTTAGTTAGGAAAGTAGGCAGAAAGATAGGTCAGGAACTGTTATTGTACACCACTTGTAAAAGACCATGGTTCTATCGAAGAATTTTATTTATTTCATGACATACTGTAAGGGATTAATAAATCAGTAAGCCCCTGAGAAAATTCAGGCATAGCTAAGGCCTAAAAGTAGTTCAGAATGAGGCAGTGGAGTAGTCTGCAAATGTAACAGTGTTTCCTAATCCCCAAATGCCAAGCTGCTGACTCCATGTAGAGACAACTTGCTCTGAACTAGACTCTGGGTGTCCTCTGCCCTTGCCAAGTGTCATTTAATTAGAGGGATTTTGTTTAGTTACTCTACTGTTCAGAATCCTGTCTGTCTTACTGGTCATGAAATTGCTCAGTAGAGCTAAAAGGCAAAGTGACAATAATTGGAAACAAAATGTCTTTGTTCCCTTTCCCTCTGAGCAACAGACTGCACCTTACAAGCACCATATTGGTGGAGGCAGCCTCTTTATTGAGCCTGCTGACAGAGGCATTCTGGCATATTTATAACAGCTGAGGATAGCATGCCCTGAAGAGTGAACTTAATTCTTAGACTGCCAGGTAGTCGTCTGTGAATGACAGTGATTTGTCCCTTGTGATTTCTTTTTCTTCCTTACTGACTATTCATAAAGCAGCATTTGACAGCCTAATTTTATATAGCTAATAACACTAAGGAGCAATGTGATTTCAGAATGTCTATTAGACTTTTTCATGTTAAACTATTTTTAATAAATAGTTCTTTTCGATCTCCATCTTTTATGACTTACCAAAATTTGATTACAGTGTTTATGCTTTTTATTAAGTAATCTTTCAGAAGTGCAAGCTAAGGATCATGTAAACGATCCTTGATTCTGTTTGGCATTAAGTAAAACATGAATTTGGGTGCAATATTGGAAAATTCATATGTAATTCATTGGTTGCATTAAAGGAATATTTTGTTCCATATTATATCCAACAAATTTTATTGTCTGCTATGTACTAGAGGCACTCTAGTAGGAGCTGGGCATATAAAGATGACTACATGAAACATACTCTGAGCTCTTGGAGAACTCATAGTTAAGGAAGAAGAAAAGCATTTTTCTTCATCATACCATGACATTGGTACCAATGTAATCCTCATTTTACAGATCAAAAACTGAGGCTGAAAGGAATTAAGTGACTTGCCAAAAATCACACTGCTAACACCTGATAAGATTCATTCCTGGACAGTTTGGTGACGTTGTCTAGGCTTGTACACACTATAATAGATTTCCTTTCATAGTTTTGTCTAGGGATGAACAGCATTTACATCATCTTTATTCTGGTTTTGCACTGAATTCATTCATATTCCTCCAATCTGTTATGCTACTCTGTAGTATTTGCATTTATTATCCATAGGTGATATTTGCACCTATGGTATTTACTCTCAAGAGGTAGTGAGAACAGAAATGAAGAGGAGAGAATCATTTGCTGTTCTTTTTATCCCAATCTAATAAAATGTTTCCTTAGACTGGAGGTTTCCCAGGGACCACAGGTCATCTTTTCATCATTTCTAGCCCTCAGCTGTATTTTACTTTTATGTGCTCTTGGACTCCATAGGCACCCTTTAAGGAATTTGTTTCCACTATAGGACATGGTCTCTGCCGACTTTGCCACTCAAAGGTCAAGCTTCCATGCTTGATAAATAACTTTACTTTGCCATCCTGATTTTTTCAGAATTTTATTTTGTTTTCATGTGGATTTGACTTTAGAATTATCTATCTATATCATCTATATCTATATCTATATCTATATCTATCTATATCTATCCTCCTTTCAATTTACTTAGCCAGTGCTGTTAATTCTATGAAGGGCAAGTACCATCTTCCCAGTTATAACCCTCTTTCCAGGAGTGGATTCATCCAAAGATGGGTAGCTACATCAAGGCAACCACACATAATGATCAGAACAGGTGACTCAATGGTTAACTCTAAAGTGGTGGGGTGCTAATGTCACTTTTTCAAAGGTAGTTATCCTCTAGAACATCCAGAGAAATAGAATTGCCTTCTCTTCCTTGGAGTTTTCAGATTAGAAGAGGAACATTTTCTAAGATGAGAAGGCTGACTCATTCCACAGCAGGGTAGACCTGTCGGGAGCACCATTGTCCTGTCCACTTGGCTACATGTCGTGTGTTATGAATATTCAGGGTTCCAACCAAGTCGCCTTATCATTCAGCTACAGAATTTAAGGATACTCTTTCCCACAATCTCTATACTGTAAATAGAGAAATTATTTTTGTTTCTTAATGAGTTTCAGGCATAGATCTTGGAAAAATCTGTCCTGACTCTCATATTCTTTGGCAGCCCACATGTATCTCCTCACTCATGAGACTGCAGGAGCTGTTCCAGATGGAGCATTCTCTAAGACAACGTTTTGCAGTTTTACCTTTTGTATTTCTTAAGCCACAATCTTTGAATACTTTCAAAGGAAATATCACAGTTAGGGTTTTCCTCTTTTAGTCACCCTAATAAAAACTAATGATACCGAGGATGAGAAATAACTTTCAGAAATTAAGTATTTACCATGTGGCAGAAACTGTGCCAAGTATTTTGCATAAATTATATTATGAATTAGGGAGGAAAGATTCTAATCCCCATCCATCAGATGAGGACATAAAAAGAATAAATAACTTGCCCAAGGTCATAGACCTTAGACAATCTGGTTTCAAAACCTGCGTTCTCATCCTCTGTGTTCTTCAGTGTTTGAAGGATTTTGTGTTTCCCATGCTGTTTTTCTAAACACATTCTATTGCCACTCAATTTCTCTAGTCAGAATGAATTTTAAGTTGCACTCACAGACCTATTTTCTCCTCTTATACAGTATTTATAGTAGCTGATTTTGATAGCTGAGAATAGTACCATATAAATAATGATGTAAGACCTCAGGCAAATCACTTAACCCCTCTGAACTTCAGTTTCCTCATTTGTGAGAGGATGAAATACTAATACTTGCCTCACAGGATTGTTCAAAGATCAAATGCAATAATGCAAGCAAAGTACTCTCCATGAATAAATGTTAGTTCAATTCCCTTCCTTTCTCATCCCTTTCCTTATAAATCCAAGGATAAGGAAACATAGCAAGACTCATGGCAAATTTGAACACTATAAGGATCCCTGATTGACTAAATCATTAATTTCTCATTCAATCACCAAAAGGATTTGAAGCAGTTTGAGGAATGAAAAAGAAATATAATCATCACAAATGTTATGTTTCCTTAATTTTATCCTGTTATCTATTTTCCCCGTTTCTTTCATTCATTCATTCTGGTAGTCATTCAGTCATTTATTCCTCCGGTATTGATTGCATACCTATTATTTGCCACACATTGTTTTGCATGTTACACTACTCATCTTATAAATCCTCTTCTATTGTCCTATTGGTTTTTATTTCCCCTCCCTCCCTCTTTGTAGTAGCCATGGGTTCATTTTACGCTTCCATTCACCATCAACTGGCAGTAGCCCAACTTCTGACGTTTTATTACAGTTCCAAATGACGACTCCTCTTCCTCCACCTCCTCCTTCTTCTTTATGTTTGTTTATTTATTTATTTGTGGGGGGAGGGGCAGAGAGAAATGGAGAGAGAAAATCCCAAGCAGGCTCCACCCTTAGGGCAGAGCGCAACATGGAGCTCAATCCTATGACCCTGGGATGATGACCTGACCCAAAATCAAGAGTGGGATGCTCAACCAACTGAGCCACCCAGGCACCCCCCTAAATGACTTCTTAAATGCTAACGAAATGTTTTCCTTTTTTCGTCTTTGTGGACCTCTTTGTTTCATTTAATGATGTTGATAACTTCTTCCTTCTTAAATCCTTTTGATGGTTTTCTTGATAGAGTATTCTTCTTGTTCTTCCTATTTCTCATATTGCATCTTCTATAACTCTATCATACAC
The DNA here is from genome assembly GCA_017311185.1 of Proteles cristata cristata. Classification (NCBI taxonomy): domain Eukaryota; kingdom Metazoa; phylum Chordata; class Mammalia; order Carnivora; family Hyaenidae; genus Proteles; species Proteles cristata. Next base: position 242,038 of record JAESUZ010003983.1, read on the forward strand.
CTTTTATGCATTGTCCATCCCTTAAATGTTGGCCCATAGAGTTCAAATTTAAATAGATTCTTCTTTTCTGTCTTCTGCTTTGCTATATTTTATTTCTATTTATATGTTAAAGACACTAAATAAAAATGTCCAAACTAGAATTGTCTTCCAAGACTCAGATTCGTATGTATATTATTTCTGACTGAACATCTCAGGCACCCCAACCTGAAAATAACTAAAACTGAATTAATCCCTATCTGCCAAATAAATATTTGTTCCACTAACAGTCTCTACACCACCACCCAGTTATGGTACTTGGAAATGATCTAGGGTATATTCTTAAATCCTCCGTATCCCTGAATTTTCCATGTATAATCAATTATCAAGTCTTTTCATTCCAACTTTACTTTCATTCTCACGACCTCTCTCCTAGTTTGGGCTACTTATCTTCTTTTTCTAGACAACTGCAATAGTCATCTAACTCTTGCCCTGCCCTCCAGCTCACAAGCTCAAATCCATCTTCTTACCCACCTTAGAATGATGTTCAGCATCTAACACATAATTGGAGTATGCTCATCTTTTGCTTAAAACTTTCAAATATTCTTCATTGTTTACAGGGGCAGTTTTCAAAAATGGTTCTCTGAAAGCCTTAAGGTTCATTGGAAATGTTTGTAGGTCCACATGGTGATGGCAGCAGTTGGTGCAGGAATTTATGCAGATAGAGACAGTACAATTTCTGGCTTCTCACCATATCTATACTTTATCCTTCCATTCTTAACCAGAGTAGTTCTAGGTTTATATATTTTATATATATATAGTGCCATATATCATGGAAGGGAGGAAAAAGGATAGAGGAGGTGGAAGAAAGGAAAAGAACTGACTGCTTTTCCAAAGCCTGAAAGCCATCAGCCTGTATAACATCCAAGATTGGCAACCTTCTTTATGATCTAGGCTCTGACCAGCTCACCAGTCTCATCCCTTAAAATTCTTCTGCCTTTTAATTTATGCTCCATCACATTCATCTAGCCACTTACTTAATAAAAGAAAGATGGGGTTTCACTGTGCTACTGCCCTCAGAAGAATATTTAATTTGAATTAGACCAGTTCTAATTTTGTTTCTTCTCAGACTCATGAATATGCTTTACGTTGCACAGTTGTTTCATAGAATCGAGATACTGAATCGTAATCTTTTCAGTTTTTCATGCTCATTTCCAGGAGGTTGGCTTTTTTCCCTTGCTATTCAAAGCGATCCTATCCCTTTCATCAGTATGGCAGGTGGCCCTATAAAATTGAACAGCTGTGAATCTTTCTAAGAGACCCTTCAGGGATGAGTTGAGAGCCACATTTGACCTGTTTATGTTTGGGAAGTTGTGTGTATGTGTGTGTGTTTTTCTTCAAAATCCCCTTCCCAGATTACTTTAAAAATGGACCATACAACTCTACCCACTAACTATGCAAGTATTTCCCAATCAGGAAACTCAGCTGAGTGGGAAGCTGAATCTAAAATTAAACTAGCTTCCATTTGCTTAAGTGTCATTCTCAATGTAGTATACTTTTCCAAAAAAACATTCATTAATATGCATTTTAAGACTTAATTTAGAAACAGAGTCTGTCATTGATCACCTCCCTGTTTACATTTTAGCAGTCTGCTGAGAGTGCACTGTTAGACTCCCTTACAAGCTGCTTTTCCTTCTCCCTTCTCTCGTTATTAGCCTCAACACCTTCCTCTAGGATCTTTATTAAAAAGATCAAGAAGAGAGGTTTTAGATTTCATAAATATTGCAGCAGTTCCATGCTCTTTGGAGAGTGGCTTCTTTAGATCGAAATGACTTCCTATGGGGCCAGAGAGTGTTTTGAAGCCAACAAGCCAGAAAGAATAAAACTAAAAGCTCTCCTCAATAAACACACCAACACATTAGTGCGTGGGCCAGATAAATCAGTATGATCATGTAAGAGACACTCAGTTCTTTAAAAACTAGATTTTCTACAAAATCCTAAAGTTAAACACACTGGAGTCCCTGACCTATGCAACTCCTGATGACTGGGATAATTTTGTTAAAAAGCTAAAGGGAATTCTGTTAACCTTTAAAAAAAAATTGATTGCCCCGTCATAAGGGCAATCCTCCAATTTCCTCTCATGAGGAAATTTTTCATTGTGCTGATGTCTGTATGTTTTGGAAAAGCTGATTGTTTTTTTGTTTGTTTTTTTTTTTTTAAGTTCACTCAGCCTCAAATATTGTGTGCATATTCTAAGATATTCTATGTGTTTGGTTTCTTGCTAGGAGTGTGAGAAAGGAAGTCATGAATAAGAAGCGATGTAATAAATGGTTAAGAACACTACTATATTGGTAGCTTTTAATTTGTATCTAAGACTTGTAATTGGGCCCATTCAGCTGATTTTTAGTATGTTACAGAGTTAAAAAAATGAATTAAAGTGTGGGAGGCAGGAAGCCTGTTCAAACCATTTGGAGGCCTGGATAACTCTTTTACAAGAAACTGCTACAAATTACTTAACCTTTTGTTCTGTAATATGAAGGTTAAATCTAGGGCTTGAAGTGTGGGGTTGGTGAATGAGACAGAACAGAGAAAAATTTGTATGGAGCTACTTCCCACTTTGTGCTGCAGATCCTATATTTGTAAAGTATGGTTTTTTGAAAACACAAATGGAGAATAGAACAGAAGTGCACCAATGTAGTTAGCTCTTACTCTGATGTTGGGAGAAGAATTAAAAATAGCAAAACAACATCCCAAGTATCACTTCCCCTTTATAGCTTCTACCTCAACCCCTGAGTAAAATAAGCAGAATTTTTTTGGCACCATCACACTTGAAGGAGGCGGGGGGTTGCATATCATCGTCTTAACTGGCCTTCTAGCGGTAAGACCCCCTGATTTGCAGTTACTGTAATACTTGTTGCAATTTAGAATAATTAGAATCACCTGCTTAGCTTTGAAAGCCCACTGATGCCCTGACTCAGCAATTAAATCAGAAATTAGGGGAGAGACCTAGGCAAACCCCCCATGTGATTCTAATGTGTGGCCATGGTGGAGAATCACTGTCCTGACTAATATTTTATAAACACTGAATCCGGGCATTATCCTTAATCCCTACTTTTATCATGGACCCAATCTTTTCTAGCTTTTCATTGGTTTTTGAATGAAATCTAAATTGTGTCCAATCTTTAAGCATGTTTATTATCTCATGATTTTGTAGCACTCTACAGCTCACATTATCTGTTCCAAGCATACAGGTCTTACAACCTACTTATGCTTATCCCAGTCCATCTTGCCCTTACTCTTGATTATCCTTACCTGTATAAATAGCTGTCTCCTGTCTACTTTACGTCATGAAATCCCATTCAACATCAACCACATCTCTGTCCCCTCTCTGATAAATTCCCAGTTGTAGTTTTTACTGTACAAGCTAGCACCAATCTCAAATTGCCTATTTGAATGAAGTACTCATGGAATTTTTTAAGGTAAAGATTTATTGAATGTCCGCAGTATTTCCCTGTATCAGGCCACTTCTGTTCTATAAGAAAGGTTATACTTTGTTAATGAAAAACAAACCAAAAGTCTCAGTAGAACAAATGAGAGTTTGTTTCTAACTCATGGAAACTTTGTTATAGGTTTTCCATGCAGTGACTCAGTAATTCTAGTGTTCTCATTTCATCCCTCTGCCCTCCCAAGACAAAGCCATCATGTTTACTAAAGGGAAAACACTAGTGGTGTCAAACTCCTTAAATGATTTGGTCTGGATGTGACTCATGACATTTCTGGTAAATCAATGCAAGAAATAGTCACATGATCCTGCCTAGCTGCCGGGGGAGAAGGGAAATATAAGCAAGAATGTGTACTCTTGTACAAGAATGTGTAGAGTGAACATAAATATCTCTGCTGCACATTTTCTTTCCTTTTTTTTTTTAAAAAGAAATTATTTGTTTATTTGTTTATTTGATACAGAGAGCTTGCAAAAGGTAGAGTAAAGGGAGAAAGAGAATCTGAAGCAGGCTCCAACCCTATCAGTGCAGAGCTTGATGAAGGGCCCGGTCTCACATATGGTGAGATCACAACCTGAGTCAGAATCAAAAGTTGCATACTTAACCAGTTCAGCCCTCCAGGGGCCCCTTCTGCTGCACATTATCAAATGTGTGAGCTCATCTATCTTTTGCTACAACTGTACAATGTTAAGAGATATATTTTAATCTCTGTTATTTTATAATTAACTATTACTATTATTATTATATTTATAGATGAGGGTAGGTGAAATGACTTCTCTACCATCACCCAACTGGATGTAGGACTCATAATCCATAGACTGTCAGCTCCTTGAAGTAGATGCCACATAGTGTCTTCATTCACAAGTAGATATGATGGTTGTTTTTCTATTTGATTAAAATTGGATGGATTTTACTTAAAATTCAAGTATTTATTGGCATTTATTCTTTATTGTGCCTCAGACATTGCAAGATAGAAAAATAGCAGCTCATGAATGAATGATTATATTTAATTATATTTACTTAGGAGGCCTTCACTACTTGGGATTTGAGTTCCATCAATGAGCATCAGTTAGAGGTTGTAGGTACAGGAAAGACACACGTGGTAGGTGAAGAAGAGAGGATGAGAGTGTTCAAGAAAAGGCACAAAAAGCTGACATTCATACTTGTGTGTAGAGATCATATGGACTATTTCAGCAGTTTTTATATGGCCTTGAAATGTCAGTATGTACCCACTGAGAACTTATTGTCAATTTGCAAGAAAATAAAGCGAACAAAAAACAAAATGCTTTCCAGGTAGAGCTAAAACCCAGAGCTGTGATTCACCAAACCTTAGAATATGTCTCATGGTCGATTATGGAGTGTTTTGCTTGTGGCACTGACTCATCTGTCTGAACAATCAACATGCAGAGGAGACAGAATCAGGGAGGCACTGATTGGATGATCCGGAGTCTTGTCAAAACTCATGATGTGACAGTGGCAAAGGGATCTGAGAATTTTCAGATTTTTCCTGAGTTTACTCTGATGGTGGCTGCCAGGAAGCCAAATTGCTATTGAACTGCTGATCTGTAGCAATGCCCCTGCTCTCAGACAGTGGTGAAAACAATCAAAGTAAGGAAGGCAATCTGCTGTAGAAGAAAGAACATGGGTATTAAACAGCCCACACAACCTTGGCTTGAATCCAGGCTCTTTTATGTTTTAGCTGTGTGAGTTTGGAGAAGTTAACTAACCTCTTTGAACCTTATTTTTTTCTTCCGTAGAATAGGATAACAATATGTATTTTACAATAATTACTAGAGGATCAGAGATAATAAACCTAAAACATTGTTTCTATGTGACATACTTACAAAACTTATTTTTCTTTGAGTCAATAGTTCTAACTGTAAAAATAATATCCCTCTGGGGTGCCTGTGTGTCTCAGTCTGTTGAGCTCAGTCTGTTGAGCATCTGACTTTGGCTCAGATCATGATCTCATGGTTCACGAGTTCTAGCCCTGCGTTAGGCTCTGTGCTGTCAGCACAGGAGCCTGCAGCCTGCCTCAGACTCTGTGTCTCCCTCTCTCTTTGCCCTTACCCCACTCATACCCTGTCTATCTCTCTCTCATAAATAAATAAAATATTAAATAAAATAAAAATAATATCCCTTCTTGATTTGCCAATTGTCAATCATATCTGAGTTGAGAGTAATAGTATCAAGAACTAGTAAATATAAAATGGAATATCTAGTCTAACATAATATTCTAAGATAATTGGGTTGTAAGTCTATAAAACCTATATCAGCAAGGCCTGACATTATTTTTTGATCCTAAGACATCTGTTTTACGTGTTTTATACATATGTATGCCCATCTACTTCTTATGCCTGTAATTCATTGTACACAAACCACAGAATTCCTATGGCTTAACAGCAGACATCTGTATATCTAATCAGGAATTACATATAATCAGGCATTCAGTGACTCAATTTGAGCCAATACTCAATTGTATCTATCTTTTACATTCACTTATTCATTCATTCATTCATTCATTCATTCATTCATTCAATGAATATATAATGAGTGCTAGATAGTATTTTAGGCCCTTGGTATATCTATGTTTCAACAAACAAAACAGACAAAAGTTTCTAAATGTATGGAGATTACAAAGCATTTCAGTGGGGAGAGAAAACTCAGACAATAGATAATAAACATGGTAATAAAAATATTATATGTTAGATGGCAATTGAGCATTGTGAAAAAATAAGGGGGCAAAATATATAAAAAAAGAGAATCGAGAGTGCCCAGGGAATTGTGGTGGAGAGGGTTGACTTCAGAATAAAAGAGAGTTTTCAGGAATCAGCTCCTGAGAAGGGAATACTTCAGCAGTCTCCTGAAAGAAAGAGGACTAGCCATGCAATGTACTAGAAGGAGAGTTCCAGGCTGACGGAACAGCAGGGCTGCCATATTCTCAGCAGAGCAAAGCCTAGTCTGACTAGATGGGATGGGGGGGTGAGGGGGTCAGGCTAGTGTGAGATTATAATGGTAAACCAGGCAAGGTGGCAAATGATAAAGGGCTCAGTGATTGTAAGGAATTTCCCCCACCTATTTATTAGGAAAAGGCAGGTAGATTACAAATACATAAAATGTGACAATGTGATAATAATAATGAAACATTCAAGGAGAATAACACATTGGAAAAAAAATTGTTGAAGAATCAAGCAAATCACACTGTTTTTCATTGTAAACTACAGTATGTTTCATCTTAGAGGAAAAAACTTTAACATGAAAAGGTTAACGCTCCTTGGCAACGACTATACTGGACATTATGTGTTAGGACATTAGACTCAGTCTCTGTGCTTTTGAGAAAGGAAGCTTTATAGTTCTTATACCTACATTTTTAAATGTTAATAATCACTCTACATTTTAGAAAGGGATTCCTAAAGCAGTCTGTTTCTATTGTTTTTAAAATTCTGCTGTGTTTTAAAGTGTATTTCCTCATAGTCAGTACTCAATGGAAATAAGGAACAGCTGGTCAACATCTTGCACATCACAATCTATCATGTGAGTAATAATTATTATTAATTTACCTGGAGGATGTCTCTTTTCCAAGATAAAATATACTATTCCTTTAATCTACTCTCATAAATCATCTTTTGTATCATTTTAATTCTTTGGGATTACAATTGCTGTCTAAATGTAATATTTTCTACCTGATTAATACTAAATTTCTTCTAATTTACACCAAATCAGATTAAAAATTATTCTCATAAAGAATGATCTGATAAATTATATGATAAACTTATGCTAAAGTTTCTGGCTACTGGGGAAAGAAAATTTTGAGCCTGTTTTCAGTATTGCCTAAGTGTTACAGAAGATAGATTAATTCTTATAACTTATCTCGTATTAAGATAGTCAAAGACACACGATATGTGTTGGTTATTTTTACTGTGTCATTAACTAATAAATGGAAAAATTCATAAATGCAACATAAAAGAGCTTAACTATAAGTTCATTAGTCTCTCATCTAATCTCTGGGACAAAGAAGGTATTAGAAATTCATGAAGGGGTGCCTGGGTGGCTCAGTTGGTTAAGCATCTGACTTGATTTTGGCTCAGGTCATGAACTCAAGATTTGTGAGATCAAGCTCTGAGCCAGGATTTGTGCTGAGCATGCAGCCTTCTTGAGATTCTCTCTCTCCCCCTCTCCCTCTCACTACTCTTCCTCCACTCTCTTTCTCTTTCTGTATCTCTAAAAATAAAGAAATAAACTTAAAAGAAAGAGAAATTCATGGAGAAGGAATTATAATGCTTTCAGGTACTCCTTATGGTACAGGTACTTGAGAGAAAAGAGACCTCAGAAGATATACATAGATCAAGCCACATATCATTCTTTTTTAAAAAAAAAAAATTAAATGTTTATTTATTTTTGAGGGAGAGAGAAACAGTGCAAATGGAAGAGGGGCAGAGAGAAAGGGAGTCACAGATCCTAAGCAGGCTGCAGGCTCTGTGCTGTCAGCGGGGCATAAACTCATGGACTATGAGATCATGACCTGAGCCAAAGTGGATGCTTAACCAACTGAGCCACCCAGGCACCCCAAGTCACCTATCATTCTTGAGCAAAGTGTTATGTACTGGTTACCAATCCCAGGGGAGGACTGATATTTACAAAAGAGTCATGGAGGATAACAAAGATCATCACTATGCCAACCACTAGGGACAGGTAGATATCCAAATACTTCCAAATACTTCCAAGATGACCATTGCATCTTGGTTTTCCAATCACTGAGGAAAACACAACACTGTTAGGCATTGGATGGAACAGTGCTTTACTCAAATAGAGAAAAATCAGCATTAAGAGTGCACATCAATGCCCCATTGTCAGTGTGTTTCCACATTCATTCTTCTCATGCTGGGGTGTAAGGAACTCTGTCCTCACTCCATGGAGGACAGATATAGCAGTGAGATTGGGCAGGTGTTCTGTGATGCACACACTGTAAATGAAACAAAAGAGCACACGCTGAGTATGAAAGAAAGAAGAATATTCCCACACAAGATGATAAGCCCAGCACAGCTGTGAGAATTCTTTGTACTGGGAAAGGAAGTGTTTCAGGCTCAACGCTAATTCTTTCTAAAAAAATAATCATGGAAGAGAATTGGCTAATGTTAACAATGCAGTTTGGGTTTTGATTTTTCAGTTTGTTATTGGTTTGTGACACCCCTCCCCCTGCAAAATTTGGGGGGCCTAAAACAATTATTATGTATTTGTTTACAAATTTTCAATTTGATAAGGGCTCAGTGGGGCACCCAGTACATTCCAGTTCCCAACTCATTTTGTGGGGTTCCTAAGAAAAGAGAACCAACACTAAGGAATTGACTATACCATTTTTTAAATCCAAAGTAGAATACTTCTGTGTGAATACTGTTAATAACTGAGCTGAGAAAACCAGGACAGCCCTTTGAAAACTGGGACCTATATTCACCCTGTCTATAAAGGACCATGACATATGGGGTGGGAGGGAGAAGTACCATTTCAGTTAGGTGTCTGTGACTTTCAATACAAAGCTTTCTGGTAAACTGAACTGGGACGTTTGACCAGAGCACAAATATGCTTTTCTCTCCAAATCACCACTGACCTCCAAATCCAAAAAGTTCAGAGCACATAATTGGTGGTGGTGGGGTGTGGGGTGGATTTAATTCAGCTTTCAAGCAGGCCCTGGCTCCCTTATTGATAGGAGACATGAGACAGAAGGACAGACAAAGAAGTTCCTGTGCTTATCTAAGAAAATATTCCTGGCCTAGCTTATCCCTCTGCCACACTACCATATGGAGAGAGAGAGAGAGAGAGAGAGAGAGAGAGAGAGAGAGAGAGAGAGAGAGAGAGAGAGAGAGAGATTCCTCTGAGAGCACTAAATTGGAATTATGCAAATCCAGGTATGTCTGATTTATTCTGTCTACCATATGGAGGGTTGAGTTTTTGTTTTCTCTGAGAATTGATCTCATTCTTTCCTATTTGTAGTAAGAAAGGGAAGGAAAACATATTGAGGAGTAAAATCTAATGACACTTGGTTTAGGAGTCCCCCTGCCAACTCAATCCTTATATTTCCTGGTTATATAAGCTGTACACACACACACACACACACACACACACACACACACACACACACACACACACCCCAATATATAGTATAGTATATATAGTATCTCTCTCTCGTGTACATACATAATTTCATTTTTTCTTACTTGATTATAATCTAAACTTCTGTGAATTACAACCAAGAATAAAGATAGTAAACCAGCCTAGTATCTTTTCCCCCCAGAGAGAGTGATGGAAGAGAAGATTTATCTTCCTTGCTCCATTCCCTTATTTTTCAGTGCTTTCTGTTGGCTTACTGGACCAAATAGCTAAGATTCTGAAGATCCAAACATGAGCTGCCTCTGTTGGCAGATGATATTAATAGAGTTATTAAAGAAAGGAAAACAAACCACAAGTGACTCAACAATAGAGAACAAACTGAGGGTTTATGGAGAGAGGTGGATGGGGGAATGGGCTAGATGGGTGATGGGTATTAAGGAGGGCACTTGATGTGATGAGCACTGGGGAATATATGTATGTGATGAATCACTGAATTCCACTCCTGAAACCAATATTGTACTGTTTATTAACTAAAATTTAAATTTAAAAAACCCACCAGAGTTCCAGATAAGTTTTATTCTAGGAGCTGTGAAACTTGGCATTATATTTACAGATGCTCTTGTTTATCTGTGAACTAGACTCATCCAAAGGATGAACTAGGTTTTAGAATTGGTAAGAATAATAACTGAAACCTGGTTGAAATTAATTTTACTTTATCTTTACCATCAAAGTGATTTAGTGAGTCATGCCAAACACAAGGTCAAGTAACATATTTCCAGGTAATAAGATGCATCTCTCAGCTCATTTCTTGATTCTCATACCAGTTGTTAATAAGGGAGGAATCTGTCAGATCAGAACAACCTAACACTATAGATTAAGCCTATTTTAGCTTGTGGTAAGGATATGCCAACCCTTAAGGTTCTGCCTCATCACCATGCAAGGAATGTATTGTTATGTCAGTTACGTACATCTGTAATTTCTTTCTTTTTCTATATTTACTTAATTATCCATATTTATTTCTTAATATCCATTAACTGTATTTAAGTTTTCAGGGAAGCTAGCTGGGCACAGCCACAATCCACTCAGATGTTATCACCTAAAAACTTGACTTAGCAGCTTATTATAACTAGTATTAACAAAACCTATCTCCTGAAGATTCACTAGCTATTTTATTTCTCATCTCAAACTATGGCCAGTAATGTTGCCCAAGATCATCAGAGAGGGTTTTGTAAAGAGCATCACATAAATCTTGTGTTAAAAAATATAGCTACAAAATAAGGGTCTCAAACCCTCTTTTCATTATTTATTCCTAAAAGGGAAATTAAGATCCATGCCATAACATTTCCCTTCTATTATTGTCAAAGCCATGTTAACTTCCAAAATTAAATCTCTTCTCCTTGGAAGAAAGGAGTTTGTATATCATTTCTTCTTTATTTTCTTGTGCTTATTCTCAGCCAGAGAAATCCTATACAGGTGCTTGATTGCTTTCTGGTTTCTGCCAGCAAATGTAGCCTGAATTATTTCTCTTGGAAAAGGTAGGGATACATAAGAATCCTCAGAGTTCTATTAATCTAGTCTCAAATACCTTCCATTGCCAATTTTCAGTAAAGGTGTTTATAGGAAAATATCAGAGCACAACTATAACACAACTCAACTGTAGCACTTAGAAAATCATACAATTTCTTGCTAATTATAACATTATATAATCTGAGCACTAACGCCCCTATTCAGTGTTATATGTACATATATTTCAAGAACCCATCTCATATAATGAAAGTCTGCAATCTTGTTTCCTGCCATAAGCCAAAGTAGGAAGTGTACAGCCTTTTAGAAGATACTAGTGGAGGGTTTGAGATATGGGGACGTAATGAAGAAAATAGTCATAGAAAGAAGCTCTTGGCTTCAGCTTCAACATATGTGTTAACCCATGGCGGTTGTTTAGAATTTATCTGTGGGATGAAGCTCACCTTTAAATAACACTGTTACCACTTGAGGCATAATATAGGTTTCTTATCATAGTGTATTTCCCTCCCATTCTATACAACATTGTTGTCGTTCATTTTACTTATTCATATGCTATAATTACTATTTAAAAAATGTTTATATATTGGGGCACCCGGGTGGCTTAGTCGGTTAAGCGTCCGACTTTCGCTCAGGTCATGATCTCACGGTTCGTGGGTTTGAGCCCCGCGTCGGGCTCTGTGCTGACTGCCAGCTCAGAGCCTGAAGCCTGTTTCAGAGTCTGCGTTTCCCTCTCTCTCTCTGACCCTCCCCTGCTCACGCTGTCTCTCTGTCTCTCCTAGAAATAAATAAAACATTTAAAAAAAAAATAAAAAATGTTTATATATTTATTTTGAGTGAGATAAAGCATGAGTGGGGGAGGGGGAGAGAGAGAAAGAGACAGAGGGGGAGAAAGAAAGAGACAGAGAGAGAGAGAGAGAGAGAGAGAGAGAGATTGAGAATCCAAAGCAGGCTCTTTGCTGTCAGTGTACAGATCCCGACCTGGGACTCTATTCCAGGAACTGTGAGCTCATCACCTGAGCCGAAATCAAGAGTCATACCCTTAACCTCCTGAGTCACCCAGGTGCCCCTATAATTACTATTTTTAAACACGGTCTTCTTTTAGATCAACTAAGAATAAGAAAAACAATATATTTTACTTTATATTTATTTACTCCTTTTCTGACGTTCCTCCTTTCTTTATGTAGATCTGAATTTCTGACCTATATTGTTTCCCTTCTTTAAATTTAGCATTTTTTGAAGGATACTACTGCTGGCACTGAATTCCCTGTGGTGTTTTTTTTTTTTTTTTTGAGATAGTTTTTATTTCTGCTTCCCTTTGGTAAGCATAATTATACCAGATACAGAATTCTAGGTTGGTGGTTGTTTTTCCCTTTTTTTTTTTTTTTTTGTTTTTAACACTACTTAGTTCACTCCACTCTCTTCTTGTTTGCATGGTTTCCAATGAGAAATTCACTGTTCTTACAGAGCCAAGGCATTCTTTTTTTCCTCTTTGGCATCCTTCAGGATTTTATCTTTGTTTGGACCTTCTGAAGTTTAAAGATGATATGTTTAGGTATAGTTTTTGTTTGTTTGCTTTGTCTTTATTTTTTTGAATTCTTAAAAAATTTTGCTTGGCATGTTTCACATTTCCTGATTTTGTAGTTCGGTGTCTGTCATCATGTTTAGAAAGTTCTCCATCATTATTTTATTTTATTTTTTAAAATTTGTAATGTTTTATTTATTTCTGAGAGAGAGAGAGAGAGAGAGAGAGAGAGCGTGAGCAGAGGAGGATCAGAGAGAGGGAAACACAGAATCTGAAGCAGACTCCAGGCTCTGAGCTGTCAGCACAGAGCCCTATGTGGGGCTTGAACCCACGAACTGAGAGATCATGACCTGAGCCAAAGTCAGACGCTTAACCTGAGCCCCTAGGCGCCCCTTCCATCATTATTTTAAATAATTCTTCTGTTCTGTTTTCTTTTTATTTTATATTTGGTAGTCTATTGATGCTCATGTTAATACATTTGAAAAATTTCCATAGCAATTCCTGAAGTTTCTTTTTTTTTTTTTTTTAATTTGTTTTTCTCTTTGCCTTTGGATTGTGGAGATCTCTAGTGGTACATGTTCAAACTCACAAATTCTTTCATCAGCCACACCCAGTCCACCGAGGAGCCTGTCAAAGACATTCTTTCTGTTATAGTGGTTTTGATCGCCAACATTTGCTTTCTATTGTTCGTAGAATTTCTGTCCTTCCACTTAGGTTACCCACTTTTTTCTTACATGTTGTCCATTGTTTCCCTTAGAGCCCTTAGCCTTTTAATCATACTTCCAACGTCCTTGTCATTGTCTCCTCACACTGTGTTTTTCCCTGCCTTTTTGAATATCTTGTAATGTTGTTGTTGTTGAAAACCAGACTGTATTGGGTAATAAGAATTTAGGTGAATAGGGCTTTAGTGTGAAGCTTTATGTTCATCTGGCTGAAAGTTGGGCTTTTAAAAATGTTTCCTGGGGGTGCCTGGGTGGCTCAGTAGGCTAAGCATCTATCTTTGGCTCAGGTCATGATCTCACGTCTTGCGTTTGAGCCCCGCGTTGGGCTCTGTGCTGACAGCCAACTCAGAGCCTGGAGACTGTTTCAGATTCTGTGACTCCCTCTCTCTGTGACTCTCCCCTGCTCACTCTCTCTCTCTCTCTTTCTCTCTCAGAAATAAATTGAAAAAACATTAAAAATTTTTTAAAAATGTTTCCTGTAGCAGTAGGCATCAGCTTCTAATGTCCTCATTTTTGCTTCTCTTTTGAATCTGGGTTTCCCTAAGACCTTCCCTAAAGGTTTTTCCTAAAACATTTCAAACAGAGTCTGGTTTGCTGCTCTTCTGTGATCTACTGTATTTAAGCCTGTGGGTGTATGGTGGTAAGGGATGGAGAAGGCAAATATTCTGTAATCTTATGATAAATCTGTGTTTCTGGGCTGTGACTTTTAATTGTTTCTGGTGGCATAGATTCCCCCCTTCACCTCACTCAGATGAGACAGGAAGGCCAGTTTTAAAGCTGGAATGAGAGAGCCATTCTCACAGCCACATTAAGCCTCTGGTAAGGTTTATTTCTCTGGAGAATAGGTCTGTGTTATGGAGATTCCTCTGGGCTTATTTCACAATGATCACACTTGCCCTCCCCTTGCAAGAGCCATAAAAGAATCTTTACAATCTTTATCATGAGAACTTTGTGAAGTCCCTGGAGATAAAGTACATGAAAAAGTGGGATCCCTTCTAAGACTAAGGGCCCCCAGGAGTTTCTCATTTTCAAGCTAATCCATAGTCAGCCTTCATCAATTTCTGAAAATTACCATTTAAATTGTCTACAGTCTAGAGTTCCCAGCAGGTTCTCTTCCAGATAAAAAGATCTTATCTCCCATCTAGGATTCCAGATTTCAAGATGGCCTTGAGACCTCAGTACTTTGATGGGTCCAAGCAAAGACACTGATTGTGTCATTGTTATTGTTTCTCCTCTTAGACATCATCGTCGTTGTAGTTGTCTTCTTCTTCTTCTTCTTCTTCTTCTTCTTCTTCTTCTTCTTCTTCTTCAGGATGAGTGACAACTTCTAACCTCTGGAAGGAGAGCTGAAACATAGAAGGAGCAGAAACTAGAAGTCTGGGCTGGGATTTAAACCTTGGAAGTTTAGATTTTTCCCTTATGCAATGCTTAATTATTTAAGAGAAAAATTCCATCATTAGTAAGACATGTTTTTCCAGTTAAATTTATTTAAGCAACATTTCCTCATATTTTTAGTTTTTTTCCCTCTTTGTTCCATAGTTACATCAGAATCACATATATAGTTCTATCAGATAAAGTGGGGACCTAGATGTAACAAGACTGAAATGGGCAAACAGTGGCTGATTTTAACATTATAGTTGAGGTTCTTTTATTTGCAAACCTGAGACATTGTAGAATCTATTTTGCCGTGGTTCAAGTTGCTCTAGTAAACACTTCAGACACAAACAGTCAAGTACTTAAAGGAAAGGTGAATGGGATAAACAGAAAAAAATGAGAGCCGGTAGGACAGGGCTGGCCATTTACATGGGTCATTAAAGGAAGACACAATTTGACTATATCACTCCCTGGAGAGCTTCTTGGTGTGGGTTTATGAACTCTGGGAGAAGGGCCAAGTTAGTTCTAATTATATTTAGTTTAACACAGCAATTTAAATGCCTAATCTTTTTCAGTTCTTTTTGTCTTCCTCTCTCTCTCTCTTTAAGTTTGAAGTGAGCTCATTTTTATTCTTTGACCTATCTACAGTGTTTGCTAAATGGTTTAATCAGCCATCACTTCTCTAGCTTTCCTGAAAAAATAATTAAGAGATTAGAATCTATTCATCCTTATACTTTGAAAGCAAATGATATTATAATAAAATATTAAAATAAAAACATGTTGCAACAAATATAAGCCCACCATTATTTCTGCTTGTATGTTTTTTTTTTTTTTTTTTTGCCTTTTAGGTGACTTGCCTCCCGTTAAGTAAATTTTATTTTTAATTTATTTAAAAAATTGTTTTAAGTTTATTTACTTTGAGAGACAGAGCAGAGGAGGGACAGAGAGAGAAGGAGATAATCCCAGGCAGTACAGAGCCTGATGTGGGGCTTGAACTCACGAACCGTGAGATTATGACCTAAGCTGAAACCAAAAGTCAGAAGTTTAACCAACTAAGCCACCCAGGAGCCCTTAAGTAAATTTTAAAAAATCAGAAAAGAAAAGAGAATAAAATAATTTGGGTTTTGGAGTTAAGGGAAACATCCTTTTCTCTATGACTATTTAGTTTCGGAGTATTTCTCCTCTTTTGCTCTCTCTCTACAATGAATATTTATTTTACCAGCTCTTTTTTTCTTTTCTCAAGATGATAAATGAGAGGCTTTTTGCTTTGATGTTGCCTTATAAAGTGGTACATACATGCTTTCTTATGTATAATACTATATATAGTTCAGTAGTTCTTAACTTTTTGGGGGGGGCGGTCACAGATTCCTCTGAGAAAATAATAAAACCTGGGGAATCTTTTCACAGAAAAATGCACATATACATACAGTTTGCATATACAGTTAACTTCAAGAGATTTACAGATTCCCTAAAGGCATAATAAAGGCTTCTGTCTTATCTTAAGTTGAAAACACTCGACACCTCTTTACCTCTCACAAGTCGCTTTGTTATGTGACACAGCCAGCCTGCCTTCTGGAAGAAGTATCTTGTACTGTATTTGGCCCACTCTGTAATAGAAACATATTTTCTGGCTGATTCAACAATCTATTTAATCTTACGTGACACTGTTCTTTACCTATGGGCTTTATAAGGAAGACAATAAGGTTTGTTGAGAATGGACCCACTGTGTGTAATAAGAACAGCATTGCATTTACTGAGATAATGATCAATATAATAAGTTATAAAGGAAACCCAAGTAGTCTCCTATTCTCCTGTTCTAAGGGACTAATTGTAATGCTTCATCAGCATGACTAAGGAATTGGCCTTCCTATAACTGGGATCCATTGTTCTCCTTTTATGTGACCTTATTTCACTGGGTGTTTGCTTTATAACCTTATTATCAGATCTCAAATTTTGCTTATAAATTTGTGCAAAATATAGACTTTGACAGCTGAGAACTGATTTTTGCAGAAGACGGCTTCCTTCTAATATTCTCTGCAATATTTTGATGGTAGCAGTGTGAAGTTCTGCCCCTACATCTTTTTAACTTGAGTTCACAGAGTTGCTATTACTGCTCTTTGAATAATTATTAGCTATAGAACAAGGCATTCAGACAAGGCATCACTGTCAAGAGCAGTGGGGAGGTATGGGCCTGTCTCTGCTGGTGTGAGGATGGTTAAGAAGAAGCTGTTCCATTTCAGTGGACAAACACCAACCACATGAGCTACAGTTGAGCTTACTAAATGTTCATGGTTTGTATTTTTAAAATCTGTGAATATGCATATATACTTCTAGCATATGTCTCAATGTGTATGTATTTGTAGTATGTGTATATGATTGTAGTCAAAGCTCTAGTCAGTTCTCTCAAGTTTGTGCAAATTCTGCTGTGATTTGAAAAATGGTTTGATGAAGACATCCACGATTTGTAAGAGGGACAATAATAAGCATGTGATTAACATGAACTAATTAAACTAAAATGTCCTAGGCTATTCTTTGCTAGACCATTATTCAATGATGTAAGGGAAATGTCATAATGCTGTTTTAATGTGGAATAGATTTATATCAAGAAAAAGAATATTAAAGCTCTCTTTATATTCTCATGCCCCTTGTACAGTTTCTCTGTACCAAGAGATGATATAGTGATTACATAATGCTAAGAATATAGGATTTGAATTAAAAAAACAAAAACTGAAAAACTAAGAGTATAGTCCCAGGCCTACCACCTATTTCCTGTGAGACTTTTATTTCTCTCAAGATAAAATCCTGTGAAGAGGAATAGTAACAGGACTTACCCTATTGGGTTGGTGGGAATTAACAGATACAATGAATGTGAAGTGATTTGCAGAGTTCTGGCATATTATATATACTTAATATTAAGATAGGCTATTATTGTCGATGCTGCATTGCCTGCTTAGTTGGTAATTTTCTTCGAGGACTATTAACTGGGTTGGAGCTTCTGGATGTGAGGGACAGTTAACCTCCATAGTATAAACTCACTCTGTAAAAGGTTCAGCCCAACGTCTTCATTTTCTTTTTTATTTCTATGAGAAATAGCTACTTTTGCATTTTTTGGGTGTGTGTATGTGTGTGTGTGTTTGTTTTGGGAGGTATCGTATTCACTTAAGATCTCTCTCCAATGTGTATAGCAGTCTTTACTATTTTGGTAACTATTTTCTTTGCTTGCCTTGTTAATTAAAGCAGTTTCCTGCTTAGTAATGCATATTTTACCTTGAACCTTAATTCCTTCTGCTATTGTCTCTGAAATGGATCCAATTCCCAGAGATCCTTGTCAGGATAGGTTGTCGACAAACCATAAGATAACCAGGTGACTTAGTGACTGTATTCTTGCTATGCTTACAGAATTAGAGCTTGCATATATTTTTCTGCACTTTTTTAAACAGTTATCCATATTACCCAGTTTGTTGATATTTTTATCAAAGCCCTCCAAAGACATAAGCTTAGATAGGATGATGTGTTAATGTTATTAATTCTATTCCAGTTATCTGGCTAAATTTTCTAAACAGTTTTGCTTCAAGGATGGAGACCACATTAAACCTACTTTTGAAGCATAAATATTAATATATTCTGTGGTGTGTGCTTGTACAAACTTAGTGAAGTATCAGATAAAGACCAGAATATTTCTGGTTCTCTTAGAATTTATTTTTAAGGCCAGAAAACTCTCCAAACTGTCCTACTAAGGCATGAGCTTCTGTGTTTATTTTTAGGGTATCTACCTTTGCTCTGATATTCACCCTATACCTTTCTTGTAACATCACCACCCTGTTCAGTCTACGTTATCAGTTTCAACTAAAATGATTTTCCTTACAATTCGATGTTTTCCAAGTCCCAGTTACAAAATCTCATCTAATTCTCCTTTTCTTTGTATCATGAAATGTAAAACTTTTTTCTGTATGATATGATTAGGCTATATTTTTCTATTTAATTTCATTTTAGTTTATCTCTAAAGGATATTTAAACATTGATTTAAGAAATACAATATTTGTTACTTCTTTATAAATGACACCATCCTGGCATTTTATTCATCATTCTACTCAATATCTGCATCTTTCATGAGTTCTTTCTTGCATATAAATTAATTAATTTTCTTAAACTTTCAAGGAAAATACTGCCTCCCCAATTTTATAGATGGATGAATTGGGGAAACAGAGAAGTATAATGCTTTCCCATGGCATTAGACAGACTAAATGTTTAGAACAGAGATTCACACTCAGGGCTACTAATCTTTGCTCGTTCTACTAGACAGCACTAAACTCATAAAAGTAAGATTTATGTGACTAGAACTCAAGTCTACAAAGTCTCAAAGGAAATGGTTGACTTTGAACATGCACTTACATTAAAATCTGCCTCTCCTATCACTGTTACTGCATCCTGGGAGAATGCCTTTTATATGCCCAGGCACATAACAATATGGTTTCTAAATGATAGTAATGTTAAAAATAACATTTGCCAGCAGTGTCATTCCAGGAACTAATCTACGGTGTAGGGGAAATCTCTTCAGTTTGATGCTTTCTCTGCTGTGAAGAGAAAGTGCAGGGTTTAATATATCATGATGTCTCTTTTATTCATTTCTTTCAACCTTTGGTTTAGCGCTTATAAATTACCTATTAGATTTGCAAGTGATGCCTTACTTGGTCATCAAATTGGGTAGCATGGTCTGGGAGCCTGCTGAAAGATTTTATGCAAGTTTTACATGCTGAAGAGTTCTGGTTGTAGATGTCTTTATGTATACATAAACCTTACAACCTGGCATCCTTACAGCACTGAGATTTCAGATAAAGGGCTAATTCATATGTTGTGCACTGTGTTACCAAGGTTGTATTTTATATAGCGACTAATTTTGGTTGGCATAGACTTTTGAAGACATAAGATAACAATTTTACAATAAATGGTCTATTAGGGATCTTCAGAGAAACAGGACCAATTATAAATATGGGGGAAATGACAGGGAGGGAGAAATATTAATTTTAAGGAATTGGCTTATGTGATTGTGGTGGTTGGCAAATCCAAACTCTGTAGTGCAAACATGCAGGCTGGAGACCCAGGGAGAGTCTGAAGGCAGCGTGGAGCAGAGTCTTTCTTACTTCCAGGGACCTCAGTCTTTTTCTTGAAATTGAAGCCCTTCAATTAATTGGATGAGACCCATCCATATTATAGGGGACAATCTGATTTATTCAAAGTGTACTGATTTATATGTTAATCACATTTCAAAATTTTCTTCTTAGCAACATCTAAACTTATTTGATCAGACATTTGGGCACCCTAGCCTAGCAAGTAAGTACATAAAATTAACCATTACAACTGGATTCCAACTTCTTATGTTGATTTTTTTCTGAAAAATTGGTGTCATCTAATTCCAAAGATATTGGCCTCTGAAAATTTCAAAGCCTTGTGTGTTGCATACACAAATTAATACAATTTAGTATAAAATTAGTCTTTTTGACTTTAGAATTAATTTCTTTACAGCAATGAAATCTGCACTTAAATTTTGGGGAACTAGTGATCACTATAACATAATTGAGACTTCTTGAGTGCCTGGGTTGCTGAGTTGGTTAAGCATCTGACTATTGATTTTGGCTCAGATTATGATCTCACAGTCATAAGATTGAGCTCTGTGTCAGGCACTGAGTGTGAAGCCTGCTTAAGATTCTATCTCCTTCTTCCCCTTGCCTTCTCTCTCTCTCTCAAAAAAAAACAAAACAAACAAAAAAAAAACAAACCAGAAACTTCTTGAACTTTTGTTAGTATTATTATTAATTATATCATGGTTCAAAACTTGATTGATATCTTGCCATAGCTTTAAGAAAGGCCAGTGGTCTTTGTTTAGGATGATTTAATATTTCATGATATTTCTGGCAATTTTAACCTGAATTTTCATTTAAAATATTCTCATTTGAGATGATTTTAATGAAACTACCATCATTTTTGTGTATTTGGAATAATATTCATTATGTTCCTAGGTATTTAATTTTTATTTTATTCTCCTCTGGCTGGCAGACATTCAATAAATATAGCTCCCTACTTTCCTTAAGAGTATGAATTGAAATGCTATTAACAATGTATCTTAACATGTACAAGAATATTTAACTGAATAATATTTTAAACTGTTCTTATTGGTCCTATGTTTAAATTCTTCTAATTTTTAACATGTTTTAATGAAATCACAACACCAGATCCTTGGGAAAAGAAGCCTCTGTCACCACCCCATGACCATTGATTTTATTATGTCAAAATGAGCCATGACAGGCTAAGTATTGCTGTATATAAAACAACTACAAAATCTCAGTGGCTTAATAAACCAAGAGTTTGTTTCTTGCTTATCTACATTTCAAATATAGGAGTTCTATTCATCATAGTTATTCAGTACCCTAGGAAAACTGAGACTCAGTTTACGTGTAGACACATAACCATTGTGCCAGGAGATAAAACAAACAACATTTAAAGTGAGTTGTATATGATGCTTCTTCAAGCTTCCACCAGAGGTGAACTGCACTCCTTCTGCTCATATTTTGGTAACCAAAGCAAGTTTCAGGGCCGTGTGTCCTACTGCAAAATAGGTGAGGAAGTATAATTCTACTCTGAACATGGAAGGAGGGGAACTGGAATATGGCCAGTCTTGTGACCATAATAAGCCACTGTTTCAGGTATGATTTTGTATTAGGAATGATTCAGCTTTCCATGTCTAGGAGTGGCTCATAAAGGCATTCAGTTACTTCACAGAAGAGTGAATAGGTAGGAAGTCTCTGAGTTGGTGTGGGAGCACAAAACTGTTATAAACAATCAGGTATTTTTCATATTTTTGTCCTACTAATTTCAGAATTGTGGACTTTTGTTCTTAGCTTGGCTACTTTGTGGTTTCAGGAAGACTTCCACAACTATAAACATGATATCTTCACACATCTGGCTCCCAATCACAAAAGAAGGAACATATCATCTTCCTTGATCTCTGTCTCCATTTAGTTAGGAGAATAATCCTCCCTGGAAGAACCAGGTCTGCTTTCCTAGCAGACTTTCCCTTATTTTTCAGAACCACGTCAATTGGCAATCCTGAGCTGCAAGTAAAGCTGGTAGAGTGAGCATCCAAAAGAGGACAGAGTAACTGTAACTTGTTTAGAAGACCATCATGGCTTACCATCTTTCTTGTTCAAGGTGCAGGGGGCATCTTGTCCCTGGAGCAAAATTGTAGCTCTGTTATTTAAAAAGAAGAGAAAATGGCTATAGAGAGAACACAAGATTACCTTTCACAGAAATTAAATGAAAAAAAAAATCCTTCATCATTTAATAGGGAGATAATAATTTGAGGTAAATTGTAAGCAAGACAGATTGTCATGTAATCTAAAGTGGTTAAAAAGTGATGAGAGAGTCCACTAGGGTGCTCGGCCAAGCAGTGAGGTAGCATCATTTGAGCCGATCTTTGAGAAACTGGTAGCATTTCAATGACAGAAAGAGCATTGCAGGTGGAAGACACTGAAGGCAAACAGCCAGGAAAATGATGATGCTGGGATGTGAGAGTGGGATTAAATGTAGAATCATTAATGTCAGACAAGAGCTTGGGCTCTTTAAGGAGCCTTTCAGATTTGAAGCCTTGCGATGTGGTGGTTAAGAACAGTTGCTCTAGACTTAGCCAATCTCAGTTCAATCTGAGTTCTACCACCAGCTCTTTGTGAAATGGTGAGTATACTCCCTAACTTCTTTCAGTCTCCATTTCATCATCTGTAATAATAAGGAATAATAAAAACTATCTATATTAGTTAGGGTATGCTAAACAGCTGAAATAAATAGATGCAAAAATATAATGGCTGAAATAAAATGCAGTTTTATGTTTTACTCCTATAACAGCCCCAAGCAGGCTCTGCTTTATGCAGTCATTCACAAGCACAAGTGAAAGCAACTTTGCCATCTTCCCCAGTACTTAGCATAGTGCCTAAGTATTCAGAGTGCCTCAATAATCAAGAAATGTTAATAGTTAATGTTAGCCATAATTCTGGCTAAGAGACCAAGGGAAGGAACTTAGAAGAGATTTGAAATAAATGTAATGCTTCTTAAAAATAAAAGAACATGTTATGTACTTATTTTGAATAGAAAAATGAGACAATTTGAACTGAAATAAGGGTTATTCTGGCAAATGCAGGTAGGGTGTTCGTGTGGGGGAATGATGGTTGTAGGATGACAGTCAGCTAGAAGACTGTTATAATGACATTGACAAGAAGTTACAGGATCAGAAGGAGGATGGGGAAGAAGTAGAAGAGCTAATAGAGCCCACTGTTGGGGAGCCTGGGTGGCTCAGTCAATTAAGCGTGTGACTTTGGCCCGGGTCATGATCTCACAGTTCATGGGTTCAAGCCCTGCGTCAGGCTTCTTGCTGACATCTTGGAGCCTGAAGCCTGCTTTGGATTCTGTGTCTCCCTCTCCCTCCACCCCTCTGCCACTCTCTCTCTCTCTCTCAAAAATAAATAAATATTAAAAAAAATTAAAAACAATAGATTCCACTCTCTGAAGGTTTGGAGAGTTTGTCTTATTATTTCTAGATGTCCTAAATTCAAATATACGTTTGGTGGCTACATTTGCCACTGGCAAAATCAAAGTACAGTAAAACCTTGGATTGTGAGTAACTTGTTCTGTGAATGTTCCACAAGACAAGCAAACATTTCTAATAACTTTAACTTGATAATGGAGTGATGTCTTGCAATATGAGTAGTATGTGATGCCAAACTTTACATGTTCAAAACTGGGCCAGTGGCTCTTGAAATTTGCTTTGATATACAAGTGCTTTGGATTACAAGCATGTTTCTAGAAGGAATTATGTTTGCAAACCAGGGTTTTACTGTATTTCTCTTATAATCTCAAAATAATTTTTGATGATATTTGGATTTGATGGCAAAAGATAGAATTAGAAGGGACCACAGGAGATCCCCTCAACATTAAATATGTGATTACTTATCTGTAAATCAAGCTAAAGTGATCTTGTATTAATTTTCTCTTGTTGAAGGACAGCTTGCAATTTCTTTTGTATTTTCTCCAAATGTATACCTTCAAATGATTGATATATTTATTAATTCTCTGATCAGATTTTATTTTTGTCCTCCTGATTTTTTTTGGTTTTGTTTTGTTTTACATTTTTCTTGTTAGGTTAATTAATCCTAATTTTCTCTTATTCTAACACACACAAAAAATGCCCAAAGCTACATATTAAACTATAAATATCCCAGAATTATGTCAGTCAATTTGCTTAGCCTTTGCCAAAAATAAAATTACAAAAATATTTATTAGAGTTTCTCATTGATAGTATTGTTTCTGTGGTCATACTTGTAATGATTAAAAATTCACTGTACTCTTCACCCAGTTTGATCCTTGATGTAACTCTCTGTGGAAACATTAATTTCAAGGACATAAAATTATCTTATTGTTATTAATACAAAGCCAAAATATACCCTATCTTTTGTCATTGGTAGATTGAGTCCTTTTAGCCCATGCAAGTTTTTCGCTATTAAACCTGTGTGCTGGTGAGTCTTCAGTCTCATGATTCTGCTTCACTCCTGTGAACTGACCTTGTCTTGGGCTGTTTCTGTGGAAGACTTCCAATGTACTTACAGGAGACTGAATTAAACATCTCAAATTGAATTGAAATCTAGAATAGTTGGGGAGCATAGTGGTTAAACCATACATTCCTCTAATAGGACAAGCTCATGTCATTGTTTAGACCAGTGCTTCTCAAACTTTAATGTGTGTGTTGGGGGTGATGGACAAAGGACCAGTAAGACTGAGATTCTGAATGATGATATAACTGGTCCATGGTCCACAGTGGGAGTAGTATGTAGTCCTACTATCTTGGCCTAAAGGCTACAAAACTGATGTATATTCTACTGGGGAAAGCTGTGTTGGGGACTCTGAAGCTCAGTGTGTCTTAAAGGAACATTTCTGATATAATTTTTTTATAGTACATTACTTTAAATTTTTTTTTAATGTTTTTATTTATTTTTAGGAGAGAGAGAGAGACAGCGTGAGCAGGGGAGGGTCAGAAAGATAGGGAGTCACAGACTGAAACAGGCTCCAGGCTCTGAGCTGGCAGCCAGCACAGAGCCCGATGCGGGGCTCGAACCCACGAACCGTGAGATCATGACCTAAGCAAAAGTCGGACGCTTAACCGACTAAGCCACCCAGGTGCCCCTATGGTACATTACTTTAGAGGCTGTTTCTCAGAATGAAATGAGCAGAGGCTTATTTCACCAGAGATTATTATGAACCTAGGACTTTCTCACCTATATAATGAACCACAAGATGTATACAGAAGACAGCAAAAGTTTATTTGAAAGAATAAAATGTGAACTCCCAGGATCGCATCTGGAGTGTGGTTCATAGTCTGCCAGCTTCGGGGACGGGAGGGAAAGCAAGCCTGGCAGAGGTACCCATTCCATTCCCAGTTTGCTCAGTAGCTGGAGACTGGAAGACACTCTGTGACAATGTCCAAGGCCTGAGCAGGGAGGCGTCCTTCTAGGACTCTGACAGCAGCCATCTCTGCTTCTTTCTTGAAGGCATCATGGCCGCTCTCAGACCTCTGGTAAAGCCCAAGATCATTAAAAAAAGGACCAAGAAGTTCATCTATCACCAGTCAGACCAATATGTCAAAATTAAGCACAACTGGCAGAAACCCAGAGGCATTGATAATAGGGTGCACAGAAGATTCAAGGGCCAGATCTTGATGCCCAACATTGGTTACGAGAGCAACAAGAAAACAAAGCACATGCTGCCCAGTGGCTTCCGGAAGTTCCTAGTCCACAGGAGCTTGAAGTCAAGGAGCTTGAAGTGCTGCTGATGTGCAACAAATCTTACTGTGCAGAGATTGCTCACAATGTCTCCTCCAAGAACCATAAAGCCATTGTGGAAAGAGCAGCCCAGCTGGCCATCAGAGTCATGAATCCCAAGGCCAGGCTGCGCAGCGAAGAAAATGAATAGACAGTTTATGTGCACATCATATTTGTGTTAATAAAACCATAAAACTACAAAAAAATAAAATAAAATGTTTATTGGAACACATTTTTATTTTCCCATATAATAGGAGAAATCATATATTTGTAAGACACATGCCCAGGGCTGAGATTCGGCTGGAACACCATCTTGGCTGTAGTGGCTATTTATGGCTGATATCTATGCATGCATATTGGTTAGGGTCATTGCCTGATACAGAGATGCCTGTGCCATACATGGTATTGAACTGTTTGAATACAATCCCCAAATGTTGCCTAAGTGTAGTTCAACACAACAACGTCCTTACGTTTCTCCTGTGACTATGTGAGCTCTGCATTCTTTCACTGTTGACACTGCTGAAACAATATTACAAATCTACAAATGCTAAGATATTCTAATATATTGCCATTTATAGTCCATGGTTGCCCTTGAAATTACATAGTTCTGCTGTCTCAACGTACAAGGGCTCAGGAATCCAACATCCTGAGGTATACCAGGAGTCATTTCACCCAGCCACCTACGGAGGACATGGAGAAGGAGTAGAGAAAGGACCTATAGATATTTCCTCCTTTTGGGGCTTCAGAAACTCCACTCTTTCCCTCCGTCTCCCTTCCTCTCTCTGGACACCAACCACAATCTCCTCAATGGGTTAGGCTTTCCCCATCATAGGAGGAGAAGCTGTCTCAGGGAAGTCTGCTTTTGCTCTACAACATGGACATCTACTGAAAATGAAAACACAGATGGGACTGGCATCTGGGGAATTCAGGGAGCATCTGATATTATAGGAAAGTATCCTGACACATCTCCTTGTTATTGTTTCTCTTTCATAGGCACACTCTGTGCTTCTGTCAAGAAGAGCATCTGTTAATTCTGGCTGCTCAGTTCTCTTCAAATTTCCCTCCCATTGCTCAGATTCTGAAGCATTATTAATATTCAAATTGTTAAAAAAATAAATTTCTAGAGGCATCTGGGTGGCCCAGTCATCTAAGCATCCAACTCCTGATTTCAGCTCAAGTCATAATATCATATTTTTTGGGTTCGAGCCCCACCTTGGGCTCTGTGCTGACAATGTGGAGCCTGCTTGGGATTCTTTGTTTCTCTGCCTCTCCCCTGCTCACATGGTCTCTCTGTCTCTTTCTAAAAAAGGAAACTTTAGGTAAATAAATAAATAGATAAATAAAATTTCTAGGTCAGCCCTCCAACTCTGGTAATTCCTGCTAACATTTATTTGAATCGTGCTTGTTTCCTCACCGAATCTCAGGCTCTTCCCCACAACACAAATCTCATTTTATTTTATTTTCTTAAATAGTTTATTGTCAAGTTGGTTTCCATATAACATCCAGTGCTCATCCCCACAAGTACCCTTCTCCATGCCCATCATCCCCCTCCCCTCCAACTCACCCCCATCAGCCCTCACTTTGTTCTTAGCATTCAAGAGTCTCTCATGGTTTGCCTCCCTCCCTCTCCCCCACTATTCTTCCCCTTCTTATCCTCCATGGTCCTCCACTAAGTTCCTCCTAATCCACCTATATGTGCAAACATATGGTCCTGTCCTTCTCTGCCTGACTTATTTCGCTCAGCGTAACACCTTCAGGTTCCATCCATGTTGCTACAGATGGCCAGATTTCATTGTTTCTCATTGCCATGTAGTATTCTATCATATAGATAAACCACATCTTCTTGATCCATTAGTCCATTGATGGACGCTTAGGCTCTTTCCATGTCTTGGCTATTGTTGAGAGTGCTGCTATGAACATTGGGGTACATGTTCCCCTATGCATTAGCACTCCTGTATCCCTTGGGTAAATTCCTAGCAGTGCTATTGCTGGGTTATAGGGGAGTTCTATTGTTAATTGCTTAAGAATTTTTTTAATAGTTTATTGTCAAGTTGGTTTCCGTATAACACCCAGTGCTCATCCCCACAAGTGCCCTCCTTCAGGCCCATCATCCTCCACCCCCACCCCATCTGCCCTCAGTTTGTTCTCGGCATTCAAGAACGAATCTCATTTTAGAACCAGAATTATTTTCATACCTTCTTCACCGGAAGCATATGACTTTGGTATTTGCCTGCTTGGCACTTCATGCTTCAAAAAATTGTTTTTAAAATATGCAGTGAGTCCTGACTTAAGGTTGATACATCATGGGTCCTCTACCGACATATCACCTACCATGGAGCCCTGCCTTAGTTTTTGAATTTCATATAAATGAAATCATAAAATGAGTAATCTGTTGTGCCTGATTTCTTTTGCTCAACATAATGTTGATGACATTTATTCATGTTTTTGCATCTGATTTGTTCATTTTCATTATACTGTATTGCATTGGGTAAAAGTAGTACAATTTATTTACTTATTCAACTGTTGATGAGCATTTGGATTGTTTCTAGTTTTAATTTTTTTGTTATGAACACTCTTGTATTTGTAGTTTGGTGAATATATGTATGTATGCCTGTTAAATTTTGAATTGCTACATGATAAGGTTTATTTAGCATTTAGCATTTAGCAATAGCAGAAACTGATATACTACAAGTTAGTGTATCATTTGATACTTCATATGCTGTGTTTGAGAATTCCAGTTTCCTTAATTTTTATAAACACTTGACGTTGCTGGTCTTATTTAGTATGTGTGGTATTTCATTGTAATTTTACTTTACATTTTTCCAATGATTATTGTGGTTATGAACATTTTAGATATTTACCAGTTATTTTGCAAAATGTCTGTTTAAGCCTCTTGTCTATTTTTAAACTTGGGTTGTCTGCCTTTTTCTGAAATATTGTTAATATGAACCCTTAGCCTTTTTAATACATTCAAATATTTTCTCCCACTCAGTGGCTTATTTTCATATTCTCTACTAGCTTATCTTGATGTAGGTAAATTCTTTTTTTAATGTTTTTTTAATGTTTCATTTACTTCTGAGAGAGAGAGAGAGAGCACGAGCAAGGGAGAGTCAGAGTGAAAGGGAGATACAGAATCTGAAGCAGGCTCCAAGCTCTGAGCTAGCTGTCAGCACAGAGCGGGCCACGGGGCTCGAACCAACCAACCGTGAGATCATGACCTGACCCGAGTCAGATGTTTAACCGACTGAGCCACTCAGGTACCCCAAAGTAAGTAAATTCTTAATTTTAATGCATTCCAATTTATCAGTTTTCCCTTCTGTTTAGTTTCCTTTCCATTTAGTGCTTTTATATGTGTATGTATGCGTGCACATATGTGTGTATGTGTTCTGTTATTTTAAGGACTTTGTATATCCCAATGTCATTAAGATATTCCCTTGTTATTTTCAAGAATTTTTATAGTATTCCTCTTATATTTTGATCAAAAACACATTGAGAATTAATTTGTGTATGATATAATATATAAATAAGGATCCTATTTCCATATGTATATATGGAAATACATATCCAGTTGACCCAGCACCATTTGTTAAAAAGAGCATCCTACTCATACTACAGTGCAAGGCCACTTTTGTTATGTATCAAGTGTCTAAACAGATGTGAGCTTACTTCTGAATTCTCTATTCCATTACATTGGCCTGTTTGTCTATACTTACCACATTGAATCACTATAGTTGATAAATCTTGATTGCTGGTTGTATAAATCATCCAACTTTTACTTTTAAGATTGTATCATTATTTTGGTTCACTCTATTTTAATGTAAATCTCAGCTTCCCATGTCAATTTTTGCCAAAATTACCTGCTGTATTTGCACGAATAATTGATCTATGTATTATAATGTTACAAACAATGTGAGGTCCTGATACTTTCATGACTCAAACTCAAAGACCAGAATATATTTCAGGTATGCTCTTTCTTTGTAGGACCTAGGCTTCATTTTTGTGTCCCATGCTCTGTGAGACCATGGAAAGTAGTTCCTATCTTCCCTGGTTCTTAGCCGTTGCTGCTCAGTTCTTTGCTTCTTGTTATGTGCTATTTATACATTGTCAAATGCCTCAAGGGGAAAATAGCTGCAGTGCTGGGCTTACTTATTGCACTTTCTATCTGCCCTGTATCTTGGCCTCTAGTCTGGGTTGTTTTGACAGCTCCATACTGCAGTGTTTGTCTCTGTACCCCTTTAAGACTGTCAAAAATTTTGCTCTGGTTCCCAGGCTTTCAGCCCCTAATCTCTACTCCAGTTTTTAGCTTCTTGGTCTCATGCTCCTTCTCAATCAGCACATTCCGTGAGGTAAGATGCACCACCAAATACTGAACTCATGTCAATGTCCTTTCCTTTTCTCAGGGCACCCGGACTCTCAATTCCTTGTTGCTTTAGTAGGTTTTTGATGCCTTCAAATGTTTCCTTTTTATTTTAAGTTTAATTTTCACAAGCCTCTCAGCTTTTTTCATAGGAATATTACCAGGAAGACAAGATACTCAAAAATTTTAAATTTCTTTCACGTATAGTTTTCTTAAAAAAATAAGATAATATTAGCTGCTCACTCTGATATTTTGCATATCATGAAACATGAAAATTCAAAGTCAGTATCTCCTTAATATTCTTTTTATTTTAAAACATTTTTTCTCATGTTTAACCTTTTACTGGATCTCATATTTTCTGAATTTAGTGTAGGATTTTAAAAGAACATATCTTACGCTTATTTCTAAAGTGAACATATTATGATCTTTACTCTGAAAAGAAAGATATAGGGAATCACTAGTATTACTCATGTTTGCACTATAGTTTAGTGAATAAATACAGCTAATAGGGGAAATGATTTTTTTTCTCTCTTTTTCTTTCTTATTTTTTTAAATATGAAAAGTTTTTACTCCCTTGTCTTTTGCTTTCTGTGTAATGTAATGGATTTTTCCAGCGAAGCCACTGAATTCACACCACTTCCTAAGACCTGAGAATATGCCTTCTCCACCCTAAAAATAACAATTTCCTCACTATTTTCCAGACCTGGCATGTTTTAATGAAAATGCTTGCACAGAAGCTAGCACGTTACTTTGCTTTATGCCTTTCATGACATTGATGCTTTTCTGCTCTATTTCCTAGGTCATCCCATGTCATTAACAGATTTCTCTTTTGGTTTATTTGTGTGCTACCCTTTCTGTAAATCATGTGAATATTCATTTAATTATTTTTTGATAACCAGCAATCTATAGTTATAACATTTGTAATATAAATAACCTTTAGGGACATCATTATCAGTAGTAGCTAGCATTGAGTCACTGAGTATCCTCTGACTGTGTGTATTAGTTACTCCAGGAAACACTCCAACACCTACCCAGATTTAGGTCATAGCACTGAATTTTGTGATTTGAACCTTTTAAAGAATGAGACCATGTGATTCAATGGATAATCCAGACAAAAAAAGTTTATCATTTGAAAGCTGTGTCTGCCTAATCATGTTCATGTTATTTAATTGTTCTGTGGATTCTTTCCATGCTATGCCCCCCTTTCCATGACTCTTTCTGATTATTCTATTATACTTTAGATATACCTTTATTATGCTGTTAGTATTTAGATTGTAGTAAATTACTATAGGGTCCATTTTAAAATGTAGGTGGCCTCAAGAAGCAACACAGTGCCTTACTCATCTTTGTTTATCTTGTGAATACTTAATGCATATTTGCTAAATTGCATTAAATTGATTGGAATGGGGAACTAAATAGGACACTCCCAAAGCTAATCATGGGAGACTTTGATAAAGAACTTTGTAAAATAATCATAATACTACAAGGGATTATTTGTTCCTTTCCTCTTTATTCGTTTCCAGGATTCAGCTCAGATAGATGCATCAGGAATTTATCAGATCCTTTATTTTTTTATTTTATTTTTTAATGTTTATTCAGTCTTTTGAAAGACAGAGAGACACAGAGTGCAAGCAAGGATGGGGCGGAGAGAGAGGGGAACACAGAATCAGAAGTAGGCTCCAGGTTCTGAGCTGTCAGCACAGAGCCCAACACGGGGCTCAAACTCACAACTGTGAGATCATGACATGAGCCAAAGTCGGACACTTAACTGACTGAGCCATCCAGGTACCCCATTAACTGTATATTTATTAAAACTGTACTCAATGTGGCATGCTATTGAAAATCTACATTTTGAACTAATATTAACAGAGTCATTATACCCTTGTATATAAATACTTGCAAGTGAAATAAAAGATAACATGTAAACTTGATGTACATACCTTGCATGTTCCTGGATGGTTTTATTCAAAACAATTATTACTTTCTTCATGAATCTTATGGTCCGTTTTCAAAGTTCCTTTGTTCTTGATCTAGGTTTTAGGGAGGAAAGATATTTGACTTTTTTCTCTTTTAAGTGTTTAGGCTTTTTATTTAAAAACAGGATTTTTTTTTCAGTTGTGTGATATCAATGGTATTTCTGATTCAGCAGACAATGTCTATCCTTAATGTGACCCAGAAACAATCTGCTCTTGGTGGATGTTGGTTACTTCTCTAGAGACATTCATCAGTACTAATGGCCCACGGTCATCCTGTTGGTTTTTGCTTTTGTTTTACTTTTTTTTGGAAAGCAGATGGACCTCATATCGGGGGATAACGTAGAAGTTTATCAGTTTTCTAGACCTGAGCCTATGTTATAATCCTTAATGTTCTTCTCCTTTTATTTATTCTCTGATTCATGATGAAATTTATAAATGTGTATATAGGTAATTACTATTGTAATAAATAATAAAGTTTGTGGTAATTTATAAGGTAAGAGGAATTTTGAAAAATTAAATATATAATAAAGGAAAAATTCATGGTACCCATAAATGATACTTGATGAATAGTAAGATCTCAAAGTATATGACTGGGAGTATGTACTTTTTGTTTATGCATTCTACTTTTGTTATTTTTATGTCAGGGGAAACAATGAGATAATTGACATCAAAAGGCAATGAGTCACAAATGGAAAAAGCACACATATAAATTAAAAAAAAAAAAGTTATTGCTTTAAGTCTTAACCCTGACACAAAGTACATGGCCTTGGGAAAATCATTTGCTTGAGCTTCTTAATCCTATACTGTTAAACACAGCTAAAGATAATATGCAAAAATTGTTCCATTGATTTGTTAAACTAAGGTTAAGAATTAATACATTACCAAAAATAATGAAGTACTTCTCATATAGTCTAACCTCCCTTTTTTACTTTCTCATGTATTTGTTTTGGCATGCAAATTTATTCCTGTTAAAATGAGCCAGTTAAGATGGGAATACTAACAATGGTAGCTTCGTTAATTGCGTGTTATGTATAATGCAACACAATATATCTTTAGCTCTCATAAGAGCTCTTCAAAGTATAGTTGGATTTTCTCTGAAAAATGATAATTAATTACATGCTACTTCCTTTCTAAGCACTAAACCAATTGAGAACTCAATATAGGTGTCTGAGAGGGATTAAAATATCAGCTTTTCAGTTGGAAAGCAAAATTGGATGATACAACTACAAATGGGCCTCTTGGAATAGTACTTTCCCCCCTGAGTTTGGATAACACTCCCCACCTGCAGGTAAATAAAGTACTCAGAAAGGACACCTTGCCAGCTGTGTGAGAGAAACTGTCTCTACTATAACTCTGAACTCAGAGAATCTCCACATCTATTTAAAAAAAAATTTTAAATGTGTATTTATTTTTGAGAGAGAGACAGAGAGACAGAGTGCCATTGGAGGAAGGACAGAGAGAGAGGGAAACACAGAATCTGAAGCAGGTTCCAGACTCTGAGCTGTCAGCACAGAGCCCAATGAGGGCTTGAACTCCTGAACCATGAGATTATGACCTGAGCTGAAATTGGACGTTTAAACAACTGAGCCACCCAGGTCACCTGAGAATCTCTACACTCTAAATTTCGGCTGACTTGAGCCTCCAACCCTGCTTCTGGAAGAAAACCTTCAGACCAGATCAGGAGCATTAATGCATGGATACAGGAAGAAAATGTTTTAGCTCTTCACACAAGATATCGTGGACAACAGATGGAAAGTTACTTTAATAACTTAGCCATTCCCAATAGAAGGTTGTGACCAATGGTGTCAGACTCTATCTGTCCAATCAGAAAAATCAACTTCTGCCACCTACAGGGAGCTGTGTATAGAATAACAGAGACAGATAATTCCTATGTGTTGCTTTGAAACTATTCCTTCCTAGGGAGTAGAGTGGATGTCAGCTTATGGAAAACCTGGGGAAAGAGGAATGTGGTTCCCTCTAATAGAAGTTATTATTTCTTCCAAATTACAGATAAGATCATCTGGCCTCAGAGTAGTTAAATCACTTGCACAAGGTTTCA
Organism: Proteles cristata cristata; assembly: GCA_017311185.1. NCBI lineage: Eukaryota > Metazoa > Chordata > Mammalia > Carnivora > Hyaenidae > Proteles > Proteles cristata. The sequence continues at coordinate 276,012 of JAESUZ010003983.1, forward strand.
CAGGGATTGAATGATAGACCAAGGACTCAAGTCCAAATTTCCCGATTCCCATAATCCATATTCTTTAGAGGTAGCCAAGGAAAGACAAACTGATGTGAAAAAAATGTTTTGGAACTTTGCAGCTGCCTATGACCAATAACCAAGTGTAGATATTTATCTAATTTTGAGGATCATTATGCAAATCAAATGAGCTAATGCATATTAAAGTGATTTATAAACTTAAAATTGTGAACATATTACTGATTATTATCATAGTTAATGTCTCTCTACATCAACTTCTTTTCTATAGTATAAAGTTAATGATTCTTGCCTTAGCTGCATCTTGTATTGCTGTGAGGATTAAGCATAATAATGTACCTGCATGTTCTGTGTAAGCTGTAAAGCACTATACAAATGTAGGTTAGTATTATTGATTTGTACATTAATTGTTAGTCCTCAAACATAAGTTAGTTAATGCTTTAATGATGGGAATTTGAACTACAAAATCTGTTAGAAAATGCTGTTATAAAGTAAATAGAGGTTGAGACCATAATTTCAGATGAACAAATGTAGCCAGGAGACTGGTTAGACTAATTGAACATTTCATCTTATTGATTTCGTGGTTTCTTTCTACTTTCCAGTACAGAATGCAGAGAAGCTAAAAGGTGTGGACATTGGAAAATAGCCATGTAAATTCAATTCATCAACCTGATGGCTCTCTTACTATGTAGCTTGTGAATTTAGATCATAACCTAAAAGCTTGTTAAAAATACAGAATCTCAGATCTACTCCAGACCTATGAATCAGAATCTTCATAAACCCTACTATATTGGAAGTAAAAAAAACAGTGAGTCATTATGCCACTAAAGTACAAATGATTATTGGATTTCTGTAACACAACCAGGAAACTTTTCCTTTCACAGTATTTATGACATACTTAACATTCTTAGTACTATGATTGTCATGTTCAATAATAATAATTATTTAAGAAAACACAAATACTAGACATCTGGTAAGACTTTTTCTTTTATTTCATGTTTGTACCTTATTTCTCTTAAATAATATAGTTAGTCTTCAAGTCTTTCTAAATTCATACATTTATTCCTTTATTCAATAATCATTTTGAAAAAATTTTAATGTTTATTTTTTTTTTGAGAGAGAGACAGAGCATGAACAGGGAAGGGGCAGAGAGAGAGGGAGGCACAGAATCGAAAGTAAGCTCCAGCTCTGAGCTGTCAGCACAGAGCCTGATGAAGGGCTCAAACTCATGAACCATATGATCATGACTGAAGCAAAGTTGGATGCTTAACTGACTGAGCAACCCAGATGCTCCTCAATAATCATTCTGAATGGTGATGCCAAATAGTTTGCTATATTCTGAGTATGTAATGGAAACTGAGATAGGTATGCTTTCTTTATCTCAGGCCGCATATAATTTAATGGTGGAAGATGGGGACAAATAAAGAAACATAAAATTATATACTGAGAAAAGAGGTGTGAAGGTAACAGACAGGATGGAGGGACAGGTGCTACTGAGATGCAGTTATCTGGGCAGTCCATCTAAGTCCATCTAAGTTATCTGGGCACCACATCACTTTATTTCTTTGGTTTTCCAACTTGACTCTTGGACAATGCAAATTCAGTTCCTCACCTGCCTGGCCACTGTATGGCCCTCACTGATGGGGCACAGGCTCTGAGGAGAGGCTCAACAGAAAGACAGGGGTCCCCAAGAGCCAACCAGGCACGGCAGATGGGACAAGCACCAGCAGAGACTCAAAGCCCCCTCCCCCAGTCCCTTACCACACTCCTTGTAAGGGACAGGCCAGCACCTCTGTGATCCAGTTCAGGGCCTTCCCCTAGAGGTTCTTCCTGTATACTCTTACTTCTCATGCTGAGCCTGGTACCCTCTCCTTTGGGGGCACCAGACAGAAGCCACTGACCTGCTCCACATTTGATTTCTAATGTTCCTTTGGAAAACAGCTTTGAGTAAGGAGGGTGCCAACTCCAAAAAGAAACTGAAGACTTATATTCTGCTTAATGGGACAGATCACCATGTTACAGTACTTCTTTCATCCCCAGGAAAAGTTGCAAGCAGCTTTAGCTAACCAAACCCCCTCAGGACCCCCGCCCCCTACAGTTTCCAACACCAAGCAGGGGGCCCAGCCAACCCACTTAAGTCAAAACAAAAAAACTAAAACCAAGACAACAATAAAAAGAATGGAATAAATAAATAAATAAAAAGAATAAATAATAATATTATTTAAATAAATAAATAATTTGAATAAATTTAAATTTTTTATTTATTTAAATTATTTATTTAATATTTAATATTTATTTAAATAAATAAATAAATAAAAGAATCATCTTGGAAGCTGAAAAGAAGGCAGCCAATCAATAACTGAGCAATGGCAAGACTTCTAAGCCTTTAAGGATGAAAAGAACTTGATATGTTCCAGAAACTAAAGGAAAGCTAGCATCTCTGGAATGGATTGGGTGAGAAGGATAGTGATCAGACATGAATTTGGAAAGATAGGCAGGAACTAGATTAAGTAGTCTTACAGGCCATGGTTAAGTGTTTGCAACTTGAAGTGAATAGGAAGTCATTGATGTGCTTTAAGTAGGTGGAGAAGATGTGAGGTGGACACTTGCATTTGAAACAGGTCCAGTTTATATTTGAAAAAAAAAATCACTCTGGCTGCTGCATGGATTACAAATTGGACAGGGACATGTTAGGAGCCTCTGGGAGTAATACAGATGGCTTGGATGAAGGATTTAGGTAGATTTTAGGAATATTTGTATTGGTAGTTATGCCCTCAAATCCATTGCTCATCCTTCCCCTTTTCTGTTCTGCATTTCAGACCGTTTCCCACTGTATGTGGCTTCCACTAACATAGGCACTCACTGGAGACTGGAAGGAAAGAGAACATTTCTGCAGGTGTAGCATTTTATCCATGGCTCCAGTTCATTCCACACTGGCATGCTTTTTTTTTCCCCATCTTCTACCAGATGCTCCTAATCCTTAGTCCCCAATAACACCATATCCATCCTTGGCTATGTTGCTAATCTTTGGGATGCATCACCACTTTCTGTTTAGCTTTTCAGCTATTCTATTACCTGTGTTACCAATTCCTTGCATTACATTTCCTTTGTTATAAACACTTATGTGATTTCTCCTTTACTGTTTAATCCTGCAGAATGTAGAGAAATGGAAGGGAAAGAATCAAGAATGTCACCCAGATTTTGATTTTGATTGATTGGGCACAGAAATTGGGCATAAATTTGAAAAAGAGAGGTCAGTAATTCAAGTTTGGACATGCTGATCTTGATACATTCAAATGCAAACATTGAAGAGGTCTCAAATTCATACCAGATTGTGAATTGTGAATCTGTAAATCATCAGATAGTGATGGTGCTTGTAGTCATGGGAATGGATAGGTTACCCAAAGAACAAAGCATAAAGATAAGAGAAAAGGGATTTAGATAGAATCCTAAAGAATTTGAGGTTGGTTAGTGGAGAAAGAACCTGCAAAAGATATTAAGATAGAATTGAGGATTTTCTGGATTCAGGTTAGTAAAACATCTAGAATATACAGAATATCTCTAACATGCATCTCTCACATTATATAAATTATGCTGTCATTTCAAATACCAACACATGATTGACAACACAAAACCAGTAAAACTAGCCATAGTCCCTGAAAAATAAAAGACAGGCAGCAATTTTTACATGTGATTAATTACACTTTGAATGTAAAATAATTTCATAGTCTTCATTCTGAATGTACATTTTGATTTTGATATATGTGCCCTTGGATAATCCAGTCTCTAGTTCAGCAGCTTCTTTTGAAAGGCTCAATCCAGTCCAGATGGTCCATAGAGCTGAAATCCAGTGTATTTTCTTCTAGCCAAACTGTGCATTCTGGTTCAGATCTATCTCTGCTGGAATAAGGAGTCTTTCTGTAAGCCTCTGCCCAGGTGGGAGAGTTTTTCTAACATACACAAAGATATTAGTGCATTAGCAATGGGTTGGGAAAGAGTAGGGCAAGTGTGCTATACTAACATCAGTTTTAGGCTAAACCGTCTATGATGTCAAGTCTTGGCCAAAATCTAGGCCATACTGATGAGAAAAAGAGATTTTGAGAGTAGATTTTCTATGGTCTTAAGAGTATCTGCATTAGAATCACCCAAGAAGGCAAATTCCAGGAACCACACTAAAACTTGAAGAATTCAAATCTGTTAGGAGGAGGATCCAGGACTTCAATCCTTTACAGGCCTGTCAGCATATTCTTACGCACATTACAAACAGAAAACAGCTGCTCTGGGGATACAAAGATGTCCCAGTGATGTAGACCCAATTTGTGGAACATCTGCTTGTTCCTGGGTTTGACCACCTGGTGATATCCTTTTTGAAGACTAAAGGAAGATACATATCACATTGGTTCTGCACCTTTTCTGAGGGTGGAGCATGCTATAAACTTGTAAGACATCCTGAATTACTCTTTTAGGCTTCTGTTATCCTGTAAGATCGCTTCTGAAAGTTCCCATAGAGAGTTGTTATGAAAGTGCACAGTGAAATCCATACATAGTTGCAGGTAAATTTAATATGTGGCATTTAAGCACATTTATTTATCTATTTTAAAGTTTTATTTAAATTCCAATTAGTTAACATACACTATAATATTAGTTTCAAATGTATAATATATTGATTCAACATTTTCACACAAGACGCAATGCTCATCACAGCAAATGCCCTCTTTAATCCTCATCACCTGTTCAATCCATCCCTCCACCTACCTTCCTTCTGGTAGCCATCAGTTTGTTCTCTATGGTTAAGAGCCTGTTTCCTGGTTCCTCTCTTTTCTTCCCCATGCTCATTTTTTGTGTTTCTTAAATTCCATATAGGAGTGATTCTTAAATTCCAAATTCTTAAATTCCGTATATGGTATTTGCCTTTCTCTGATGGAATTATTTCACTTAGCATAACACTCTTTAGCTCAATCCATGTCATTGCAAATGGCAAGATTTTATTCCTTTTATGGCTGAGTAATATTCCACTGTATGTGTGTGTGTGTGTGTGTGTATATATGTATGTATATATATATATATATATATATATATATATATATATATACATCTTTTTTTATCAATTCATCAGTCAATGAACACTTGGTTTGTTTCCATGTTTGAGCTATTGCAGATAATGCTGCTATAAACATTGGATACAAATATCCCTTTTTTTTTTTAATGTTTTATTTATTTTTAGGAGAGAGAGAGAGACAGCGTGAGCAGGGGAGGGTCAGAGAGAGAGGGAGTAAGAATCCAACACAGGCTCCAGACTCTGAGCTGGCAGTCAGCACAGAGCCCGACGCGGGGCTCGAACCCACGAACCGCGAGATCATGACCTAAGCGAAAGTCGGATGCTTAACCGACTAAGCCACCCAGGCGCCCCACAAATATCCCTTTGAAATAGCATTTTTATGTTCTTTAGGTAAATACCTGGTAGTGCAATTGCTAGATCATAGGGTAGTTCTATTTTTAAGTTTCTGAGGAACTTCCATACTAGTTTTCAGAGTGGCTAGACCAGTTTATATTCCCACCAGTAGTGCAGAGGGCTCCTTTTTCTTCATATCCTTACCAGCACCTCTTATTTCTTGTGTTGTTGATTTTAGCCATTTGGATAAGCATGGGGGGGTAGCTTATTTTTTTTCCCTGATAATCAGTGATGTTGAACATCTTTTCATGTGTCTATTGGCCATCTGTATGTCTTCTTTGGGAAAATTTCAGTTAATGTCTTCGGCCCATTTTTTAAATTGGATTATTTATTTTTTGGGTGTTGAATTTTATAAGTTCTTTATTGTATTCCTGGGTTGCTATGATGGCCCCATATTTGTAAATCAATCAACATGATGCATCACATTAATACAAGAAAGGATAAGAACCATATGATCATTTCAATAGATGCAGAAAAAGCATTTGACAAAGTACAAGATCCATTTATGGATATATATGGGTTTTTTAGTATATGTATATATAGAAATATATATATGAGGTTTTTATATATGTATATATAGAAATCTATTGCATTTCTATATTCTAATAATAAAGCAGCAGAAAGAGATTAAGGAATCAATCCCATGTACAGTTGTACCAAAAACAATAAGATACCTAAGAATAAACCCAACCAGAGAGGTGAATGACCTGTTTCATTTTGAAACAATGATTCTTAATAAGAGAGATGTTGTAAGTTAAGCTTGCTTCAGTATTAGGGAAAAGTCTTGGGCATCCTTTAGAAGTCACTCTTAGAGCAGTAGTCTTGGGAATCTCTGGAAAGTTCTTCCAGTTAAAGGATTCAAAATCTAGGGGCCAAGATATTGCTGTGATGAGTACCTTTTCTGGTACTTCAAATAATAGTTTGTAATGAGGCCCCATGGAAGCAACTCTGATGTTTGCCCAGTTTCTCTACACTCCTCAGAGAGCATATGCCTACCTTCCTAAAAGAAGATGCATGCCTGGAGAGAGGTGAAACAGCCATTAAACCTAGAAGGTATTTGTCCTCCTTTTTTTTGACATTTTATTGCCCTTTAACTCATTTGTGAACATTATCAAAGCAGAATCAGACTAGGGAATAAAGGTAGCTCTCTTTGTTCTTCCATATAGATTGTCTTTTTATCAGTACATGAGGAGGGAATTTATGAAGAAAGAAAGCTTAGAAAATTTTACCTCCACAGACAAAGTATCTGAACAAAATACACAGATTCCCTTTAGGAAGGTAAAATTATTTTCAAACCAAAATTATAAAATTATTCCAGGCTGAAAGTATTAGCAAAGCTAAACATGGAATGTCTGTTAGTGGTGTGATAGTTTTTTTCAGAATATAGGAAAAACAAAAGCACAGTTGTCAATGTCCATCTAATTGCTGTCAGTGGGGAAAGGGAATGCATCATTTTTAGAAGCTTAAACCCCAATTATGGTACTTTGGCCATTATTTGTTTTTAACTTCCATTCTGCAGGGTAAGAGGAAATAATAGATGCTTTTTTCCCCCATCAGTTTTTAAATCTCTGCCTTTTACAATGCTCCTTTCTGGTATTAAACTTGGTAGTCATACATATAAAAGACTCGTGTTTATGAAACAAGAGTAACAGAGTTTGAGATACCAGGAAGTTTTAAACATAACACATTTATAATTATAATTTGCTATCTATTAAATTATTTTGTTTAATTCATATCGTTAGGGTATATCTCTACAGCCTTTGAATTGTATTTCTTTTAGTAACATTCTTTGATTAATTCTAATTAGGTAGGAAATTTATGAATGCAGAAAAATATGAAAAAAGAAAAAACAATCATGACCTATACTAACTTGAACCAGGTATAAACACCACTGATAATTTAGCAAATGTCCTTGTAATATCTATGCAGAGATATGTGTAGTACATATGCATATATGCATGTAAATGTGTGTATACTCACTTATATATTAAGCCCAAGTGTGTAAGCACATCTTTCAGCACCTGAGTATAAAATAAGGTCACCTTCATATATCCAATAAATAATCAACACCTATTATGCACAACTCATTCTCTTAGATACTTGGCGCCTAATTGTGAAGAAACCTCCAAATCTCTTCCCTCAGGGAGTTGTTTTGGGAAGAAATTCAGTAACTTTCTCTGACAGGAATTACAGTGGTTTAAGTCCTAATTTTAGTCTTTATTCACAACTTTTTCTACAAATCTGTCTTGTGCTCAAAAGGACAATCATTATCCTTCTACAGCTTCAGCAGGTCCTGGGGTTGGACACTCAGAGAAGGCCAGTGATGTGGTTCCTGTGATCATTTCTAAATAACTCAGCACCACTCAGAGAGGTGACGATGCATATTGTTTCAAGTGATGCAGCTCTGACCCCAGAGCAGCAATATCCTTCTCTGCACTGTAGAGTCCTAAAGTTAATTAGAGCGTCATCTTTAAAAGCTTATCATTAAGCTCATCATTCCACTGTTACACTACTGTGTTTCTTGTGGGTTTGGAACTCAACACTAGTAACTTGTCAAAATATTCCTTTCTTCTTGAAAAGAGCTCCAATTACGTTTTCTCTATCTCATTACATTTTTACATGATATTTTAGGTGCCTTGATAGCCTGGAAACTGGAATAGCTACCTAAAAATCTCCTCCCTTAATCTGCCTCTTCTGCTACCATTCCTGGCCTTGAAAGAGGAGAGGAGTGTATTTATTCTTTATCCAGCCCAAGAGCAGAATACACCCTTTTCTTAATTCCCTACTGCTCTATAGTGACTTTACACATAACAGAACTCTACTTAGTTTCCACAATACATGCCAGGAAATAAAATCTTCAAAACAATGTAAAGTTCTATTGGATTAAGCTCCTCCTGGGGTTTGGAGACTTAAAAACAAGGAAACCCTGGTTGGATACCTCTCTGCCCAACTCCTGTTTGTCACTCAGTGCAATTCTCCCTCTTTCATTTTATTTTTTAAAAATGTTTATTTATTTTGGGACAGAGAACGAGCCAGCGTGAAAGAGTCAGAGAGAGGAAAAGAGAGAGAGAATCCCAAATAGGCTCTGCACTGTCAGCACAGAGCCCTACAAGGGCCTCGATTTCACAGACTATGAGATCATGACCTGAACTGATATCAAGGGTTGGATGCTTAACTGACTGAGTCACCCATGTGCCCGTCTCCCTCTTTTAAAGGATTGTCCCCATGTAGAACAGTCCAATGTCCAGAAATTCTTTCAAAAAACAAAGGAAATTTCTTTCTCATTACCCAAGTTTTACTTTGACATCTCTAATTTCTTATGCCAGGATTTCCATATCCTAAAATGGTATATCATGTAAATTAAGACCTTCTTTCAGAGGGCCACGTCCTGCGTACATAGTTGGGTCCCAATTCTCTGATCAGACAGAACAATCAAAATGTTCCATGTAACACCAGGATATATTGAGATACTTAGTCTGAGATAAAACTGAAGATTCATAGAGCCCACAGTCCACTGTGGTTCCTTTGGTTGGTTATATCATACATGAGGTGATCATTTCTGCATCTCTCTACATCCTTCCTCTGGTTTTCAAAACCTCAATTCCAGAATCTCTGTAAGCAACTGTTTAAACAAAAATAGGTGCACACATGTGCCTGCACACCCCCCCCCACACACACATTTCTTTCTAAGAGAATAAACAGAATGTCCAAGTATTGAATATTCTAAATCTTTAAATAGCTATGACAGCTTTACAAAGAGACAAAAAAACAAGAAAGCATTTAGAGACAAAACTGCTAAAAGTGTACATAATTTATATTATATTCACATTCAGGTAAATATTGTTTTCACACATTTTTCCAATGTAATGACTGGGGTTTATTTTACATTCATGAAACTAAAGTAGATTTCTAGAAAAAGAACATTACATTTTCAAAAAATTTAAGGTTTTATTGCATATGCATTGCATTTATTATAGATACATATATTTTTAACAAACTATTGTTTTATCCTATATTGACTTTGTGCAATAAGCTTTTCATTAAATATGAGTATTTTCCCATGTCATCACAATTTTCGAAAGCCTCATTTTAATGACTACATCCATAATGTACAATTTATTTTATCAGGTTTCTTTTTTTTTAGAGGAAATCTATTTTGTTTCCATTTTTTTCTACTACCAACAATATTGGGATGGTTATCTGTACACATTAGCTTCTTCCATTGATTATTTCCTCAAGATATATGCTTATGGGTGGCATTGTTGTGACATAAGATCTTAAGACTCAACCTCAAGAAGATGGGTCCTTATTTCCCTGACCTTACTACATAGTAATGTATCCTTTACTGTTGTACTGAGGATACTAACAAATTATGATCAGTTACTAAGCAATGTTTGTCAAGGCTACTGTGCCTTTTCTATAGCTGTACTAAGGAGAACTCAGTTATGATCTTAAATTTTCATGCTTAGAGCATCCCTTTAGGGATTCTTTGTTTAAAGAACTGGTACTTGGTAATAATATATTTAATTTAATTATTTATATACACTTATTTAATATAATCACAATGAAAATTTGCATTTACAGGTATAATGCAAAGTGAATCTAAAAATCAAATTCTTAAGAGGGTAAAATATAGTTGTCTGTGACTAACTACAGGTCTCAGAAAGCGTAAGCAGATTCATCCTGGTGTCTGTGTCCACTACTTCTGGATCATTATTGAAAGGGCTAACCCTCCCCGAACCATCTTTAATGACTCTGAAAGGGGTATTAGCATCAGATGAAGTGAAGTTTGTGCTCTAGGAGAAGAGAATCCAGTCCCGCTGTGCTGTAGTTATAACACATTTCTTATGCAATGTCTTTGCATGCTGATTACGGTGTGTTGATTACTCACATCTGGGACTCATTTGATTAGGCTCACTGAGTTTAGCTCTTCTTCCCACTTCTAATTGTCTCTTTTCTCAAACTTCTCTGTCTTTTTTGTCATTGAATTTCATTTTAGTCTATAGTCAAATTGATGGCTTCTCTAAGGTTTCATTAAATTTTTTATTTCTTTGAGTTCTTCTTCTAAGGCTCTGCTATGTTTGCCTTTCTAATATGTTTGGACCTTTGACTGAGTAAGGAAACATTCAGAGATGCATGTAATTCCATAGTCACTCTCTGTCACCAGTGAACTTTTTATAAGTTAACAAGTATCAGTTTCATTTCGTCTCTAAATACTCCTTCATCAGGTTAGCTAGAGTGATCAGAAGAAGGCTGTTTTGACCTTTGGAAAATACACTTAGGTGTGGTGTCTCTGTCTCTGCATCTCTGTCTCTGGTCTCTGTCCCAGTCTTTATCTCTCTCTCTAGATGATGGATATAAATAGATGATAGATGATTGATAGGTAGATAGCTAATCATAGGTATAGAGTGCCATACACCCAGTAAACACTAAGTACCCATGAGCTCCTTCTGTATTCCAAAAGTTTTACATTCTAATTTAGTCATATAAATTTTTATAGTTTAGATATGTAAATTAAAGGCCCTAAACTGAATTATCTCTGAAATGCTTGAGAATTTTTATAGGTTACCAAACTCTATGTTGGTCAGTATCTTCATTTTACATATTTAAACACAAATATCTAGGTCAACTTTCATTGTAAATTAACACATTTTCTGTGCTTGCCTTTGGCTAGGTGCTTATAAATACACAATTTAAAATATTCCCTGCCTACCCAAGAGTCCTGACTGAAGCTAACAATGAACAATTCTTACCAATATGCTAAATTATGGTACTAGACAAAGTCTTTTGGAGTATGAGAGGGCACTGTTTTCCTATATTACAAATGACTATATAGTTCCCCTCTCACAACATAAACATGACAAATGTTCATATTGTTAGTCATACATAGGCTACACTGTTATGTTGCTGTTTAAAGTTGAAGTTTTAGAAAGATAGTGAGTTTTTTAAAGTTTATTTCTTTATTTTGAGATAGAGGGAGAGAGAGTAAGAGAGAATCCCAAGCAGGCTCTGTACTAACAGCACCATACCCTGAATTGCGAGATCATGACATGAGCCAAAATCAAGAGTCAGACGCTTTACTGACTGAGCCACCCAGGCGCTCCTAATATTATTTGAATTACCACTTAAACACATTTAATAACATAGCTGATAAAAGATGATTGTAGATCTGAGAGGAATAACAATTTAGCACCTGCCACCAGTCAACTGCCTTCTATTCAATAATTCATCCAATATATATCTCTTGAGCATCCACTATTTGCCACCCATTATTTAGGCTTTAGGGAGGCATCAGCAAATAAAACAAAAATTCTGATGCTTATGGCACTCTAATATTCAAACTCAATTTTACTAAATGTTCTCCAGTTAAAGGAATAGCTTATCTGTTACTCTCTTGTACATATAATGCTGGGACCTGCCAGAAAGACTAGAAAGTGATCGAGTAACAGGGAAAGAAATACCTTGGGATAATAAGAAATCTGTGTCACCTAATCTACCATGTCACATATCCAGTGAAAAGTAGAAATTGTAAAAAATGCTGATACTATAATTACAGTTAGGATTTTATGCCGTTTTAAGAAATTATTAATATCTTGTGAATACAGAAGGTCATTTGACTTGCCCAAGGACATGCACGATGCCAGCTTTTTTGTCAGGAGTATTACATTCCAGCTTTTTCGGAGTCAGCATTCTTATTTTTGCTATGAGGGGGTTGTCAGCTGATTTTCATGATATTGTATTGTTTATTCTGCTACTAAGCTAAAGACCATTACTGTTAACATGGCAGGTGTTAGTCCATTTTGTTTAGATTATACAATGTGATCTTCTTGGACAATGGAAATAATGCAAAATGTTCGCATATACACCCACACCCACACATTCAGTATACAATTAACTAAAATAAAAAGTGACTATGAAATTTATGAGCTAGAATGTCATTTTTCCATTTTGAAGAATAAGATGTTTTTTCTGTGTAGGAAAGGTGTTATGCTATGAGAACTTGTGTTATTAAAAAAAAAAACAATAATTGATTGAATTCAAACCAATTAGGGAAACAGTAAATGGGATAAATTAAAAAAGAATACCATGAAAGCAAAACATTATATTTGTTTATGAAAACTTATGATTTAAATGAGAACTGAAGGTTTTAATTGAAACAAGTGATTGGTTTAAAATGGTGTATGCAAGATTCTAATTTAGAAATTACTCTTTTTCTCTGTCACAACCATTTTTTCATGAGCTGACTTTAGCAACAATGAAACATCTCATTAGATTGCCATGTTATGTTTTGAGAAATAATTATTTGCTTTGTTATGATTCCTTTAAAAAGAACACAAATCTTTTCTTTAAAAAACTTTGTGTATACAAACACACACACGCACCCACATCTTTTATATTTCCTAATTCTCCACAAACTCTTTTCTAAAAAACAAATTAAGAACATAATTATTTTCATTAGGAACAAATATAATGTTAGTCTGAAACTTCCTTGAATGACTTCAAAATGCTATGGAAGTGATTTGTGTTTAAAAAGTTAAGTAAAGAGTAAGCAAAGCATTTTGTTGCTTTTTCAGTTATCACAAAACTCAAAATTCAAGCAGATATCCCAGAAGGTTATCTGCATTTGCATAAAGTCTTTAGTTTAAAGGGCTACATAACTTTGACTATGGCAATTTTTTGATCCACTGTGCCCAGTATTGCATTTCACATCACATAACTTTCCTCCACAGCGAGATCCTTTCTAGGTTTTAAAGTTCTTTTTAAACTTCTTCATATTATATCTCTATGTCTTATTTGCTTTCCCATATTTAAACTTTTTCTTATATGTGGACTGCCTTTATTATTCTGTGCACTGGGTACCTCCCAGTCTCTTCAAAGAGTCTTTTAGATTCCAGTTCCATATTTATCTGAAACATGCTGTCATCATGTTTCTTCCTGCCCAGCCCAAATCTAATGATATTTATTATTTCAACTATTTTCACACCAGTAGTCCCTACTCCCTTTTCTGTTTGCCCTCGTCTTAGATGAATCTTATCTGCTTCTAAGGTCATTGGCATGGTCCCTAGTAGTCTTCAGATGATCTTCTTTCAAACTTACTCATCTGGGCCTCTTCACAGGGCTGCCTCACCACACGGCAGTTGGGTGTCCCAGAATGAACATTCTAAAAAAGAGAATGAGAGAGCACTTCTAAGACAGAAGCCACAATCTTTTTATGTAAGCTATTCTTGTAATGTATTCAGAAGCATACATTACTTCTGTTGTGTTCTACTCATTAGAGAAGAATAAAGTAGAATGATTACATAAATTAGGCATGAATACTGAAGGTAGGATCATTGGGGATCATCTTAAAATCTACCTACCACAGGGGGAGAAAAATAATATTAAAATGTTGACCCATTTGTACAGATAGTGCAGGCCCCCATGGACTCTCACCATAGCCACTGGGGCCACTACATAGGCCACAGCTGCTCTGCAAGTTTACCCAAAACAGGTCCAGGTCCCACCTTGTTTTGTTACATCTGCTGGACATCTTGGTGGGTCCCTCCCTGGCTCAATATTGCAGTCAGCCTCCAAGTCCAAATGACACTAAGATCCCAGTCCAAGTCCTCATCTGTCTCCAGATCTCGCTGGCAGTCCAGACCCAGGTGTAGGTCCTCCACCCATGGCCAGGAGGGAGTCCAAGTTCAGCTTGCGATTCAAGAATCCCCCCAAGTCTCCTGAGGAGGAAGCAGCAGTGTCTTCTTAAGCAAATGATGTGTCCACAAGCAACATAACTAACAGAAGACTTGGGGGAGAAAGGTTACACACTAAGTCCATTGAAGAGTCCTTCAAATAAGCTCCTGCTATTGAAAAGCTTATTTTGTGGCATTTTGTCTAATTCTTTTTTACTTGTTTTAAGCTTTGCCTTAGGTGGCATACTTCATTTTATATGCCCTTTTGTTGCTGTTATTCAAATTGGTTGCAATTTAGTCAGATAAATGACTTCAGATTTCATTATTGGCTCAGATATTTGAGGTAAATTTTCCTTTTTGTTTATACAGTGCCGACTTTTTTTGTTTGCAATTAAACAGATTGGTAACCTCATTTGTAGCCGCCTGACTTTTAAGGAAACATGTGCATCCACACAGCCTAGAGCTGTCAAGGGATTGGCTCAACATGGCCTTCATTCCTTAAAATTGAAAACCTACAAAAGTTGGTGTATTTGTATACGTTATTTACCTTCAGACCGAAATGGGAATTTGAACCCAAACTTGTAGAAAGACTTCTCAGGTGAAAAGACTTGGGTTTTTTTTTTTTTTAAAGGATTGTTTACCAGACACAATTCCAATCTCTTCTTCTGTGTATTTTTGTGCTCTAGGCACAGTTGTGCAGCAGATGAGTAATGCTGGCTAATGAGTAAGGTGGTGTGTTGCTGTGCATGGTGTTTGGCTGTTTCCTGTTTGCTTCTGTTTGCTCCTGTGTAAAGACGTCATGTTGTATAGAAACAAGTGGCTGTCCAGTTTATTAAAATTCTGACAACTGTGTTTCCAGTCATCTGGGCCTTGCACAGAAATAACAGAACATACAGAGAGCACATGGAGCTGATGGTAAAATCACCTTTTTTCTTCCTGTCCCCCTCCCAATGTAAATCTGATCATCATCATCATGTAGGAACTTAAAATATGGAAAATGCTAATAAAGCAAATGCTTTGTATCTTTGTAAGTACTTATAACGTAGTGCATCTTTTTGCTTGTATAACCATTGTTTTTGTAGTTTAATTAAAACTTTTTTGGTGTTAAAATTTTTTTACCCATACAAAAGAAGCAAAGATAAAGGAAAAGAAAAAGAAAACACAAAGTGAGATAGCAGAAATAAGCCCAATGTGTAACCACAATAAAATAAACATAAGAATGAACTATTAAATACAGAAATTATTTTCATTATATTCAAAATATAAATACTTATGTAAGGAGAAAAAGTTTGAAGAGATATAACTATTCTTATTTGTAGATACTATGATTATTTTCATAGAATATGCAAAATAATCTTCACACTCTTAGAATTTATTAGAGTTGAGGCTTTCCAATAAGTTTTTAGGATTTAGTTTTAGGATACAAATTCAATATATAAAAATCATGTAATACAGAGACAAAACTATTTGGAAAGTATAGAAAATAAAACATCAGTTTTCAACAGCAATAAAAGTGATATTTCCCAAGAATGGGCTGACCAAAAGTGTTCAAAACTCTGGGTACAAAATTATAAAATAATGATGAGGGCCAAAAAAGGCCCATACATAAATGGAGAAAGCTGTATGTGTCTTTGTTTAGAAAAATATCAGGATCATCAAAATAGAAGTTTTCTTCAAATTAATGTAAAATTTTTAATATAACTGCCACTTCCAACATTTTTTTGAAAGAATTAGAAATGTCACCCCTGAAATTCATACATTAGAAGAAATAAGCAGAACAGATAGCAATTTTAAAAGATAAGATAGGAAGAGTTGGTTTACCAGATATGTAGACATACTATAGAACTATGATAATTAGAACTGTGGAATTAGCAAAAATACACCAATGTCACAAAATAAAGGATCTGCAAACAGAGCCACACATATAAAATGATGTAATATATGAGAGTGTTAGCATTATAAAAAGAGGGGAAATGGTAAATTGCTTTATACATAGTGACTGAAAAATAGAAAAAGGAAAATTAGATATCTTTCTTCCACTGCACACCAACATGATATTCAGATAGACCAAAGTATTAAATATGAATAGTGAAATGTATTTGAATATCTCTAAATTATACGAGACTTCTTAAGTAAGATAAAGAAAAGTACAAACAGTAAAGAAAATAGACATACATTTAATCACTATTTCCAAAGGAGGAAACCATATAGGGAAAATAGACCTATATCCTTGTGATCATGGAAATAAATTAGTGGATATACCTACTAATACACATGTATTTTCTAATATTTTCTAGTATTTTCACCAATTGTGAAAATAGAAATCATCATTTTGGGGATTAAGTCAATAACAGCTAACAAATGTAAAGATGGATGCTCTTACCATACAATGAATAAATTCTACTTCCTGGTACATCCATTGATAAAATGTGCAAAAACTTGTGCAAAATGAAATGCAACAATACTGGGGCATTGCTTTTAATAGGCCAAACTAAAAATATCCCAAATGGCTATCAATGAAGAATGTAAATCTAAATCATTGTAGTTATATCACAAAACTAGTGTTTAAAAAGAACAAACATCATTTATTAACTTGACTAAACATCAAATATATAGTTTTGGGTGAAAAGAATAAGTTGCAGAATAAAATATACTGTTTTATGCCATTTGTATAAAGTATAAAAACCAATAAAATGCTAAATTGTAGCATTTTATGTAAATATGCAGCATAAATATAGGTATATTCATGTAATTGATAAAACTCAATTTACACTAGTAATCCATGAAAAGCAAATGGAATATCAGTTATATGGTGTTTTTCTGAAAATTCTTTGTAAAAATGATGAGAAGCAAATAAAAACTACTAGTAAGATTTGTTAAATCTGGGGTAGTGGATGCATAGGAGCTCATCTTACTTTTGTATTTTTATCTGTTCATTTGAAATAGTTAACAACATATTTTTTAAAATAATCACCTTCCCTGTCCATTTTCACTAGCATTTCTGTGCTCCAGAAATGTATTGATTTATGCCTGGAATTCTCACACAGCCATACTGTCCTCATTCTTTGCCTTCATCCTGATCTTCTGCCAGTCAATTCCAGCTTATCACTTATCACCATCAGCAGGAACATCAAATGTCCTGATACTATCATTTCATAATATCTATTATATCAAGTCTGAGCTTCTATTTCTGGCTTTCAAGGACATCCAGACTCTGCCAAGACTGTTCATTCTTATAACCCCTTCTCTTCCGTAGGAGCCCTGTACTCCAATTACATGTAACTATGTACTGTCCCTTTACTCAGTTCCAAAGCCATTTCATCAAGTCACAGTTCAACTGACATAATTTCCATAATGTTCTTTTTCTAACTACTTCAGCTCATTTAAGGTTTTCATTATCTATAAACTCAGTATTGTAGCTTTCACCTCTTAAATAGTCTGTTCTGATTTTGGAATTTGGATTTAGACATTTAGCTAATTTTGTGAGAACCAGGACTGACAGGTCTTACTTTCTTTTATGTTAACCACAGGACTAAACACACGAATTCTCCCAACTCCTTTTTGTTCCAGGATGATTTAATGGCTCGTAGGCCCTCACTGCAGAAGCTCGACTGTTCTTGGCTTTTCCTATACTCTTTCACCCCTCTTCAAATAGCTGCTAAGTCTTATTTTTCAGTTTTGTTAATATATTTCTACTCTGTGTGCTTATCTCTGTTTTCACTGAACAGCCTTTTTAAAGCCACTGTTAATATATATTGGTAGCAGAAGACTTGGAAAATTATAATATCTAAAATGATACATCTTCATGAAATTATCACCTGATACTTGCTCAGTGGGGGAATTTTGCTGTTCTACACTAATAGGAATTTATGTAACAACTCTGGTCTTCCTCTAGATCCCCATAAAGAAGCCAGAGTAATCTTTATAAAATCTAATTTAGTCATTCTTCTGCTTAAAGATTTTTAATGGCTTTCCATTGTCCTTATGAAGTCCCAAATACTTCCCATGACCCATAGAGCCTGGTATCATCTTGCCACTGCCTACTTCTCCAGCCTTATCTAAAGCTTCATCTCTAAACTGTAGACACATTGCTTTCCTTCAGTTTCTCAAGATGCCATCTGCTTTAGCCACTGAGGGATTTTATACAGGTTAATCTGTCTTTCTAGAACCCATTTCCTAGAGCCTTTTCTTCACACATGGGCAATTTACTTGTTCTTCAACTCTTATTTTAATATAATTTTCTTCATGAATCTTTCCTTAACTCTTCCCCTACTTATCCTACTCAAAGTGTTGTAACTTCAATAGCTCCTTTTATTTATTTTTTATAGCACCTACCAAAATATAATTGTTTTCCCATGAGTCCATAAGCACCAGAGAATTAGATTCTATATTCTCCCTATTTTATCTCAAATGGATGACATTTCCTTATATAGGGTAGATGTGTATACATATTCATTGAATGTATAAGTGGACTCTACAGGAATATTTATTAATTGTTTTTGACTATTTAAATTATATGGTAAATGTATTTTTTGCATGGTTCTCTTTACTTACCTCAATTTCCCCTCACTTATTGTCATTCTATTCTCACAGATTGAAGAAGATAAAGTAAACAAAACCATTTCTACAAAATCTAGAGGAAATTAGAGTTAAGCCAAAAATCTGAGCACGTTCAATAACTTTTATTTTTCATTTTTTCCAAAGTTAGAACATAGAAGTAAATCCTCCATAAGTAATGATTTTTCTCCCTTTTTCAAGTGCACTCAGTTTATTAGTGTGGTCACTGGCTATTTTTAAAATCAGAATTCCTGGAGATTAAGGAGGGATCAGAAGCTTCACTAGCAAGCACTTAATATTAACAACAACAACAACAAAATAACCACCCCAATGTCTGGCACTTTCAAATCAACACTCCTACTTAGCCTATTCTTTAATACTTTCTTTATCATTTGCTCTGTTTGCATATGTGTTTTCAAAGTTGCAGTAGTGAACACAATCTCACTCTCAAAATGGGAAGGGAGAAAAAAAAAAAAGACAATCTACATCTCACACCCTGCTATGTTCTGGCTGCACTAAGTGATTAATGATAATGGCCATTTGCCCAAAATGTAGACTGAGTTAACAAATGGGATTGGAAAACAACTTGATGATAAATGTAGGAAATATATTATTCTTTTTCTATGGTATATACCTTTCTTTATACATAAAATGGAAAGCATTCTTAAATTCTATTTGCACATAATAATGCATGAAATTACAGCTTTTATAATGCCATGTATTGAAAGGAGTTGGACTGATTTGGTCTGCCAAGGAATGTAGTCCATTTTCTTCAGAATGGTGAGAATTATGTTTATTGATACCTTACAACCTGCAGAGTTCTTCTAAAGGAAATATTAGATATTATAGATTAATGGTTTATTTTATGGAGATTCTGTATTTGATACAGAAGAGGTAAGTTTGGAGTTACATAACATCCTTATGTTTACCCAGCCAGTACCTACTTATTTACATAAAGGTTATGATGATGAGCTTTAGAACAAAAAGGTTAACTGAATTGAAGGGAAAATCCTCCATGAAGAATTAAGTCCCTCTGGAAGTGATACATTTCTCTTACTCCTTTGAATTGTGTTTTAGCTTCTCTCAGTGAAGAGAGGTGAAGGAATGGCACCCCATGACCCATTTTGTAAATGATAAAATGTTCTAGGCCCTCATTCAGGTAATGGGGAAAGTCTGTTCCCAGTACCATGCATCTGATTGTTCCCTAATAAACTAAATGTAATTAAAAATAGAGCTAGGCCATTACATTTTAATAGCTTGGATTCTTCCCTGTGGAAGAGTCAGCAAACTGTGAGAGAATATGAAGATTCAGCTCCCTAGCACCTGCCAGGCAGCCTTTCTCAAGATTAACAGCATCACACCAGGTTATTAGAGGAAACATAAATACTTTTGAAGCTCTGTGGGTAGTTACGATATCACGTTTTATTATCTTCTCCTAAAATGGAATTACTCACTGTAATTGCTTGCCCGTCACAGGCCAACAAACATGACAGAAGAAATCCTACATATTGGGGAGCAGGGTTATAATGCAAAAGCAGCTGGCCTAGAAAATGTTTTTAGGGACACATTATTACATATTTATAATAATCATAATTAAAATTTTATAGTACTTTACAGCTTCTAGTATAGGCATATATTTGTGCCTTGCAATTTGAAGTGGGCATAATAGTTATTGAATTCCTATTTGGATAAGGAAATAGAGATATAAAGATGTTGAGTGATTTGCCCAAGTATCCTGCTGCCAAATATTGCAAAGGTGAGAATGAGCCCACTCTCCCAACTTCATTGTCTGTTCATTCTGCATGGCCTCACTGAATTCAATAGCAAAAACATATTTGCTGTTGTGAACCACACCCTTCTTGGAGAAGAGTTGGTCTTCAAGAAACTAGAATTCCCCAGAATAATGATGGAAGATAACTAAAATGCCAAAGAAATTACAATGCAATAAGTGGTCTTACAGAAGCTTAAAGATTTGATGTCAGGCATGAGCTATTTGATAGTTTGAAAGATGTCACTATCTCTGTAAGAGGAGAAAAGTGATACATTAAGAGACACTTTATATGTTATTATTTTTGCTTCTGTTGACATTATTTCCAAAATAAGCTTGATTATAATGAGAGGCCTAAATAAACTTAACCAGCTTTTCCGCTTCTGAGCAAATGCCTGCGCTGCGGGAAGCTAACACCTAACCAGCTCTTTCTGCTTCTGTAACAAAGCTTAAGGCTTGCGTTCCCGCCACCGGATTGCCCAGGGGACTAGCCTCAGGGCGGCAGCCACTCCCAAAAGGCCAGCAGCCACCCCCACCTTGCTGAGAGAAGGGCCTGGAGAGAGAGATGTTAACCTGTTAGTCGCCAAACAAGACTTTAAACTCGCTCTATGATAGACTGAATTCAAAGGTATCCCAAATGTTGTAATTAGATCCAGCCAAACCTGATGGCGGGAACCAATCAGATACGGTATATGTTCACATTTAAATGTTAACCAATGGCAAACTTGTAACCATGGAAATCTGTCCCTCCCCATGACTTGTTTACTTCTGTCTATAAAAAGGCTGTAGAGGCTTTGTTCAGGGCCTCTTAGCGTCACCGGCAACGAGTGCGCGGAGGCCCAGGTTCGAACCTGCAAATAAACAACCCTTGTCGCTTGGCTTTGACTCTGGTCTCTGGTGGTCTGATTTTGGGGGTCTTCCGATCTCTGGGCGTTTCAATAAAAAGTTGGGCTGAGTCTAAAGATGGAATGAGACTAACACAGAGAGAGGTACAGACTTGGAGAAGATATTTTTGTAAAATATTATTGGATAAAAAAATGTTATACAAAATATAAAAGAACTCTTAGAACTCAACAATAAGGAAATTAACATCCCAATTAAAAATGGGCAGAAGACCTAAATAGATGCTTCAACAAAGAATACAGATGGCAAATAAGCCCAAGAAAAGCCACTCCACATTGTATGTCATTAGGAAATTGCAAAAACTAAAACAACATTGAGATACCACTACTCACCTATTGGAATCACTAAAATCCAAAATACAGACAATGGCAAACCCTGATGAGTTTGTAGAGCAATAAGAACACTCATTCATTGCTGATAGAAGTGCAAAATGGCCACTTTGGAAGACAATTGGACAATTTCTTACAAAACTAAACATACGTTTGTTTACCATATGACCTAGAAGTTATGCTTAGTATTTACCCCCAAAATCAAAAACATGTTCACACAAAAACCAACACATGGATTTTTGTAGCAACTTTTTCATAATTGTCAAAACTTGGAAGTAACCAAGATGTCTTTCAGTTGGTGAATGGAGAATAAACTATTATATCCAGAAAACAGAATATTATTTAGTGCTAGAAAGAATTCAACTATCAAACCACAAAAAGACATGAAGGATACTTAAATGCATATTACTAAGTGAAGGAGACTCATCTGAAAAGTCTATATATTTTATGATTTCATCTATAAGACATTCTGGAATGGACAAAGATATGGAAACAGCAAAAAAATTGGTACTTGCTAGGGGATGGAGAGGGTGGGATTAATGGGAAATAAAAAAAGGATTTTTAGAGCAGTGAACCTATTCTGTATGATACTACAATGGTGGATAAATCTTAATACATTTGTCAAAACTACTATAGTGTACAACATCAAGAATGAATCCTAATATGAACTGTGGGCGTTGGGTGCTAATGATAAGTTAATACAAGTTCACTGATTGTAACCAATGTAACTCTCTGGAGTGAGATTTTGTTACTGGGAGAGGCTGTGCATGTACAGAGACATGGACTATATGGGAACTCTCTGTACATTTTTCATGATTTTTCAGTAAACCTAAAATTGCTCTAAGAATAAGCTTTGTCTTATTTTAATAACCCTTTTAAATTAAAAAATGTAGCATGGGGAATATCACATCTATATGGGAGAATGAGTGCTATCACACTCAACAGCACAATGTGTGACCAACAGGAAGTGAATCAGTGATAATATGTTTTAAAATCCATTTGAAATCTGAAGGAAATAGGGAAAATTTTAAGTCCAGACTCCTAGACCCCATATTTTACTAAATCAAAATAATATCAGAAGTTCTGACGGTACATGGAGATTCATTCCATTTGTTACCATACAAACCACTGCTGTCTGCTATACCTTAGTCCTAAACAATCCAGAGAGGAATGATTCATAATGGTCTGGTTAATCAAACAGGATGTCATGTAGAATGTGCTTAAAATGCGGAGAAAGCAGTCCATGTTATATTTCAAAAAACATGAAAAAATATTAAATATTTTGTGTACTCAAAGCCTTTATTTGATGCATTATGTGCTACAATCACTTGTGGGGTTTCTCAGTTATAATCCCATAATTTGATTGGAATTTATCTAGGGATTAATACAATTTTAATTGTTTTCTTGCTTCTTATTTTCTCTCTCTATATATACATATGTATTTAATGTTTGTTTTCGAGAGACAGAGACAGAGTGTGAGTGGGGGAGGAGCAGAGAGGAAAAGAGAGAGAAACACAGAATCCGAAGCAGGCTCTAGGCTCCAAGCTGTCAGCACAGCGCCTGACGTGGGACTCGAACCCACAAGCTGTGAGGTTATGACCTGAGCTGAAGTCGGAGGCTTAACCAACTGAGCCACCCAGGCGCCCCTATATATTTTTAAATTTGGAGTTTCCTAATAATATTTAGGTCAGATATATTGTTGAGTTCTGAGTATTTTAGTGTTTAAATTCTCTGCTCTTTTCTTAATGGAGTATGACCATAAGTTAACGTCTGATGATTGTCCTTTGCTTATTTTCTTTCTCAAGCCATAATTTGAAAACTCTTCAGCAAATATCATTTCCCCTAAGATATTCTAGCTTGTCTTCTGGCTGAATCCTTGATCTCTAAACTTTCATTCATTTTATAGTAACCAATGTGTCACCAGTTTTTACCTCAATTGGCCTATCATTGATAAAAAGTTCTTAAATTCTTACTCTGTTATTTCTGGGAGTCCTTGGACATATTGTTTTTGGGTTTGTGAAGAATATTTCTGTTACCATAGAATCCATTATGCTCCTCTATGCTAATTCCAATTCCTGACCACAGCTAACAAAATCAGTCATGGTCCACTGATTACTACCACTGTAGTTGGTATTTAGGAAATCACTGAAATTGTTGACAAGGGGGTCACCTCCTGACACATTCTCTAGGCATCAAAGCTTTGTAGTTCATCAAGATTTGGGCTGCATTTTTATTTGGGCAGCAAAGCAATTTATTCCAGGGTGAAGAGAGACCTCTGCTTGCAGCCTCAGGGAGTTAGATAGGAATCCTTGGACCTGAGCCAACTTATGGGCTCCTGGTCAAACATTTTATCTTCTTTACTGTCTTCTCCTCTCATCATGAATCTCTGATTCCAATAGAAGGCAAAGCCAGGCTAGTGGCTATATCCCCTCTATACCTGTCACTCTCTTGGTTTGGTTCTATTGTATATGAAAAGATTTCCCTTCTGGACATATTTTATGCCTAAAGATTTTGCTTTTTCAGTAAAATCGAGTTTGCACTTTGAATGACTCACTACCACGTGAAAGCTGAAGACACACTGGAAGATGAATATTTGAGCAGAAGAGAGGAAAAGTGACAGCAAGTGCAGCCCTATGGATACTGTTTTCAATAGTCCTTTAAAACACATTCTAGAACAGTGATGTAAGAGTATGCAACTTAGGCTTTTAAAGTGTTTTCATATTCTAACTGTTCTAATTCTTACCATCTGTATTCCAACTGCATATCTGCCAAAATAGCAGAATATAGAGTCCAGAACCTTGTAGACATTGCTAAAATAAATAGTAAAGAGCATAGATAAATATGTCACCCTTTAATCTATTTTACCCCATGCTTTATCCATCATCATAGTGAACATAATGGATTTAATTATATAGTTTTTACTTAAGATCACTAGTTGGGTCTGACACCCATTGATGGAGAAGTTCCTATGTGTCAGGTAATATGGGGATGTCACTCTCTAGCATGGCTGCATATTTCCTTTGCTTTATTATTTTAATAATTATAATATTAAAGAAAGCATACCTATTTTTGAAATTTTCCTTTAGGTTCTTGAAACAATGAATTTTGTCACATGACGTAATTTTGAATAAAACAAGGAGCTGACTCACCAGAATAGATAGTTTTAATCCCAAATCTGATTGCCTTTTATGTACTGGCTTAGTAACTCCAGATGCCATTTCGATGTCTTTGGACTATATTCTCATTAAAAGTTTTATTACAAATTCAGTAGCTTTTAAGCTAAAATGCATTGATGCTCTGGATATGAATTCTAACCTAAATGTTAAATGAATATATAAGTGTTCAATGATTCCTCTAAAAATGTAGTCTGGTTGGTTAGTCTAGTTGTTTGTTTTTGGTTTTGTTTGATGTTTCCTAAATTTGGTAAGATCGATCTAAATGTTTTATTGTGAAGTGTCTTATTTTCCTTGCTTATATTATGTCCTTGAATTCTTCTAATAGACATTCTAAGTACATACAGTTACACATAATATGCGTGTATATCAGTTGAGTTTTGTCTCTGTGGAGTGGGGAGAATAAGGCAGACATGCATCCGCTAACCAAAGCAAGTGAGCTAACAGATGGGGTGCACAGTATGAAATTAGGGAATAATTGGCAGGATTTTTTTTAATGATCCATCTGGAATCCAGGGGTCAAGATCATCCATTCTGACACTTCCACAGGATCACAGCCTCATTGTACATTTACTTTTTAAGGTTACATTCTTTTTTTAAAAAGTCTTCATTATAAACAATTTTTTTTTTAGAAAATGAACGAAAAGAATAACTTTGAACTTACCACAGAGTAAATGCTATCCTGTTATAGAAAAATGGCTTACATGTAAACAAATAACATATCATGAATTACTATGGGTAACATATTAACAATTCTAAATATCCTATACCAGAATTGCAAATGAATGTATCAGGTTAGGTTAGATTGGTGGTCATCCATCAACACAAAGTGGGGAAGCAACTGGAAAACTGAAAATTGAAAATGTCTGGGGGCCATGTAAGCAAATAATTTTATTACTCTAGAGGAAGGGAAGGACAGATCTGGGGAAAGAGCTAGGAGCCTGCTCCATTATGGGGATGATAGTGCCTAGTATTTGTTTCACTTATTTTGCAGTATAAGTAAAGCAGGTGATGTAAGTAGGAAGGAAATGCAGTACTGACAATCATTGAAAATAATGACAGCTACAAATGTTTATTGTGGGTTTTCTGTGTGCCAGTCATTCTTCATCAATAACATGTGTTAAGTTATTTAATGCTCCCATTAAATAACGGCGGGTAACTATTGTTATTCCACTTTACAGATGAAGGAAGAGGATTACAGAGGAAAGCAATTTATCCAGTGACATATGGCTAGTAAATGGCTATTCTAGAATTCACCCCCAGACCTGCTGACTCTGGAATGTGTGTCCTCACTCTCTCTCTACGCTGTCTTTTATTAAATATTGATACATTAGAGGGTCAGTTCTCTCTCTCTCTTTGCTGTTCTTTTCATTATATTTTGATATATTGGGGGGAGGGATTTTCTATACTGAAAAATAGGTCAGTAGGCAAATGAGTAGTTACCTCTTTTATTGCATGAAGAAATAATTTACAAAAGCACACTTATTTTTTCTTACAGAAATATATCCAACAATTCTTTCACTTATGAACTTTACTTACTCTTCCAAGGTGAATACAAGTTTAATTTTATTATTTGTACTTTGTACTAGTGATTGACTCTCTGAACTCATTGGATGATTTTTCTTATAGTTTGTGCAATTATTTTTAATTCTACAGAAGTTTTGAAACTTTGAGATCTTATATGTTTAGCTACCAAAATATTATTTCCAGCCTTGCATATCACAGACTCACTATATTTCTGCAATTGTTGTATTTATTCATTTAAAATATTTACTAGGCATCTATTATTCACCATTACTGAGACCACTTTGGTAGACAGGATAGATTTTGTTTCTGTGGTTACAGAACGTAAAGTCTAAGGTGAAGGTCAATTATACAAATATTAACCACTAAGTGTGCTAAACACTAAAATAAGATAAATGCAGGTTGTAATGAGGGCACATAGCAATATGTCTGCCCTTATGTAGGAATTTTTAGGCATTTACTCTAAGTGGATGTTTTAAGTAGGAATTTTGCAAATCAGTTGCAATTCTCTCTTTAAGCATTTACTTTTCACACTCTACTGATAATATTTTTTAAGATATAAGATTTGGTTATTACAAGGTTATCCAATTTCTTCCCATGTATTAAGAAATTCTCATTTCCAAATTCCTCTTTCAGTTACCATCTCATTTCTCTTTCTGTTCTTCAATATAACTCAATAATTGAAATTTTCTCTTTATAAATAAATCAAACTTCACAAATTTACTTGTATACAATGGTCTATAAAAATATGTAACCATTAAAATATATTAAATACAAAAATTTATTGCATGTATAATATAAAACATATCTTACAGAAGTTTTATATATTTCTGTGAGAATGCAAGTGAGCACTTTGCTGTGAATCTTGAAACAGTTTTTGAAAAGGTGGGGGAATCTTGGATTGTATACATATTTAAAGAAAAGCTTATAAGAGAGTGCATTAGGAACCGAGATGACATGGTCCGCTGCCTTTGGAACAGTGAATGTTCTCTTCACCTTTTCTGTGTGCAGGTATTGTAGAAAATGGCAAAAGTCCTAAATTTTAAGCAATGGCTTCAATTTCTCTTGTTCTCTCTTTCTTGTTTTTTTTTTAATTTTAATGTTTATTTAATATTGGGAAAGAGTGACAGAGGAGCACTGGAGGAGGAGCAGACAGAGAGGAAGATAGAATCGGAAGCAGGCTCCAGGTTCTGAGCTGTCAGCATAGAGCCAGGTGTGGGGCTCAAACCCACGAACCATGAAATCATGACCTGAGCTGAAGTCAGCTGCTCAATTGGCTGAGCTACCCAGGTGCCCCTCTTCTCTCTTGCATATGTTCTCATCTGGCTTTTGCCAGCACACCACCACTGAAGCTACTCTTTCCACGGTTATCTGTGACCTCCAGGTTGGTTCAGTGGTCAGTTTCCAGTCTTTGTCGGACTTGCTATAGCTGCCGGATTTGACAACCCCTTCTGGAATGTGACTTATTAAATACCATACCCTAGAGTTTTTGGAATGTGACTTATCAAATACCATACCCTAGATTTTCCTCTTATCTCATTGTCCACTTTGTTAGTTTCATTTGCTGGTTCCCCCTCATTTCTCTTCCCTCTAAATGTTGGAGATTACAGAGTTCTGGCCTCAGATCCTTACTTTGCATGTTTATAGTAACTCGTTAGTGAATGCTTGAGAGATATCAAGCACATATTTTTATTATAATGTTTGTTTCTCCCTTCAAATCTATTAGTATTTGCTTAATATGTTTAGATGCTGTGATGTTGGGTGCATATATATTTATAATTTTTATATCATCTTAATGAATTGACCCTTTTATCATTATATAATTACATTATTTATCTCTTACTACAGGTTTTGACTTAAAATTGATTTTTTCTGATTCAAGAATAGCTACCCCTTCTGTCTTTGGTTTCCATTTGCATGGAATGTCTCTCCCCAGGCACACAAACTTCACTTTGAGCCTGTGTGTGTCCTTAAAACTGAAGTGGGTCCAGGGCATGCAGCACATGGTTGAGTCTTTTTTTTTTTTTTAAATCCATTCAGCCACTCTATGCCTTTCAATTGGAGAATTTAATCCATTTGCATTTAAAAGTTTTTAAAAATGTTTTTAGAGAGAGAGAATGTGTGCATGAGTAAGTGGGGAATGGGGCAGAGGGAGAGAGGGAGAGAGACAATCCCAAGAAGGCTCCCTGCTCAGTGTGGAACCCCATATGTGGCTGACTCTCAGAACCCTGAGATTATGAGCTGAGTGGAAATCAAGGTTGGATGCTCAACTGACTGAACCTTTCAGAGGACTCTCCATTTGCATCTAAAGTAGTAATCAATTGATTAGAACTTAATGTCATTTTATTGTTTGCTGGATGTTTTATAGTTCCCTATTCCTTTCTGTCTCTTTTACTGTCTCTCTTTGTAAATTAATGATTTTCTGTAGTGGTATGAGTTGGTTCCTTTCTTTTGTCTTTTGTATGTTCTCTGTAGATTCTCTTTGGAGAGCTTTCTTTTTATGTTTAAAAAATTTTTTTAATGTTTTATTTATTTCTGAGAGAGACGAAGTGAGCAGAGTTGTGTCAGAGACAGAGGGAGATACAGAATCTGAAACAGGCTCCAGGCTCTAAGGTGGCTGTCAGCACAGAGCCCTACGCAAGGGCTCAAACCCAGGAACAATAAGATCGTGACATGAACCAAAGTCAGAAGGTTAACTGACTGAGCCACCCAGGCACCCGAGATATATATATATTTTAAGTACCAACACTATTAATGTTACAAAGTGATTTGGTTTCTGGTTTCCTTTTCTTTCTTTCTTTGTTTTGTTTTTGTTTTTGTTTTTGCTTTTTTTTTTTTTTTTTGGTTTCTTAAGCCAGAAAGTGCTAGTATAAGAAAGAATCCTTATAGATGCTGCACTAACTTTATAGTGGATGGGAATGCTCCATTACAAAGACATAAACTGATATATAATTGTCAGCTTCCATTAATTTGAAGGGAAATGAATCCACATAGTCCATGTGCAGGAATGTTAGGAAAAAATATATAGAGGTTGTGTGTGTGTGTGTGTTGGAGTTGAAACTTTTAAAATTTTAGAAAACAGATTGATAAAATACAGTCAATAAGTAGAAATATGGAGTTCAACAGACCCATGACAATTATCTGAAGTATTTATATACCAATCAATGAAGAATAAGAAGTAGTATGAAAAATCTGGAAAGTTAATGTGTGATCATATAAATGTGAGTCTTACTTGCCAGGCTCAAGTAAGACTTCACCTTAGGTAATGCTGAAGTCCTTTATTAGTCAGAGGTGGAGGCTGAAGCACTCTCATACCTTGGGACTGTACGGAGTTCGTGAGGATAGTATGATTACTAATAAACAAGGCAAGGGCTCTTTCATATTTAGTGCATCTCACTGATAATATCCTTATTCTCTAACCCTTTGTGGTCCCACACAATTCAGCAACTCCATTTCCATGATTCCACTCTGGCATAGGCAACTTTGCAGATGTTCTGAGCGCTGGGATGGAGTCCAGCTTTCCTGGATTCTGTATGTCGCCATCTCCTTTGGTCCTGAGACTTCCTCGGGGCTATCTCAGATGGGCTAGAGGATAACTATATTTTACTCCAGTTGATTCTGTTCCTCCCTCAGACTTGAGAATCCTTCTCATTTCTCTGACATTTTTTTTTTCCATCGTCTTTCTATCTTCTGTTCTCTCCACTTAAACCTGACACATCAGCGAAGTGTAATCTCTTCAATGAACTACTGAACACAAACTTCTCCATGAGGGGCCTGACTGTCTCACTGGAGAAAGAAATGAGAAGGGATTACATCAGAAATGTAAGAAAAAAATCAATATCTCATTAAATTACTCTTCTATGACTGTGTGTATTCAAAACAATAGGGGAGATAAAAAACAATAGGGGGAAGTGTTTTTCTAAATCATTCCCTGAAATTCTTCTTCATTTCCTCTGAAACAAAAATTGCTGAAATTCTAAAAGTTTACTGGTAAGTTATCAATTAAGTAAGCAAGTTATTTTCTAGTTATTTTCATCAAGGATGGAGCTCATACACACCTGTTCACCGAATCTCAGTATGTAACATTGTGATAATTTATTTCTAGTGCTTTTCTAAAACATATTTAGAGGGGAATATCCTTTAGGTAGAATAAAAAGACTCAATTCCATTAACATTTTCTTTCCTGACTGAAATATTACTGACTATATTACAAGCATGGGTAAATTATCTACCTGAAATGATCTCTATATAAATTTTTTCATGTTACTTTGTTGCAAATGAACCTTTAGTGCAAGAAGATACCAAAGACATTTCACTAGAGAATTAGCAACAAAAGACTTCAAAGGCTTTCTTGTATGGGATGATTAGTGATTATTTTGATTATTACTATTATTTAAAAAATTTTTTCTTAATGTTTTTATTTATTTATGAGACAGAGAGAGACACACACACACACAGCATGAGCAGGGGAGGGTCAGAGAGAGGGGGAGATAAAGAATCTGAAGCAGGCTCTAAGCTTTGAGCTAGCTGTCAGCACAGAGTCTGACGCGGGGGGGCTCAAACCCACCAACCGTGAGATCATGACCCAAGCCGAAGTCAGATGCTTAACCGACTGAGCCACCCAGGTGCTCCATGATGATGATTATTATTATTTTTACAGTGTATGCTTTCCCTTATACTTCAACTTCCTTTGTCTGAATATCAGCATATTTGCTTAGCTGCTTATTATGGTATATTTTAGTCTTCTTCCACTTAGCATGTGGCTAATAGTACATATTTGCTCTGTGGCTCATATATTAAAACTGAGCCTCAAGTAAAAAGCTTCTTTATAATACAATGTGGGAGATTTTTGCCAATTTGGAAAAACCAATTAGAGTAATAATAAAATATATAGATAAAATCATAGAGATGTATTTCTAGAAGGAGGGAGGATAAGTTTAGATCAAGAAAAGGGAGTAATATTAGCAGAGTGGCATTCCAACAGGAAGTTTATGGCAATAGAAATCCATTTTTCTCAAGGAAGGCTTTGACCTGCTTGAAGTAGTTTATTAGAAAATGACCAGATCCATGATTACATAAGGCGATGGCTGTCCACACAGAATGGTCAATGTTTAAACGGATAAATAAGAATTACATCTACTTTTTAACCTATAGGTCTGTTGTTACATATCTTCCTCAATGCAATAAATGAGGAAATTCTAACTACAGTATTTGAGTTATGCAGATGTATAACTAGGGAGGATTTGTTATAGTCGAGTATTTTATTCAGCCATTGCTTATGTTTCACATTTGTATATCCAAAGTTGGGATAACCTGGATTATTAGTCGTATTTAATTTCTTTTCTCCCTCCCACCTCCTATTCTACCAATCTCAACACACACACAGACATAGAGCTTTCATATAGGTTATCTCAAATATTTTTGTTTTGTTTTGTTTTTGCAAACAGGAAGTGCATACTAAATTCTTATTTAAATATTAGATCACTCTAATACTTAATGCTATGCTTTATTCATATAAAGTTCTGGTAAGAGTTAATAGTATAATTTCCATTTTATAGGTTCATATAGAGAGGCTAAGTCTCTTGCTCAGGGCAGTAATTTCTCATATAGAATACTGCAATAATCTCCTATCTCTTCATGTTAGATGTAGATTTAGATCCAACTTCCTAATTTTCAAGATCTATTCTCAACATAACTTATCACTGGTGATGTTGACCTTGATTAAGGTCATGTTTGATAGGATTCTCCATTGCTAAGTTATAACTCTTCCTTTCCAACCTATTTGTTAGAAGTGAATCACTAAGTCTACTTACACTCAAGAGGAGAGAAATTAAACTTCACCATCTGCAGGGAAGAACATCAAAGAATTTGTGGTCAAATGTTAAAATCACCACAATAATTAATGTATTTGGGGAAAGATACTTTGAAACTACATAAATTAAGTTAAAGTTTGGCCCACTACTTTTCACATTCATTGGTGGACCTTGTCTGAGGAAATTATTACTGTGGTATTCTAATTGTGATTTTCTACTTCCTTCATTCCTCACACAGTTACCAATTATAGTTATTCTGTAAGGAGGACTTATTCCTTTTCCTTCTATTTTTAAAAATAAATTAAATTAATTTTTTTATTTTCCCCTCTTTTATTTATTCAGTCATTTGTTTCTGCCAATATAGACTCATGAGTATTTATTATATTCTTTCAGTTATGATCCAATGATATGGTTATTTATTAAAGTGTTCAAATTATTCCAGCTTTAGCCATTGGGAACTACTAAAGTTGACTCTTTTGACTATTTGTGTGTGTGTGTGTTTAAATGTTTATTTTATTTTATTTATTTTTTTTAATTTTTAGGAAAGAGAGAGAGAGAGAGAGAGAGAGAGAGAGCGTGAGCAGGGAGGGTCAGAGAGAGAGGGAGTCACAGACTGAAACAGGCTCCAGGCTCTGAGCTGGCAGTCAGCACAGAGCCCGACGCGGGGCTCGAACCCACGAACTGCCAGATCATGACCCAAGCGAAAGTCAGACGCTCAACCGACTAAGCCACCCAGGCGCCCCTTATTTTATTTTTAGAGAGAGAGAGAGAGAGAGGAGAGAGAGCACAAGCAGGGGAGGGGTAGGGAGAAAGGGAGACATAGAATCCAAAGCAGGCTCCAGGCTCTGAGCTGTCAGCACAGAGCCTGACACAGGGCTCAAACCCACGATCAGGAGATCATGACCTGAGCAGAAATCGGCTCTTAACTGACTTAACTGACTGCGCCACCCAGGCACCCTGACTCTTTTGACTATTTGATCTTTTCTTTTTTTTTTTTTTTCTTTTCTGGTACAACTAGATGCTCCAGGCTATGACACTAGAATCAGCTACTTTTTCAAGAAGACCTGGTTCATTTTTATTGAAGAATGGTTCTCAGAAATTAAGCTTTGGTTATATTTTGTAATTTTTAATGAACTGAGGTTTTTTCTTTATTAATGGGAATATAGCCATTTGTAATTTTTTTTTTAACTTTTGGAATTGTCTGTCTATATCCTTCTCCTGTTTCTATGGAGTTGCTTTTATTTGTAAACCTTTCTGATAAGCGCACAATATTACCCTTTTATTGTATATATTGCAGTGTCTTCTCTTAGTTACTTATTAATCATCTTTGTGGTGCTTTTAGACTTGTTGGAGCTTTACTTGTATAGTCTGATGTGTTAGTCTCTTCATTTATACTTTTGTGTTTTATGGCTATTCTGTTTTCACAATCTCTTTGTCTCTTATTGTGTCAATACCACAATGTTTTAAATACTTAAGGCTTATAGTATATTTTAACATATGGCTAAGGTAATTATATTCTCTTTGTTTCTTTTCCAAAAATATTCTTGGCTACTCTTAGATTTTTAAATCTATTTCTATGTTAATCATGAATACCAATTTCCCTCTTGGTGGATATTTTCCAGGACTTTCAGTTTAAAATACATTTCATTGGGGCACCTGGGTGGCTAGTTGGTTGAGTGACCAACTTCACTTTAGGTCAATATCTTGTGGTTGGAAATTTTGAGCTGACATGGGCTCACTGCTGTCAGCTTGACAGAGCAGAGCCAGCTTCAGATCCTCTGTTCCCCACTCTGTGCCCCCCACCCCACTCACCCTGTCCCAAAATTAAATAAGTATTTAAAAATCCCACATCTCATTTATTTTAAACTTTCCTTGTTTTTTTTGAGAGTTTATTTAAGATAGCACATTTCCCTTGCTTTGACCGCATCTCATAGGTTTTGATATGTAGAGTTCCCACTGATGATTTTCTGGAAATGGCAAGAATTGCAAAATGATCCCAACTAACTGCTCTGTTGGTTGATTCTGCAGCTTCTCCTTACCTTAGCCTCAGCCCCTCTCTGACATGAGTGGCTTGGAGGCTCTTGCTCCTACCATCTGTGACACAGAATTTTCCTTTGAGCCTCTTAGGAGCTACTTTCCTCTGCTATTTTCCTTCTGTTTCTATCTTTTTGGGAGAATTTACTCACAATTTATGATACATTTTGTTTGTTTGTTTGTTTCTTAGGCTGCATGTATGCTTGTGTGTGTGCATGCGTGTGTGTGTGTGTGTGTGTGTGTGTGCGCGCACTCGTGCATGTGTTTGGTGGTAGGAAGATTTGGTGCAGGTAGTCCACCTCTCATCTGGAAACTACAGTCCTTATTTCCTAAATGTCCAGAAATAAGGTAGAGATAGGATTCTGTGGACACCAAAACCAAGCTAGGAATAAGTCCCCCATAGTTCCCTTATTCATTGTGAAAGGACTACTTTTTGTTTGCTTCCTAAAGGAAAACACTTTTGGATGAAGGTTTGCCTTTTCATTAACTGGCCTTCTGAATAAACTTGTGTACATTTTACACTGCTACTCCAAACCAAGGAACTAGTTCCTCTGAGGTCATCTATATTAATTCTCCCATATGGTTTTTGTTTTTTAGTGGTACTGAATCATTCAGCCATTTCCCAAATTTGTCTCACTTGAATAGTATCTTGCTGTAATTCCTTGAAATCCTAGTTTCCAGAGTTGATATATGTGTCCTTATTTAAATACATCTTTGGGAATGTAAGGATGGAAGGGATTTAAATATATTAGATGTGATATGAATCTAAAACTGGGAATCCCAACAGTGTTTTGTAAAGCAAATTCAGCCTGATTAATCTTTCTGACTCCTAAAGTTATTAGTGAAACCAACAGGCATTTAAGCAAAAGAGCAAAGAGTATAGTACTGAAAATCAACTGCTTAGCAGAGCTAACATAATTTCTTTGTTAAAAAAATTTAACATGAATGATAAGGGCGTTTTTACTATTGTTACTCTCTAGCAATCTTTGTGTTCTACATGCCACATCGATGAGATTGGATGATATGGATATCTCAAGTTTTAGATCTAACATTCAGTGAGCTTGTAGGTAGCATGTATGTGTTTTGGCATGAAAATATTCAATAAATTCATTTAAGCAATGAGATGGCCAGAGAAAATCTTTTTTCTGTAATCAACCTGTGATATCTCATTCTGTGGGTGAGTCTTGGATATTTTGATTAATATAGGCCCTTGATTTCAATTAGAATGGTAGGAAATCACCTTGCTTTAGCTGTGTATGGCCTAATAGATGATTTTGTGATATAAGTACATAAAATATGGATAGGGATAGAGCAACCTTCTAAATACATTCTTGTTTTAAATTTCTTACCTAAGTCTGAAGAAGAATAGAGATGGCCATCCTAAAACAGCCTGTGCTCATGGTGCTTAAAATGTGATCTCAGAACAAAAGAATATGTGTCATCTGAAATCTTAGAAATGTGGACCATCAAACCCCTCCCCAGATTTATTGAATAAAAATTGGCATATTAATAAGATCCCTGGATGATGTGTATGCAAATCAGAGTTTAAAAACACTATTTGGGTAATTTTTTGGACTCTTACTGTCAAAAATGAAACCATACAGTAACTAATAAGAAAACTGACATGTTTTATTTCTTAATTTCTTCCAACTGTACACTTCCAGTACTTCTGAAAATGTGAACTATCTTTTCAATTTGACCAGTAACTATAAAGATAATGATCTTGTTCCTGGATTCTTTATGTTTATTTAAGGCAAAGGCAGACCTACTCTTTCATTCTCTAGATTAGGTCTTTGTTATCTCTAACACATGCTAATAACAGAAGTTTCCTATCTAGGATCATTGCTTTCAGGATTAGCCCTTTCAAATTAACTTCACACAGATACATTTACTCACAATAAAAACCCAATTCTATCATACCCATGTTATTATTCTGTAAGAAGCCCAATAGCACGGACTCCCTCTTATGAAGGTTGATCCAGTTACCCTTGGTGCTGAATGTTCAACCTGTCAGAAACAGATCAACACTACGTTGGGTCCAATTATACTCCTGTTAGGAGCTGCAGCAGTAGGAGATGGAACTAGTTTCATTAATCCTTTGCTTTAAGTTTTGTTTTTTTTTTCCTCAAGAGATTTTGAATGGCCACAATGCTGAGACTCCATGTGAATCATGAGAAAACGGAGAAATACAAGTAGGTTTTGCAACCAATGCTATTCCCATATTCCTTTAGTTCACCCAAGTTCCCTGAAGCTCTGGTACCAGTTAGCTGACAGCTTCCTATTTCTTTTTCTTTAATTTTTTAAAAATATTTATTTTATTTTTGAGAAACAAAGAGACAGAGCACAAGCTGTTGGGGGGTGGGGTACAGAGAGAGAAGGAGATACAGAATTGGAAGCAGGCTCCAGGCTCTGAGCCATCAGCACAGAGCTCAATGTGGGACTTGAACTCATGAACTGGGAGATCATGACCTGAGCTAAAGTTGGATGCTTAACTTACTTGAGTCACCCAGGTGCCCCTACAGCTTCCTATTTCGAGTACTTGATTCTCACTTCTCTGCTCAAGGGGTGTGGGAACTTTGGGGAAACCCCAAATTTGCTTCTCTGCACTTAGATAACCCAGATATGTGTGGATGTATGGAATGGGAAGAATTAATGGCCCCAGAGCAACTCTCAATAATGGTAGATGAGAGCCTCATCATTCAGTGAGAATCCTGATCCCTATTATACCTGGTTTCTTAGATGGAGCCTATTGGACTTAACACTGGTGAGTTAAAATAGCAAATTGTTCATTAACACATCTTTGTGGTCATTGTTGCTGCTCTCACTTTTCCATCACATTTTCATTGTTGATCATTTGTGCCTCCCAAATTCTTACCTCAGGGTCTGATTTGGGGAGGATCCAATCTAAGTCAGTGAAGTTCCCACTATTCCTTAAATTCCTTACTTTCATATTCAAAATGCCCACATACTTGTTGGGAGGGAGCTGAGTGTGACTACCAGGGTGAAAGTTTCTTGGGCTTTTTTTTAAGGGTCCTCACAAAGAGATAGTTATTACTCAGATGAATTTACTATGGTAAAAATTCTATCCCTTAACTTTTTAAAAATTTATTTATTTGAGAGAGACAGAGACAGAGTGAGTGGGGAAGGGGCAGAACGAGAGAGAGAGAGAGAGAGAGAGAATCCCAAGCAAGCTCCGTGCTGATAGCACAGAGCCCAATGTGTGGCTAGAACACACAAAATCATGAGATCACTACCTGAGCTGAAACCAAGAGTTGGATGCTTAACCCACTGAGTAACCCAGGCGCCCCTGTCCCTTAACTTTTAAACGCAGAATCTAGAGTTTGTATACTAAGAA
Source organism: Proteles cristata cristata (assembly GCA_017311185.1). NCBI lineage: Eukaryota > Metazoa > Chordata > Mammalia > Carnivora > Hyaenidae > Proteles > Proteles cristata. The sequence goes on from JAESUZ010003983.1 coordinate 313,610, forward strand.
CCATTCTATCTGTCAAATGTTCTTCTCTGCATCTTTGGCCTGAATTTCAGAGAAGACTCAAACCATTTTTCTTTATGGGCACTAACAATTTCAAGTAAAATATGAGTAATTTTTCTTGGGAATCATTCAGTTTTTCTTGAATACTTTGCCCTTATAGATTACTTTGCATTTTAATTTTATAGTTTGACTCTTGAAGGGAAAGATTATTTCCCATCCTTCTAAATTGCTACAGGACATTAGCATAGCAGTCTCTTGGTCGTTAATCCTCCATCGTATTTTTTTCAGGGCCCTATGCTTTTCATCACAATACTCCATACTAGAAGGTTCTTCCCTTACCTTTCACCTCACTAATTCAGACTCATACGCTGGAGATAAATTTTGGGAACTTCCTTGATCATCAGGTAATTAAGTCTCCTTTTTTGTATCCTCATAGTAAGAAGAATACCATTTAATTGCAGTTCTCTGTGTGAATGCCTTTGAGGTCACAAACTATGTCTTATTCATCTTCGTATTCACAAGGCATAATAACTACTCATTGTATGTTTGTGTAATGAATAATTAAGTGCATTGTAAGAAGAAATAGTAGCAAAGAATCTGCATAGGCCTGTGATACCCTAGCAGAACTTTGGTGTTGATCTGGTTTAAACTATTTTGTAGCCTCCCACATTTCAGAAGTAATGTTCCCCCAGTCAAAATGGCTTCTTGATCCCGGTTTCTTGTTGAGTTCACAGAGAGAAAACAAAACACAACAAGACAAAACTAAAGTCTATTAACTTAGAATACACTATATGATTCCAGAAACCTGCTCAGCTTTTCAATAGTATAATTGTCCAGGTCAAACGTAACATCCAGCCAATCCTGTCATGTGACTGCTTTATAAATTTTTTTCAGGTGAGATAGCTAAGATAACGTTTTCAACATCTTCTGTAATGAGAGAAATATTTCTCTTGAAAAAAAGCATCTAAAAGATGCACAGATAATATGAATTTATAGTTTATAAATGGAATATTAGAGCTTCTTAGGTAGTTTCCTTACTGGCACCCACACTGATATACAGGGTTATCTAAGGTGCTGAACATTTAATCTTGCCAAAAAAAAAAAAAAAACCACTTGAGAAGATGAATAAAACATCAAAGTATAAGATTAAATTATTATTTGGTAGCTATATAAGATACTGTTTTCTTAATACTATATGCTTTAAGAAACTAATAGTGAACAACAATAACAGAAAAAACCCAGAATTAAGTGTCAACATCATTTAATACTCAAAGATTTTTTAGGAGAGTATCCCAATATAGATATCCTTTAATATAAAGCCAAAACCATATTAATTAAATTTAATAACTCTTTAATCACCATATACTGTGAATCAGGTACTATGATATGTATTCATTGTGGAAAATTAGAGAATAACAGCAAAATAATATCATTACTCATAGATAACCACTGTTAAAAATATTATCTTTCTTTCTCCTTTTCTCTCTTTTTCATGTGCTCACACAGGTGAGTGTACTCACACACTCACACATACACGCACACTCTTTTCAGAACCCTAAAGTTAAAAAATAAGCCCATTTGTCTATTACAGTCACTGTTATGCAGCCATACTTATAAGTAAGAATTTTTAAATTTTGTTTGAAGGACAATTTATCCTGGTTGCTGTGGACACGCATACAAACAGGGGTAGAATCCCCTATTCATTGATTACCTACCTGATAATACCCCATTTTCACTTTTTAAGAAAACTCCAATTCCTTCTTTTTTTGTTGTTTTTTTGTTTGCTTTGTTTTGTTCTGTTTTCCAGATTTGGAAGAGCCCATTTTGTAGGGGAGAATAGGCTCTTCCTTAGTTCTAGGAATTAAATCTTGATTAATAAAAGTCAATTTTGGTAACCCCGTTTCCTCTGCCAATGTTACAACTAAGCATTCAAGCCAGGTTGAAATGTATTAAATGATGCAAAGACTTCCAGGAAACTTTTGAAAAATATTTTGTCAATTTTAACAAGGGGCATGACGTTGGGGAATGCTCCCCGTGTAGGAATTCTCATGTTTCTCTTCTCACTGTGCTTTTATTCCAGACTATTTCTTAAGTAATTTGTATAATAAATAGTCTTCAAGGGTAGAAATAGTTTTGGAGTGAAGGGCAGGCTTGCTTAATGTTCAGAATAATAAACATTGAATCTCCTTCCAACACGAAAGTCTAGAAGGTTTGTTTATTGCACATGTTAAAAGATTAGAATTTCCTAATGTCAAGGTTCCTCTACTGTAAAACAATCCACTCAATATAAAGGCATTACCAGACACTTGTCATACTGCCTTTGTAGAAACTGTGACTTTGGGAAATGGCTCACAAAAGTGATGACACTGTGGCCATTGCTTCTGTTATGAGTAATACATTGTGCATCTCTGACTCACTCAGGGGTTTCGTGTCTTTTGTCCATGTCCATGAAACTGAGGCAGACTAATTTGTTAGCCTGAAAGTAGTGTTACATCTCAGACTTTGCACAATTCTTGACACTCTCTTTCTCATTTCTGGCTATTGCACGATGTCCTGTGAGGCAGAGCTGTGGCAGCCACCTTATGTCATGAGGATATAAGCCTGAGCATAAAAGTCAATACTGAGTATGACAGGGCAAAAATAAGTAGGGAGGCAGCCTGGGTTATTAAAGATGTTGTTAAGACTATGATGATACTTCTGAAATTATTGTACTTTATATATTTTAGTTGAAATGGGACATATTGTCTATTTTTAAAATCATTTGAGTCAGATTTTCTGCTAACTGTGGCAAAAACATTTAATCTAAATCATTAAGGAATACAAAGGAGTTTTGAAGGCCTGTTTACTGTCAATAAATATGGTAAGATCGAATATTTATTTAGTACATACAAATGCAAGCTTAGTAATAAATATTTTGTGTATATTTTAAAATTTGGTCCTTAAGCAACATCCCTGAATGGCTGTTGTTATTATTATTAATTTAAAAAATTTTAATGTTTATTAATTTTTGAGACAGAGAGACAGAGAGAGAGAGAGAGAGAGAGCGCACACACGTGAGTGAGTAGGGGAGGGGCAGAGAGAGAGGGAGACAGAATCTGAAGCATGCTCCAGGCTCTGAGCTGTCAGCAAAGAGCCTGATGCAGGACTTGAACTCATGAACCGTGAGGTCATGACCTGAGCTGAAGTCGGATGCTTAACCAACCAAGCCACCCAAGTTCCCTGTTATTTTTTTTTTTAGTATTTTTATTTATTTCTAGGAGAGAGAGAGAGAGAGCAGGGGAGAGTCAGAGAGAGAGGGAGTCACAGACTCTGAAACAGGCTCCAGGCTCTGAGCTGGCAGTCAGCACAGAGCCCGACGCGGGGCTCGAACCCACCAACCGCGAGATCATGACCTAAGCGAAAGTCAGACGACCAACCGACTAAGCCACCCAGGCGCCCCTCCCTGTTATTATTTTATTATTACTATTATTTTATAGAAAGCACACAAGTGGAGGAGTGGTACAGAGGGAGAGAGAGAGGGGGAATCTTTTTTTTAATGTTTATTTGTTTTGAGAGAGGGGGAGTGAGCAGGGGAGGGGCACAGAGAGAAGGAGACACAGAATCTGAAGCAGGCTCCAGGCTCTCAGGTGTCAATGCACAGCCTAACACTGGGCTCCATTCCATGAGCCATGAGATCATAACCTGAGCTAAAGTCAGACGCTTAACTGACTGAGCCACTCAGCTGCCCTGAGAGAGAAAGAATCTTAAGCAGGCTCCATGCTCAATCCAAAGCAGGGCTTGATTACACAATCCTAGGATCATGAATTGAGCTGAAATCAAGAGTCGGGCGCTCAACTAATTGAGCTACCTAGGGACTCCAAGTTGTTGTTATTTTAAACGCAAAGCATCTGAGCCTCCAGACTTAAAGTAATATGCCTAAGATAATTGAGCTAATAAGTGGCAAAACTCAGATTCAAATCCAGGACTACCTGGCAACAAATCCTATGTGCTTAACTGTGATATGGAGTCTCCCAAGTCATTATGATATTCACCATTTGTTGAGGATTCTTTTGGTCTTGACTTTGTGCTAAGCCCTTAACAATGTATTCTTCTTATATAAGTGGAGGATGAATTTGGATCAGTTATATAAGTCTCTGTGCAAATGAGTGCCAAGAAACATTGTGCCTGAAAATGAACTTTTAATTTGTCCCCAAACAGTAATTTTAAATCAGAGGTCTGCTTGGGTTTTCAGATCAGAACTGAAAATTAGATCCTTACCAGCTCTTGCTGAAAGTGAATTTGCCCTGTGTGTTGTGGACTAATTTTGTTGACGTATGTGATCCTCATAATTGGAGAAGATATTTTGTTGTATCGATTGATAACCAAAAGGGAGATTAACATACTTCTTCTCAATCCCTTATGCAGTAGCCCTTTATTGCTCAAAACTGCTCTGACCTACACCGGAATCCACCCCCCCCCCACCCCACCCCACCCCCCCCCGCACCCCCGCAGAATGTTGCATTCTAAGCTTTAAGTGGTCAGGAACTGGGTTTCACTAGTTCAAATCACTGTCCGCTAGGCTGGTGCCTACCCTTAACTGCTTTCATGAATAGATAAACTAATGAACAAAACCCAAGGAGTTAAAATATATATCCTCACTTTGGTTCATAATGCTCCATAGCGGCACTACAATAGTATTCTCTGCGATTCTGGGTTAAAAAAATCTGTGTGAAATGGAACTTTTCCTCATATACAACTTGCTATTTGAACTGCAGTGGCTTGTATTTGGTGACTCAATATGATCCTTAGATGATTTTTTCCCTCTCTTTTTTTAAAGTTTATTTACTTATTTTGAGAGAGAGAGAGCAGGGAAAGTGCAGAGAGAAAAAGAGAGAGAGAGAGAGAGTGGGAATCCCAAGCAGGCTGTCAACACAGAGCCTGTCCTGGGACTCGAACCCACAAACTGTGAAATCACCACCTGAGCCCAGATCAAGAGTCATACACTTAACCGACTGAGCCACCAGGCATCCCCACTGAATAATTTTCTATTATAATTTGTGAGTGTGACAGATGGATGATCTGTCTAGCTTCTTTGGGTGGTCAGAAGGGGTAGAGATATTCAGTGAAGATTTTGAAGTGTTGGGGAGTATGATTTGAAATTGTAAAAACATGACTAAAATATTCTACAGTCTTTCTTTCTGTAGTGCCAGGAGTGATATCAGAATATAACCCACTTCTCCACTGTAATATAATTTTTAATATAAAAGTTATTTGTTATCACTCACTCCCATGCCCCAGAAGTGAAACATAATCCAAATACATTATCCATTGTAATATAGCTTTGACGTGCATTTCCCTAGTGCAGTTGTTTTCCACGGGACCTAGTCCTAATTATTTAACACTTTCAAAGTCAATAAATTATTGGAGGCTAGCAAAAGGCTTGTTGGTGGATGAAATTTCTCTGTAAAATAAAAGTTGTCTCGTGAAGTGAGAAGCTGCAAGAAGGCATCATTTAATAATAGCAAGTAATATTTTTAAATTACTGTTTAGAAATGTATTGCCTGATATTAAAATGACTTTATATAAATGCTGTGTCCTCAATTTAAAAGGACATTGGTAAACCCCTAGGACTGAACAGTCCTTTTCTCTACCTAATTAAATTAAGTGCAGTGTACAGAGCCTCTCTGCAAAGATTAACAGAATGCATTCCTTGTCAGTTTAAGTGTTGCCTGTGGCGGTATTTTTTTCTAATTTAATTAAAAGCTGTTCTTTTATGAAGAACAAGCTTGCAGCATAATTTCTCCTATGTTTACATTTCTAAAGGCTATTTGGAAGAAAGTGGAGAGTAGAAAGAAGAGTAGACAAAAAGAGAAGAGGAGACTAAGTTGCAGGTGTATCAGAGGAAGTTCACAGTATATCCTGTTGTTTAGGAATATTTCCACAGTGAAAATGAGTGCAGAGAAAGCAGGTATCTGGGAAGGCAACAGTTTTCACTGTGTTGGGTTAGACCACGCCCAGCAACACCCTTGATAAAAATACAGAGCAATTGCCAAAGAGGTAATTGCACCGCAGACTTTCACATATTCAAATACTTGTGCTGTTGTTTCTCTTTTAAAGTGTGTGATTGGCTGTGGAGACTGCCATGGATTTTTCAGTCTGTTATCACATGTAAAGCTAGGTATGAGTCAGCAGGGCCATATTGGAAAGCCGCTTGGTGCTCTGGCACAGGCACAAAGGCCATTCAGAAACATCCTGAAGATATCTATGTAAGGGCCCTGAGAGTCAAGTTAGACTGCACCTCCCCCCCACCCCCACACACAGATAGTGATAGATTCTTGATCAGAATTTAACAGGATACAACCCCTTTGATCTTTTCACATTTTTGTTATGAACTCAAAATGTCCATGTATATTGGTAAGTATTTATTACCTCAGTATTAGAAACCTATGTGTTTTAAGTTTAAGCAAAGTGGAGAGAATAGAAATTAGTGGAGGAGAAGAAACCTTTTGATAAAGGAAGTATCCAATAACAATTAGGAATGTAGGAAAGGAGGGCGGGACTAGGAATATCCTGTAATAAGTTACCTGTATGACACATGAGACTGTATAGTGTTATTTGCAAGTGGATTTATATTACTTAAAAATGTACGTTGGAAATTTTAGAGCAATCACCAAAATAATTTTTAAAAAGAAATATAATTTATAAGCTAAGAGAGTAGAAAATACAATTGTGTGAAATGTTCAGTTAAGACTAGAAAAAGTAGGAAAAGAGGAGAAAAAAAATCAAAGAGAAAAATCAACAAATAGAAAATAGCTACAAATATGGTATGTATGGTATATGGCGTGTATATATATATATATATTTTTAAATGCTTTTTTAAGCATTTTGAGAGAGAGAGTGGGGGAAGGGCAGAGATAGAGGGAGACAGAGGATCCAAAGCTAGTTCAGCACTGATAGCAGAGAACTCAATATGGGGCCCAAACCCACGAACTGCAAAATTGTGACCTGAGTAGAAGTCAGAAGCCTAACTGACTGAGCCACTCAAGCACCCCAGAGATGGTATGTATTAATTCAACTGTATCAGTAATCACTTTAAATATGATGGTCTGAATACATCAATTAAAAGATAAAGAATATCAGAGTGGATTAAAGACCCAACTATGTATTGTCTACAAAAACATCAAAAGTAAAAGAATATAGAAAGATATAATGTGTTAACTCTAATCAGAAGAAAGCTAAAATAGCTATATTAATTTCAAATGAAGCTGACTTCAGAATAAGAAAAATTACCAATTGGTTCATTAATTATAACAAATATACCATGTTAACAGAAGATATTTTAATAAAAGTGGAAATTGGGTGTGGGGAATATGGGAACTCTCTGTACTAACTTCATAATTTTTCTATAAGTCTAACACTGTTATAAAATAAAAAAACAATTTAAAATGGATTAAAGATATAAAGACCTGAAACCATAAAAATCCTAGAGGAGAACACAGACAATAACCTTTTAGATATCGGCCATAGCCACTTCTTTCTAGATATGTCTCCTGAGGCAAGGGAAACAAAAGCAAAAATAAACTATTGGGACTTCATCCAGATAAAAACCTTCCTCACAGCAAAGGAAACAATCAATAAAACTAAAAGGTAATCCATAGAATGGGAGAAGATATTTGCAAATGACACATCTGAAAAAGGGTTAGTGCTGAAAATACATAAAGAACATATAAAACTCAACACCCCAAAAATGAATAATCTAATTAAGAAAATGGGAAGAAGACATGAATAAGCATTTTTCCAAAGAATATGTACTGATGGCCAATAGACACATGAAAAGATACTCGACATCACTGATCATCAGGGAAATTCAAATCAAAGGTACAATGAGACATCACCTCATACCTGTCTTAATGGCTAAGATCAACAATGCAAGAAACAGCAGGTGTTGGTGAGGATGTGGAGAAAGGGAAACCCTCTTACACTGTTGCAAGGAATGCAAACTGGTGCAGCCACTATGGACAACAGCATGAAGTTTCCTCAGAAGGTTTAAAAGAGAATTAGCCTATGATCCAGCAATTGCACTACTAGGTATTTACCCAAAGAATTTCAAAAACACTCATTCAAAGAGGTACATGCACCCTGATGTTTATAACAGCATTATCTATGATAGCCACAATATGGAAGCAGCAGCCCAAGGGTCCATCGACTGATGATTGAATAAAGATGTGTGGCATGTGTGTATACACACACACACATATGCATATATATATATATGGAATATATATATATATGGAATATTATTCAGTAATAAAAACGCAATGAAATCTTGCCATTTACAATGATATAGATAGAGCTAGAGAATATTATGCTAAATGAAATAAGTCAGTCAGAGAAGGACAAATACCATGTGATATCCTTCATATTTGGAATTTAAGAAACACAACAAATGAGCAAAGGGGGATAAAAAAGAGAGAGGCAAACCAAGAAACAGACTCTTAACTATAAAGAAAAAAATCTGATGGTTACCAGAGGGGAGGTGGATGGGGGTTAAATAAGTGATGGGGATTAAGGAATGCACTTGTGATGAGCATCAGATATTGTATGGAAGTGTTGAATCACTGTATTGTAAGCTTGAAACTAATATTACACTGTATGTGAACTGACTAGAGTTTAAATTTAAGAAAAGAATACCAAATAAGATTTAATAGCCAAAGGTTATAAACAATTAGTAAAGAAGAACTACAAATATATTTAATCTTATGGTTATAAAAATGTGAGGAAATGTAACAAGATATTATTTTTCCTCATATTTTTAAGGATGGAACAATAAAAGAGAACCGTGAACATATAAAAGAAAAGATATATTTTTTAAAAAGTTAAAAATGTGGGAAGTCACTGAGGGCTGATGGGGGAGGGGGAAAGAGGAAGGGGGTGATGGGCATGGAAGAGGGCATTTGTGGGGATGAGCACTGGGTGTTATACGGAAATCAACTTGACAACAAACTACAAAAGAAAAAATGTGAAAAGTCAAAGTTCTTTAAAGATTTAGAGAAAACGTTTGGGCAACATAATCTCAGTAAGTGATATTGCTAATAAATCTTCTATCCTTTGGTAGTCAAAAGCCTGCTGGATGGGGAGATAGGAGAGGTAAGGAGAAAAGAGAAGGGAAAAAAAAAAGGCTTAGCAGCCTGTTTTTCCTGATCCTATTCTTACTGACCCAGCTTCTGGTTCAGTGGCGTAATGAGTAACAGATGTGGGACTCGGGTGTCCTCCAGCATAAAAGGGAGTGTGGTGCTCAGTTGTGCTCAACACAGACTCCAGAAAGCAATCCCTCCAGTCTGTCAAACACATCACCAGAGACAGTCCCAGAACAAGTAGATTGCTTCAGCATACCAGGAAAGGGGGGGACATAGATAAAGGAAAGCTATCGTAATGCTCAAACCAAGGGAATGAAAAATTCACCTTCAGAGCTGAATGTAATCATAGATAAGTCCTGCCTTTAAAAAAATGAGATCATAATATGAGTCATCTGTCTCTTATATATATTTTGAACTATACAGGTCCTATATGGAGTGTCCGTTAAGGGAAGCAGAGCTATAGATAAAGCATTTGAATTTTAAAAGTCTTAATTTCTTTTTCTGAAATAAGAAAATGCCACCATAAAACTTTTTTTTGAAGACATTATGATGAATTTCTGCCTGATGTTATAGTTTTATAATGATAGCATTTTATTCTGTCTTGGTCCCACAGCTGCCTGCCATAGCAGTTTAAAGGAGGAAGGAGATTAGTGAAGTAATTTTGCTGCAATAAAGGCCACCTTGTGGAAGGTCAGTTCACTGCTTGCTCCTTGTTTTTCAATGCAAGACGCTTCAAGCAACAAGAAAAAGGCTGCTGAAACAGGTGGACAAAGTAGTCAGAGAAAAGTCACTTTCTACCTGCTATTGGATATGGTCTTGTACATTGAATCCCGGTAGACTTTTGCTAAAATGGCTACTGGATGCATATTTCTTCCTAGGATTCATAGGGATTCTTAAGGAAAACAAAACAAAACAAAAAACCAAATAAAACATAATATTGCAACAGTTTTTGGAGCCGCAAAATATACTACAATATTTTCTGTATTTTAAGAAATTTCTTTTGGGATACCTGGGTGGCTCAGTCAGTGGGCATCAACTCTTGATTTTGGCTCAGGTCATGATCTCAACGTTCTTGGGTTTGAGCTCCATGTGAGGTTCTGTGCGCTGACAGCTTGGAGCCTGCTTGAGATTCTCTGTCTCCCTGTCTCTCTACCGGCCAGTGCTCCTGAACATGGGCCCTCTCCGTCTCAAAATAAATAAACACTTAAAAAAGAAAGACATAGATTTCTTTTACATTGTGGAATTAATTGAAGTGCTTTCCTTAACATCAGCAGAGTCATTTCAAAATGGGCTTTATATTTTGCAAATTGAATCGACAGTTTTTGGGAGGTTTTGTTCCTTCTGAAAAGCTCAACTCTTGCAAACTTGCAATTCTTTAGAAAAGTACCAGCGTTTATTGAGTATTCTTTATGTGACTAGCACTTTTAAAGTGTTGTTTGACTTAGTTCTCACAAAAGCTTTATGAAACAGTCTTACTTAACTATTAACAAATGAGAAAACTGAGGCCAAAACTAATTAGCCTCTGTCTCAAGATCACATAGCTATGAGGATATGATCCCATGCTTAAACTTGACTCAAAGCTGGAAACAAAATATATACAAATGTATATACATTATATATACGTTAAATTCACTTATATAAAATATATATGATGTACCCTCTACATACTATATATACTTTATATGTGTGTGTGTGTGTGTATAACATACTATATATTGTGTATATATATATTCCTAATATATCTTAGTTACCTTAAATTGTTGATTTAAGGTAACAGGCTAATCTGCCTTCCAAATTTAGCCCAAGTTGAAAGATCTACATATTTTGAGGACATGGACCCTGACTTATTTGTGACTCCTCCACCTAGCCCAGAGCTTGGAAAATAGTAGTCTCTAAATTATAGTCAATGACTGATTGAAAAATGCTTAGAAATAAAGGTTTTAATTGATTAACACTGCTGGTGTTCAGAGGAGGCAGTTGTGTTAAAAACGTGCTGGTAGCTCAACATATTAAAACATATTTCAAATGGTCTCTACCTCAATTTAGAAGTGATCTTTCAACTAAAAAAATAAGAATTTGGCTTTATCCATACCTACTCTGTTTTTACTTTGGTCATAGAAGTTTGCTATCTTGTCTAAACTAGGGAGTCAGATTAGGTGCAGAGTGCAGAGGACTTAAGAATCATATTTTCAATGTCAGATAATTGTGTGTGTGTGTGTGTGTGTGTGTGTGTGTGTGTGTACCTGCATGCACACGTGATTTGTCCCACCTCTTTTCTTTTGTCAAGGGTTAGTTTCATTTCATTTTGTTTTTTGTTTGTCTGTTTTGTAGATGACTGAGAATAGGTTAGGATAACACGAAATGAATTATAAACCTTTTCTCACAGACACTGTGAATAATTTCTGCTGCTTCTTACCTCTTCCACCTCCCCCAACAAGCATGATAAATGTAAAATGGCATTCCAAATTCTTTTAAAGGAAATTCTTAATCCAGAAGATTTATTTTGAAGTAAGAAACTGAAATTTTCTCATTTTGAAGGGATGAATATGAATGAATGATTTCGGTTACCAGAACTGTAAACTGTAAACGGTACTTGCAGATGCATTATGTGTTGAAACTACAAAGATGCTTAAGATATGGGCTTCTTGTACTTAAGGGGTTTTGTGTTCTTGTGATTGATAACTTAAAGCAATTTTTAAAATATTGAGCCTCAATTAAGTTCTGCATTTTAGAAATCAGATGTTTTTCTCTCTCTAAAACAGGTCTACTGTTATAGCTTGTAATAGAATCAAGTATATAATAGTTATTTGTTGAATAGCAGCTTGTATGCTATATAGCTTAAGGGAAAAACAGTTATATTCTGTTCCTGTCTCCAACTAGCAAGGGGACTTGGACAGGTTATATTAACCCGAGTTTCAGATTTCTCACAGTAAATAGTTTGTTTTGCACCGATATTTGAAATTGCTTCCGTGCTTGAGCTAGAGGTCTGCATTAAAGTACATAATGCATATGATGCACCTACCAACATATATAATGCATGTAATAAAAGAAATATGCTTACATTTTAACTCAGTTAACCTTCTTCACTATTAAGTGGCCTTAAGCAATCCATCTTTTTCTGTGTATCACACAAGGTATTGTAGTATATTGGAACGAATATCTCAAAATGGGGTGTGATTCCCAGCCTTACTACTCCCAAGATCAATGGCATTGCACATATTACTTCTATGAAACTCCTATTACTATTTGAAGAATGACGGTAAAAATGTAGATGTTAAATGAAACAAATTTTACTTTTCTTCTAATTGAATGCTCCAAACATATTATTATAAAAGACATGCTTTTTGCTTAGACATTTTGACCACAATAATCACCATATCGCTGTGTGAGAGAACAAACTAGTGTTGTGTTGGGGGTAATCAGTGGTCCCCCGGTGTTTCATACGTGTGCGATACTAGTTGGTCTCTGTGCTCTTGTTTCTCTTCCTTTCCTTTCTCAAACACATTAGCCTCTCTAAGATGTGTGCAGCTCTATGGTGCCAACTTGCAGTAATGGATATCTATATAAACGAAAGGATGTAGAAAAAACTATTTGCCCTTCATTTGAGAACCCCAAGCTGAAGTTGTAATGTAGAGTATTCAATCATTACTGTCGGATCGAAGCTTCCTTAATGCTACTGATATACCATTTATATTCCCCCAAATATATCAAGATGTATCAACTTTTAAAATGCCATCACCAGGGGTGCCTGGGTCGCTCAGTTGGTGAAGTATCCGATTTCAGCTCAGGTCGTGATCTCACGGTTCGTGGGTTCGAGCCCCACATCGCGCTCTGTGCTGACAGCCAGCTCAGAGCCTGGAGCCTGCTTCAGATTCTGTGTCTCCCTCTCTCTCTGACCCTCCCCTGCTCATGCTGTCTCTATCTCTCTCTCAAAAATAAATAAAATATGGGGCGCCTGCGTGGCTTAGTCGGTTAAGCCTCCGACTTTCGCTTGGGTCATGATCTCGCGGTTCGTGGGTTCGAGCCCCGCGTCGGGCTCTGTGCTGACTGCCAGCTCAGAGCCTGGAGCCTGTTTCAGTCTGTGACTCCCTCTCTCTCAGACCCTCCCCTGCTCACGCTGTCTCTCTCTCTTTCTCCTAGAAATAAATAAAAAACATTAAAAAAAATAAATAAATAAAATATTTTTTAAAAAATTTAAAAAATAAAATGCCATCACCAATTAAAATCTAGGATATTCTTCAATGCTGACTATAATTGTATTCTATGATGTTTCTCCTCTGTCTCCTGCCCGGACACCACTTCTGTAGTTGGGCATAGTGGGAATGGAGATTTGAAACCATAAGAAATAATTCTGAAGAGACAGGTTGACATCCACTTTTCACACTGCAGAGATCACAAAAGCTCTTGCCTTTTAGAGGAGGTTGCAGTGTCTTATGCCCAGGGACACTTGAGTATCCTGTTGTGGCTTGGCATTAAAACAGATTCATTGATGTTCTTCTGTGGGACTACTGGCTGGCCTTTTGTTTATTATTGTTATATTTTATTTGTATAGATATCCCGCCATGCTCTGTGCTATAAATAGTGATGTTTTTATTGTAAGTACCGTATCCTTAATAAAGCTGCAGTTTTCCTGGCAATTAATTGTGCTGACAATCAATGCAGGGCTGCAGGCAGTGTGTTTATGTGCTGAGCTTTTGATGAGCAAAGCCCTAAGAAGTAGGGTTGTCAAAATTAAATACATTGCTCAGACAGAAAGCCACATTCTGTTCTTGGTTTGATCAAATGACAGTTGATTGTAGGCCGAGCCTAGACCTGGTTTTGCTTGTAAAGTAGAGAATATTTGGTCACCTTTAAGCATTAAGTGTAGACATGTGTTTAGGACAAAAATAACAGGATAAAATTACTCATGTCTGTTTTTTCTCAAGGCTCAGTCTCTTTTTGATAAAATTTTGTTCTTCTGAAGTAAGTACCCTAGCAGGTTTGGGAAAGCATTTTGCTTTCTGCCAAAGCTTAAGATTAAATACATATATATGTTTGGTGCTTTTGTAGATACTTCCAAATTACTCAGATAATTTCCCCGATTAAATACGGCTGATGATTTGGTATTTTTGCCTACTTGTTTTTCTTCTTCCATGTACTAAACCGCATTCTTTTGTGACATTTGACTTTATGCCCTGACTCATTGGATGTTTAATCTTTGTCCAATAATGATAATGGTGACAGATCAAAAGGCATTTGCGGATTATAACAGGGAAAAAAGATCATTCAGGAAACAACTTTAAGCAAGTTTTTATTTTGTTATCTAGTATGAAATTTATTTAGAGATGTAAATGTAAACAACTATAATAATAATAATAATTAATTCTCAAATTATCCAGAAGCTCTTTTTGTTGCTTTCCTCCAAGTATCAGTTATGTAACAGCTAGTACAACTTTGTCTGTTCTTCATACTGTATAATAAACGAATATGTAAAACTTAACTCATAGTTAATTTCCACAATTTCATTTATCAAACATGGATTTGAGTCAAATAAACCGTGTTGGACATACATGTCCATATTTTAATGACAGAAATCATGTTTAACCTTTTCCCCCTCTTTTTGTTACAACTCTTAAAATATATTCATACATATAATATTAAGACTTATACAGTTTATTTATATGGTCTAGAGAGTTGCTAAGGACAATTCTTGCTTAGAATAGACACTGAATGAATATTTGGTTACTGACTGACCTAACAAACAAGTAAACAATAATCTTATAATAGTAAAACTATTGATGTGTACTCTTGTAGAACATTTAATTTATAGAATTTAATGTGACAATTAAAAATAATAGATATGGGTCTTCTGGTTTCCATTTAGGGATGTTGAGAGTTGAAGAGGGCATTATTTCCAATCATACAACAAAAAATAACCTAACAGATATCAGGTTCGCAACTTTTCTTAAATCCATGAAGTGTTGAAGTCACAAGGCAATGAAATGTCTCAAAATATAAAGACAGACATGCGCCAACAGGAAGAAGTAAAGCGTGGATTTTTGTTTACCTGGCAAGATGCAGCCACACAGACTCTGGTAAGCACAGTTCAGCTAAGATGATTGGCAAATGGATACTTGGATAGAGGGCAGTCAAACATGCACTTGGAAAGATAGCTGAAAAAAAATTCCACACTCTCTTGGAGGTTTTCTCTGCATGAAATCCATCAGGGGATCACACACACACACACACACACACACACACACACAAAGAAAAATGTCTTGAGAAAGTTTCCCTAATAGTGAACACTTGAGAGAGACAGGAGACAGTTATGAGAAGGGCACAGAACTCCCTGGAGCACTTTCACATTCACTGTCCCTAAGGAACAAAATTCTTTTTTTGTGTTTTTTTTTTAAATGATTTTTTAAAAATGTTTATTTTTATTTTTAAGACATAGAGAGACAGAGCTTGAGGCGGGGAGGACAGAGAGAGAGGGAGACACAGAATCAGAAGCAGGCTCCAGACTCTGAGCTGTCAGCACAGGACCTGATGCGGGACTTGAATCCACAAACCATGAGATCATGACCTGAGCAGAAGTCAGACGCCTAACCGACTGAGCCACCCAGGTGCCCCAGAAATGAAATTCTTTATGTGACTGGAGGAGTCAACGAATATTGTTGTACCACAAGCACTAGAGAAAATCTGTTTCAACTAAAGAAAAGGAACTAGAGAAAACTCCTCATCACTGGAAGGGAGAGAGAGGAATAACTGCTGGGCCAGTGGAGGGAAAGAGCACTGAGAAACCCAAACCCTCAAGACCCATAGGACAAGAAGCACACAGAATGCTCTCACATCCCCCACCCCCCCGAACTGCAAAGATAATAGCAAGTAACAAGCAACTTGTACAAAACATACCCTCCGTGTGACAGTGCAAAGAGTACATTAAGGCTGAGTGTGAACAGATTTTTTAAAAACAAAAAATGAGGGGTGCCTGGGTGGCTCATTCGGTTAAACGTCCGACTTTGGCTCAGGTCATGATCCCACGGTTTGTGGTTTCGAGCCCCACGTCGGGCTCTGTCCTGACAGCTAGCCCAGAGCCTGGAGCCTGCTTCAGATTCTGTATCTCCCTCTCTCTCTGATGCTCCCCTGCTCATGCTGTCTCTCTCTCAGAAATAAATTTTTTAAAAATTTAAAAAAAGAAAAAAAAATGAAAAGAAAACAAAACCAAAAGCAAAAAAGTCACCAGTTTATAAACACAAGGTATTTCTAAGAGAAAACTGAAGTCTGTAGGGTGCTGAAAAGAAACAGGGGGAGCAAGTTTCATCACCAGCCAACTTCCTATTTAAATTAACTCAAACCCCTGAATTAAAGACCTATCTAAAAGAGAGGTGATGGGGCGCCTGGGTAGCTCAGTCGGTTAAGCATCCAACTTTGGCTTAGGTTATGATGGCACCATTCATGGGTTCAAGCCAAGAGTAGGACTCTGTGCTGACAGCTCAGTGCCTGGAGCCTGCTTCAGATTCTGTGTCTCTCTGTCTCTGCCCCTCCCCTGTTCACCCTCTGTCTCTCTTCCTCTCTCAAAAATAAATAATAAAAACATTTAAAAATAAATAAATAAATAAAACAAAAAGGAAATGATAGAATTGACTGAAGAAAAACTTGGACTACATAAACAAGTACTTCTGTGATCAGAAAATGCCACTAATAATATCCAAGAGAGAATAAAATCTGGGGCTTGGGGGAAGAATTTTTGTGATATATATGACAAAGGGTTGAATATTTTTTCCTATTGTATCAAGATTTTTTACAAACCAAAATAGGAACGGAAAAATTTAACTCTTGTGTAATCAATTGCTTTGTAAACATACTAGTAACACATGTCCTGGCAAATGCATCAATGGTATTTACTGGTGAGCCAATCCATGGAATGTTTTTGGCAGGATGTACACAGTCTAAGACTACTTAAGGGGATCAAACCTGGAATCTCTGCATTTACGGGGCATAGGTCTCTGGAAATACCACATAAGTTATATAAACAAATATAAATTGGGAGTGTTTCAGCACTAAAATAGTTTTCTATTACCTAAGTACTACCCTGGTTGCATAACTTAGAGACCTTGTATGTTACATCTGGGCTAGGGTACAGTGTAATAGAACAAAGAAGGAACTGAACAGTGACACTGGTGGCTCCAGACTCCTTTATGCTTAGGTAGTGCCTTGGAATTACTTACATTCTTGATATCGTTAATTAAGCTTAATACTGGATAGAATCACTGACTTTTGTGTGTTTGAATTGACAATCAGACCTCAGCAAAAACAATGAGAACCTGAGTAGAAATTTAACAACAACCAAAAGAGTCAAGATTTACATGGTAATAATAACTAACATTTTTGAGCACCATGCATCAGACAGTGTATTAAGAATTTATCATTATTTCATGTCATCCTCACCACTACTCAGTGATTTAAATATTATTATCTCAATTTTAAGGAAATCAAAACAAAAAATAGCCCTGAATCTTTTCCTTTTAAATGTTTATATATTTTTTAGAAAGAGAGAGAGAGACAGAGAGAGAGAGAGAGAGAGAGAATCTGAAGCAGGCTCCAGGCTCTGCTCTGTCAGCACAGAGCCTGACTGATGCAGGGCTTGAACTCATGGACCGTGAGAACATGACCTGAGCCGAAGTCAGATGCTTAACCAATTGAGCCACCTAGGTGCCCAACATCAAACTGACTGAGCAACCTAGCCATCCCTAAAAGCAACCCTGAATCTTAAAGTGTTTAAATGATTGTCTCCAAGTCACAAAATTAAGTGTCATAACCTGAGCTCAAACTTAGGTTTGAATGACTCCAAAATCCCTCGTCTTTTTCTTCCCTTCAATTGAGAAAAAGTCAGTTCACCAATAAAATGAATAAATAGAAATAAAAACACCAAAACATGTTGTCTATAGAACTGAAAAAAAATTAAAATGTTACTAAAGATTGGGACAATGGTGAAATGATTTAGGTTCGCACAACTTTTCTGGCAATATATATTTCTGGTCATATACATCAAGAACCTAAAAAGTGCATAAAGAAATTTGATCTAGAATTCTAGAAATTCAACCTGAAGGAAATATCAAAGATGTTTGTATAAAAATGTATTTTGTAGGGGCGCCTGTGTGTCTCAGTCGGTTAAGTGTCCAACTTCACCTCAGGTCATGATCTCATGGTCTGTGGGTTCGAGCCCTGCGCGCACTCTATGCTGACTGCCCTCTCAGAGCCTGGAGCCTGTTTCAGATTCTGTATCTCCCTCTCTCTCTGAACCTCCCCTGCTCAAGCTATGTCTCTCCCTCTCTCAGAAATAATTTTTTTTAATGTATTTTGCAGAATTTTGTATGCTTTACAAAAAATAAATAAGCCTAAACTTTCAAAACTACAGAATTGTTTAAGTGAATCACAGTAATTCTAATACTTCTAATCATGACATTTTAACAAATGTTAAAAAAAACTTTGCTTAACAAAGTATCAATTAACAAAAAGCTCATAGTATGTAGAAACCAGGGAAACTTATGTGTATAAATGCTACATTTTTATAGTTATGTATTTATGTATTGTGTGTTTATGTAGACATAGAAAAATAGTATAGTTATTTTTAGTATATAATTTATATTACAGTATATGATATTTAGTATACAAAAATAGAAAAATATATAATAAATATGAATAATTAACTAATGTCAAGGATTACGAGTTATTTTATATTTTGCACTTTTATGAATTTTCCAGTTATCTTATGGTGAAAATGAATTCTTTTTTAAATTAAAATCATTCTTTTAGGGGCACCTGGGTGGCTTAGTCGGTTAAGCGTCCGACTTTCGCTTAGGTCATGATCTGCGGTTCGTGGGTTCGAGCCCCGCGTCGGGCTCTGTGCTGACTGCCAGCTCAGAGCCTGGAGCCTGTTTCGGTCTGTGACTCCCTCTCTCTCTGACCCTCCCCTGCTCATGCTGTGTCTCTCTCTCTCTCTCTCTCTCTCTCTCTCTCTCTCTCTCTCTCTCTCTCTCCTAGAAATAAATAAAACATAATTCTTTTAAATATATATGTTAAAATCCAAAATTTTCAAGAGAAAACTTCGGGCATTGTGTTAAAACTTAAAAGTAATTTTGGCCCTAACCAGTTTTGTAAATAAAGATTTAAAGCACAAATTGAAAAGCTGCAGTCAATTGTCAGATTTTATGACATAAACATTTGAGTAGCATAAAAAAGTAGAAAAGAAGAAACAATTTTATCTTGGACTTATAAGCATATATTCCATGGAAAAGATTACGATTTATATTTGTAGAAGACAAAGGAGAACATTAATGGAAGTAGTGAAGACACTTATTCATTTCCACTTAGGTTCAGAGAAAAGACTCCTTATATTGAAACAAACTTTTTTATAAAAAGAGTATTCACTTTTTTTTTTAATGTTTTTTTTTTTAATTTATTTCTAGGAGAGAGAGACAGCGTGAGCAGGGGAGGGTCAGAGAGAGAGGGAGTCACAGACTGAAACAGGCTCCAGGCTCTGAGATGGCAGTCAGCCCAGAACCCGACGCGGGGCTCGAACCCACGAACCGCGAGATCATGACCTAAGCGAAAGTCGGACGCTTAACCGACTAAGCAACCCAGGCGCCCCAAGAGTATTCACTTTTAAAAAATATGTGAGGTCATTGGAATACAATGTAATTGAGACTGCTTTTGATTGAAAGAGTGTGGGGAGATGGTAAACAATTGTTTGAATCAATTAAGGTACAATAACTTTTTTATTGAGAAATTGTGTCATTTACATCCTCTGAGAAGCAAATGCCAAGACTGGAGTATATATGAGAGATTTATTGGGACACTTCTTGTGTACATAAAGTAGGCAGAAAGGCTTCCCTAACTGGATGCAGGTGTACCATCTGTCAAAGGAGCGAGGTAAGAAAGGATGGGGTGGAGAAAGATTTGTCATGAGGGATGGTTCTGAGAAAGTTTTGTCCAAGCTAATCAGGAGTGCCCAAATGGAATGCCCAATAGTCCATATGGAGCAGGAATGGCCAGCTTGCAGTACACTCTGCGGGGATCTGTCACTGGCTGGGACCACCCAGGCAAAGTATGGATGGGCATGAACGCTGTGGTGCATTCAAAGCTGTGGCAACTGAAGTCTCACCCCCCATCTAGGCTCCCACAGCAGGTTTCCTTGAAGAGACATCTGAGCAGGACACCTCTAATTTCCCCTTTGGCTACCAGAGATACACTGCTTCACACAGATGGGGGCACTTATCCCGTTGTTCTGGTGGGCCATTATTCCTGGGGAGAAATGTAGAAAGGGGCTGTAGTTAGTGAAATGAATTGCCACCTTCCAGATTGTGGCTTCCCTTCACCCCTGCCCTTTTAACTGGGCAGGTCTTGATAGCTTATCTGGAGATACGACCCAAATCTTTACTCCTAAGGAGTCTATGCCTTTGGTAATCATACATTTCTCAGTACAGTTTGCTTTACACATCTATTCCCAGGGATGACTAGACAAAGAGGCATCTAGAAGCACCCATGTGGATTACCCAGGTTTCACATGTATTTCTCCTTTACCCTAGTGTATAAAAGAGGTGGTATCTTCTTTTGCTGTCCAATTTACCCTGACAACATGGTAACTATTTCTTGCCTACTGGTCCCTAAATATAAGGGGTCCAATTGCCCTTACAGTGTTGTAGCCTGTAATGCAATGACAATTTTGCTAAAGAGTACGCCTGGCAAGAGTGTACTCTTCTTGAGGACCAAGACTTCTAACTGCAAAGTTCAGAGTTATGCTCAAAGACCCCCAGGGGGGATCACTAAGAGTGATGGTGAGTGGGATCATTTGGTCTCTCACCCTAATCCTGGAACCACTTGTTTCAGTTTGAGCCCTCCAGGTATCAGATGCCAAGACTGAACAAGATGTGCAGGAGACATTTGGTAAATAACTGTTGAGGAAAGAAGCAGGAGAAGGCAGAGAGAGGCTTCTCATCTCAGTTGTAAGTTAGTGAAGGAAGGATTGGATAGGAAGAGCCCCAGAATGCAGTGCTGCCTGAGAGTTTTAGCCCCACTGATAACACGTACCCTAGCTAAAACTGCAGGTCCGAGGAATTCTCTGTCATGTAGGAATGCTCAGGTGGGTGAGAATTCTACTACTTTTCTCCACTCCTGCTGAGCTGTCACTGACTGGGAACAGCCAACTGTGAGTGGCCTGGCATACACATTGATAGGTACAAAGTGGAGCATTAGGGGGCTCTCAATCACGGGTGCTTCCCAGGCAGGTTTTCTTAAAGGGATATCTCAGTGGTCTACTTCAATGACTGCTAAAAACAAAACAAAACAAAACAAAACACAAATAACTGCATTAATCCAGGAGAAATCCAGGTCTTAAATGCATACTGTTTGACTGACGGAAAGAAAACAACTTGAGATACATTCACATCTTGTGAAAGATTCTTACCTTGGAGGTTTTAATCCCTACTCCACTGTGAAAGGTTATGCTTGATGTATACTTGTTAATGTCATCTTTATGCCAGACACAAACATCAAAATGTGTGAGATAGCCGAAGAAGGTGGGCTTCAGTTATTTTTATTAGCAGTTCTATTCTCTTTGTTTGCATATTTTAGTATCTGAATTAATATGGAAATGTAAATATTTAGAATAGAATGTTGCTGTTGTGTCGATATTTTATTCACTTTAAAATGTTTTATTTGCTGTGGGGATATTCTTTAGTGTTTTCATTTTTTGACAGTCAGCATCTAGCAAAGAGACCACTAACTGTATTTGTCAGCATTTTTGCAAATATTTTATTCATTGGTAGAGAAGCCACCTAAATGTTACAAACATTGTGTGGAAGCTTGACATATTATATGTATTGACTGATTGACTGATGTTTACACTTGGATGTATTTGTATATGATGAATCAAGAATGTTTTAATATTAGTGTGCTGATGCTAATCCACAGAACTGCTCATAATTGAATTCTTATAGACCCAGTATCTTTAGAAATTTCACTCACTCACAACCCTGATGAACTATCATAATAATTGATTTTATTAACAGAAATAAATAGCCCAAATTTGGCTCCCTCTCAAAATGACCCTGTTTCAACTGACACAGATGAGGAGTAAGGTTATTTTACATTGACCCAGTCAGGTCAAGGCTCAAGGAAAGCCTTGGCTTGTGTCTTTAATTTGATTGCGCAGACAAGAGCTTTGTCAGTCTCTTTCTGTTTGGCATGGCTACCAGTAACCTTGCTTCACTTTTGTGTTTCTCCTACAGGGAAGGAATTTTGGCAGAATACTGCTTACTTTTACAGTTCCAGAAGTTACACGGTTTAAGGAGGGAACAGTAATTACATGCCATTAAACTCAGAAGGCCACTGGCATAGATGAACATTCTGAAGAGGACACAGCCTTCAAGTTCAGTAAAGGATGATTACCAGAGCATTTTAGTAGAGAGCTGGTGAAGGAGAGGAAGGAATAACTCTGGAAATGTGCTAAGGCAGCAAACCTATGAAAATGCAGTTCGACACGGCAGTGACTACATTGATTATGCCAGGAATGATTTAGCAGAGCTGTTTCACACTTGCCATTAAACAAAGTGCCATAATAGGGTTTAAAATGTACTCAGATTCTACTCGCTACATCCAGCTTAAACCCTAGAAGTGTCACTTACATTATTGCTTCATGTTAGGTTGTGGGAAGATCCTTAGCTTCTTGTGACAGGACTGCTTTTCGTCTTGGCTCTAGATTCTGCAGTTATAGGAGCTTCTGTGTTCCTCTGTGCCAATCAGTGACTCTCTTTTGGTTAAAACCCCTCTAAAAATTGACCTCTTCCAGGAAGCTTTCCTGACTAATTGCATTCAATTTCTTCCCTTCAACATCTTCCCTTTGTAAACACTGCTTTAAATTATATTTCTGATATGTTGTTTTGAAAGAAGGTTTAAAACACATAAGTGCATATATATGTTAGACCTTCAAGCCTATGTGAATAGTAACGGACTATAGATGTAGATTATCACAGGGCGCAATTACCTTTAAAACTAGATCATTAGCTCCAACTAAGCTTGTATTCTTTCATTTCTTTTATAACCTCCATAGCAGTAGGTTGTTCTGAATACAGTGCACAAATAAGGGGGCAAGCCCTGTGGATTCAGTAGGAGGTATTTCTGACACAAATGAAAAGAAAAGGAAAAACTCTTGAATATCCAAAGTGGGTAGATCATTTCCCCACTGCTTTGAAAAGGAAGAGCATTATAGCATTTTTCTTCTGCAATCCTATCATAAGAAACTGTTCTCTTTGTGTATGCTATGGAAAAGACAAGAACTGAAACTCCAGCCTCTGTCAATTTGGAGGTTGCTTACTTTACTGAGATTATATAACTAAATGTGGTAATATACGCTAGGACAGAATTAAGTAAGATACACAATACTAAGGGATGGGATAGAAATTGTGCTAATTCTCAATTTTGCTCTGCCCAAGCCCTCAGCTTCCTTTAAGCTGCCTTCTTTTTGGCTCCAGAAAAGAATCATACCTGAATAAAATCTACATTCCTGCTCCATGCTTCTTAATGACATTCCTAGTTAGAATGCATATATATATAGATAAGATTCAAGGTTTGAAGTAGCCCATATGATTGTTAACTATATTATATTCCTATTGTTTCTATAACAAATTACTATAAACTTGATGGCTCAAAGATACACACACAAACACACACACACACACACACACACACACACACACAATCAATTTATTATCTTATAGCTCTGGAGATCAGAAGTTCAAAATCAGGGCTGAGCTCCCTTCGATGGATCCTGAAGAGAATCACTTTCCCTGTACTCCATCTTCTAAAGGTACATTCCTTGCTATCTTTGGCTCCTGGCCCCAACCTCCATCTTCAAAGCCAACAAAGGCAGCATCTTGCTTCTATCATCATAGTGCATCTTTTTCTGCCTGCAGCCCTATCTCTCTCCACCTCCCTTTAATCAGGACACGGGCTTACACTTAGGACCCACCTGGACGATCCAGGACAATCTCCCCATCTAAAGATCATTAATTTAATTACACCTGAAAAGTCCATTTTACCGTTAAACGTAACATTTGCCAATTCCAAGGCTTAGGATAATACTAGACATTTCAAGCCTTGTGGTGGGATGTCAGGGAAATATATTTTCCTGGGCTTGGGGGTGGTGGTGGTGACAGTGTGGCTATATTTCAGGGTCCTTAAATAACATCACTTCAGTAGATACCTTACCTGCCCACTAGTGTCTGACCTAGACAATAGAACTGAGTTGACTTTAAGTTTCAACCTTTCAAAAGCTCATTATGCAAAGAGCAAGAGTTTCCTATTCTCACAGAGCTGTAAAATTAGAGTGTGGGCTGTTCAGCTGTGAGGCCAGTCTTTGGTCCCTCCCTCCTATGTATTAGGAAGCTGAGGTGTAAATTTTCTTAGCTTTCAAGTCGTTCAGAATACGCAGCCAACGACCCCTTTGGATCAAAAAGAATAAAACTCAACATAAGAGCTATGCATATATGTATTATGTAAAATGTTCCTTTTAATTTTCTTACCACAAAAGAAATACAACCTGTAAATTTGTGCTCCTTTCAATATTTTGTGGTATTTGTCACGGGGTTTCAAGCAAAGCATTGTCTGTTATTCTGATCATATTACCAGATAAACTTATTATGAGATTTACATAATTTAATAATATCTGTCATGCATAGGTAGTCCCATTAAACCACATGTAAACTGTGATCATTTAGCGAGTGAAATGGAGATTAACGCTTTTCCCCAGCACAAAAAAATGTTGCCACAAATTACTTTTTCTTTCTTGACAGTGAGAATTCTAAAATGATTTTTAAAGAATGTATGTAAGAAACATTTTCCACAGTGGATAAAAAAGTAACAACCAACAACAATTCAGCTATGTAGGAAAATAATTAGGGTTGTTGAAGTATGTAAAGGAGATAAAGCACCCAATGTATACTAAAAAGTATAAAGAAAATATTCTCCACTTATGAAAATGGTGATCAAAGAAAATGTCACCCCTGTGACAGAGAAAGGAAAACGGCACAGACTATTAGATAGAAATTTAAAAAGTTTTAAAGCCAAACAAAAGGAGAAAAGATAAAGATTGATTTAAATATCATTGCCACTGGGGGCATTGCTCATCTTGTAAATGATAATTGCAAAAATATTCTATATAAATCAGAGAAGGCGTGAACTCCAGAAATATATAAAGCTAGACGGAAAGTGGATGAACCTGGAGGGGTTAAGTACATATCTGCACAAGGCAATACTCTGTGTCCATTGAATTGTTGAGAAGTCCCTCCTTTTTTTTAATTCATTAGTTTTAAAATAATATGGAGTTTACTAGGCAACCAAGGCTCTTGTGATAGGTCTATTTTAATTACTTTAATAAACAGAAGATCTGAGTCTATTGACTAATTCATTCAAACTGGAGACTTAAAACATAGAACTTGAGTGTTTAATGATCTTCAGCTGCTAAAAGTAAGTTATTTTTTATCAAAACAATGGAATCCATACTCAAATAACTAAGACCCACTTGAGCTAATACTTCTTGTAACTTATTTATTTATTTATTTATTTATTTATTTATTTATTTATTTATTATTGGACTAAGACACGGGCCAATGTTATCAGTGACAAGTGAATTGATTAGCTAAGCATTTTGGAGTTTTATTTTTAATGATAAATCTTTTAAATTCAAATCCTCCCCCTTCATTAAAGTAATCAGTGCCTCTCATAATATTAAAGGGCTTGAGTCTCTACAACTATTTTGGTATGTGACACAATTTTTTATAATAAGGATCAGTTTCAGTCAGGTTGTAAAAGATTTTTAATGTTTATTTGCCTTCGAGAGAGACAGAGACAGAGACAATGGTGCGAGTGGGAGAGAAGCAGAGAGACAGAATCCGAAGCAGGCTCCAGGCTCTGAGCTATCAGCACAGAGCCTGACACAGGGCTAGAACTCTTGGAGAGATACCGAACTACACTTTCTATGTCAAGAGGTTCTTTTTTTAAAATCAATTATTTTAGTTCTAGTTTTGGTAACTAATGAATATATTATTTGAATATAACTACCATTATTACCATATATATTACCACAGTTGTATCCATCCTATATGTTTATACTTTGAGAGACAGACATTAATTTTTGTCCCACGTTCCTTGTGTTCTGAATTTTGGCAGTATTACTCAGGTGAGTAAATCTATACCTGCTATGCAATTCTGTCAGAGCTCTGTGGTTGATCTTACATAACGAGGTATTTTTCTGTATTTGGGCAAATGTCTTTATATTTTATGAATAATTCAATTAAGTTTCAGACAATATTATATATGCTCAGTTTAAAAATTCAAACACCCTAGCATAAGAAGAAGAAATAAACAGTACCACCCAAAGCCACTCTCTACATATAACCACATGGGTTACATGATTCTGATGGAAGAACAAATATTTCAGACAGAGAGATGACTGATAATATTGCAAGAATGAGATCATGCTACATGTTTTATGTTAATTGAATATTGCACTTTAAATTAATTGATTTCAAGGAAAACACTAGATATTAATATGAATTAGACAACTGATAGAGACAGTTTTACAACAAAGCAGTAATTGTTTCTTAAATTATTTAAAGTTTAAAAAGAAACATTCCATAAAGTAGGGTATTCAAACTTTCAGTAACATTATTGAGGGTGTGTTTTGAAACATGAGAAAATAATTACACTTATGATTCTTCAAATTTTTGCTTTCTTCCCTTCCCTTTTTAAATCATTATTTTCACATTTTCAACATTTATATAAATTACATTCTATTTTGAAACCATGATTTTCATAGGTGGTTAGCCTAAAGGCTGTGTATAAATGGGTCTAATACACATAGCCACGTATTTTCCACAGCAAAATAATTTTATGGTAAAATATTTTTATTTAAGGAGGGGCTCAAAAGGAAATGATTTTGTTTGTTTATTCTATACAGAAAGGAAAGTTTGACTATTCTTGAGTTTCATTTTATTTTTCTCTCAATTTATAGATTTTACTTCACTGGGTAAAAATACAAAATGGAAATTAGTAAATTTTAAAGATTTTATTGGTTATATTCAATAATTCATGAATCAGGCATCATCACCATCTAGCAGATGGAAAGGAGCTCTGAGAGACTGTACAAAATGAGACTTTCATTTTGAAAGCTGAAACTGTAATTAAGTCTTAGTGACAAGGGGTTTAGCATAAGTGACTCTATTTTGGGTCTGTTATTTTGTTTTGAACACAGTTTCATAGTACTGAAGATTGCTATAAAAAGTGCCTCATTCCAGTGAAATTAACTTGGCTTCTATATGATTTACATTTTTTACTTAGATGGACACAGACTCTTTCTTTACTCTTATAGTTCATTAAATTTGTAAAGATACATTGTATGAGAGGTTATGATGTTGATAGAATCAATTTTTTCTCTACATGGTATAGAATTTTGACGTGTAGATTTACCTTTTTCAGGAGGATGTTTCTTTATACATTTGGATATTTACATTTTTCAGGAATATAAATTTTGTATACTTTTGTCTTTAATATTATTGTTTTGTATATTATCATGTTCATCGTACCTCTTTAAGCAATAGAGTGAATTTAAATTGGATCAATGTTAAGATACCAGAAAATATCTTATGTTCCAAAATCAGAAAACATGCCTTATCTCAAATGTTGGCATTCATTAAAACATTTTGCCTAGATAAATTCTCTATACTGGTTTGAAGCTAATAAAAAATCATATAAATATATATTCCTGAGGTTAGGTAGTATGCATCTATTTCACTTTATTGTAAGTATTTAAAAGGAATAGACTTTTTTTTTCAAATATCTTTCACCACCCATAGGCATATCTATAGCTTTCCTTAGTGACCCCAGAGATTACATTAATAATTCGTTTAATAATAATCTTTGGGTTTCTGTAATGAACTATACTTGCTCATGGTATATCAGCTGTTTTAGATGCTGCGAGATTCTATTAGCTAAGACTTTATTTTGGATTTTGGCATTGCTGCTCATGAATAAAGTTGATTATGTTGTCAAGTTGTGACATTTTATTCTGGATAATATAAGAAATAAAAATATTATATCCTTAAAAGATTTAAACAAATAAAACCTCACAGAGGTTTGGAAAATTTTCTTTGTGAAACCACATTGAAACTTTTTGAAAAGGTTAGAGTATTTCTTCTTTGGAAATTGGTCTTTTCTCTTTATTATTGTCTATGAAAACTGATCTATTTATATTTATATTACCCCTTGAGTAAATTTTGGTTAATTAAAAATTAATAGAATGTCATCCATTTTATCTAAGCTTTCAAGGGTGTTAGCAGAGTTGAAAAATAGCTTTGATCTTCATCTAATAAATTTTTTATTTTTATTTATTCTGTGTATATTTATTTCTTCTCTCTTTTCTCTTAAAAAAGCTAGTTAGTGGTTTATTTATTTTATTTTGTCAAAGAGCAAAGTTTTAAACTTTATTTATCAATGTTACTGTTATGCAATTCAGTATTTTCTTTCTTTAAACTTGTATTCCATTATTTTATAATTATTTTTCTAAACTTTTTAAGTTACATATTTAATTTTTTATTCATTATAATATTAATATTACTTGAATCTATACTCTAGATTCTAAAGCACCCTGTAAGAAAACAAAAGCAAAGACCAATCCAATGAAAATAATAAAATGGGACCATAAAAACACCCAGTCCCAAAGAATGCAGAAAATTAGATAGAGGGGACAGAGAACTAAAAGGAAAAATTTACAATACTTAGAAAATGAATGATGATATCATAGGTATAAACAAACTGTATCAATAATTGTATTAAATATGAGTGTTTAAAAACCCAAATTAATACAGTGGTTGTGTCATTAGTTAAAAAGTGAAACCCAAGTGTATGCTGTCTGTAAGAAGTCTACTTTTAATATAAAGTATAAATGGGTCATAAATAAAAGGATGGAAAAGCATAAATCATGCAAACACACATTAAAAGAAAGCAGAAGTGACTATAATAATAACTGGCAAAAGAAATTTCAATCAAGTCATTAAGAGGGCACAATAACTTTAAACATGTATGTACCTTAAAAGATAATTTCAAACCTTACTTCACTCATTGTTATAAGGAGAAGACACTTCTCAAATTCAGCTTCTTTCCCTGGAGCCAGAAATTGGTATGCAGTAATATTTTACTAGAGGAAATGGAACCATAACTTTTTACTTTGTGAAAGTCTTTTGTTTTACTAACTGGTTAAAGTGATAGAAGATTTTCCCATGACAATGGCTGTATTCTACATTTGTATCTTCCACAAAAGTCTCTACTAAAAGTTAGTGTCTTTCAGTTTGTATAAATGCCACTTTCTGAAAGGGCTGGAAATCCTACTTTGAAGCTCAATGAAAGAGTCCAGTTTTCCCCATAGTGACCTTAGGCACGAAGTTCAGCAATGTGGTCTGATTTCTACATCTTAGGAAAGTTCAAATTTGCCAGAGGAGATATTTTTACTGTGAAAATTAGGGGAGGAATGAATAATGTGAAACTAATTTAATCATTTTAATTTCAATGTTTGAGGTAATAACACATCTTTTTGGACATGTCTCTTTCTCCAGTTTTAAAAGATGTAATAATTAAATAAATGACAGGATTAAATGAAATTTGGATGCCACTTCTTCAGCCCCGATTGTGTGATAAAGTCTGATACAACTATGAAGGGAACCCTGAGTTTAGTAGCATTGTATTTCCATAGAAACTGAAACTTCTATGTGAAATTCAGCAAGAATGTGAGATGAGCAATAAGTATGATTTATTTCCTATAGTAAGTGTAGTTAACTGGAGGCAACACAGGAATAAGCTATTTAAAGTTGAGAAAGAAAGTAAAATATGACTGTCTATTCTTTTGTCTTCTGGCTGACCCATTAAAAGCTCTAGTCTAAACATATGGACCACGCCACAGAACAATAAAATTTTGTGCCTTGGAAAATTCTCGGATGAAAAATTGATTTAAACTTTCCGTTTACTTTTGTCATTTAAACTTCAAGGACAATATGAACAAAATATAAGGCTACTTTGAGAGTCCTATTCCACTTTAATACTGTGTGCAGTGTGGTCAAGGATTTCTAATGCATTTGGTGTGGAAAATAAGACTGGACAATTTCAGCATGCATAAGCTGGCTGGCTCCAGCAGAGACAACCCTGAAATGTATTCCACACACTGAAAGGATTTTAAAGGACTTTGGCTTCTTTCAGTAATCACAAAGCTTTTCTTCTTGTCTTGAACAGTTTGGCTTGACTCTGTAAGCTCTGTGTCAAACAAACCGGGACAAAACTTGGGGGAAAAAAAACCCTTTTATTTAAAGTAAGACACAAAGTACTTCTAATTCTCCAGCCACTACAGCGTCCTTTATTCTCATTTTCCATGCTTTACATCTTTATAATTGTGATGAGGCTTCTAGGTAGCCCACCCATCTCGGCTTCCTCTTCTCTCTGTCAGGAATTCTTCACATTAGTAAAGCTGAGGAAAATACCAATTTTTCCCTCACTTCTGCATGTTGGCTTCCTTCTTTTATCTTATCTGGAAATGCACAGATTCAAGCAAGAGAAGAATGGCTATGTAGATTAGCAATGCAAACACAATTTCTCAAATAAGCTTCAACTTGCTAAATATTTAATGCCAATAATATAAAAAGAATAAACTTTTAAAATGCTTTGAATATCTCAGAGACTTTATTTTTAAATTAAAAAAAAGTAATCTAAGTATTATGTACTAATCTCTATTCATTAAACCAGAACACCCTGTAGAATAATAAACGTTTATTTTGCTCCTGATGATGCCTGTGCCCCAAAGTGCCCACATGACCCCTTAATAAATAGTTAAAATCCTATCATTTTATAAATTCAAAAATTTTAATAGCTAATCTGAATTTTATTTTATTGTTAATATCAGGATTCATTTTGGCTTCCTTGCTAGATAATAATCTCCATGAGAGTAACTTTCCTGTTTAACATAGTCGATCTACAAAAACCTAATTGGGTCTTGTTAAAGGAAATTTCTCTTTGTATTCCTCTTTAAATTACCTCATGATAGCATATGCAAGAAAAAAACTTAAGCTAAAGCTAAAAAGGAAAAGAACTATAATGGGGGTGCCTGGGTGACTCAGTTGGTTGAGTGTCTGACTCTTGAATTAGGCTCAGGTCATGATCCAAGGGTCATGGGATCCAGCCCCAAGTTGGACTCCATGCTCAGTGTGGATTCTCTCTCTCTCTCTCTTTCTCTCACTTTCTCTATCTCTGTCTCTCTACCACTCCCTCTCACTTGCACACATGCTCTCTCTAAAAATAAATAAATAAATAATTTTTTCAAAAAGAATTATGGTGATGATTTAAAAATTTTTATGAAAAGCTTAAGAGGTAGGAGTTTATCTCCTGACTAAAATATAAATTTTAAGGTAAAAACTGAGGGAAGTTGGTTGCTGGAAGGATGGCTCATCATTTAGCAAACACTGGGGTGGTTTGCTAGTTTGCAGATCAGTGGCTCATGACTGTCGCTGCTTCTGTCATTTATACATTGCATTTTGTAATCAAGTGGTGCTTCAGGTCCTGCATGTGGGGAAAATTACTACATTTCTCATGGGGTTTATGTCTTCTGTGCCTCATATCGCCCACTTGAGGCATGCAATAATCATCCAAAACATGTAGCTATTTGATCACCTCAGCTGTGTTTTATTGCTATAAATACCACAGGACAATCTTTCTCACACATTTTAGGCTCAATGTGCCAAACTGGTTTCATACATCATAGGTAAATGTATTTATTTCCAAAATGGAAGATGAAACAATTCCAATATCCATTCCCAAAGATTTAATAATACCGATCCTGATTTTTCTTGAAACTTAACTCAAGTAATAACAAAAAAATAGTTTTCACTTTGCTAGTTTCTAATTGAAGAGATTTAGACTACAAATGTAAACATTTTATGTATGGTTATGGGTATGTCAGTTATCTATTTTCAGAGAAGACCCAATGTGATATTGAATAGAGCCATTTAATGATCAATATGGGTGAGCTGTTGGGATTAAATTATAACATATCTTTATGTTAATAGAAGTGATAGCATTTTACATGTAAAATAATGACAACTGGACTCAAAGCCCCACTTTGAATTCACTGAGAAAATTTTTTTATTATGTGTCTAATTCATATGTCATGTCAGAATTTCTTTTTCCCCTACATATTCCTGAGGCTGGTTTAATAAAACTCTTCTGTCAATATTTAGGCTTTCAGGCTTTGTTTTAATTTCTTGCTTTCTAATCTGTTTGCTATGTTTTGTTCCCTTAGCATTAATTAGGCATATCAACTCTGTCTAGTTTCTGAAATACGGTATCTGGGACACCCTCTTCTTTTTCTCTAACCACAGAGTAAGAGAATGCACCTGATTTTCTCTGAAAAGCAATACTAAGTGCTGGGGCTTGATGTATTGTTTTGTTCTGCTCTGTTGTCTAGTAATATGATAAACTTCTTTCAGCCTTGAGATAAGATGGAAGAAAAATGAAGGGTCTGGAAACATTGCAACACTAGGGAATATAAAAAGCCACATTGGAATTGGAATTTAGAGACACGCACTAAAAAAGCTTGAATCTATTTACCATGAATTGCTCAAAGGAAACACGGAAACACTTCGTGAAATACGTATCTCACTTTATATTGAACACCTTTTCTAAATTTGAAGAACTTGACAGGTTTTACCTATATTCCTCTCTTGTCAGTAGCAATAGTGTCATCAATTGCTATTATAACAGAAACATCCTGTCTTGCTTTTTTCTGCCTTTTTATCCCTTCAACTGGCACAGACCAGATGAGATCATTAGAAATACCTAAGGGAGGAGATTCTTTGCCAATCAACTGACATCTTTATTGAACATCTTCTAAATACCTTGCACTCTGCCTAGTAGAGACAACTTTCTCCATCCCCAAGAAATTATTAACCTAGTCATTTTGCCATGAACTTCAACCATATTTGCATTTTCCACTTAGAATGAAGAAAATTCGTTGGCTATGTTCACATGTTAAAATAACTCAATGTGCACCAATCATCTTTGATTCTTTAGTTCTATTTTCTTTCCTTCTTACATATGATCTAAACTGTACTTCCCTTCTCCTTGTCCTCACCACCTTTGCCACTACGAGACACTTACCACTTGAGAGCCCACTTTTTACACTTGATCTTAGCCAAAAGGCCAAGAAGCAATAGAGAGCCCACTTTTTAAAACTCATGATGCTACCCACTTACAGATTCCTTTTTTCATCATCTGCCTCCCAGACATTCTTTTACTTTTCTCAATACCACAAGTTGCTGAAGGATATAATAAAATGAGGTTGATTTGGTCACAACTGATTGAGTATGGTTTGACATCAGGTAAGCCATTTTGGTTGCTCATATTTTTTTTTTCAGTTTTCTTTCCAGACTCTTGATTAGATGCCTAAAAATATCTATATGAAGATGAATGAGATATATTGCCTCCTCTTAAGGAGTTCAGAATAGGTTAGGTGAAGTGGATGTATATTCTCATAATTAAAATACAGGAAAGTAAATGTTAATAGAAGGGTGCATGATTAAGAAAGAGAGGTTTCACAACACATTTAGTTATTTATTAGAACCTTGTGGGATGGTTTTTGGGGAGGGTGGGAATAGGCTTTTATGTATAGGAAAGAAAGTGCATAGAAAAGAGCATGAGGCCCCTTTTGTCGTCTCTTTCCCTCTGAATTTTCTTTCACACCTGTCTGAGTTTTTAAGACAGAGGTTGGTACCAAGACCCTACTCTTTGGGACCAGGGTTTTGCTAAAAGCAAAAAATGTAAAATGAAAAAGTAAGTCACTAGTGGAGAAAATATTTATAAAATTTGTATCTTATAAAACACTTGTAATCAGAGTACATTAAAGAACTCTTACAACTCAATAAGAATGGATAAAAGATTTGAACAGCCACTTCACTTAATAGAGCAAATAAGTACATAAAACATTTTCAACATCATTAGTGATTAGGAAAGAGCAAATTAATTAATTAATTTATTTTTTCTAAATAGTTTATTACCAAGTTGGTTTCCATATAACACCCAGTGCTCATCCCAACAAGTGCCCGCTTCCATGCCCATCACCCCCTTTTCCTTTCCCCCACCACCATCAGCCCTCAGTTTGTTCTCAGCATTCAAGAGTCTCTCATAGTTTGCCTCCCTCCCTCTCCCCAACTATTTTTCCCCTTCTCCTCCCCCATGGTCCTCCGTTAAGTTCCTCCTAATCCACCTATACGTGCAAACATATGGTATCTGTCTTTCTCTGCCTGACTTATTTCGCTCAGCATAACACCCTCAAGTTCCATCCATGTTGCTACAAATGGCCAGATTTCATTTTTTCTCATGGCCATGTAGTATTCCATTGTATAGAGGAACCACATCTTCTTGATCCATTCATCAGTTGATGGACACTTAGGCTAGGAAAAAGCAAATTCAAACTGCAATGCAGTACTAGTACAACTACTAGGTAGGCTATAATAAAAATACAACAATATCAAGTCCTGACAGTAGAAAAACTCTCATGTATTGTTGGGAGAATGCACCATAGTTGTTTTAGGGAAGAGTTTGACAGTTTCATAGAAAGTTAATCTTACCTTTCCATACATCCCAGCAATCCTACTCATACATATTTACCCAAAAACATATGTCTACTCAGAGGCCTATACACTAACACTTATTAAAGATTTTATGGATAATAGCTTCAAACTGGAAACAATCAAAATGGCTATTAATCAATTGTAATACAGATATATCATAAACACTACTAAGCAATAAAAAACAGATCTAACATGGGTTAATTATAAGGGCATTATACAAAATCTAAGAATTCAGACATAAAATGTTGGAGCATCATTTGATTCCATTTTATATGACTTTATGGAAAAGGCAAAATTTTAAACCAAAAAAATGATTGGCGGTTGCCATGAATCAGGAAGGAGATTGACTACAAAGGTGGATAAAGGAAATTTCTGAGATGATGTAACTGTTCTAT
Source organism: Proteles cristata cristata (assembly GCA_017311185.1). Taxonomy (NCBI): domain Eukaryota; kingdom Metazoa; phylum Chordata; class Mammalia; order Carnivora; family Hyaenidae; genus Proteles; species Proteles cristata. Next base: position 348,818 of record JAESUZ010003983.1, read on the forward strand.
ATCTTGATTATAGTGGTGTTTAAATGAATGTATACATTTTTCAAGATGAATAAATGATGCGCTTTAAAAGACCGAATTTTATTTTATTTCATGGTATCTTAATAATCTTACTAAAACCCATACACATACAATCTTTATCTCACTTTGGTGTACCAGAAGTATATTTTCAGTTGACTAGAGGTCACCTATCTCCACTTGGATTACTACCAGGTACTTAAACACATCACCACACTAAATCTCATATAGATCTCTCATGTCCAGATTTTGTTTTGCTGAGAAAAATTAGTATTTGTGTTCTCACTCAGACTGTACATCTTAGGGTTAACTCTGATTCCTCTCTTGTCTTCATATGCAATAAATCAACAATTCTTATAAGACTTGCTTCTCCTGTGGCTCTTGCATCCATTTCCACTTTCCATTCCTTTTTGCTTCATATTGGTGCTAGACATCTTTGAATCTTATCTTTCTGGTCAAAATTACTCCTCATCTCATAACCAAGCCTCTAGCCCTCCCCATTCCAATCACATATTTTTGCCAGATTAATATTTTCAGGAAGGTACTACAGAGAGTATATTTGTTCTGCTATTTATTAGATATTTTATCTTGAGAAATTTAATTTCTATAGGCATTTAAATTCGTAAAATGCATTCATCCATTTAGTGAACAACTATTAATTAAACCCCTGCTGATTGCTAATTATGGTTCTAAGTACTGTGGTGATGGTGCTAAATCACTGCTTTTGCAGAGTTTACTTTCAGTGGAGGAAGGCAAATATAAAACAAGTAAAAATAAAATAAATACAATAATTTTAGATGCTTATAAGTTTTCTGAAGGCAATAAGTGAGGGTATGATGGATACGATGATATACTTCGTTTTGGTAGTTTGGGAAATGAGAGTGTCTGTGATCACTTTAGAGTCAGTACTTAAGGAAAGCCTCCTGATATTTTAGGTGTGATTCAAATAATCCTAAAGTGCTAGTCATGAGATGATCTGGGGAAAATCATTCAAGAAGGAATAGCAGCCACTACAAATGTCCTGAGGTAGGAAAGAGTTTGGATGTGTTTGACAGGAAGAAAGTTCAGTGTGGCCAGGGAATCATGAACAAGGCCAGAGAAGGGAAACTGGAAATGAACTAACAGAGCTAGAAAAGGATCATATCACCATAAGGTATTTGAAATTTCTACATATAACAGACAACCAATGAAGGCTTTTAAGCAAAGCAGTTGAATAATCTGATTTATATTTATAAAGATAAGCTTGATGGTAGAAAAGAAGAGAAACAAGAAGGAAAGCAGAAATACTGGTAAAGACACTATTACTGTGGTCTGTGTGAAGAATAAGCGGCTTGGGCTAGAATGGTACTGGCAGATGCACTAAAAAGTGAAGAGATTTAGTGACTTCTTGGGATTGATCCATCAGGCTTGCTGATGTATTGTACAAAAGTAAAGAAAGAACAGGAAATTATGCATTATTTCTAGGTTATTGGCCTAAGTAGCTGGGTAGGTAGTGACATAACTAACTTAATTGAAAAAGACTCAGGAAAAACATATTCCAGGGGAAATTCAAGTGTTCAGTTCTCAACACATTAATAGCAAGTTGCCTGTGAAATATTCAGGTGGATTTTTGAGCAGGAAAATATGCTAAGCAGGAAGATTTATATAGGATTCTAATGCTCAAAAGAGTGCTCAGAACTGGTGATATAAGTTTAGAGTCATCAGAAAATATATGTTATCAGGAACCTTGCGTATGAAGATATCACATGCGCAGAGAACATGGATAGGATAAGATACAGAATTGAGCCCTAGGACATCTAAAATGTAGATCTTAAGAAGGAAAGTCAGCAAAGAGGATTCAGAGAATAGCCAGGGAGATTGAATACAACTATTGGTATAGTGTGTCAGATGCCAAAAGAGTTTTTAGGAGGAGCAATTGACTCTTTTGAATATGGCCAACATAATAATTTTGATGAGGAATAGAAGAGGCATTGAATTGGATGCTTTTGGTGACAATGACAAAGGTAAACTCAGTGGAGTGTGGGAAGGAAGCTGAATAATTTCCCTAAGTATAATTGAAAATTTAGCAGCACTAATGAAAAGTCAAAATGGATGGTGAAACCATCCTGAAGATCACATATATAAGAAAACATTTTTTTAAAATTCTAGTGGATTAACTTTGACTAATACATCTTCTAGGGTGGTTTTAAGTAATAGTGAATATAAGAGAGAGTTTTGTATATTATTGTTGGGAGTCTTCTTCTGTCTGATTGGGAATCATGACCAGAATAAGAGCTTCAGGAAGAATCTGAAGTAAGAAAGCAAAAAGCACTGGCATTGTTGAAAAGTTTAATGAATAAAAGTCTTGGATATGCTGATATGTCAAGGTAGAAATTGCAATAAATCTATAGCTTATTTGTACAATAAGAACAATGTCTTATACAGAACCATAGTGCAGTATTACACTCCCCCACTGGTTAATGGAGAAAACGGAGGTGGAGAATAAGACATTTGGAATCTCCATATGTTGAGAGTGTGGTTAGGAGTGCTCCACATACATAAGTATATGCCATGTCCAAGTAGAGGAAACATCTAGTTGAAAATTTTTATTAAAGGAATTCATGTGCCAGGTTAGAACCTGCTACTGATTAAAAGGATATTAAAAGGAGTTTCAATCCAGAGCTCATCTATTTCCCTGTGTTTGCTCTATACTTACTAGCTTTGCAGTGACATTTATGTAATCTTTACTTGTATGTAAATTTATGTTAATAACACCACTGATGCTTGGAATCTAAAGTGACATGAAGTGAAAGCAAAGTACTGTAATCAAAGCTTTGTGATTATTGGCCTTTCTGAAAGGAACTTCAAAATATCAATGGAAATCCACTGTGAATCCAATGTGTCTGGTCTGTGTGGATTGAGTTTTGAGGTTTCATTACAGTAGTTCCCCCCTTTTCCATGGGGGATGTATTCTAAGACCACTAGTGAATGCCTGAAATTGTGGATAGTACTGAACCCTATATATTTCCACATGCTTTTTCCTATATATACATACATACTTATGATAACGATTTTTAAATTTATAAATTAGGGATAGTAAGAGATCAACAACTAATAATAAAATAGAGCAATTATGACAATATACTGTAATAAAACTTATGTGAAAGTAGTCTCTCCAATATCTTATTGTACTGTATTCACTCTTTTTCTTCCTGTGGTGATATGACATGATAAAATGCCTATGTGAAGAGATAAAGTGAGGTGAATGATATAGGCAATGTGAAATAGCATTAGGCTACTATTGACTTTCTGATTATACTCAGAAAGAGGATCATCTGCTTCCAGACTGTGGTTGATCATGGGTAACTGAAACCACAGAAAGTGAAACCATGAATGCAGGCGGACTTTACAGTATGTACTCTTTTGCCAGTATCAAGCTTGAATTAGATGTGAGAGTAAAAGAGTTTCTCCACAAATATACTTTTCAGATAAGATGGATGGATAGTCCATTCCTGAGATTGTTGTCTTCAAAATATGTCTACTATTTTTTCCTTAGATAGAGATGGATAGGAGATAAAATGGTTATTTGATTTTTTATTAATAATAAATTAACTTTTGGCTTTGAATAGCCTTTTGATAGAATGTACTTTAGGCCCCAAATGAGAATGAACTTCAGGTATATTTATTTTGTAGAAATGACAATTAGTATACTTCTTAGTTGATATAACAAAATTGATCATTCCCTTTAGAGACAAATCTAGTTGGGAAATAGGTGGAATTTTTTTAAAACTTTGAATTTGGTGGCTGCTAGACTACAGAAGAATAGTTGATTCAAGACTGATCGGATTCCCAAATAAATGACGTTTTGTGCCTCACATATTTGTTTTCCTTGTGAATCTTTGTTTTTAATGTACATATATTTTTTCTAGCCAAACATCATAGCCACTATCTTATGTGGTGGCCATATCTTATATGGCCTATTTCACCTTTCTATTTTAGCACATACATTGTTCATTCTAATGGTGGTAAATTTTGATCATGTGCATTTTAAACTAACTGCATAATTGGATAGCTTAAATTTCCAACATGGTGAGCACATGCCTATTTCCCTTTCTGTGTGTAACAGACTTCTTTTTCTTTATTTCTTAGGTCACCTACATCACTGCTCAGATGAAAAATGGATATTCAGGGGCGCCTGGGTGGCTTAGTCGGTTAAGCGTCCAACTTTCGCTTAAGTCATGATCTCGCGGTTCGTGGGTTCGAGCCCCGCGTCGGGCTCTGTGCTGACTGCCAGCTCAGAGCCTGGAGCCTGTTTCAGTCTGTGACTCCCTCTCTCTGACCCTCCCCTGCTCACGCTGTCTCTCTCTCTCCTAGAAAAAAAAAAAAGGATATTCAGTCGTTTATATTCACTATTGTCTGCTTTTCTACCATGATTCCCAAACAGGTTAATGTTTCTACATGTCTTTTGTGTTAAAAAAAAAAAAAAAAGTCAATTGTTGGTAGAATCTTCTTTGCTATACTTATTATCATCAACAATCACTTATCTGTAGGCTATTGATTGTAGCAATAATTGCAGTGAAAAACTAACATGTTGTTCTGATAATTCTGTGAATGTGAATGATAAGCAAATGCTGGATTAACACATATTTGTATCGAATTTTTCTAATCCTCTAGGTAGTATTATTACCATGGTCATGCATTTTGAAGTGTACAAACACAACACACACAAACTAAAGCTAAAATAAAAATACACCACAAAAAGCAACAACATCAAAACTCTGATGTACAGTAATGCTTATGTTGAACTAACTTTCCTGTCAAAAACAATTATCTACTTTGGACAAAATGTATGTAACACACACACACACACACACACACACACAATTGCTTAGAAGCATTGGAGAGTGACCAAATTAGGCAGAAACTGTTGGGAATTAACTCATTCAGAAGAAGAAAAATATTGGGAAAAGATGATACGGCATGGCTGAGTGTGAGGACCCAGAGTGGGGTATCACAGGACCAACCAAGATAGAAATCAAACACTAGCTGAGAGGTAGTGAGAGTAGAGTTTATTAAAGACAGAGTGAGAGTAGATATGGACAGAGCATCTGGGAGACTCAGAAAGGAAAGACAAGTGAGTTTCATCTTTGCTTTGGGTCCTGGTTTCTTACTGAGGATTGTGGTCCTGTGACATTTCTTCTCAGAAACTGTGGAAAAAAGATGACTGCTTAAGTGTTCTCCATAAGTCACAAGTCACTTGTGCCCTGGAGCCAGGGGTCTTGGGGGAGCCAGTGGTCTTAGAAAAGTTTCATGATGACTCCACCCTGTCACTCCTTAGATGTTACCTGTTGCGCTGAGAGATGCCAAAGAAATCACTAACACCTTGGGGTGCTTGGGTGGCTCAGTTGGTTAAGCTTCTGACTTCTACTCAGGTCATGATCTCACAGTTTTGTGGGTTTGAGCTCCACTTCGGGCCCTACACTGACAGCTCTGAGCCTGGAGCCTGCTTCAGATTCTGTGTCTCCCTTTCTCTCTGCCCCTCTTCTGCTCATGCTCTATCTCTCAAAAATAAATAAATGTTAAAAAAAAAAAAAAAGAAATCATTAACTCCTTGACCTTGACCTTTGCAAGGAGGGCATGCATTATCTGCACCATAAAGCATGTGTAGGGAATGAGTGTAGGTCCTAGCAAGTATACAGACAGCAAAAAAGCAGTCTTTCATGGGGTGTTTTCAGTCAAAGCCACATGCTGTGAATAGAGTTCAAACATAAAGCTATACTTCTATGACCTGAAAACTCAGTGGTAGGAGCATGGGATTGAAAAGGAGATGGAAACTGATAGGAGACATCACAAAAATGAGAAAGCTTCCTAAAAGTGTAGCCCTCACATTCATGCCTAACAACCCTCAAATCTTTGGTTGACACCTAATCTATGCATATATAGGATGGAATTCAAGTAGTCTAGGAATAAAATAAAAGCTGGATAGATGAAAGTATTAAGCTGACATTTTAGCTGCTGCTCCCTGTAGGAGAAAATTTGGCATCTGAGTTAGAGAGAACCTAGGACTAAGGGAATAACTAAAATAGACCCTTCCTCACAAAGATTTAAACAAAGCCATCACAAAGTTAAGACAACGATTCATTAGCAAAATAATTGGCTGTTAGAGTAAAACTCAATAATTATTAGAGGAAAATGTAAGAACCCACACTCACTGGAAGACATAATCCACAATTATGTAGGGAATAAAATTTGCCACCCTGAAATGTCTCTTTGGCATAAAGATTATTTTAGGATGATTATTTTTTAAGGAATTGCAAACACAGGAGAAGCTCTTGAAACCAAAAAGAAGTGACCTTTTATTAGGAGACATTTACATGAATAAGGAAAATCTCCATTTATAAGAGTGTATCCCTTGCTATTTCAGGAAGATGACCATGACTCTAAATCTCCTTAAACTCTTATCAATGGAGAAGACAAGATTTTACATCTACATAACAACCTTACCCTTTTTTGTTGTTCTTTTCTTGGTAATCTCCCATAACTCTCCACCTTCAAAAATTTCTTTTGTCTTCAACTGAAGATAGTATTTAAGGTGATGGTTTCGTCAGTTTTGGAGAGTAACTCAGTTTTCCTGGGACTCTCCCATGTATACAAGAAGTAAATATGTTATTAAACCTTTTTTTTCGTATAAATCTGTCTTGTATCAGTTTATTAGATTAGTCAAAGAATCTAGAAGGACATGTTATCATCTGAAGTGATATGGCCTCAGTCCTTGGTTTTTGCTAAGAAGAATTCAGGCAAGACCAGAAAGCAAGAGGAAGCAGAGTTAATTGAACACACTCACAAGAGGGATGAGCGTGCAGCTTGAGAGAGAATCAAGGACCCCTGACAGAATTGGCCCCAGGATTTTAATTAACTAGAAGGTTGAAAAATGGGGCAGGAAGCAGGGTTTCACACCTTTTCTTTCTGCTCTGGTCAAGGGGTTCCTGTCATGGCATCTGCTATCTTTTATCTGTCAGCTTTGATTCGGCCTGTTATGGAGCAGTGTCAGCACAGATCTACAACCTGGTTAATGATAGCAAGCATTGTAGAGCCTTTAGAAGGAAAGAAAGATGTTTTGTGGACCATTTGTTTTGTGTGTGTGTGTGTGTGTGTGTGTGTGTGTGTGTGTGTGAGTTTTAAGTTATTAGTTTTTAAAATTAGTACTTTTTAATGGAAATGACTTGGCCAAAAATTTGTCACAGAATTTTGAGATCCATTAAAATTAAGTTTAATGAGAAACAAAACAAAACAAAAAACACAAGAAGATAATAGAGCAGCATTTATGATAGGATGATGTGTGGGAAGAGGGGTAATAAAAAAAACCTACAGAAAAACTTGTTAACCAAAAATTGTACCTCCATGGGGAAAAAAAGAAAAACCTTTCAAAAGAAGGGTGGAAATATGGATAGTTTTCATTAAACAAGACTTTAAAAAAGAAATAATACAGTAAGTTCTATTGATTAAAGAGAAATGATGCTAAAAGTACTCAGTTGACCAAATAATTTTCTAAAGAACAAGAAAGAGAGAGTACAAAGGATTACATAGCAGAAGAGATAGATAGAAAACAAATAGCAAGACCGTAGTTTTAAATCTAACTAGATCAATCGTCACATTAAAATTAGGTTGTCAAAACACTATAATTAATGAAGAGTTTACCAGACTGTGTAAAAAATAAGACCAAACTATGCTCCATTTACTATAGACATTTTAAAATATAAAGACAAAAATAGGTCGAGGTAAAAGAATGTGATAAGATATATCAGACAGACACAAAGCATATGAAAGTTTCCATGACTATATTAATAACATAGATAACTTCGAGACACAGAGGGTTTTCAAAGGTAAAGAGACACATTTCATAATGACAAAGAACTCATTTAATGAACCAATTTATTAGGAATAATAATCCTAAATTTGCACATACTAAATAACAATCAAAATATATGAAGCAAAAAGGAACAGAAGCAAAGAAAGAGAACCAAAAGAAGTAAAAAACTTTAACACCTCTTTCTCTATAATCGATAGAACAAGTAAAAAAATAAATTAAAAAAAACCCAATATAAATATATAGCAGATTTGAACAGTACTAAGCATCAATTTGACCAAACTGACTTTTATAAAACAGTAAAATGTACCTTGTTTTCATCTGTACATGGAATAATAACCTGAAAAGATCATATGTTAAACTATAAGTCTCAGATTTAAAAATATCAATATTAAATTGAACGTGTTCTCTGGCCACAATCAAAATAAGTTTAAAAAAAAACAATATAATAAGATAATCTAGAATATTCTCCACATTTTTTGGAAATACAGCAGCAAATATAACTACTCGATGATTAACATTGTGTTGAAAACTATAAAACATTGCTAAAAATTTAAAGAAGACTTACAAAAATGGAGATACACCATCTTCAATAATTGGAAGGATCAATTAATAAGGTATAAATATTTCTTAAATGGATCTCAGAGTCAATGTCATTTCAATAAAAATCTCAGCAGGCTCTGTTGTAGCATTTGAAATTTTTCAAAAAACATGTATGGAAATGTAAATGACTTATTGACTGTCAAAACACTCCTGAAAAACAATAAAGTTGGAGGATTTATCCTACCTAATGCCTATGGTAATCCAGAAAGAAGTATTTCATAAAAATAGGGAAATAAATCAATGGAGCAATACAAACCTATTCTGTGGCTCAGTCATTTCATTCCTAAATATTTACCCAAAAGAAGGAAATCTTATGTCCACCAAACATTTGACAAAAACATTCATAGCAGTTTTGATTCATGATAGCAAAAGGTTGAAAATATCTTAAATGCCCACCAACATGGTAAAGGATAAACTAATAATGATATATTTACTCATTCAAATTCTCCTAAGCAATAAAAAGAGGCATAAAATACTGAAACGTGCACCAACATGATGAGTCTGAAAACAATGAGCAAAAGAAGCCATGTGATCAAACTCCATTTATCAAGTCTTAGAAGAAGCCCAATTAAGATAAGATAATAGGACAGAATAATGAGTACAGTGGAGAGGAGTGTGCACTAGCAAGTACTATGAGAAAGCTTTCTGAACGGTAGTAATATTTTATGTTTTGATTAGAGTGGTGGTTACATAAATGTATATATTTGCCCAAACAGACTGTATACTTAGTGTGTGCATTTTCAATGTGAAAATAAAATTTTAAAAAAATGGTCAATTTTAGAATAAACTTATGGAATTCCCCTCCCCCCTTTCCCCTTAATACAAGTTAGCCATGTATTTTCATGAACTTGAGGAAAGACAATTGTTCTGAATTAAAATAAAATATCTTAGACTAAAGGTTGTCAATCTGAATATGGAACCTTAGGCTCCATGGGAAAGAAATCATGAAAAAGTTATGCAATATTTGCCTTATTTATTCTATACTAGAGAATTAGCTTCATGAATTTCATGCTTTAAAGTTCAGTTTAAATTAAATTAGGCTATATTCAGATGTAGTTTCTGTTTTCTGATTTTCCTCAAGAATTGAGGAGTAGCAAGGAGTGAGAACAAGCACAGGGATATTTTTTATTCCCTTTGGAAGATATAGTAGAGGTGTCAGTCTGCAGACTTTTTAGTGTCTTCCAGCCACCTTCCAATTGCTATAATCTGTATACCTTGAGGACAGGCACCCTGCCCATGTGTGCAGCAAGTTCAAAGTGCCAAAAAACTAACATCCTCTCAAAGCAACACCATTCAGATGACTTTAAGGAGTTTTAAAAGTATCACACAACTCTTGTCCCTTGAGTGGGGAGAGTCTGATGCATGTGTTTGGTACCATTTTCTAGAATTTCCTTGTGGTACTGAGATCTATTCACTCTGGCTGGTATCAGGCTTAATCATGCATACGTTATTGGCTCTCTCCACATTACACTTCTTTTATTCCAGTTTTCAGAATCACCTTCCCTAAACATTTTTGGTAGGACTATGTCTACAGAATGAAGCAACTGTCTTCTGTCATCCTTGTGTGCATTTTGAAAACAATTTGAAAACACCTAGAAGTCAAATCAAGATGTACAAAATGCAAGAAGAATTTGTACCTGAGTGATTCTCCTCAATGCAGTTTGTCTATGAGTCAACATCTGAACATGCTGTATTGTTACATTAATATATTTTTGATCCTGAATATTTTCTATGATTCTGAAGTCTTCTTTTCAGTGGCAAATAATAAAGCATTTGAAAAGTATTTGGGCCCAAAGATTTTATCATTATGACATTATATAATGTCTACTCAGTCTCAAAAAGCTGTTTTTCAGAAGGCCCAATCCAAGACTCAAGTGGCTTGTACACATTTGTACTGATAATGGCACTCCCTAAAATAAGGTTAAAAATATGTTTAAAAAACAAAAACAAAAATAAAAAACTTCCCCTTTCTCTGTGCTGTTTCTAGCCTACTAACCTTTTTTGTCTTTATGGCAAACATTTATGGGATGCTCTTAGAAGAATTTTTTGTCATCAAGTCACTCTGGATTCACCTAGGGTGGAATGCCACTTTCTTCTATATGTTTTCATGATAAATGCCTATCTGATTTGCCTATGTACTTAGTAACATAAATATGCTTATCAGTACCACAGAAAACCTGCCACACTAAATTCACTTTTGAGAGGATTTATATCACCATAAATATGTATAGTTATATATACTAGTTTTTTTAATTGTAAAAAATAGAACTAAGTAGAATTGATTTTAATGTCAAATAAAATATTAATTGTATATAGCACTAATCAAAAATACAGATGTTATTTAAATACCTTTTAGTTACAAGCCTGTTCTGAATCCTAAAATTGTCTTTTTGGATAAATCTTAAACTAAACCAATTTTTTTTTCATTTTAAAAAAAATGAGATACAGGTCTCTCATATTCCCTTTTTTATAGTTACAGGCTAATGGCTCAAGCATATAACAATACTTTGTTTTAAAGGTACTTTATTTCATCTCAACATCTGGTTTAATCTGAACAAAAAGGAAGATTCTTTTGAGTGTGGAATTGTTTTATGAGATTTTTATTATTAAGCCCTTGTACTACTATCTTAATCCAGAATTTAATATAATACATTCAAATTTATAAGTTCGACTGTTAGCTTCTTTTTGAAAAGTGTTTGGAGTATTAACTACATAAAATTGATTTTACAGAATATTTTTTAAAAAAGCACAACATTTTAAACTTTCCTCCACAAAATAATTTAACTTGGTGTTATCTGTCTCACACTTCCTCCCTCCTCCCTACTGATGGTTAATGTGTATCTAATTTCTTTAAACAGTATTTAAAACTGAAAGCTTTTTTTAAAAGTCACTCCACCAGAATTGGAACTACATCTGTTACCCACTCCATTCTAGTAGTACCCAGCTTTGCTGTTCATATCATCAATAGTGCTGTATGTAAAAGCTGAATGTCATTATGATTTAAAGACCCATCCTCTGGCATCGTGCCAAATAAATCTAATTTGGGATCTGGGGAATGATAGACAAGAAAATTATAACTAGAAGAAATGTACATTGAATTCTAATTCAAAGCAGGAGACTGTGGGTGTTATGCTTTTATTTTGCATTTTGTTGTGCGGGGAATTTAAAAATCCGTGGTTCTGTTACAAAAAATAACACAAGGCAGGTGTTAAATTGTATATTTTGACTCAGTTTTAGAGATACCAGTCTAAAATTTATTAATATATTTGTGAGCTAAACTTTACCAAAAATACTACCTGTTTTCAATTTTCTCTTATTTAAAATAAACCTGATTTAACTGACAATTCTTAGTGGAGTAACTAAAAACATTAAAAATCTTGTCTTTTATTTTCTTGCAATTTCCCGCTGAGTTATGTCCAAATTCATCCATTTAAAAAAAATTCAACTCTTACCCTTCAAGGAAAAATTTAAAATACTTGGATACCCTGTGTTCTCGCCAATTTAACATGCCCATGATCAAATTCAACTGCCTCTTCCTTCTCTTCAAATTGCTTTTCTTTAGGTAGCTATTGCAATATCCATATTTTTGTAGGAAATTTAGGAATTATTTCATTTATCATCAATTTATAAGAAACTTGTTTACAATTCTTCACTCTCTATTGTTTATATTCAGTATTTTGAAGTTCTTGTTACTTATGCAATGTACTAAGATTCGCTCACTTCTCTTCATTTCCACCCTTCTGTGTCTACATAAATCTTACCTTAACTGGCATTCCCTCTTCCTGAGCTATTGTCCTCACCTGACTCCAGCCTCTCCCTTTCCACTCATCCTGGACCCTTCTAATTTTCCTAAAACTCCTCCTTCATCACTCAAGAATATGCCATGTCTCTCTTTTGCCTGCCTTCTAAAGTGCATTCCTACTTCTCTGACTTTTTTTTTTCAGGTGTAAGTTATTTTTTTTTAACGTTTTATTTCTAGGAGAGAGAGAGAGAGAGAGAGAGAGAGAGAGAGAGCGCGTGAGCAGGGGAGGGTCAGAGAGAGAGGGAGTCACAGACTGAAACAGGCTCCAGGCTCTGAGCTGGCAGTCAGCACAGAGCCCGACGCGGGGCTTGAACCCACGAACTGCGAGATCATGACCCAAGCGAAAGTCGGACGCTTAACCGACTAAGCCACCCAGGCGCCCCAGGTGTAAGTTATTTTTTAAGAATAGTTTCAATTGGAAAGAAAGTGAGCGGAAGGTACAGAGATTTCCCGCATAACTTCCTGTGCAGCATTCGTGCACCCTCCATAATAGGCATCCCCATCAGAGCGGTACATTTGTTACAATTGTTGAACCTGCATAAACACCTTTTAATCGCCTAAAGCCCACAATTTACCATCTGGTTCACTCTTAGTGTTGCACAATCTAGGAGTATGAACAAACATATAATAGCATAAACCCACCATTTAACATTGTACAGAATATTTTCACTGCACTAAAAATCCTCTGTGCTCCAAATATTCATCTTCCCCACAACCTTGGCAACACTGATAACGTTATTGTCTCAGGAGTTTTGTCTTTTCCAGGATGCCTTGTTGTTGGGATCATACTTTATGTAGCCATCTAGCCTTCTTAGATTGTCTTTTTCTGAACAGTTTACAAATCTCCTCAAAACTGTCCTCAGATTGCTTAACCCAATGCACATTCCTATGGAGACTTCTCTTGTTTCCTTATTTCCTAACATCCAATGCCATTTGTAGTGATCCATTGGCTTGACTCTGACCTCAGTGTCTTAGGCCAGTCCAGAAAGCAGGTATCGTTATTTTCAGGGATTCTATAGCAGTGTCATGTGTTTGTAATTGCTACCTGATCCTGTATCTCATATCCACAACTTGTTTGCAATAATCAACCTCCAGTATGTGCCCCAACTACCATAGTGGGCTTTCATATCATTCTCTAGAAGTTAGTCCCACTATATTTGATTTGTGCATTATTACTAGTCCTTCTGGAATGCTTCTTTGCTGTTGCCTGTTGGTTGGTTGATTTTCTTTTAATATTTCTCTCAGAAATGCTACAATCGTGTGCTCAAATCAGGAATCCTACTAAATTTTGTTCCAGTTGCATAGTTACTGTGTAAATTAGAACATACTACTAAAACTCTGTGTTACTTTATTCATATATAAATGTGATGCAGAGCAGTAAATAAACCATTACACACAAAAACACCTGGCATACAGTAGATGTACAGCAGGATTTCTCAAACTGAATGTCAGAAATCATTCTTTGAGATATTAATGAGTGTTCTGAGGTGGTAAAAAGGTAGTCAAATAACTTGGAAAATGCTAAATCAAAGGTATGCAGTGTATTTACTTTAGGACATCTCAGAACTTAATTTTTTATTTTTTAAAGTTTTTTAAGTGTTTACTCAGAGAGAGAGAGAGAGAGAGAGAGAGAGAGAGCGAGCATGGGAGGGGAAGTGGGGAAGGGAAAGAGAATCCCAAGCAGACCCCTCATTGTCAGCACAGAGCCCAACATGGGGCTTGGTCTCATGAACCGTAAGATCATGACCTGAGCCAAAATCAAGAGTTGGACACTTAACGACTGAGCCACCCAAAAGACGTCTCAGAATTTTAACATGCCAATAAATATGGGTCGTGAAGGGTGAACATGTAGCATTTTCCAAAAATATTGCCAGTGAAATGCTTTCTTTGCACAACATCTAATACATAGCTCATTGAACTTGGCCCCTCTCTCTTTTCCCCACTGCCATACTCCCCTGACTAGAATTGCTTCCTTGGACTCTCTGGTATTACCTAACCAGTGAGCTCTCTATGTTGCTGTGATTCATCTTGTTCAAGTTCTCCCCTTTTGCCTATAAAGACTGTTACAAACTTATACAGATTTGTTAAATGTAGCAAAAGTTGCTAAATGTAAGAAACACATTTTATACATTTATTAACCCCTTAGAATCTAGAAATATAGGGCACATAATAGTTTCCATTTAGATGTGTGTATATGTATATTAAAACTGACATCTCCCTATTTAAATTAAATAGTATATAAAGTATTTTCCACTTAACGATTACATCAGAACTAACGCATGTGAGCTTGACAGAGAAAAAGGTTTTCAGAGACTTTTTGTATGCCAAGTCAGATTCACTAAACTAAATTTTATACAAAATTGTGAATAATCATTGTTTAATATACAACTTTTTGTACAAACTTTATAGTATCTTTGTTTTATCTACTCAAGATGCTTGGGCAAATGAAATGCAAGAATATCCTGCTGTCTTAGATACTATTGCTCAATACTTTTATATAACTAGTATATATTTATAGTTCTAACTATTTATAGCAGAATTAACTGTAGTGTACAATACAAAAATTTATTATTGAGATGGAAATCTTAAAGTGTCTTTTAGAAGTGCTACTTTCTGATTTGGTGTCAAAATATAATGGATGACCACTCTTATACATTGTTCAGCAATGCAAGTGAGATCACACCAATTACCAAGATTATAACTGGTTTTCTTGATATTTCTTGGGCTCTCCACTTATTTGGCATTTCTTTCAGAGCCACATAACAAAGTTTAAGTAATGTTTTCACAAATTATTCATTTTTTAAGCAATAAGATGCCTCATCTAAAAGTCCAGATGTGTTGGGCAGAAATAATTATTTTACAGAGCATATTTTCTATATTAATGTTAGTAAACACTAGATTGTTTGACAAACCAACCATCCTTTTTTCTTCAATACCAAGAATGGAAGAGAAATAGCTTTATTTGTATGCTGATGTAGAGTTTACCAGACAATCCTTCAAGTGGAGAATATTAATTGTTTCCCCAAATGTCAACAAAGCAGTATTTATCTTCTTATTTGACTGTATATAATTTCTTATGGATCTTGAAAACAGGAAAGATGAGTTGTAAGATTATCAAGACATTTGCCAAACTATTAATAGGTGATAGGTTGGGTTATCAGTTGGCATATAATTTATATAAATTAACATTTTGTGTTTGCTTAGCATATTTCATAATACTATATAAAAATGCAAGAACTTGTAAGAAACACATTTTTCTGTGAATTTATTTTGTCTTAGGAGTATGAACTGTGTTTTTATTGGAATCACTTTAGAATAGTTAATAATGCCAGCACCTTAGTAAGAGAAATACATTTAGCAATTTAGATTATAAACATCTAGAGATCAATTTTGCACTAGTAAGGCATGGTTTAATTCAATATATTTACCTTTTTGTGTTTATCATTGATGTATTATCTTTTTCCATGTATTTTTGTAATCTAAACAATTTTCTTAAATAGGTAAGACTAGACCAAACTAGGAGCTTTGACCATGTGGACAATTCAAACACAGAGATCCAATTAAAGGATTTAAAACCTGGTGCCCTGATGCCTTTCAGAGTGTTCTCAATCTTTGAATAGTAACAGGCCCAGAATTAATATTGAGCACTTTGAGTGTTATGTTCAGATCAGCTTTCTTTCTTTTCTTTTCTTTTTTAATATTTATTTATTTTTGAGAGAGAGACAGAGAGAGACAGAGCATGAGTGGAGGAGGGGCAAAGAGAGAAGGAGACACAGAATCTGAAGCAGGCTCCAGAGTCTGCGCTGACATCTCAGCCTGATATGAGGTTCGAACCCATAAACCGCTAGCTGAAGTCTGACACTTGACTGAGCTACCCAGATACCCCTGGATCAGCTTTCAAATCCACAACTAAAAATCATAGCAATTTGTTTCTGAACCCTTCTATGGAATAAGATGTAGAATGCTAAGTTGAGACTGATACTTATTATCATGATGTCCTTGGGGGAAAATAAAATTCTTGTTTTATAAAAATTAGCATTCCAAATCCTTGGTATGTATTTTATAATAATGAGACAATATTTGGTATTCTTAATGTAAATGTAGGGAATAATTTACAAAAATATAAAAGTTTTATATCTCTTCCCCCATTTGCTCTATTCCTTTATATTTAACTGTTCAGGGTAAAAACATTATATATATATGTGATATTAAAATATATATCATATATATGTTACATACATTATATACATACATATATACATGATTATATTCTTCTGGCTGAATGGTTACAGGAAGATGATAGAAAAACAGAGTAACAGAGTTCAGTATAAGGCTCATTTCATCAGCTTTGCTCCTGTGATTCCACTGAGATTGTGCTGACTCACCAGGACAGGTTCTATTTTATGTCCCGAGTGGCACCGCCAGCACTCTGTGATGTAAGATTTCCTTAGTCACACAAGCCCAGTGATATGAAATGATGAAACATTCTTTATGGCCTTATCTTTGGGTGTCTGCATTCATCTGGGTTTCAGGAACTAAGGTACCTTGTTAGTGAGTGCTTTCTCTACCTGACTGAGGAAATCTATTCACCTGGCCCTGGCCCACTGACCTTTTGTTACCATTGTCTGACTTAAAGGCTTTTTCAGCAAGGCTTGACGATCTCACAATCTATAAGCCATTAGCTAAAGTTATACCAAATCTATGAGAATCAGTCCCAGCGCATGAGGGATTCCAGTTTTATTGTCCAAGAGTCAATAATGAATATTATCCCTCAATGTGACAGAGTGCAAAGGCTTCTAACTTCTTTGACCTTATGACTGGATTATTTTGAAGTATTTACTCTTTTCTTGGCAACCTCCAAACAATAGCAAAAGCAACTAAACCATTTTTAAGATATGATGTTGTTGATTCATTTAAAATGATTCTGTGAGTTTTCTTTTTGCTTGCTTTGTCATTTTATTTTTTTTCTTCTACTTAGGGGGTTTGCTAACCTAACTTCTCATATTTGGGAAAACAATATATATCTAATATTATATGCATGATAGCTATCTTTTGACCTGCACTGTTTCTGCTCTACTTAGTAGATGAAAAGGTTGTCTCTTCCCACTATAGGAGGAAGTCTAGGATATTCCTGGATACAGGAGCGCTAACAAAAGTAATGTTGTTGAAGGATGTTGTAGCATAGTCTCCATAATATTGCATTCCTGACAGTAATCTTTTCTAGACTACTCGAAAATCCACAGAGAATGCTTTCCAATGACTATCCAAGGAAGGGGTGATATTGAGAGGGTTATAACAGCAAGAGTAAAAATGATATTCAGAAATCAAGCATATTTAAACAAAAACACAATAGGGTAAATGCTGTAGACATAGTAACAATACAGCCAGTTTAAAAAGGCAGAGACTTTCAACCCTATATTAACTTTATACCCACTTCCATTGCATTCAACAAATGCCATACAGAAAACCAAGAGCCTTGATTACAATATTACTTATTATTGGGCAGATATCACCCATTTTGGGTGATAGGAAGCTTTTGAACTCAGTGAAATCATTTTAGTCGTTATTATAATATGTGTCAAAAGTGACACACATCTAATTTAAATGCATTTGTAATTTTTTTCTAATGCTTTATTTCTGAGAGACAGAGAGACAGAGACAGAGAGAGACAGAGACAGAGAGACAGTGTGAACAGGGGAGGGTCAGAGAGAGAGAGAGGTACAGAATCTGAAACAGGCTCCAGGCTCTGAGTTGGCAGTCAGCACAGATAGCGACCTGGGGCTCAAATCCACCAACCGTGAGATCATGACCTGGGCCGAGGTTGCACGCTTAACCGACTGAGCCACCCAGGTGCCCCGAAATGCATTTTAAAAGTTTATTTATTTTGAGAGAGAAAGCATGGGAACTGGGGAGGGGCAGAGAAAGAAGGAGAGAGAGGATCCCAAACAGGTTTTGCACTGCCAGCACAAAGCCCAATATGGGGCTAGAACTCATGAACTGTGAGATCATGACCTGAGCTGAAACCAAGAGTCAAACGCTTAACCAACTGAACCACCCAGGTGCCCCTTCAATGCATTTCTGAATAATAGAAATTATTTCTGGTCTACTACCTTGGATCTTCTATACATTATACCTCTTCTAATACAATAAAAACCAGTAATGCTGCTTTGCATTATTTTTAGGACTGGATCAAAGACCATGATACCTTCTAAAATTGTATCTGCACTCATTTTCCAGCCTTCTTCGAGTTCAGTAAGATCACACATTTATTCTGATCAGTAGGCTATTGGTGGAAGTGATATCTGTCCCATGGTGACTTTCAGCTCTGTCTTTTCTCCTGTCCCTGCAAACAAGAAAGCTTAGTGTTGGGATGGTGGAGACACAAAATGAAGGGAATCTGGTTTCCTGACCTCTTACATGGAAGAGTTACATAGTTACCCCGGGAAGTTGCCTAGTTCCATGCTCATCTTTGCCTGTGTAAAAAATAAACCTTTATAGTTATAAGCCCTGATAGTACAGGGTTGTTTGTTACCCAAATAACCCTAGCTTACCCATGATTCCCTGTAAGCATTTAGTGATTTGTGAAAGCTGTTTATAAACATTTCATTTGTTGTCTGAGACCCACTGCACAGATGAAAACCTTAAGACTTGGGGAAGGTGTTACTTGTCTCAGATTACACTTCTAGTTAATGGCAGTGACAAGCGTTACTTGTATATTTTTCCTCACAAAGGTCATAGCTCATTATATTAGATCCATTTTCTTTCTCTCAAAATGAAATCCCCTTTGTCCACATACAACATCTGGATCTAAAAAGTGACTTTGAAATGTCACTCTCTCTAAATCCTTCTTCCTAGGCAGTGTGGCATCTCAGTTACTGTAATCAGGAAAGAGTCTCTTCTGTATATAAATATATCTTCTATCATTCTGAATTGAAAGTGTGTACAAACAAAATCCTCTTACTCAGTAGATATTACCACAAGGAATTACACTTTATCTTAGGGACATAAAAGCATCTGAAATTATTATGAGAATCATAACATATTTTGAAAGTGAATTTTTTGTGTGGAGGGAATGACATTGAAAAATCTATGAAAGCAAAATCTTTCAGAAAGCCTCTCTTATGTAGTTTTTGCTGCTGTTTGGTATTTTTCTCAAATTTCATTGCCTACAGTAAAAATACCTGCCCAATAATAAGTAATATTGTAATCAAGGTTCTTGGTTTTCTGTATGGCATTTGTTGAATGCAATGGAAGTGGGTATAAAGTTAATATAGGGTTGAAAGTCTCTGCCTTTTTAAACTGGCTGTATTGTTACTATGTCTACAGCATTTACCCTATTGTGTTTTTGTTTAAATATGCTTGATTTCTGAATATCATTTTTACTCTTGCTGTTATAATCCTCTCAATATTTACGCTCCTCTGACCTGCTGATTAAATTAATATGGCATGTTGGGGGAGACACTTGAAAACCACTCAGAAGAAGAATCCAAAGTATTAAGTAGATTACTTAGATTATGGTTACATTTAAGTTTAAATATTTCCTTGAATTAGTATCAAAACACTTTTATGTTGTACTTGGAAAAAAACAGGAGAGAAAAGGGGTTATAAAGATATTCATTATTTTGCATAGCAAAGGAAAAATCAAAGACCAATCTAGTCAAGTAGATCATAAGTGTATTTTCTTATTAATAAATATAATTGAGGGGTGCCTGGGTGGCTCAGTCAGTTGAGGGGCTGACTCTTGATTTCAGCTCAGGTCATGATCCCAGGGTTGTGGAATTAAGTCTTGCGTCAGGCTCCACACTAAGTGTGGAACTGCTTGAGATTGTCCCTCTCCCTGAGCTCCTCTCCCCTGCTCACTTTCCCCCTGTCTCTCTAAATACATATAATTGAAAACACACACACGTTTTTGGGTAGAATAAAGACCTATGTTAGACACTGGTGTTAGAAAATAGTTACAAGTAGGACTTATTCTATAAAAATAAAGTAGTATGCGATAGGAATTCTGGAATCATAAATGTGAAGAAATATTCCCTCATATCATATACATAGTCATAGAGACTGAACATAGGTAATGAGCTTCTAAGATCTCCCTTCAAGAAGAATGTGTTATAAGAAATAGCTCTGTGATACATTGATGATTTTATATTCTAAAAGATTAAAGACATTTTCAATACTTAGAAAGTGTCCATATATAAATCTCTCATGACTGTCTTTTGTGTGAGACTCCCAAGAATAGTTTTCAAAACTCCTTCAGTTTACAAACATACATGAACACTTCTATATAAATCCCCACACTTGTTTGCCTATATTTTTGGCATTTATACCTCTCTCCTTATATCTGTGTATTTAAATCCATATCTCAAATAAACAAAACAGAAACTTGTGTTGGAATGGTCTTTTCTGCATGATAATTACCTGCTATCTCTGCAGTAGTATTGAGGAGTTGTTTGTTAAGTGGTAAAAGTATTTCTGGAGTCAATAACTATATGAACCTAGAGTTGTCCTGGAAAAGTATTTATTTGTGTTATGCTCAGATCGGTTTTTCCAAGTGGATTTGACTTGCTATCCTTCAGATTTTAATTACCTAGGATTACCCCAACCATAGCCTTTCACCATTTATTCATTTGCTAATCTCTCCTCTTTGAATATTCCTTTCCAAAAGAAAGATGCTGTGCCATGGAATTTTGTCACAGAATATTTTATGCTCTTTGTCACTGACTGACTCCTGTCTAACACAGCCTAAATGATTATGGGTTACATTCTCAACCTTATAATTTGAAGCATTAATGTAATACATTCACTATTAGTATTTTGTCATTGAGTTTTTACTCTGTTCACTTGTAAGATTGTTTGCTTTTGTATTCTTGACATCTCTCAATCAATGTCATCTATTGTCATAATTCTACTTAGCCACACTGAAGCATACTACATTGTCTGAATGTACACTTGACCTTGAAAAAATGAAAACCTTTCCTTCAGAAAAGTTATTTAAGGAAGTGGAAAGCTATGGCACTGGTTAAAAAGTATAAAATGAGGGGCGCCTGGGTGGCTTAGTCGGTTAAGTGTCCGACTTTCGCTTAGGTCATGATCTCGCGGTTCGTGGGTTCGAGCCCCGCGTCGGGCTCTGTGCTGACTGCCAGCTCAGAGCCTGGAGCCTGTTTCAGTCTGTGACTCCCTCTCTCTGGCCCTCCCCTGCTCATGCTGTCTCTCTCTCTCTCCTAGAAATAAATTTAAAAAAACATTAAAAAAAAGTATAAAATGAATAAAAACATTATTATCACTGAAAATTGTTATTAACGCATAATTTTGAAAAGAAAGAAGTACATTTTAAGGCATTTAATAAATTGGATCCATGCAATTCACAAGACAATTCACCCATTAAAATGAAAATAGAACAAACCAAATTTGCTTCATATGTATTATCATAACCTCCAACAGGGAAGGAGAGCACACCAACTAAAAGTTGTAGGGCAGGATATTAATGAGGTAGTTCAATGCCACACAAGTGGGCTAAATATTTTAAAGTGGACCCTTGGAGTTTTACAATTTTTAAACTTTTATCAGAGTGAAACATTTAATATACATAAATCAAAAACCATATATGTAACATATTCAGCTAGTACAAAGACTAGTAAAATTAACATCTGTGTGCCACAACCTAGCTTACAGAATAGAATTATCTTATAGGGGTTCCTGTATTCCCCTTCCTAATTTCATTACTTTCACCTGCTTCCATTTATATATTTGTGTATGGTTCTCATTTTATTATTTCATTTTCTTATTAACTGACATTTGGATGGATACAAGATTTTTTTTCTATAATGGAAAAAAGTTATATACACATGGTTTATACATTAATAAACACAAGGTTTGCTCTTAAGAATTCATCTGGGATGTAAATAAGAATCCTAGGGTAGACACCACCTGAGTTGTACCTGATAGTGCCAAAATACCTGATTAATGGAACCAATTGACACTTTCACTAATGTGTAAGAAGTCTTACCTCTCCACTCTGTCTCCCCAGTGTTTGATATTGTCACATATTTTCACACCTGCCAGTCTAGGGTATGTAAAATGGTATCCTAGCGTGGTTTTAGTTTGTATTTCTCTGACTAGCTATGAGTTTGAGCATCTTTAATATTTATCAGACATTTGGCTTTCTTCCATGAAAAATTCACTTATATTCTTGTCCCTGTTCAATAAGGCTATTAGTCTTTTTCTTGTTGATGCAAAAGATGCTAAGCCTTTTTGGTTGTACATACAGAGATTTTCTCTCAGTTTGTGATTTGTCTTTTTATTATCTTCATGGTCTCTTTTAAATAAAAAATAATTTCTTTTTCTTTAGAGTATATGCTTTTTCTGTCCTACTTAAGAAAGCATTTCCTTCTGCATTTAAGCATTTTAGAAGTTTTGGTTTTCACATTTAAGTCTTTAATAGACATGCAATCAGTTACATATGTGAAATATGGGCTAATTTTTATTTCTTAAATAGAAAACCAATTGTTTAAGAGCCATTTATTATCTATAATTATTCCTGTGACCTGCAATGCCAATTGGCCATAAGCCAAGTTTTATATATATTGGTCAACTTTCATGGTTCTCTTCATGTGTACAATTGTTCAGCTGAGCAACCAAGAAAGTGTCTTAATTATTATAGTTTAAAAAAAAATTTAATGTTTATTTGTTTTTGAGAGAGAGAGAAACAGAGCATGAGTGGGGGAAGGGCAGAGAGAGAGGGAGACATAGAATCTGAAGCTGCCTCCAGGCTCTGAGCTGTCAG
The DNA here is from genome assembly GCA_017311185.1 of Proteles cristata cristata. Lineage (NCBI taxonomy): Eukaryota > Metazoa > Chordata > Mammalia > Carnivora > Hyaenidae > Proteles > Proteles cristata. Next base: position 371,867 of record JAESUZ010003983.1, read on the forward strand.
CACAGAGCCCTACACAGGACTCGAACTTGCGAATCGTGAGATTATGACCTGAGTTGAAGTCAGATGCTTAACTGCCTAAGCCACCCAGGTTCCCTTTTAATTATTATTGCTTTACAAATAAGCTTTGTTAGATGTTTTAACCATTTTCTATACAATGCTCTTCTTAATAGAGCTTTGCCTATGCTTAGCCCTTTGATGTTTCATATAATATTTAGAAACGTTTTTGAAAGTCTACAAAAACTCCTATTAGAATTTTTATTAGAATTGCAATGAAATTTTAGATAAATATGGAGAGGGATGACCTCTGAGTTTTTATATCCAGGAACAAATATATCTCTTTACTTACTTATGTCTTCTCTAAACCCTTTCAATAAACCTATATAATTTATAAGATCTTTCACATCTTTTGTATGTATATTTCCAGGGGCTTTATATTTTGGATATTGTTGTAAATTGGATACTGGAGTCTCAGCTATTGTTTATTTATTTAACTTTTCAATATACTGTCTAGGACCTGTAGTCAATAGTGAACAGAAACAGTGATAGCAATTGATAGAATGTGCTGTGGACTGAATGTTTGTATCCCATACTGAAATCCTAATCCCCAGTGTGACGATTTTAGGACAAGAGGCTTTGGGAGGTGATTGATCATCAAGGCCCAGCCCCCATGAACAGGACTAAAGCATCTATAAAAGAGGTCCAAGAAAGATTCCTTGCCCTTTCCACTATGAGGATACAACAAGAAGTCTACAATTCAGAAGACCATGACAGCGCCCTGAATTTGGACTTTCAGCTCCAGAACTGAGAAATAAATTTTTTTGTTTATAATCCATCTGGTCCATGGTTTTGTGACAGCAGTTTGAATGGACTAAAACAGAATGGTTAGATTATAATCTCATTATTGACCTGGTTTGGAGGAAAGTTGTTTCAAATAAATGGAAATGATAGTCATCTCATCTAGCTAAAAGAAAAGTACTACTGATAAATACATTTTCCATTGACTTTTTTTTTTAATTTTTATTTTTTTAGAGGCAGAAGGAGAGAGATAGAATCTTAAGCAGGCTCCACACTCAGCATGAAGCCTGATGAGGACTCCAACTCACAGGTGTGAGATCACAACCTGAGCCCAAATCATAAGCTGATGCTTAACTGAAATGAACTGAGCCACCCAGATGCCCCATCTGTTGATTTTCTATTCTTTCTAAAATTTCAGGATTTAGAGATTCTTTGGGGTTTAGTTAAGATTAAATTGTATTAGGGAGTATGGAAAATGTAACTGTTTAAGCACTTCGTTAGTGATTTGCACCTTGGCAAAGATTAGATTATTCAGATAAAAATAATTTTGATTAGGGAAAAAAAGAGCAAAAATAAATTCTCCATCATGAGTTATCTAGGGGATAAATATCCAGGTATCAATTCCCCTCATTTTATCCTCTGGGATGACTCAAGATGGAGAATTTTCTGTTCTACAGATCTGGCATATGTAACTAATACATCTTTGCAAAACTACATTTTCCAAGCTGCCAAGCCATGTGCACTGCACAATCTGTCTTTTAAGGGGGCTTTCTTTGAGCAATGGAAACAGATGTCTGCCTGAACTTTGCTTTGAAAGATGTGTAAACAAAACCTCCAGAATTACCAGGGAAAAGTAAAGGGCAAAGTAATGTACATAACTGAATATAGGGGCTGGGGGAAACCTGCCAAGTATATATGTATAGTTACTATACATATACATATATGTATATGCATATATATATATCCTCTGGAATTCCTCTAACCATGATACCCCTTTTCTAACTATGAACACACAGTGTTATGATGTATGATAATAAAACCTACTTATAATTTATGGAATTAAAAGGAATGTTTATATATGTGTTTGTGTGTGTGTGTAACACATAAATATATTTGTATTGTATTTTGCATACATGTTTAACAACCTATGAGTCTCATATAAATATGAGTACCTATTAACATCAGTAGTTGTGAACTATCATTGTGAAGGGTAGGGACTCTTGCAGTTAATATCTTCCTTATCAGGTATAATATATGAGTAAAAACAGGTAGTAAATGGATTGGGGTTAAGATGAATAACAGTTAGGGCCCCTGAAGCTCCCACAACTTAGTCCTGTATTAGGATTTATTAACAATGGAATTAGAGTCAAGTTTACAAATTATTTTCTGTGATACCGAATCCAACTTCCCCACCAGGGGCATAAACTCTTTTAATGAGAAAAATGACTGCTTGCAAAATATCAAGTAGAAGTAATGGATGCCTGTTTCATTAATGATCATTATTTCACACCAGTTGTTCTAACATGAAAAGGACATGGTTTCACAGTGCGATGAGCCTAGAGAATGTTCTTCTAGGATGAGTGAGATGGCAGCCGCCAGAAGAGCTCTCAGAGCTCCATGTCACTTATGCATATTTGTGAACATGAAAATAATTTCAACCTTCTCGCCAGATCGCCAGTAAAAAAAAAAAATTGAAAGAGGAAGCCAGGTCAGCTCAGAAATCAACCACGGATTGCCAGAGGTTTACAACTTTATTCCATGCCAATGACTTTTGGAGATGAGGAGGATAGAGGGAGTAAGAGAGTGAATTATTTTCTAATATATATTTTTTGCAATAGAGATAATAAATTGCATTACAGACCTTTTCAAATGAATAAAAAATATGTTTCAGGAAGAGCTCTGCCACAGAATAACTGTGTATTATGAACAGTTCATTTCACAATGCATTTGTCCTCCTCGTGGATCATATTAATAGACCAGGGCTCTCCGTGAATCTCAGGTGCATAAAACATCCGTAAAGAGAAAGCACATCACCAGTGCTGCCCTGAGAATATAACAGGAGAGCTGGGTTTGTTTAGCTCTATACCATCTATTTATTAATAAAATCCTTCTGGCTCCATGAAATAATTTAGAACGTGATATTAAATGATGAGAAAAAATAGCTGACATTATTGGAATAGTTTGCACTGTGCCAGGCACGTGCTTATCATTTATGTGCCCTTCGTTAATCTGCCTTTTCCTGACCACCCCACAAAGTAGAAACTATTTATTTTTTTTCATGGGCCAAAAGAGTTTATTCCTCTCCAGATTGTCACCTGGTGTTAGGAAGATTGGCAGGACTGAGATATAAATCTCAGACTTCTGATTACAAGAAAAGTGTTCTTTCTAGTGGAGATGGTTTATTTGGTTGAATATAGAATTTAAATTTCGGATCAAAGGTAGAAAAAGTGCATCTCATCCCAGCCCCATATTACAAATTATTAATAATGAAATTGAGAGACAAGTATGCAAATTGTTTTTCTGTAGTGATTTATGCATCCTATAGAGGTAACTGGATCGTAATTTAAATATTTGACCAAGTTCTGCATGCATAACAAACATCCTTACAATTCTCGCATTTTCTCCTCATATTTATTTTAGACACACACAGTTAGAGTATTAACAAATAGAATGTCTTCTAGAGCATAAAGTACAGGGTCCAGAATGAGGAATTCCATTTCTGTCTTCCTGATAGAATGCTTGCTGAAGTGGAAACACAGGATACATCTCTACTGGTGGATTCTTTCAGAGAAACTGGGTAATTTTTGCAATCAAGGGCATTTTCCTGTCAGTGCCCCCATATAGATGAATGATGAATGGATTTCTAATCACTGGTATTGTTCCAGTTAGACAGAAGTCCATAGTTCTAGAAAAGTCCATAAAGCTAAGTTTTATTACGCCTAGCATCAAACATATCTGGTGACCCAGAAAGATATTAAGAGTGTACTGAAGTCATGATATGGCTGTTTCTAAACTTCTGTGGGATAGGATGCCCTGATCATGCTCCAGTAAAATCTCCTATCTCCAGAATGGTGATAATGGCTTTGGCAAGTGAAATTCATACTAAAACAGCTCTGCGGATCACATTTCCCACTGGAGGGAAATTTTCATAATGATTGTGGTATTTGTTATGACCAATGAGGCTATCAACTTATTGATGGTGTTAAAACTGAGCATTTCATTAGAGTCCCCTCCCTTCCTTCCATGCTTTTCTATATTTGAATAGCTATTTATTGAGCATCAACTATGGACCAGACACTGTTGTCAGTGCTAGTGGTATAAATATCAAAGAACAAAATACATGAAGTTAGTGCTCCCAAGGCATTTCCAATTCATATAAGACAAAAAGACACTAAAAATAAATATGATAGATGATAAGTGCTATAAAGAATAAAGATGAGAAGAGCTTAGAAAGTGATAGAGAGGATTGTATTTATATCAGTGGACAAGAGAGTTCTGACCACTAAGGAGATAAATGAGCAGATATCTGAATGAAGGAAGGAAGAAGCCATGAAGTTATCTGGGAAATGAACATTACAAAAAGAGGAGACAACAGCCAAACCCTATATGTGTTGATTTGTGCATTTGTTTTTTTAAGTATGATTGAGAATGAGGGGGGGAATTGTAGAAAATAAGATTTAAAGAGGCAGCTTAGAGTCTTGTTATCTATAGACATTGAGGGTTTCCCCATTTAATATGGGAAGGGATCAGAGTGATGTTTTGGAGAATAAGCTTGAGAGTTGATCTATTTAAAAGGAAAACTCTGACTATTGTGTGGAGAATAGAATTCAAAGAGTCAAGGGACGAGTCAGAGGGTAAATCAAAACTTTCCAATACTCAGGAGGTATTTCTGAACTAGTGGGAGAGCACATGTCAGCCTTCATGTTCCTGTCACCACCTCTGAGAGAAGCAGATTCCAAAATGCTCTCTCCTTGAACTTCTCTTCTTGAATATCTCCTTTTAAGTACAAGTGGTCAAGTACTACAGTCTGAGCATATCCATAGCTGCTATTCAAACATCTCTGCACTTGATTTAGCCCAACGACCTCTATGTCCTGAGCTCCACCTTTCATTTTTAAGTTTTTCTATTTTGTGTCCTGGCGCAGAAGGTCATAGTACAAAACCACACTGCCCACAGAAGGTTACAGGACAAGGCCAGAATGACACATAGAATCTTCCAGATGTCAAGTGCAGGTGAGATACTAGAAAATGCACAATTTGATATGCTGAAGAAACTATTTTTGCTTGTTTTTGTTTTTAACCATGAAAGTTCTATTAATACCCCAGAATTCCTATAAATCATTCATCTTAGTGTCTCTTTGGGCTACCAAAGTTCTGACAAGGAGATTGAAGCCAAATTCACCCCATTGTCAATAAAATATTTTCATTCAGAGCAATTTTAAAACTTCCTTTCTGTATGTAACCATAGAAAGAATTTTTAAAATAGAGCTATTTTGAAACCATAAATTATACCATATTTTAAATTTCTACATTATATTTATCAAGAGCCAATTTACAGAACTAAGGCCTTTATAGTGTTAGAAAAAATATACATACTTTAAAAGGGATGCTATATAATTTTAAACACTTCTTTATCTAATTTTTTTCTAAAGGAGCTATATGTATTTGTGATTTTTCTTATATGTTAACAATAACAGAGAGGATTTAACTAAAGTATATTCTGATGTAAAAGAAGTATTTGCTAGCAAGGACAAAATGTTTGCAGCCACTGATCTATGTACATCAATATATATATACACACATTCCTATGTATGTATGTGTATATTTTATTTATAAGATATACATATATAATGACTTTACAGGTTAAATACATTGCTTTATTAATGAATAATTTTGATAGGTAATTTTCATTGTGCTAAAGTATTTATTTTCAGAAAGCAGAATGCATAATCACAGATGGTAATTTTGATAGCCAAGATATTATTTTGATAATCATTTGGTAATCTCATGTTTGACTTTGAATGTGGTTAAGGTGCATTTAAGATTTTTGTAGCATAAGAATACATTTAAAAATTGTAGACAAGTATCATGGACAGTTTTTATCAGTAGAGTTTGAAAGTGAAATTGATTAGATAACATACAAAAATGCAGAAGGAATGAGAATGTTTTCTTTCATCTAGAGTATACATAACTAGAAAATTGTGGATAGTTATACTTAAAATGGTATTTCATGTGCAAATTGTAAAATCTATCATTTTCTACATATAAGAGAAAAGAGAAGTGCCAGGTGCAGGTGATTCTAACAGAGTTTTATGCTGTTCATAATAGATTAAAATGGGTGGTGTATAATTTGTTTTCAAAGATTCAGAAATACTTATAAACAAAATGGCCCATGACATAAGAAGTTATTACCATGGAATTAATGTGAACTGGACCCCCTCTCCAATTCCCCCAAATCTCAATTAGTTACCCTTCTTAGATTCTCTCATTGTTTCTAGAATTTCAAAATTACTGTGGCACTCATCTCTCCATAGTGTAGTTTTATTTTTACTTGGCATTATCTGCACTAGACTGTAAACCACTCAATGACGGGAACTATGTCTTATTCACCTTTATATTCTAGCCCTTACTACAGTGCCTATTAGGCAATAGATTAAAGAAACATTTACTGAGATAGTTATGCTGTGTGTGAAAGAGAACAATGTAGAAAATTAAGAAGAATAACTCTACAAATGGGATTCCACTTAGCAGAACTAGCAAAGAGTCTTGGCATATTTTTTATTCTTGCCACGAATAAGGTAGCCATTTTTGTACAGATGCATCTGAGGAGTCTTCTACGCTTGTCTTTATACCCCAGAGCTTCTCAGACATTGTAGTGGAGACATCTGAGGGATCATGTGCCCTCACCATGTGCACACTGGAAGTGAAAGATGTTAATTTCCCATAGGATAATCATTGACCAATGGGGTAGTAGAATTAGTAGGTAAACATTTCTTTCTTTTATTCTTTAGGTGAACAAGTTGTAAGCACATTTTATACCATTCCTTGAAGAGTCCTGGTGGTGGAGGGTACCTTAGCTGCTCCTAGTGGAGATCAATAAAAGAATGCACATTGATATTGGTTTCTCCTTCTCTGTTTCCCTATTACCAGTATACCACAAGTGTTGCCTGAAATTATTCCCCAGACAAATATTTTCACAAATACCTATTTTCAGGTTCTTCTGCAAAGGGAATCTTATGCTAGGAAACCACCTACAAGGACTAGTGAAAGTTATAAAAGTCATCTGTGTTTTAATTTTATTATTATAGTAAATAACAGATGAGGAAAACAGACCAAACAACAATATGACACCATCATTTATATGGTTAGGGACAATGTCCTAAGCTTACTAGAGTTTGGTGTACTATCTCAAGTCCTATCTGAGATCAGTTTGACACTTTTCTTTCTCTTATTCTGTGTATCTTTTCAGAGATGACTCCTAGAGTAAACATGGTAGGAAGGAGTGGCAAATAAAGGGTGCATTTTCAATTCTCTTCTTCTAAGAAAAGGGTTGTAAACAGAAGTGTAGATCAGACAAACTTGGACGAGGGTTCTCTCTCATGTGCTATCCTGTCCACCTAAATTATGCATATTACTCTCTAGTTTATTTTAAGAGCAACCTAAGCCATCCTTGTAAATTGACAAATAAACATTTTTTGATTGAGGAGTTGAACTCAATCTGTTTATATTAGTATTTTTGCCTATGTATTTGTAATAAGGAATATTAGACCATAGATTTCCCTTTCCTTTTATTAGACTTGAAACATCTAGTAGCTTAATAAAATAAAGTTATAATATTTTTTACATCTTCTACCAATATTTTGGAGCAATTTTATAATAGGGGCCTAAACTTGCATAACATTTAAAACAACTAGTTCATAAAACTAGAGTACTTTGAAACTAACAGTATTAAAGCTTTTAATTTTTTCCATAACCGTTATTATATACAAACCCTGGCTGCATGTCTTACAACTACCATGTGACCTTGAGCAAGTTACTCTGTGTTTCAGTGTTCTCATTGACAAAATGAGGATAAATAGGACTGTTGTGAGCTAACTCAGTGAGTTAATATATGTAAATTTTGAGATATAAAACACTTATTACGGTACCTAGGACATAACAAACACAAAATAAATTCTAGTTATTACTATTTCTATCGCAGAACTGTAACAAAAATTTGGAATCTAGCTAAATAAAGGAATGGGCGAATAAGTTATGATCATCACATTACAAAATATCACATATTCATGGCCAACCTGTATTTTCAAGGAGTTTGTCATGGTGCATCTCCTAAAAAAATCATGAAATCATTTTTTTTTAATGAGAAGCAAAATTAATTCATAGTCTAAGCTTTTTTATTCTTCTAAAGCTATGGATGTTAAGTTTCTTTTTACCTTTCAATAAAGATAAGGTAGATAGTAGACATATCAGTGGGTAATTAGCAACATCTGCCTGGTGATCCTTTGATTCGAGGTCTTTCTTGCTTCATTTCTAAATCTATATCTTTATAAGTAAATTAGGTTAAAAGTGGTCCTTTTCTATAGACTTCTGATAACTTGAAGGTTATAATTGAATGCCCCAGGACGCACAACTTCTTCGGTAGAGAAGGTAATGAAGTTTGGTCTTTGACTCAGTTGTCCTTGAAGGAACTTGTTTAAAGGCTACAGACTAATTCCTACAGTTCCAATGCTGAAGACTGTTGAGTTATCTAAGAATTCCATCTTCAACAGAGTTTTTCATATATATCAGAGAGGGTGAAACATTTGACTGGTTTCTGTCTTTAGGTCTCATGCAATTTCCCTTTCAGTTTTGTTTTAAAAGGAAAGAAAAATTAAACCAAGATCCACCCCTAAAAGGGAGTACTAGATAAATTGCAGGAACTAAGTCAGACATTTAATCAAAACATAAAAATATTAAGTGGAAAATGTTAGATAATCCAATAGTGATCATATCTCAGTTGTATAATATATATCTGTGCTTATAGGGGAAGAAAATAAAAATTGTATTGAAATGTTAATAGCAGTTTTCTGTGGATTTTGAGATTGCTGGTAGATGTCTTTTCTTCATTATATATTCCGCAATACTCTACTATGAACGTGTATTGCTTTTATGATGAGAAAAACATACTTAGAGATCCATTTAGACTTCTTCCTTGAGTTGGTAGACTCATGTTTCTTTCCCTGCTAGCCTCAAACACATGATCTCTGCTCTTCTGGTAGGCAAGGAAGAAGAAATCATGCACAACCAAAGCTGCTACTGTAATGCAGGAAACTCCGAAAATAGTTCAGTCCGAGGACTCAGCACGTTCCAGAGTGTTCCTCCCTCTTTAGTTCCCTACAGCAAACATACATTTATGATGACATTTGATAGTGATATTTCTTTTAACACTGGCCATTAAAGGGGAAAATGATAGCAAAAAAGGTAGCAAAAATATATATATGATTCAAAGTCTCCAAAACAGACTGAAAAATCAACCAGATTGAGATTAAAATATTTTTTCCCTTGTATTCAGAGTCATGAACATTGGATTATTTAATGGTGTATGATTTTTCTTTTTTTGTTTTACCATTTCCTTCTCAGTTTTCTGTTATGTCTTTTCTTTTTTAATATATTTTTTAAAATTTTTGAGGGAGAGAGAGAGTGAGAGAGTCAGTGGGGGAGGGGCAGAGAGAGAAGGAGACACAGAATATGAAGCAGGTTCCAGGCTCTGAGCCATCAGCACAAAGCCTGACGTGGGGCTCAAACCCACCAACTGTGAAATCATGACCTGAGATGAAGTCCCACGTTTAACCCATTGAGTTATCCAAGCGCCACTAGGGTTCTATCTTTTCACTGTGATCTGGACCACTCCTTGCAAATGTGAAGTTTCCACTATCAAATCCTTCTTTGGTACTTGGTCTGGTGTTTCTGGCTTTTATTTATTTATTTTTTCTCAATAAGGAAAGTTTGTTTATAGTCCACCTCATGTGAATCCTTGTTCTCCACTGTAAAAAAACAAATGGGGTGGGGCAGACACATATATTTATATTGTTGGATCATTTATTATGAAACAATGGTTTCAGAATGATTCATTTTAGCAGAAGGCAAGACGAAAAAATGAGAAACTGATACTCAAAATCATCATTATCAGGAAAGAATGGGCCACTTGACAGAAGTGGTCAAGGATACATGCAAACAGTAGATGCAGTGATTTTACTATATTTTCTAAATGAACATCCCATCATCTTTTCTGGTTCCTATTGTTACAGTACCATCCCTACCGGCATTTCTCAACTCATTCCATCACCTCTATTCTATTCTTCCCTCTATATAAGATAAAGTAAGGGAGGGCTTTGTGATGAGGAAACTCATACTGAAATGATCCTTCCTTTGGTTCCAAGTATTGTATTCATATCTTATTTTTGAATTGGATTTAGAACTTATAATTTGATTCTTATTATAAGTCAAATACATATTTGTTGTGGAAAATAGAAATTAAGGGAAAACAAATAAACTCCCCCTTAATTCCATCACCCAGGTGGTCACTCTTAACATTTAGAAATATGTATAATGGAGGTATGTAGACATGAATCAATTAAAATAAAACTGAAGTTAATCTTTGACAGGAGAGTGTAGCTATTTAACGGTTGTGAGGATTACTTTTTGTTGATGTTCAGTGGAGCATAATATACTACCATAATAAAACTCCGTATTTAGGGAACAGCTAAATTAGCCCCAGGGCCAGCCCAGAATCCTTAAGGGTCACTAGGAGACTGATGGGAGGGGCTGTGACCCTAAACCAGCGCTTTCTCTGAGGTGGTGTTGGTGGACTAAAAATATGGAGATATTTTAATACTTGGAGAAACTGACATCTAGGAATGTTAGGTGATTTTACACTTCCATTATGTATTTGTTTTCTGATTTCTCATTAATTTTGTGTTTTCTGATTTTTTGAAGTATTTAGTAATTAGAAATGGTATTTCTATTTTAATTAACATTCTTTCATTATCTCTAAAGATAAATTTCACAATAAATTTATTGAAATTTTTTCTTTTTGTGAATTGTCTATTAGTATGCTTTATACACGATTCCTATTTTAGTTTTCAATTATTTATTATAAATCTTAAGAGTTTTTTTAAATGATTATAATATTAATCCAACAATTAATTCATAATTTTTTATAGGTTTATTATTTGATTTGCCTTATATTTTGCTTATAATGGTTTGAGGATCAGGTTAAAATTTTAAACAACCAAGTTATGAAGTCTTTTTTTTTTTTGTTTCTACATTTGATCTCTTCTTCAAAAGACTTTATCATATCCTATGTGGTATGAATATTGATTACTTTCCTTTAATGTCATCATTCTTTTTTATTTAAAATTCTCATTCATCTGGAATTTAGTTTGGATTAAGTTGTAAAATAGGTAGCTAATTGCTTTTTGTTGTAGACCAGCAGTTAGAGTCCATTCATTTATTCATTCATTTACTTATCCCACAAATAAGGATTAAGTGTCTAGTATGTACTAGATACGAGAGTATGTGCTGGCATGGAGTTGTAAGAAAGAAAGACAAAATTCTTGCCTCATAGGGCTTACATTTTAGTGAACTGGGGCACATAATTTACAAATAAATATGCATTTCAGACAGTGGTAACTGCCAAGAAAAAAATAAAGCAGAGTAATGGAGGTGGATTTGGGATGCTGTCTTACAAGAATCTTGCAGTGACTTTGGAGCAAATAATAGGCTATGGGATTTTCTGGGAGAAGAACATTCATGGTAGAGCAACAGTACATGTGAAGGACTCAGGCAGAAACATGTTAGGATGGAACAGATGAAGGTCAATGTGGTATGAAAGGGATCAGGGTTTGCAGGAGACTGGATGTCACAAGGAGTTCCGCATTTACTCAGAGGGATTTAGGAAGGCATTATTAGAAGGTTCTGAGCAGAGCAGTGATATATTTTGGTTCTTATTTAAAAGGATCACTTTGACTATTGCAAATATATATGTCCTCTCATGCTATATCCTGATTTACTGCTCTGATGTCCATCCCTATACCACATGGTTTAGTAGTCAATGATTTATAAAATTTTATTTTATTTAGCAAAGCAAGTCTCCTTTAATTCGTCTTTGAAAAAAATTCTATTGCCTATTTCTATGGTCTTTTCCCAGATAATATTTGGAAATACTTTTATATTATCTCAATAATATGATTAGTATTTTGTTTGGATTTGACTTCGATTTATAGATAAGTTTAAGGAGTATTTATAATACTTCTTATTGCCATGCAGACTTTCTCTGACTAGTTCTCTGACTTTACTGAAGTGTTATTTCATCTTTCTTACAAGAGTTGTACTGTTTACATTATTTCTCCAAACTTATTATTAAATTTATTTCTACAACATTTATATTTGTATTACTTTTGTGGCATGGTATCTCTTGTGATTTCATTTTCCTACTAGTTCTTTTTGTTTATAGGAAAACTGCTCGAATGAAAAAATATATATAAACAATATAATCATATCTGACCACTTTTAAAAACTTGCTTGTGTATTCTAAGGTTTTAATCTGAGTCTTTTCTATTTTCAGGCAACCCTAACTTATTACTGAAACACTTAATTTAAATTTTTCTTTCCAATATTTATGCTTCTTTTTCTTATTCTTATATTGAATCAACTTAAATGTCAGGAGAATATCAATTATTTATGACAATAATGGACATCTTTTTCTCGTATCTGGTTATTTATGTAAATCCCTCTAATGTTGAGATAGCAAATAGGTTTATTCTTCTATGTTAACTTCAATTAAAGAGTAGTGACTGGTTTTCTGAAGTTCTAAACTGAGAAAACTGGGGTACTGTGTCCACTTAATATTTTGTGCCAGGGACTTAAATGTCGATGGGTGGTTACAGGTTTAGAATTCAGCAAAACGATGGATGATCACTTGAGCTGATTTTCATCATATGGTGTCCATGAATTCTATCAGATTGTTCTACACTCACATTTTCATTCAGGATCAAGTTCTCATTTGTTCATTTTTACTAGAAGTTGGGGAGAGTATATGACACTAAAGACGTAGAAGACTTTGGTGAGGCTCTTTCAAGTTTATCAAGGAGAATTGATCCTTTAAAAAAGCTAGTAAGCAAAAATACACTGTTTTAAAGTTGTCTCAAAGAAAAAGAGGATAAAGTTTTAATTCTTCATCTATATCAAACCTTACCACTCTGTCTCACAGATTACAGGCAGCATTGCAAGGAAATTATTCATGCCAAATAAGAAGTAAACCATGTATATTTTGATTGTTAGCACTCACCAGATCTGACTCTCAGATTCTCAGAAACAGGGTGGAGGATTTTTTTAAATTTTGTTTTAATGTTTATTTATTTGGGGGGGGGGTGACAGAGAGAGAGGGAGACACAGAGTCTGAAGCATGCTTCAGGCTCTGAGCTGTCAGCACACAGTGTGACGCGGGCTGGAACTCACCAACAGCAAGATCATAACCTGAGCTGAAGTCAGCCACTTAACCAACTGAGCCACTCAGGCTCCCCTTGGAAGATTTTAACACATGCACATAACATTGAACATTTTTACAGTTATCGTGTTAGTAAGTACAAAGGTAGAGAAATTTAGGATGCGTGTGTCCTCCTATTTGGGCTCTAAAACGCTTGTAGCGTCGTTGAGACTAGGGAAAAGGTGAACCTCACAGTGGTAGCTGTTAGGCAAAATGACATCATTACCCCATACACACTTGATCACATTGCTTTCTCTGTACTAACCAGAGCAAAGACACAAATTTTAAGGGATTAGTGCATTGAAAATTGACTACTTCTTAGGGAAGATAATTTATCTGAGGATAATAGATGGAGTAAATTAATTTTAGATTTTAAACTCTATCTGCTACAACCCAATACATAAAATACATCATTTCCATTTGAGTCAGGGAACATGATAACAGCAATTATGAAAACTCTTAGCATTAGCTACACATTAGAATGCTTTCAAAATACTGGTATCAGGACTCTAGCCCTAGAAAACCTGACTTAATTGGTGTGGGGTGAAGCCTTGGTATTTCCTTAAAAAATGTCTTCACATAATCTTTGGTGATTCTACTAGGAGCAAAAGTTGAAAACTACTAAGCCAATGCTCCATCTCAAAAGATGTCCCTCTTCCAATTAAATTCATTATATGTACCAATATGTCAATCAAGTAATCAGTTAGGATTTCAGTCGATGTACTAAAATGACCACCAATGAAATTGATTACCTGGAGTAACATTTCAAAATTTCCCTCTAGTATAATTGGACTTAAAACAATATAAACAAAGGATTCCCCAGTAGTGACCTAAGATGCATATGTGAGGTAATGTAAGTAGCATATGAACATTTTAATTTATCAGACTATTAGTCTTTAAATTTCATACTTTTTAGTGACTACGTCTGTGACACTATTACATATGAGGATGGATTATTTTTGGAAGATGGATTACTTTTAAGTCAAAATTATACAATGAAAAATTGCATATACTTGTCAGAATATATATCACAAATATTTGAGTTTCTACTATGCCACACTCTTAGGCAACAAGACTATAATAAGAAAGGCACACCATCAACATCTTTTCACTAACCATATCTACTATCGAGTGGAGAGGATGGACGCTGAACAAATGAAGTGACCTCACTTTAAAGTCATGATCTTTGTCAAGAGGCTCTTCATACTGAGCTACCGTCATACTACATTTACCTTTTCCATTTTCCTAAACTACTCTGTCATTCCTTCTCCTCTCTCCTCAACCTTCAACAGCCTTCAACCTTTTTTTACTCTCCTCAGATATCCTTGCTTTTCGGGTCATCACGAGTATAAAAGCCACCAGAAAGGTGTTTCCACATTTGCACCAGTGTGTCTGCATCTGCCGATATGATTATATTGCCTATCTCTGTCTTAGCTGTCTCTGATGGTCACTGTGTACCAAATTTTATCCCTTCTCCCTTCTCAGGTTTATCTCTCCAGTGACAATTTCTCCCTCTTTACTGCCTCTTTCCCATCAAACTGCAAACAATCTGTGATATATCCAATCTCATAATGAAAAACATTAGACAATACTGCTTTCATCTATCAACAGCATTGAAAGTCTCACATCCCATGAGCCTTACTGTCCTGGACAAAGAAATCTGTTGGTCATCTTATGTGAGGTCACATTTCTCTCCAAGCACCGTCCCAATTTTCCACTCTTTGTTACAACAACATTCATTGAGTTTTTAGTATTCACACACTCTAATTCTCTTCCTTTCATTCTCTGCTGCACACAGACTTTCATCCCAACTACTTTACCAGAAAAGCTCTTATCAAAGTTATCAACAATGCCTAGGATGCTAAATTCAATGGCCAATTTTCAGTTATCATTTAACTTCATCTGTCAGTTCCATTTCATGTAGTTTGATCAGCCTTCCTTTTGAAACATATCCTTTACAGGTTTCCAGATGCCTAATTTCTGTGGTCTTCTTCTGGTCATTTCTTCCCATTCTCCTTTTATGTTTCTTTATTTTTTAGATATCTAAATTTGCAGTACCCCAAGACAGAGTCTTCATGCTTCTTTTGTCTTGACCTATAATTAAAACAAGTGTGAATATTTGAGGGAAATAATGAGATAAGGAAGAGCTGATGGAAGATGTTGAGTGCTAGAATTCATTTGTAAAGTTGTGTTATAACCTAATACATTCTAGTTACTATGCAAGGTTCCAGTGATAACATTTTAAACAAAATAAACATGGACAAGTAGGATTTTACTTTTGTTAAAAATATCACACATGAGGTGACATTTTAAAATATTTAAAAAGTTCCATTGGAAAATATATGCAGCCCAGACTGCATCTTTGAAAGCCTAAGTGATGTTAAATTTTTGGGTGAATAAATTAAGTAGTATTTTAGTAAATTCAATAGAAATGTCTATAGAGAAGAAATAAGGTAATGGATAGTGAATAATGCATAAATAATAAGATATAGAACACCAATATTCTTACAATACTCATGTCATTTTTATAAATCAATTATATATAATTTACCTTGAATGTTTATTAATTATTAGTCTGTATGTGTGTATGTGATAGGAAAATATAAATTGTTCATTGGTGGAAATAATTTTCTTGTCTTTTCTTCCTTCCTTCCTTTTGCAGAGATCATTTTAATTGTAATCTTTCATCATCATGTGTGTCCTCGATACACCAGTTTGTTTTCTTTTTTGAGTTGCACTTTTAACACCAGATGTACTTGGGTTAAGTGTCTTTTTAAGAGGCAGTGCAGTCTAGTGGTTAAGAGTCATGCTTTTGGAGCCAGACAGACTAGATTGTAACATCACTTACTTGCTGCTCAAATATGGACAAGTCATTTAAACTCACTAAACCTCAGATTTTTTATAAACACAATGAAAACAACATTTCATTAACATCAGTGAGTTATCATCTGAGGATTGAGTAAAATACTACATGTAAGTGTTTAGCCCAGTACCTAAAATGTAGTACTTAGTAAACATGCCACTATTATATTTATGATCTAAAGAGAAACCTGGGAATTCACTGAATTTTTTGTGTACTTCCTTAGATTCCATTACTTTTTTCTCCCATGTATAAACTTCACTTTGATTTGTTTAAGTGTTGAGTACCTTAAATTTACATGTGTTATTTGACAATGCTATCTCAATAAATCTGGGAAAAATGGAAAAGAAGAAGAAAAAAGATATTTGCCTGCCTTCTTTTACTTCCTCACGTATATAATATCAATTGAGGGTTTTTTTTGCCATCTTTTTTTTTTCCTCTCAAATTTTCCTTTCTGGCCAGAAGTTGACACTGAATTATAAAACCAGATTTGTGATGTGACTGCTTCATAGAGAGAAGAATAGACAATTCCAATGACTTAAATGATTCGGTTTATGTCAACACCTCTCACCCTTAAACACACAAAAATCCAGAAGATTTTTTATATATTTTAATATATATTTGTTTTCTTAATTGAAATAATGGGGAAAAAAAAGAATAATAGTTCACACACTGAGGTCTTAAGAATATATAAAAACATGAACTATGTTGACAGAAAAATTTCTCAGCCAGAACATTTGAGTGGACGATATGTTCCCTTTTTCCCAAGGTCAGTCTTACAGCTAAGAGACTATAGATCAAGAAATTCATGATGCGTTGTCTTTTTTATACTTTGTTGAATTTGGTTGGGTAAAATCTATTAATTCATCTAAGTTCATGAATTGTAGTGGTCTATAGTTTTCTTATAATGTTTTTGTCTGATTTAGACATTAGAGTAATGCTAGACTCGAGAATCTTCTATTTCCTTGTATTAAACCGTTACTTCCTCTTTAAATGTTTGGTAGATCTCACCAATGAAGCCATTTACTCCTGACATTTATTTTCTGGGAAGATTTTCAGCAGCAAGTTCAATTTCTTTGCCATTCAGGCTCCTTACTTATTTTTGGGTAAACTTTAAGGCATTTACAAATTTTACCTGTTTTCAGATGTATTGGCATATAATTGTTTATAACCTACTTTTATTATCTCTTAATACCTTTAGATTCTCTAGCAATATCCCCTCTCTCATTCATGATATTGGCAGTTTGTGTTTTCTCTCCTCTTTTTCTGATTAGCCTGGCTAGTGGTTCATCAATGTTATTGATTTTCTCAAAACACTAGTTTTTTAGTTTCATTGATTTTCCTAATTGCTTTTGTTTCTTTGATTGGATCCAGATCCCTCCCTCATATCATTTTCCTTCTGCCTGAATTTCCTTTAACATTTCATGTAGTTCTTGTGTGTTGGTTCTGAAAATTTCTGATACGTTTAAATGTATAGCTTTATCTTACCTTTATTTTTGAAAGATATTTTTCAATTGGCATAGAATTTTTTTGTTGACTGTTATTCTTTTTCAAAAGTTTACAGATGTTTCATTGTTTTCTAGTCTACATTGTTTCTTATGAGAAGTCTGTTATAATTTGTATTATAATGCTTCTATATATCTTTTCTTTCTGACTTCTTGTAGTATTTTCTCTTTATCACTGATTTTGTCATTCAATTTTGATTAAGTTTTTATTCTATTTGAAGTTCTTTGTGCTTATTGTTTTTATGACTGTGGTGCTCATCAAATTTGAAAAGTTTTGTGATTATTTCTTCTTATTTTAAATTTTTTTAAAATTTATTTCTGAGAGAGAGAGAGAGAGAGAGAGAACATGAGCAGGGAATGGTCAGAGAGAGAGGGAGACACAGAATCTGAAGCAGGCTCCAGGCTCTGAGCTAGCTGTCAGCACAGAGCCCGATGCGGGGCTGGAACCTGTGAACCGAACCGTGAGATGGTGACCTGAGCCGAAGTCAGACCTTAACCGATTGAGCCACCCAGGAGCCCCTGCGATTATTTCTTCTTATCTTTTTTATTTTGTCATGCTCCATTCTTCATTTGATTCCATATATATTAATATGAGGCCATATATATTTATATGAAACTTTCTTACAACTTAGTTTATACATTTCAATTGTTTTTTCTGTGTTTTATTTTTCAGAGGTGCCTATTGCTAAGTCTTTGGTTCAATAATCTTTTCTTCTACAGGATCTAATACACTGTTAATCACATCCCACATATTTTTCACTCAGGCATTGTGTGTTTTCATTGTTTTTTGTCTTTTTTATACCTTCTATGTCTCTTTAATAAGGTCATGCTTTACATATTATATTTTTATAATAGTTGTAGTAAAATCTTTTTCTAATAGTTTTATCATCTCTCCCATTTTGAAGTCTTTTCTATCAACTTTTTCTATCAACCTTTGCTTTTCTTACTCAACATTGGTTATATTTATTTACTTCTTACATACCTGTTAGTATTTGAATGGATGCCAGACATAAATTTTATGTCATGGACACTGTATTTTTTTGGTCTTCCTTTAAATATACTTTAGCTTTGTTGTCAGATACTGTAAAGTTACCTGAAAACAATTTATATACTGTTTACCCTTTACTATATATAGGTTATGTGTGTAAGTATGCACTTATACATATAAATAAAATATATACATATATATTATATATTGTTGACCCAATACCATTCTGAATAGTTAACCAAAAGTTATATTAAGAAGTTTCTCCATTCTGACCACTGAGAACATAAACTATTCCTAGTCATCTGTGATATCTGAGGATGGTTCTGCGTGCTCTTTTTTTAAATTTATTTCCCATTCTTGGTTATTTTTAGGCAAGCCATGATAAATATTTAACCAAACAAAATTTTTAAAAAAACCTCTGAATATCTGTAGAGCTCTTTATTTATAAAACTCTCCACTCCAATTCTCTGTCTTGTGAACTCTAAGCTATCTCATCTTCTCCAAATTCTGAACAATAACTATTGGGATATGTTTTAGTTCCCCCTTATGTTCTGTGTTCTAGAAATTCCCTGCATGCAGTACGTTTGTTCAATTATGTGACTATTTTTCTCTGATGTCATTGCCCTTTGCTGGCTATTGCACAGTTTCTGAAAAGCTTTGTTTCATATATTTGATCTGGTTTTTAAGTTTTTAGTCTTTTGAAGCTGAAGACAAATAGATTTCCTGTTATTTCAGTAAGACTATAAGCTGAAATCACATAATATAAATTTAAGTCAAGAACTGACTATTGTAATAAACCTATCCAGTATGTATTTAAGTTTTGAAATATTTCCTATCATGTTTTATATATTTTTTCTTGGAACCACTTTTATATATTACTATTATACATTTATCTATGTGCATATCTATCTATTAATCATCTCTCTAGTTTGTCATCTATCAAATATCTCTCTAATTATCTTTTGTGGTAGACTCAGTTGTTGACATGTAATATGATTTAGTAAGAAATCACAAAAAAGAAAGCAAAATTAATAAAGCTAATTCAACATATTGTCTTTTTTCTAATGACATACTTCATGTATTATACATGCGTACATGTAATACATTTCATTAATTACTACATTTTGCTTATGCTGCCACTGTTTACATTATTACTTTAACGCCTATTTTATATCCATTAACCACATTCATTAATAAAAAATAGGTTCTGTTCATTTTCAAAAATAATCCAATTTTATGAAACTTCTCATTAGATCACTATTATGATTAGTATTTTATCTTAATTTAAAGAGAATTATAATATTTTTAAATGTTTATGTATATTCTGCTACATAGCTTAATAAAAGTATTTCATATACATACTTTTGGTTTCCACTTAAAATATAGTTGGTGACCTGTCAGAAGCACAATATCATTGAAAGGGTTTGCTTTGGCTAAGTATAGCAATATCTATTCCTTGATAGACCTAAATTATGAGATTTTGGGGATCAAAATCCATCACTCTCCTTTCTTTGCTCAGATGGGAAAAAGTAGAGTGCCAGGGTCACTCAAATAAAGTCTGCTTGAATTATTTATATAGAAATGAATAAACACTAACCTACACGTCTTGTTTCTATTTTTTAAACCGAAGCCCTCTAGAAAGCAGACTAGGTTTCCTGTTTGCCCTATCTAAAGAAACAGATCATAATTATAAATAATGCAATTGTTAATCAAAACAACCAAAGAGAAAGTCCATGTAAGAAAGCTAGTTTAGAATTATAGCCATGAAAATAATTGTTCCTGAGTGTGTGTAATATATCTGTCTGTATATTGCACGTGTGTGGGCATGTGTGAAGGGAGTGGGGAGAAGTAGAGATAGAGATAACATATGTAAGAGCATTTTGCATATCATATATTTTATGCAAGTCTAAGCTGCAATAACAGCAACAGTTACCCACATTTTGAACATAGTTGAAATTACAGTACAGTGAATATTGAATTCCGGTTGAATGGTTTCTAAGTAACTGGGTGGTGATCCTAGGAAGGTTTGATTAACTTATTGATTTCAAACTTGATACTTTTTATCCCAGTGAATATTACATACCCAGTATACCAATTCTGATTTTTTGATCCCAAATGGCTATATCCTATAATAAGGGTCTCTAAAACCTTACACCACAGAGGATAATTTCAATAATGTTTCTATCTTTTATGACAGTGGTCTGTCTGCTTCCCATACCTTTTCCATTATATGTTCAATCTTTGAACTATATATATATGTAGTTTTGAGAGAGAGACAAAGCCCATGTATGTGTGAGCAGGAGAGGACTAGACAGAAGGGAGGGAGAGAATCCCAAGCAGGCTCTGTGATATCTGCACCAAGCCCCACATGGGACTTGATTGAACAAACCATGAGATCATGACTTGAGCCAAAATCAAGAGTCAGATGCTTAACTGACTGAACCACTCAAGTGCCCCTATATTTTTTTTAATAATATAATTTTTCAGGGGTACCTGGGTGGTTCAGTCAGTGAAGTATCCGAGTTCAGCTCAGGTCATGATTTTGTTTGTAGTTCAAGCCCTGCATCAGACTCTGTGCTGACAACTTAAAGCCTGGAGCGTGCTTCAGATTCTGCAATTCCCTCTCTCTCTCTGGCTTTCCCCCTCTCATGCTCTGTTTTTCTTTCTCAAAAATAAATAAACATTAAAAAATTTAAGACAATTTTTCAGTCTACTTGATACACCTGCAAAATTAGGTGACTTTAATGTTTATTCTATTCTAAAAATATTTTGTGATAGTGAAGAACAATGCACCTACTAGGATTCAAGCTTTGATTTGGTTAGCTTTCTTACTTCACACATTAAGGTATACTAGGAAATGGATTGGGGTGAAGTAAGGATTTACTTACTTGGGCTGAATGTCTGAAAATTGCTTGTATTTTAACGTTGTTATGGTAAATATTAGCCATAGAGTTGATTTGGTGTCTTATGACAAGATATATATGTATTCTAAAATGATTCTGAAATACAAGTATGGCTACAGAATCTTTCAGATGTTTGTGCCTAAATTTAGGAGGGACTGTATGTCATATATTTTTTGTAAGTTCCTTTAAAACTAGCTGAATATTTTATTTATAACATTGTTCAGTATCTGGATGTTGTTAGATTTTCAGGGTTATCTTTTGTTACCTCCCTTCTGCCAAATTTGATTCTAGCTGTTTTCACACACTTTATATCATTTGATCAATTACTCACTTTCTTCTTTGCATTTTTTCTCTGCTGTACTGGCCCTGTCTTCTTTGTCTCTATTGAAAAATAGATTTTACTTTTAGAATCATTTTACATTCATAGAAAAATTGAGCAAAAAGTACAAATATACCCCTGGAATCCCCCTGCCAAATATCTTCTACCATCAACAATACATGACAGAACATTTATTTATTTATTTATTTATTTATTTATTTTACAACTCATCAGCTTATATTGACACATCATTATCATCTAAGGTCCACAGTTTACGAAAGGGTGCACTCTTGGTATTGTCCATTCTACAAGTTTTGACCATATATGTATAATATGTATCCATTATTATGCAATCATATAGTGTAGTTTCCTCCTCTGTGATCTATCTATAGATCTCTCTTTCTTCCCACATCTGCTGTCCACCAATGAGCTTTTTGCTGTCTTTTCGGGGAGGCCATCAAGAGCATGTAACTTTCAGTTGACCTGTGAGCTGGACCCCAGTATCTAGATGTTCCTTAATTCCTAACTTTGTCCTTGGAATGTGCATTCCACTTGCCTTTCTTGCTTCGAGAAGCTGCCCCAAGGACATAGCTTTGAGATAGTACTGTGATGTTGGGACCATCTGGAAAGTATACATGACTGAACTCGGTTAAGACCTCTATATAAACTTTTAATATTTGGCAGGCAGTTGCAGAGATCTACTTTCTGCAGCAGCCTAAGGACGAGCCTCTCCCGTTTGTTAATTCCCCTGCTTGTTAATCTTGCCACCTACCACTCTGGGGTGCTTGGCCTCTTTCTTCAGTTTTTCCCTGCCCTTCCTGTATGGGGGGAGGGTTTTAGCTTGTACTCAGGAAGCTTCTGAGGTTGTGAATTTACATTGTCTCCAAAGTTTTGTTTTTTCCAAAAATTGTATAGTTAGATTTATATGATATGTAGCTTATCAGATAGACTTCTTTCGCTTAGTGATATGTATTTAAGTTTCCTACATGCCATTTCAGGCTTGATAGCTCATTTATTTTTAGCACTAAATAATATGTCTTTGTCTGGTTGTATCACAGTTTATTTATCCATTCGCCTACTGAAAAATATCTTGGGTGCTTTCAAGTTTTAAAACTAGTATAAACACTCCTCATAGCATTTTTTGGTGTGTACACCAATTTTCCACTTCTTTTGGTAAACACCAAGAAGCACAATTGCTGGATTGTATAGTAAGTATATGTATCGTTTTGTAAGAAATTGCTAAACTGATTTCCAAAGGGGTCACTTTGCATTCCCACCAGCAATGAATGAGTTTCCTTTATTTTTGTTAATTTTTTAAATGTTTATTCATTTTTTGAGAGACAGACAGAGACAGAGCATGAGTGGGAGAAGGGAAGAGAGAGGAGACATAGAATCTAAAGTAGGCTCCAGAATCTGAACTGACAGCACAGAGCCTGATGTGGGGATCAAACTCATGGATTGTGAGATCATGACCTGAGCTGAAGTCAGACGCTTAACCAACTGAGCCACCCAGGAGCCCCAATGAATGAGTTTCTGATGCTCCACATCTTTGTCATCATTTGGTATTACCAGCCTTCTGGTGTTGGAGTTTTTAATAAATATGTGGTTTCTCATTATTGCGTGAGTTTGCAATTCCTTAATGACATAGGATATTGAGCAATTAGTGAGATGTGTGTTCTGGTCTTTTGCCCATTTTTTTTAAAAATAAGGGTTTTCATTTTCTTGTTGCCTTTTAAAAGTTCTTTGTATACTTTGGATAATAATTCTTTACCAGGTAAGTCTTCTGCTGATATTTTCTTCTAGTTGCTGACTTGCCTTCTAATTCATTTGACAGTGTTTCTTACAGAGCAGAAATTTTAATTTTATTTTATTTTTTTATTTTTTTTCTAATACTTTATTGTCAAATCAATTTCCACATAACATTCAGTGCTCATCCTCACAAGTGCCCTCCTCCATGCCCATCCCCCTCCCCACATCTATCAGTCCTCAGTTTTTGTCATCATTCAAGTCTCTAATGGTTTGCTTCTCTCACTTTCCCCCACCATTTCCCCCTTCTTCTCCCCCTTGTTCCTCCGTCAAGTTCTTCCTAATCCTCCTATACGTGCAAACATATGATATTTGTCCTTCTCTGCCTGACTTATTTCGCTCAGCATAACACCCTCAAGGTCCATCCATGTTGCTACACATGGCCAGATTTCATTGTTTCTCATCGCCATGTAGTATTCCATGGTATAGATAAACCACATCTTCTTGATCCATTCGTCTGTTGATGGACACTTAGGCTCTTTCCATGTTTTGGCTATTGTGGAGAGTGCTGCTATGAACATTGGGGTACACGTGCTCCTATGCTTCAGCATTTCTGTATCCCTTGGGTAAATTCCTAGCAGTGCTATTGCTGGGTAATAAGGGAGTTCTATTGCTGGTTTCCTGAGGAACCTTCACACTGTTTTCCAGAGGGGCTGTACCAGTTTACATTCCCACCAACAGTGTAGGAGGGTGCCCGTTTCTCCACATCCTCGCCAGCATCTAGAGTTCTCTGATTTGCTCATTTTAGCCACTCTGACTGGCATGCGGTGGTATCTCAGTGTGGTTTTGATTTGTATTTCCCTGATGAGGAGGGATGCTGAGCATCATTTCATGGGTCTGTTGGCCATCTGGATGTCCTCTTTGGAGAAGTGTCTGTTCATATCTTCTGCCCATTTCTTCACTGGGTTGTTTGTTTTTCGGGCATGTAGTTTGGTGAGTTCCTTATAGATTCTGGATATTAACCCTTTATCTGATAAGTCATTTGCAACTATCTTTTCCCATTCCATTGGTTGTCTATTAGTTTTCTGGGTTGTTTCCTTTGCTGTGTAGAAGCTTTTAATCTTGATGAGGTCCCAATCATTTATTTTTGCTCTTGATTCCCTTGCTTTTGAGGATGTGTCACGTAAGAAGTTGCTGCGGTGGAGGTCAAGGAGGTTGTTTCCTGCTTTCTCCTCTAGGGTGTTGATAGTTTCCTGTCTCATGTTCAGGTCCTTGATCCATTATGAGTTTATTTTTGTGCATGGTGTGAGAAAATGATCTAGTTTCATTCTTCTGCATGTTGCTGTCCAGTTCTCCCAACACCATCTGTTAAAAAGGCTGTCTTTTTTCCATTGGATATTCTTTCCTGCTTTGTCAAAGATCAGTTGGCTGTATACTTTTGGGTCCATTTCTGAGTTCTCAGTTCTGTTCCATTGGTCTATGTGTCTGTTTTTGTGGCAATACCATACTGTCTTGATGATGACAGCTTTGTAGTAGAGGCTAAAGTCTGGGATGGTGATCCCTCCCGTTTTGGTTTTATTTTTCAGGATTACTTTGGCTATTCGGGGTCTTTTGTGGTTCCATACAAATTTTTGGATAGTTTGTTCTAGTTTTGAGAAGTATGCTGGTGCAATTTCGATTGGAATTGCATAGAATGTGTAGAGTGCTTTGGGTAGTAATGACATCTTAACTATATTTATTCTTCCTATCCATGAGCATCGAATGTTTTTCCATTTTTTTTGTGTCTTCTTCAATTTCCTTCATAAGTTTTCTAAGTTTTCATCATACAGATCTCTTGTATCCTTGGTTAGGTTTATTCCGAGGTATTTTATGGTTTTTTGTGCAATTGTGAATGGGATCAGTTTCTTGCTTTCTCTTTCATTTGCTTCATTGTTGGTGTATAAAAATGCAACCGATTTCTGTACGTTGATTTTTGTACCCTGCAATTTTGCTGAATTCTTGGATCAGTTCTGTAGGCTTCTGGTGGAGTCTGTCGGGTTTTCGATGTAGAGTATCATGTCATCTGCGAAGAGTGAAAGTTTGACTTCCTCTTTGCCAATTCTGATGCCTTTAATTTCCTTTTGTTGTCTGATGGCTGATGCTAGTACTTCCAGCACTATGTTAAACAACAGTGGTGAGGGGCGCCTGGTGGCTTAGTTGGTTAAGCGTCCAGTTTTCACTTAGGTCATGATCTCGCAGTTCGTGGGTTCGAACCCCACGTTGGGTTCTGTGCTGACTGACAGCTCGGAGCCTGGAGCCTGTTTCAGTCTGTAACACCCTCTCTCTCTGGCCATCCCCTGTTCACGCTGTCTCTCTCTCTCTCCTAGAAATAAATAAAACATTAAACAACAACAACAACAACTACAGTGGTGAGAGTGGACATCCCTGTCGTGCTCCTGATCTCAGGGGGAAAGCTCTCAGTTTTTCCCCGTTGAGGATGATGCTAGCTGAAGACTTCTCATAGATGGCTTTGATGATGTTTAAGTAGGTTCCTTCTATCCCAACTTTCTCTAGAGTCTTTATTAAGAAGAGATGCTGTATTTTGTCAAATGCGTTTTCTGCATCTATTTACAGGATCATATGGTTTTTATCTTTTCTTTTATTGATATGATGTATCACACTGATTGATTTGCAAATGTTGAACCAGCCCTGTAACCCAGGAATGAATCCCACTTGATATTCGTGGATGATTCTTTTTATATGCTGCTGCATTCAATTTGCAAGGATCTTGTTGAGGATTTTTGCATCCGTATTCATCAAGGATATTGGCCTGTAGTTCTCTTTTTTTTGCTGGATCTCTGTCTGCCTTGGGAATCAGAGTGATACTGGCTTCATAAAATGAGTCCGGGAGTTTTCCTTCGCTTTCTATTTTTTGGAATAGCTTGAGAAGAATTGGGATTAATTCTGTTTTAAATGTCTGGTAGAATTCCCCAGGGAAGCCATCAGGTCTAGGGCTCTTATTTGTTGGGAGATTTTTGATCACTGATTCGATTTCTTCACTTGTTATGGGTCTGTTCAGGTTTTCTATTTCTTCCCATGTGAATTTTGGTAGTGAGTGTGTGTTTAGGAATTTGTTCATTTCTTGCAAGTTGTCCAATTTTTTGGCATATAATTTTTCATAGTATTCCCTGATAATTGCTTGTATTTCTGAGGGGTTGGTTGTAATAAGTCCATTTTCATTCATAATTTTGTCTATTTGGGTGCTGTCTCTTTTCTTTTGGATAAGTCTGGCTAAAGGTTTGTTAATTTTGTTTACTTTTTCAAAAAACCAACTCTTGGTTTCATGGATCTGTTCAATTGTTTCTTTGGTCTCTATATTGTTTATTTCTGCTCTAATTTGCACTATTTCTCTTCTTCTACTGGGTTTAGGGCGTTCTTGTTGCTCTGCCTCTAGGTCCTTTAGGTGAGCTATTAGATTTTGGTCTTGCGCTTTTTCTAATCTCTTGAAATAGGCCTGGAGAGCCATGTACTTTCTTCTTAGGACTGCCTTTGCCACATCCCATAGATTTTGAATTGTTGTGTTTTCATTTTCATTTGTTTCCATATATTTTTTAATTTCCTCTCTAATTGCCTGATTGGCCCATTCATTCTTTAGTAGGTGTTCTTTAACCTCCATGTTTTTGGAGGTTTTCCAGACTTCTTCCTGTAATTGGTTTCAAGTTTCAAAGCATTATGATCTGACAGTGTGCATGATATGATCTCTATTCTTTTATATTTATTGAGGGCTGCTTTATGTCCCAGTGTGTGATCTCTCTTGGCGAATGTGCCATGCACACTTGAGAAGAAAGTAAATTCCCTGGCCTCAGGATGTAAAGTTCTAACTATATCCGTCAGATCCATCTGGTCCAATGTGTCTTTCAAGTCCATTATTTCTTTAGTCATTTTCTGTCTGGTTGACCTATCCATTGATGTAAGTGGAGTACTAAAATCCCCTGCTATTATCACATTCTTATCTATAAGCTTGTTTCTGTTTGTGATTAATTGTTTTAGATATTTAGGTGCTCCCACATTCGGTGTGTAGACATTTATGATTGTTAGTTCTTCCTGATGGATGGACCCTGTAATTATTATGTAGTGCCCTTCTTCATCTCTTGTGATTGTCTTTAATTTAAAGTCCAGTTTGTCTGATATAAGTATAGCTACTCCGGCTTTCTTTTGATTTCCTGTAGCATGATATACATTTCTCCATCCCCTTACTTTTAATCTGAAGGTGTCTTCCAGTCTAAAATGAGTTTCTAGTAGACAGTATAAAGATGGATTTTGCTTTTTAGTCCATTCTGCTACCCTATGTCTTTTGATTGGAGCATTCAGCCCATTTACATTCAGTGTTATTATCGAAATATGTGGGTATAGAGTCTTTGTATCTTTTGTAGGGTTCATGTTTGTGTTGGTGTCTCTGGAATCTTTGTTCCTTTCAACCTTTTCTTCAGAGCGTCCCCGTCAGTATTTCTTGTAGGGCTGGCTTCGTGGTGACAAATTCTTTCAATTTCTGTTTATTTGGAAAGGTTTTTATCTCTCCTTCTATTTTGAATGACAGGCTTGCTGGATAGAGGATTCTTGGCTGCATATTTTTACTGTTCATCACATTGAAGATCTCCTGCCATTCCTTTCTGGCCTGCCACGTTTCAGTAGATAGGTCTGTCACCACTCTGATAGGTTTCCTTTGTATGTGAGGGCCCTTTTCTCCCTAGCTGCTTTCAAAATTCTCTCTTTGTCCTTGTATTTTGCCATTTTTACGATGATATGTCGTGCAGAAGATCGATTCAAGTTACGTCTGAGGGGAGTCCTCTGAGCCTCTTGTATTTCCACATTTACTTCCTTCCCCAGGTTGGGGAAGTTCTCTGCTATAATTTGTTCCAGGACTCCTTCAGCACCTTTCCCTCTCTCTTCCTCTTCTGGGATTCCTATGATACGGATATTGTTGCATTTGACCATATCGCTGAGCTCTCGAATTCTTCTTTCCTGTTCCTGGATCAGTTTGTCTCTTTTTTTGTCAGCTTCATGTTTTTCTATAATGGTGTCTTCTAAATCACTTATTCTCCTTTCTGCCTCTTCAATCCGTGCATTGGAGGCCTCTAATTTATTATGGATCTCATTTATCGCATTTTTTAATTCTTCATGCCTATTTTTATTTTCCATTCTGTCTGTAGCCATAGTTTCTTTGATGTCCCCTATGTTTTTTTCAAGCCCAGCTATTAATTTTACCATTATTATTCTAAAATCTTGTTCAGTTATGCTGATGATATCTGTTTTGAGCAATTCATTAGCTGTCATTTCTTTTTGGAGTTTCTTTGGAGGAGAGCTCTTTCGTTTCGTCATTTTAATTAGCTTTCCGGCTCTTGTTGGTTTTAAAGACCTGTTATGCTCTGTTTCTATGAGCGCTGCTATATCCAAGAAGACTCTTTGACTTTTTAGGGCCTATCCTTTCAGAGAAGTGTTTTTTGAATGGTATCTCTTGGTCTCTCTTGTTGGGAATCTTGGTTATTTTATTTTCCTATTCATAGTGATATTTGGGACTCTCCACCTTGTGTACTCTGGCTTGTTTCCTGAGGTAGCCCTGGAAAAGAAAACAGAGAGACAAACACACAGGGAGCAGGAGCACACAAAGACACAGGCTAATTCAAGTAAATGAAAAGCGAGAGGGAAAACAAAAAAGTTAAGAGAAAAGACGGAGGATGGAGGGCAAATAATAGGGAGTATAAAAGACATAATAGGGTCAAAAAAGGGAAAAGAAAAGGAAAAAAGAAGATAACTGATGGACAAAGGACGGTTTAAAGTATATACTTGGATTTCCCAGCTACAGTTAAATAGCCGTGTGTATGCAGTGCTGGTTGAAGAGCATAGAGAAAGAGAGAGAAGGCAGGGCGAGACGAGGCAGAATTGGAAATAGAATGAACAGGCAGAAGGGATAAGAAGCTGTTTTCAAAGACGTAAAGGGTAGAATATGGTTGGAGAGGTGAGAGAAGGATTCTGGAATTATCCAGAGAGACTATATAGTCTAATTACTCCTGAGATAAAGAGATGAAAATGTCGGTAGGTGTAGAATTTACATTTACAGAATGGACTCGTTGTGATTGTTTAAGCAAGCCGGCGACCAGAGTTATTTACGTCAGTGTTCTGGGGGAAAAAAGAGAGAAAAGAGAAAGAAGAAGGTGGGAAAAAAACGGGAGGAGGGCAGCTCTCAGGCAGGGATGGGCGTGGTGTGATCCAATGCCTCAGGTGGGAGCTCTGCCTTGGCGGTTGTGGGGAGGAGAGTGACGGTGCTCCAGTCCCTTCTCGAACCCCGCGCTGCACCTCGCTTTTTTGGGCGTGTAAACTCCCCGTACCGGGGGCGCAGCCAAAGTTGGTTGCACTCTTCAACTCAGGCCAGTTCCAATCTCCAAATCCCCGTCCACGCGCCCCGCTGAGATTGCCTAAGACACAGCTTCCCAGGCAAACCCCCTCGCTATTCCAGGCCCCCGGCTGAGCTCTGGAGGTGGAGTCAGAATCGCTGCTTCCTTCTCTGTTTTGGGCTGGGAGCATGGGCAGGGGCTTGCTTGCCATGTGGGCGGAGCCCGCTGGAGTGAGGAAAACCGGGTCTCTCTATGGCTCGTCACCGGAAACACGAACTCACAGGCAAATTCCCCAGTTTTTAGCTCTTTGCCTTCACTCTCGAGTTCCAGCAGCCAGGAGCGTGGACGCCCGGTGTCCGTGCGGCTCGTTCAGGGGCCCCAGCCAACCTGGAGCTACAATGGCGGCAGGCGCCCCGCCGCTCTGAAATCCAACCTCCAGGAGCAGCACAAAGAAGCAGTTTGTGTGCTCAGCCCCCCCCATGGCCAGTTGGCACGAGGGGACCTGGTGTGCAGGTATTTGGCAAGTACGGTCTTTCTATGCACTGAGTGGAAGTTTTTTCCCCCCGAGCGGAGGTTTTTCTGTTTCAGACTCTCTCCTTTTCTCCTCTCACTCCCCGTAGAGGGTAGAGGGGGATCGCCTCCCACCCTGGAGTCTCCGATCCCGGCCCGATTTTATCTTCCCTGGTTTGCACTCACGTTAGAAGCCTCTCTCAGTGGATTCTGTGTCCTTTTTCTCTCAATCTCTCAGGTTTTATAAGGTTTCCAATGGCTTCAGATTTTTACTGTGTGAGGTATGGGCGTGAGTGCAAGTACAGAGCTCCTTACTTCTCCACCATCTTGCCCCTCTTTCAGAAATTTTAGTTTTAATGAAGTCCTATTTTTCGTTATTTCTTTTATAATTGTGCTTTCAGGGTTGTATCTAAAAAGTTATCACCAAATTCAAGGTCATTTAGATTTTCTTCTATATTATTTTTTAAGAGTTTTATAATTCTGCATGTGACATTTTGGTCTATGATCGATTTTGAGTTAAATTTGTGAAGAGTGTGTTTAGATACTTTTTGTTTTTGCATATGTATGCCCAATTATTGCAGCACAATTTGTTGAAAAGTCTATTTCTTTTGTCCTTACAAATACACTCACTCCCACCTTAGCTAAACCAAACACTTTGATTTGACCTGATACTTTCTCAAACTTCAGCCAAAATTATTTAAAAAAGAGTGAGAGAGATGTGCTTTCAACTTCCACTTCTACACACTTTTTTTTAGTAATCTTTGAAACCTGTTTTGGGAGCTTTACACTCTGCTGTGATTGTTACTAGACAACAGGATGTTTTACTCCTTCTAAAACTTATTTCAAGAATTCTAGGACATAGGGATTTTCTTTTTCCATGGGAATCTCTGTTATTTGCCTTCTTTGGATTTTTTTTTCATCCCTACTACCCAGAGTATCGAAGTTCCAAACTTCTATTTGTTCCCGTTCTTTTTCTTTTCTGTATTACATCTCCACCCATTGGGCTTTTTAAAAAAATATTTTTATTTATTTCAGAGAGAGAGAGAGAGAGAGAGAATCTGAAGCAGGCTCCAGGCTCTTAGCTAGCGGTCAGCACCGAGCCCGATGCAGGGCTCGAACCCAAGAACCATGAGTTAGAGACTTGAGCTGAAGTCGGATGCTTAACCGACTGAGTCACCCAGGCGCCCCTCCGCCCATTGTGCTTTCATGACTTCCAAACTAATCCCAATAACCATGTTCCTGTCTCTTCCTGTTCCACAGTTCCAACTGCAGTTGAACCACTGGATGACATACTTAATATATTAGGGGGGGAAAGTAAAGCTTTTTTTTTTTTCCAGATGGTATCTTCCTTCTGATTTCCCCATTATCATTAATTGCACAGTCATATTCCTAAACGCCCAGGATCAAAACATCACTTTTGATTTTTTTTTTACCTCAATTTGTTGCCAAATAGTGTAAGTAACACAGGTTTATTTCCACGATCTCTCTTCTCTCTCTCTCTATCTCTCTCTCTTTCTGCCCCTTCTGTCTCATTTACATACCTATCATTAGAGTTCACATGTCATTACATCTCACCTAGATATACCTCAGTTCCCAGCTGGTTTCTCATCATTGCTCTCAACTCATTTTTATTCATTCTACATTATTGCCAAACCAATTTCCCATAAAGTAGAGTTCCCATGAAGTCAGTTCCTACTAAAACTCTGCTATTTGAGATTTCAGCATTGTTCCAACGTACCTTTTAAGCTCTTTTTTTTCCAGGCAGATTGCTAGAAGCTTTGGAAAAATTTGTGTAAAGTGACTATGAGATTTTGGTAGATAGTGAATCTTAAGTATAGAATCTATTAAAAATTTAAATGTGGATTTAACTGTGGACTGGATATATCAATCCAGTCAAACAAACAAACCCCATCCTCTTAAAAAAAAAGTCACCTTGTTCTTCTCTTCATTCCCAATTAGCTATCAAAAGTAGGAACAAGTAAATTGTCTGGACCATTGTGGTACATTTTCTATCATTTACACTGTAATTCTCTTGTGAGTTCTCTTTCATAAGGTGTTTGACCATTGAGCTGTAAATATGACTATAGACAGTATTCTGAAGTATACTTGAAGCTGAATCCCTGGGTTGATGTAGATATACAAATACATGGTCATGTGTATGAGTAAGTTTTTGTTTTTGCTTTTGTTTACCTGAGGTGTAATTGACATACAACATTATATTAGTTTCAGCTGTGTGACATAATGATTTGGTATTCATATATATTTAAAACTTTTTATCACTGTAAGTCTAGGAAGTATCCATCACAACACATAGTTACAGATTTTTATTTGTGATAACTTTTAAAATGTGAATATGATTTTTTAGGGTCAATCACAACAAACTCAAAATATGTGATCAACTAGTGTGACATCAATAAGAGTTAAAAGTTCTAACCACTAGAGAAACTCTTCTTGTTTGATACCAAGATGGAAATATTCTTACTATCAAAGAATATTCTCGTTAAGAGGTTTTTAAAACATATTTTTTAAAATTTTTAATGTTTATTTACTTTTGTGTGTGTGTGAGAGAGAGAGGCAGAGGGTAAGCAGGGGAAGGGCAGAGAAAGAGGGAAACACAGAATCCGAAGCAGGTCCAGGCTCTGAGTTGTCAGCACAGAGCCTGGCATGGGGCTTAAACTCACAAACCATGAGATCATGACCTGAGCCAAAGTTGGACACTTAACCGACTCAGCCACACAGGCTCCCCTAAAATATTTCATATTTAAAATATTTTTAATGTTTTATAGTAAAATATCAAAAATTTATATTTCTTACAGTTGTAATTTTAATGTGTTTAAGTGTTCCTTTACAAGAATTTATCAGGAAACTGATTTCAACAAAATGTTATTAGAATAATTTCTTCCCTTTACTAACCTCCTTCTGGCAGCATTCTTGTGAAAATAAGAACTATGATCCAGATGCGAAAATAATTGCCCAGCTGAATAATCATCATTAAATTAAATGTATGGATGTGACTTATAAGAAATCTACTTTAGGGGCGCCTGGGTGGCTTAGTTGGTTAAGCGTCCGACTTTCGCTTAGGTCATGATCTCGCGGTTCATGGGTTCGAGCCCCGCGTCTGGCTCAGTGCTGACTGCCAGCTCAGAGCCTGGAGCCTGTTTCAGTCTGTGACTGCCTCTCTCTCTGACCCTCCCCTGCTCACGCTGTCTCTCTCTCTCTCCTAGAGATAAATAAAACATTAAAAAAAAATTAAAAAAAAAGAAATCTACTTTAATAATAAAGTAGTTTAAATGGAAAATATGGAAAATACATACCATCTATAAACTGCCTAAGAAAGATAGATAAAAGTCAAAAGAATATGTAGAAAACTACCGTAATTAATAAATAAACTTAGATCATGCATATAAAGTTAATATGAAAATTAATTGCATTTCCATATTATAATAGAAAATTATATATGAAATTATAGAGCTTAAATAACGTCAAAAAACAAAAAGCATTTGTAATAATTCTAACAAAATATATGCAAGACTACTAGATTGAAAACTGTAAAACATTTATTGGCAAAATTTGAAGACTCCTAATTAAGTGGAAAGATATAATGTACCTAAGGGCAAAAAAAATTCATTATTATCTTTACTATGTCATCATCTCTTTTCTTTACCTCCCACCCTTTAGACTTCTAACTCAATTTTATGGCCATCTCCCATCTTCACTTACCTTCTTATACTATATTCATAGTTTGTGGCTGATAGTCCCTTGTTAAGCTGGTATATTATCTAGGAGATGATATCCTGTTTAAACCCATATGTTCAGTAAAATGATGATATGGTTCCCTCTGTTTTGTCCAACATAATAGACTGTAGTCATACATTTGAACACTTTAAAATGACTAGTGTGATTGGGGAATTCATTTTTTATTTTCCTGTATTTTGATATTTTTAATTAATATAAGTTTATTTTTATCTTATTGGTCTATAATTGATATATAATAAATTGTGCATACTTAAAGTGTGCAATTTTCTTAGTTTGGAGGCATGTTTATATCAATGAAACCATAGTCAAAACCAAGATTATATCTATATATCTATATCTATGTATATCACTTCCCAAAAGTTTCCTTGTACCCCATTGTAATCTTTCTCTCCTGTTTTTCTCCAAGATAGAAAAATCACTGCTCTTACTATAAAATTATTAAATTAGCAAGGGTTTACTGATTTACAAGGTAAATTAGTCATTGGCATGAGAATTGATGTAGTTTCTCTAGTTCAAGGAGAAATAAGAGAAGTCTAAAAAAGGAAGGAAGAATAATGATAGGAACAAAATATGAAGAATATTTCTTTGAATATGCATTTTAATAAAAGCTATGGATTGTTGGGGAATCATGAAAAACCTGGATCAGGGTAATAGTTTCTGTAAAATAGACATGAGGTGAGGAAACGGGGCTATTACCTAATACTGGTTATCAAAGACAAACTCATTTCCTTGGGGCTGTTTCTGACTGCAGCCTTAGCTACACTGTTGTGATAAAAATTAGATGTGTGTCTTTAGTTCATTATAATTGACAGTTATTACCATTGAGAAATATCTGTCATTATTAATTTCCCATGTGATTCACTTGTGTTTTAAAGCTGCTTATGAGGATTAAAATAGTCAATTCATGGAAAGTTCTTCTGCCTTCTTAACTTTTTGTGGTCCTCTTGAAATAACTTCAACACACGTAATTCCCACTAGGCTTTCCATGTCTGTCAACAATGCAAGACCTTAATATGCACATGCCAGGTAAAGCTTCAAGAGTTCCTCATGTAGAAGGTCATCATGATAGCCATTCCCATAATGGGGACTGAAATATGAATAAAAAATAAAAAATAACTCTTCATTATCTCAAGGAAAAGACAATCCTTGTGAGTTGAGTTGGTTATGAAATCCTTTTGAATACCTTGAAGCAGTAGCAGCATGTTAAAAAAAAAGTTATTTTCAAGAATGCTGTATCTCAGTGTGAATAGGTTACATGGGATTTGTTGTTTTCAG
The DNA here is from genome assembly GCA_017311185.1 of Proteles cristata cristata. NCBI lineage: Eukaryota > Metazoa > Chordata > Mammalia > Carnivora > Hyaenidae > Proteles > Proteles cristata. The sequence goes on from JAESUZ010003983.1 coordinate 407,420, forward strand.
TGTCCTTACACAATCACATTTTTAGACCTTAATCATTTCTGTTTACTGTGGTTTGTTACATTGTTAAGATAGGTTTCCACCTGTGTCCCTAGGAATATAATTAAAATGTTATTGCAACATTTGAGAGGAAATACAAATCATAAAGCCCCTCAAGTTTTATTTTAGTTAGCTTAGATTTTCAGACCTGAATTTTCATGTATTGGTCGTTATTAAATTTTATTCCTTGATCTTTCTATTGTAACGTTATACAAAAAAAGAAGTAAATGTTGTAGACAGGTTAAACTTTGATAGTTTCAATAATGGTGAGCTTATAGCTACCTGAAATGTATTTTTATAAATGTATTACTTTAAAATATCTGCAGTGGGTTGAATGGGGTATCCCTAAAGACTTTACATGGAACTTCACAATATGACCGTATTTGGGATAAGGGCCTTTGTAGATATAATTAAGTTAAGAGTTTCAAGATGAGATCATCTTGGATTAGGGTGGGCCCCAAATTCAATGACAGGTGTCTCTATAAGAGACTAAAAGGAAGAATATGGAGAGACCAATAGAGTGTCAGTGAAGATGGAGACAAAGATTGGAACTATGCCACCATGAACCAAAATGACATCTGGAGCCACCAGAAGCTGGAAGAAGCAAAGATGATTTCCCCTCTAGAGCTTTCAGAAGGAGTTTGGTCCTACCAACACACTGATTTCAGTCTTCTGGCACCAGAACCATGAAATAAATTTCTACTGTGTTTAACCATCACATTGTGGATATTTTTTATAGCATCCCTATGAAACTAATACCATTTTATTAACAGAAGTGGGATGCTGTTGTAAAAATACCTAAAAATTTGAAAATGCCTTGGGATTGAGCAATTGGTAAATGCTGGAAGAATTTAAAGCATGTGATAGAAAAACTCTAGATTGTCTTGAAATGGCTTTTGGGAGAAATGTAAACACTTGGGGTGTCTCGCTGACTCAGTCAGTTAAATGTCCAACTTTTGATTTTGGCTAAGGTCATGATTTCATAGTCGTGAGACTGAGCTCTATGTCATACCTCACACTGGGCATGGTGCCTGCTTAAGATTCTCTCCTCTCCCCTCCCCCACTCTCTACCTCCCCCCCCAGTCTCTCTCTCTATCTCTAAAAAATAATTTAAAAATTTAGGAATATGAACATTAAGGTGCCTGGATGGCTCAGTTGGTTAAGCATCTGACCTTAGCTCAGGTCATGATCTCACTGCTAATGAGTTCGAGCCCCTCATTTGGCTCTGTGCTGACAGCTTAGGGCCTGGAGCCTGCTTCAGATTCTGTCTCCACCTCTCTGCCACTCCCCTGCTCAAAGTCTGTCTCTCTTTCTCTCTAAAATATAAAATAAAACATAAAAATTAGAAAAAAAGAAATATGAACATTAAAGTTGCTTCAGGTAAGGTCTGAGAAGGGAATGAGAAACATGTATCAGAAATAGGACAGTCAGCCCTTGTATAATGGCAGAAACCTTGGCTGAATTATAGTCTATTAAGTGCAAAGCAGATCTTGTAAATAATAAACTTGGATATTTAGCTGAAGAGCTGTTCAAGCAAAGTGTTGAATATACAGTCTCGTTGCTCCTTCCTCTTTAGAGGAAAATGAAAGGAGAAAAAGGTAATTTGAAGAAGGAATTGTTAACCAAAAAAGAACCTGTATTTTGTGACTTAGGAGATTCTCAGTCTATGCAGATTACTAAGGATGCCTAAATTAGGAAATTTATTGTTGGAAATTCACTACAGAAAAAAACAAGTTCGTAGCTGAAAAGCTTTCGCTGAAGAGATGACGTATGTGACTAATGGGCCCAATTTTCCAACTCAGCAGAAGCCAGGGATGGAGATGGGGTCATCCAGGAAAGATTTGTGGAATTTTTTGTCTAACAGTGTGGATTTTGAGGCACTTGGGTGACTTGGTCAGTTGAGCAGCCACCTCTTGATTTTTGCTCAGGTCATGATCCAGGAGTCATGGGATTGAACCCTGCATCAAACTCCATGTCAAGCTATGTGCCAAGTGTGGAGCCTATTTAAGATTCTTTCTCTCTCTCTTGCTCTCTCTCTCTCTCACTCTCTCTCTCTCCCCCCTCTGTACTCCACCTACCCCTGCTTATGCACACTTCATCTCTCTCTTAAATTAAAAACAAACAACAACAACAAAGTGTGGATTTTTATGACACACATGGGAGACTCACAGAGTTTTTGAGAATATTACCCCAGCACAAACACTGTCAGCTTGTACTGAAGAGAGTAGAGTCTAGATGAAATGGAAAGGTTGTCAGACTCTTAGGATTCCACAAGTTGGAAATAGGCTGATGGAGCTACTCAGCTGCAGACATCTTTATCTTTCAAGAAAAAAGAGGAATGACTCTGAAGCAGAGGCTGAGATGCAGAAGCCAGAGCCACGAGCCAGAGAGAAGCAGTGGCTGGCAGATCCACAGGCCAGAGATGACGGGATTGTTGCTGTTGCAAGCACTGTGAAAGGCAACAGGGTGAAGGGCAGAGAGTGTGAAACCAGGTTCCAGGAAGGACAGATGGAATACAATGATTATTTTTGGAAATAAGAAAAACAAATATCTAAGGAGACTATTTCTAGTATAAAGCACTTGCTTAGTTTATTGCATAAGTAAAAGAAAATATAAAAAGTGCTAAGAAGGAACCAAAAACAAATGTAAAAAAAACCCCACAAATGACAGATTTAAAAATAAAACAATTCCCTGAAAAAAAAGAAATTAAAATAATGAATATGTTGAGCATAACTAGATATAGCAATTAGAGTATTAGTAAATTTTTAAAAAAAGATCAAAGAAAGTTGCACAGAGAGACTAAAAGAAAGTACATAGTACCAGTGGCTAAAAAATTGGGTGATTGAGTGAAAAAGTAAAACATATATTTAATTGGAGTCCTAGAAGAAGAGAATAAAGAGGAGGAGGGGCAATATTTAAAGAAAGAATGACTTAGAATTATCCCAAGCAGTTGAAATACATGAATTTTTACTTTTCAAGAAGTGCAATGAAAGCTAAGCATAAACAATTAAAAATATATTTATAATTAGACACAAGTAATAAAAGTAAAAATTAATTCAAAGCCACAAAAATTGAGAAGATATTCAACAAAGCTGGAAGAAGAGAGGAGAGAAAGAAAATGGTTGTCTTAAAAATTAATAAAAATAAGTATATACATAAATAACTAGTGGTAATATAAATCAATAGAAATTATGTCTAACGTAAGGCTTACAAAAGTAAGCTAGAATTATACTCTTGAATTAAAACTGGAGATATATTTGGGAGGTGGTATCAGACTGCAAAAGTTTCATAATTCTTTGATATTAATTAACTTTAGACTTTGTACTAAGTAGGCAAGTTGAAATTGTTTAAAGTGAACAAATGATATAATTTCCAATTTACTGAGAGGACAGGGAATAATAGCTAGCAGTTATATGATGCTTACTATGTGCACTATACAGTCCCAAATGATTCATGTGGGTTTATGTTATGGAATCTTCACAACAACCGTAGAAGGGAGGGTACTGTCGCCATCCCCATCATCACATGAAGTAACTGAGGAGGTACAGACAGACAATGGCTAAGTACCAAACTGGGATTTGAATCCATGTAGTTTGACTCCAGGGTCCACTCTTAACCACCAAAACATTACCTTTTATAACAATGAGGCATGGTAGAAATAAATCCAAGTGGACCGTAACCATTCATTCACTTATTCATTCACCGAAAATATATTAAATCATTACTCTGTGCAAAGTACTATCCTAGACACTGAGGAGACTCCTATGAAGAAAACAACAAAAATTCACAATTCCATGGAGCTTATGCTCTAATGGAATAAAGTAAATGAAATAAACACTGCACTTAAAAGATAAAATGTGTTGAACTAAAAAAAAGGATAAGATTTGTTTTTTAAGAATTAGCTATATGTTTCTTAAAAGAGGAATAAGCAATTTTAAATATATGTATACACACACACATATATATAATAAATAAATAACTAAAATAAATCCAGTCCTTTTGTGTTACTATCAGACCAAATAGATTTTGGGAGCAGAACAGCATTAGTTGAGATAAAGAGGTCTACTCTGTTTTGATAAAGATTCAATTTGTCAGGATGATATTCCAATCCTAATGTTCTATGCACCTAATAATATAGCTTTAAAACATATCAAGTAAAATTGAAGTAATTAAAAGGAGAACTGAAAAAAATTGATTTAACACACCTTTCTTACTTATTGATAGATCAAGCAGACAAAAAATCAATGAGAATATGGATTTGAATAGCGCAATTAACAAGCTTAGTCAAATAGGACATCTAAAGAACATTGCTACCCAAAAACTTCTCAAACACTTATGGAATATACATAAAATTTGATCACATTCTAAGCATAAATCAAATTAAAAATAATTCCAAGACCCAATATAATGGAAGCCACATTTTCTGAGTACAAATGACACTAAGTTAGAATCAATACTAAATCAATACTAAAATAGTATATTAAAAATCATATGTTTTATATGTAAAAAGTGATTCTAAATACATTATGGACTGAAGGATAAAAGCTGAATAGAAATTATATTTAAAATAGTGAAAATGCTTCCTAGCAAAATTATGGAATGCAAAATAGATAGTTCTAATGAAGAATTTATAACCAAAAATCCATAAATAAGAAAAGAGAAATTTAAAGTAAGGTAAGCATCCAATATAATGTTTGAAAAATAATACTTGTATAGAATCAACTAAAATAAAATAAAAAAGGGGATAATTTAATATATGAAAATAGAATGATCAGAATTACATATATTTTTTGAAACTACTAACAGTGCTGACAAACCTCCACGAAGGGTGCCAAAGACCTTAACATAGGAACATTTCCAGTGTGTGTAAAGAACAACTGAAAACCAGTGTATCTGGGGTAGAGACAGCAAGGGTATAGATGAGAAGGTGTAGGAGATGGGACCCAAGAGATAACTAAGGGCTAGATCACATAAGGCTAGATAAGCCATTGGAAAAAATGTAAAAATTTGGTTGTTGTGTTAAGAGGGTTCTGGGGAGACTAGTTAAGAGCTACCTGCAGTAGTCTAGGCAAGAGAATGGAGGCTTAGACATCCTAAATTAGAGATCAGCTTAATCGAGCTGGATTTCTGTTTTGCTTGAATGTTGAATAGTAGGGCATAGCAGACTGAGCTATGGTGGTGGTCACAAAGGCGGTGAATAAGTCAAGATAATTGGCTTGACTGGGATAAGAACTGTATAACTAGACTTGATTTTATATGAGGTTCAGTCTCCAAAGTCAGCCCATTATCCTCCTTCAAAATCCCTTGGAAAGGTGCCATATTGTACAAATTCTCAGTATCTTCTACAAACAGAATTCTTCCCCAAAAGCTTGCTGCTTCTTGATTTGAGTGTGCTCAGTGATCTATGAGAACCATCTGGTCTCAGACAGGCTGAGGGAAACAGCAGACCCACGATCCGCACCTCCCACTCACTCAGAATCTTGTGCCCATGAAGGAAACAGCTGGAAACAGCTGTTCATCCTGTACCCTCTTCCCTTCTCCTTCCCTTACCAACCATGCATATCTTAATTCTCCTAAGTTAAATGCATATATGGTACATTTGTTAAGAAGCTCAGCCCCTTTTCTTCCTAATGGACAAGGTTAAATTAGGCTGCTTCTCCAGAACTTGCTTTCCAAGTTTTTATCATTGAGAATTAGACCCATATCGCTGGTGCTACAAGAGCATATAAGTCAGCCTCTCTTTTGATTCTAAACTCTGGCATGTGGCTCCAACCCTCAGTCTGTCTCACAGGAGCAGGTTCCAACCAATTCCCTTTACTTCTTTCCCTTTTCCCTAATTTGTGGGATATCTCCCTTGATTTAACCCAGCTGCAAGGGGGCAACACTGCCCTATCCTGGTATCCTATTCTCCTTTTGGGCCTTGAGACCTTGTCCTAGACCCACACTCTCTCACTCTATCCAAGGATAAAGCTTTCAGAGGACAACCACGTCCACCTTTCTCTCACTCTCATTCTCCACTATGTTCCCCCTACTTGACAATGTAAGTGTAACACTACCTTGCTTTACAAATGGTGAATGTCCAAGGTCAGTGTTCATGGTGACTAAACTATAGCTCAGCAAGTAGTCTCTCCTTCTCCCTTAACTTCGGTGGGAGGAGATGATGAAAACACTTCTTCGTAAAATTCACCAGGGCTCCATTGGTGTTGGGTTTGCATTGTGACTTTTCTCTGGCCTTAGACATCATGTGTCTCTGCTGACTTCTTGAATAGATTCTGTCCTCCATTATAAGAAAACACTGAGTAATTGATGCCCTTCAAGACTGTATTAAGAATGAGAGACACAGTTTTCCTGAGTAGAACCCACAGTTGCAAGAGAACTGCTTCAGAAGACCCACAGACTTATGGCTGAGGAATGTATGCTTGTTGAGGTAAGCCATTGAGATTTGTGGATTGTTTTTTAAATGTAATTTTTGCAAGAAACATCTGGGTAATAGTTATTCCCATTGTACAAATGAAGCTAGTCAGGTGAACCTGGAGACTCAAACTCAGCTCTCTGACTTAAACCTCTGTGGTCATTTCATTATCTAAAGGGGCCTCTCAGATATTTGCTGTAAACTTTCCACATCCTTTAGACATCATGTTTTTCTTATCTGTTGAAATTTCAAGCTAGGATTTGTAATCATATTTTCCCATTCTTGTTTATTAAACATTTATTGGTTTATTACCATATTTACATACACTCACAGGAGCTACTCTTTACTTCTTCCTCCCTTTGGTGAGGAGTTTCTGTCCAGGTTTTTATTCCATTCCTTATCCCATCTGCCTGATGCTGCTACAGTGGGACTCTCCTGTCTGATTTCAGAGTTTTAAACTAACAGAAATAGATCTGGTACGTTCATTGAAAACAAGGTCATTTGATTATGTGGTGAAGATAAAGAGTTGGGCTAGATTTTAATTCATAGGCAGAGCTTTATGAACAGGTGATTGTCATGATTAAAAAATAGTGAAGTAGAGGGGTGCTTGGATGGTTCAGAAGGTTAAATGTCAGACTCTTGATTTTGGCTCAGGTAATGATCTCATGGCTAGTGAGATCAAGCCCACTGTTGGGCTCCTGGCTGACAGCACAGAACCTGTTTGGGATTCTTCCTCTTTCTCTCTCCCTGCCCTTCCCCCATTCAGTGTGTGTGTGTGTGTGTGTGTGTGTCTGTGTGGAACATGTTCTCTCTCTCAAAATAAATTTAAAAAATAGTAGAGTTGGAAAGAAAGAAATGATTTTAGGAAAAAGTAAACTGACATAATTAATGTAATAAGAAAAAAAATACATGAATATTTACAAAAAGCTTCCCTTCTTTGTCCCTTCACTCTTTAAGGAGAAACTTGCCACTGCCAAATTACCTCTTCCCTTTCTCATTCTTTAAGCGGTTCTGGCCCTAGGCATCTTGTGATACTGACTTGAAAGAATAGGCAGAAAGAAACAGAACTGGAGAGACAGAGAGAAAGGGAAGAACTCACTGATTTGATCCTCTTTTGTGAGGTATTCTGTTAATGAAAGATGTGGTAGGCAGGACCTTGGCTCCCATGACTTTTGCCTTCTGTGGCTTACCCATGGTTTGGTAAAGTTACATAGCTAAAGGGGCTTTCAGATGTAAGTGCAGATGTTACTAACCATTTGAGAGGTACGAAGATTAAAATAGGAAGATTTTCCTGGATTACCAGGGTGGGTCCAATGTAATTACATAAACTGTTCAAAACTGAAGAGGTCAGATGGTTGAAGCTGAAGAGAAAGTCAGAGATTCAAGGCATGAGAAGAATTCAGTGTGTATAGATTTTCCCTCTCTTTTTCCTTAACCAATGTCTGTCTTTGCTGGCTTTGATGCTGGAGTGAGCCCCAGGCCAAGGAATGCTAGTGGCCTCCAGAAGTGGAAAACAACATCTGGCCAGAAACCAGCAAGAAAATGGAGAATTCGATCCTAATAATCTTAAGGAACTGGATTCTACCAACCACCTGAGTATGTTTGGCTGACACCTTGGTTCCAGCCTTGTGAAACCATAATCAAAGCACCTGCCCAAGTTCAGCCTGGACATCTGATCTATAGAAATACGAGGTAATAAATATGTAATTTAAAGGTGTGAAGTTTATGGTAATTTGTTACTGCAACAATAGAAAACTCATGCAGAAAAGAAAGGGAAGTAGGAGTTGGGGATAGTAACATAATAAACATCTAAGAGAGCGAGAACAAAGAGAAGAAAGACAGAAATTATGTTGAGTGCTGAGTTTGGGGGGGAATTGGGGAAGAGTTTTGGGATGCAGGAGAATTGAAGAGAGGTAAGAGTGGCATATGATAAACAAGATGCTTGTAAAGTAATTTCTGCAATGGACAGTACCTCTTATGATATGATGCTATCCAGAGAAGCTATGTGGCAGCCTGGGGTATATTTAGTTCATATAGGATGGGCTGGAGTTGGAGAATGAAAATCAAGAATAAATAGAAAAAAATTTGGTAAACCAAGAAACAAGTTAGGACTTGAACTGAGTAAAAACTGCAAACAAGAAATTTAGTCCCATATGAAGGAACGGAGCCTGAGAGAGGGCCAACCACACTTACCTAGGAAGGTTTTTGTTTTGTTTTGTTTTACAAATAGTTCGTTGTCAAATTAGTTTCCACATAACACCCAGTGCTCATCCACACAATTTCTTCACTCATTATGGATCTGTTCAGGTTTTCTATTTCTTCCTGTGTGAATTTTGGTAGTGAGTGTGAGTTCAGGAATTTGTCCATTTCTTCTATGTTGTCCAATTTGTTGGCATATAATTTTTCATAGTATTCCCTGATAATTGCTTGTATTTCTGAGGGGTTGGTTGTAATAACTCCATTTTCATTCATAATTTTGTCTGTTTGGGTACTCTCTCTTTTCTTTTTGATAAGTCTGGCTAGAGGCTTGTCAATTTTGTTTATTTTTTCAAAAAACCAAATCTTGGTTTCATTGATCTGTTCAATTGTTTCTTTGGTCTCTATGTTGTTTATTTCTGCTGTAATTTTTACTATTTCTCTTCTTCTACTGGGTTTAGGGCGTTCTTGTTGCTCTTCCTCTAGTTCCTTTAGGTGAGCTTTTAGATTTTGGACTTGCACTTTTTCTAATCTCTTGAAACAGGCCTGGAGACCAATGTACTTTCCTCTTAGGACTGCCTTTGCTGCATCCCATAGATTTTGAATTGTGTTTTCATTTTCATTTGTTTCCATATATTTTTAAACTTCTTCTCTAATTGCCTGATTGGCCCATTCATTCTTTAGTAGGGTGTTCTTTAACCTCCCTGTTTTTGGAGGTTTTCCAGACTTCTTCCTGTAATTGATTTCAAGTTTCAAAGCATTATGATCTGACAGTGTGAATGGTATGTTCTCAATTCTTTTATATTTATTGAGGGCTGCTTTATGTCCCAGTGTGTGATCTATCTTGGCGAATGTGCCATGCGCACTTGAGAAGAAAGTAAATTCCCTGGCCTCAGGATGTAAAGTTCTAACTATATCCGTCAGATCCATCTGGTCCAATGTGTCTTTCAAGTCCATTATTTCTTTAGTCATTTTCTGTCTGGTTGACCTATCCATTGCTGTAAGTAGAGTATTAAAGTCCCCTGCTATTAGCACATTCTTATCTATAGGCTTGTTTCTGTTTGTGATTAATTGTTTTAGATATTTAGGTGCTCCCATATTCGGTGCGTAGACATTTATGATTGTTAGTTCTTCCTGATGGATGGACCCTGTAATTATTATGTAGTGCCCTTCTTCATCTCTTGTGATTGTCTTTAATTTAAAGTCCAGTTTGTCTGATATAAGTATAGCTACTCCGGCTTTCTTTTGATTTCCTGTAGCATGATATACATTTCTCCATCCCCTTACTTTTAATCTGAAGGTATCTTCCAGTCTAAAATGAGTTTCTTGTAGACAGCATATAGATGGATTTTGCTTTTTAATCCATTCTGCTACCCTATGTCTTTTGATTGGAGCATTCAGCCCATTTACATTCAATGTTATTATTGAAATATGTGGGTTTAAGTCTTTGTATCTTTTGTAGGGTTCATGTTTGTGGTGGTGTCTCTGGTATCTTTGTTCCTTGCAACCTTTCCTTCAGAGCATCCCCCTCAGGATTTCTTGTAGGGCTGGCTTCGTGGTGACAAATTCTTTCAATTTCTGTTTATTTGGAAAGGTTTTTATCTCTCCTTCTATTTTGAATGACAGGCTTGCTGGATAGAGGATTCTTGGCTGCATATTTTTACTGTTCATCACATTGAAGATCTCCTGCCATTCCTTTCTGGCCTGCCAAGTTTCAGTAGATAGGTCTGTCACCACTCTGATAGGTTTCCCTTTGTATGTGAGGGCCCTTTTCTCCCTAGCTGCTTTCAAAATTCTCTCTTTGTCCTTGTATTTTGCCATTTTTACTATGATATGCCGTGCAGAAGATTGATTCAAGTTACGTCTGAGGGGAGTCCTCTGAGCCTCTTGTATTTCAACATTTACTTCCTTCCCCAGGTCAGAGAAGTTCTCTGCTATAATTTGTTCCAGGACTCCTTCAGCACCTTTCCCTCTCTCTTCCTCTTCTGGGATTCCTATGATACGGATATTGTTGCATTTGACCATATCGCTGAGCTCTCGAATTCTTCTTTCCTATTCCTGGATCAGTTTGTCTCTTTTTTGTCAGCTTCTTGTTTTTCTATAATGGTGTCTTCTAAATCACTTATTCTCCTTTCTGCCTCTTCAATCCGTGCATTGGAGGCCTCTAATTTATTATGTATCTCATTTATCGCATTTTTAATTCTTCATGCCTATTTTTATTTTCCATTCTGTCTGTAGCCATAGTTTCTTTGATGTCCCCTATGTTTTTTTCAAGCCCAGCTATTAATTTTACCATTATTATTCTAAAATCTTGTTCAGTTAATGCTGCTGATATCTGTTTTGAGCAGTTCATTAGCTGTCATTTCTTCTTGGAGTTTCTTTGGAGGAGAGCTCTTTCGTTTCGTCATTTTAGTTAGCTTTCTGGCTCTTGTTGGTTTTAGAGACCTGGTAATGCTCTCTGTATCTATGAGCGCTGCTATATCCAAGAAGACTCTTTGTCTGTCCAGGGCCTATCCTTTCAGAGAGTGTTTTTTGAATGGTATCTCTTGGTCTCTCTTGTTGGGACCTTGGTTATTTTATTTTCCTATTCATAGTGATATTTGGGACTCTCAACCTTGTGTACTCTATCTTGTTTCTTGAGGTAGCCATTAGAAGGCTTTCTCAGTGGATTCTGCATCTTTTTTCTCCCAATCTCTCAGGTTTTGTAAGGTTTCCAATGGCTTCAGATTTTTTCCCGCGTGATGTATGGGCGCGAGTGCAAGTACGGAGCTCCTTACTTCTCCGCCATCTTGCCCCCGTCTCTCCTACCTAGAAAGTTTTAAATTAGTGTACTGATATAATATCCAATTTTAAAAAGAGGATGATCAGCAGTGTCTTCCACAAAGCAGAAATATATGAGGAGACACCATTCATCTTGTTCAGACAGCACTATTGACCATTGGTGGACTTTGAGAGGCAAGCTGCAATTTATATTTGGTAGCTTTGTAGAGGTTTGAAAGACAAAAAAAACCCTCAAACTTTATGGTCTAATGAACACACAATATTGAAAAATTAGAAGAAAACTAGTTTATTTTTATCATTCTTTCTGAAAACAAGTCCATAATCTGCAAGCTTTGTGTAGCTTTGGGAAGTACAGTACCTTTATCCAGTAGTTCTGATATCCACTAGCGGCTCCTGAAGTTGTGGCTAATGTAGTACAGCATCAACTAGTTAGCTTGTTTGTGGAACAGGTGTTCTGATTAAGCTTATTTTCTGGGTAAATATGAATACACCAGAAAGCTTTTTTTATTTCATTCCTTATTGTTGGCAATCTTCATAAAATGTGTACATCTACTTTCCTGTGAATGAAGGAGAATGAACGTAATTCATCTTTACTTTCCATTTGTTGTGATAGGGTACACACGTGGGGACAAGAATTTGAGTGGGATGTGAATCTAACTGAAATCATCACTCAGATTGAATAGATCTGATCATTTTAATTTTGGAGGTTGTTCTGAAAAACAAAGTGATGTGAAGTTTCAGAAAATTGATCTGGTGAATTGTGCTATGACTATTATTTGTTTTTATGCAATATGTATTAAAGCTAAATTCCTCTTTAAAGCTCTGGGATACAGAAAAAAATTTTATGAATCTAAAACACTTATGACTTATTCTTTTCTAAAGCAAATCAGATTGGCATATTTTTCATAATCACAAATTATGCTAACCTTTAAAAAAGACTAAGTAATATCATCCTCTTTATAAGCAATTTCTCTTCTGTTCTCTCTCTCTCTCTCTTTCTCTTCCTTATAAATTCAAAGGAAGTTTCTGCTTATATCTTGTCTTTATATTCACTCTGGTTCTACATCTAGGATACTGTTATTTCCAGATAAGTTTCAGGGCTCACTGCTGGGTGAACATCAAAAGTGGTGTGGAAGGTGCTCTACCAGCTTCCAGCTGGAGGTTACTGTTGTGATCTGTTCTGAATGCTTCTGAAAACCTTTTGCATGATTGCTTCAACTGATCAGTCCTCCGAGTGAGACTGATACCTTTCCACATCCCCTCACTCTGATATACCTAGCAAATGATTACTTCCTAAAGAAAAATGCAGAATCAGTATCCAAAACACACCAGGGAATAGTCAGAAGCATAGTATCCACGCCAACCCCCACCTCCAACTATCCATTAGAATCTTTGAATGTAAAACAAACCAAAAGTCATTTTTAATAATTTGAGAGTCTCATACAGGAGATACTTAAACAGGAGAGACTTGATACCAGTTAAACCTAGTGAATCAAAGTAAAGGTAAGAACTGTTAAATGGCTAAGTAGTAATGCCAAACAAAGGAGACTAGAAGTGATGGAGGCGCCGGGGTTGCTGTCAGTTGAGTGTCCAACTTTCGCTTAGGTCATGATCTCATGGTTTGTGAGTTCAAAACCCGCATCAGGCTCTGCACTGACAGCTCAGAGCCTGGAGCCTGATTCTGATTCTATGTCTCCCTTTCTCTCTACGCCTCTACCACTTGTGCTCCGTCTCTCTCAACAACTAAAATAAACATAAAAGAATGTTTAAGAAGGAAGAAAAATTGGTGACCATTAATCTAGAAGTAAAACAGGAATAATTTATAAAATATCACTTTCTCTGAGGACAATGGAGCCATGAGTTGATTTATTATTAGTTTTTATATGGTCTTGAAGAAGAGAGACTCATTGGGTCAATACAATAAGTTTAAGAACAGTTTGTGTTTAAGAGGAATATTTTTTTAAAAATGTTAACTTTACCAGTTGAACATCAAACATAATGGAATTAACTCCGCATCAAGTCACACTGCACTCTTGGTTTGCTGGCTGAGATCATGTGGTTCAAGTTCTCCTAAAAGCTCATACAGTTTAATGAGTGTGTCTTCTTACATTCCACATGGAAAGGAAAGTAATAAACACTGAATCCACTGATATTGCAAGTGTGCGTTGGGAGCAGACCTATGCCTCTTTGTAAATCAATTCAGCATTCACCTTCTGCTCTCCTCCACTGGGTTTGTCTTCCTAAGTTGCATTTTATTTCCTTCTAACTCCACCACTTCCATATTGTTCTTTATGCCACATTTACTAAACTACATATGACCTCCTTGTTTTTACTCAAAGATCTTGCCGCCCTTTAGCCTTTTAAACCTCAGGTATTCCCCCCAACACATGAAGACAATGGAAACATGTTCTGAAGTATTATGCCAGATAGAGTGATAACTTTTACCAGTGAGAGGTAAGTTATATTCGACTGTGTGGAGTATAATACTTTAACATTAACTAGACTCTTGCAATGTCTTTGTATAAATATTGAGAATGATGTATTACAAATGTGTTCCCATTATATTCTGACCTAAAAATCAGATTTTTTGTATTTGTCTTCAGAACATATTGACTTGTAGTTCTCTCACAAAAAATAGAATTGAATTCACAATGTCCTGCTTGTTACCAAGTGCTCTAGGTTGGTTATATAGCATGATTAGTATTGATCTTGGGGGAATAAAACTAACAATGCTCTTGTTTGTAGAGCAAAAAAGGAATTTATTTTTTATTTGTAGCTATCAGTTTTTAAAGGTGAACAAATCTATGTCTTGGGACTCATATTGTACGTTTTCTTTATCACGTTTTCTTGGTGGAAATGTTATGTGAAACCCTGGTCTAGGGGCACCTGGGTGGCTCAGTTAGTTGAGTGTCCAACTTCGGCTTGGGTCATGATCTCAGGTTCGTGAGTTCGAGCCTTGCATCAGGCTCTGTGCTGACCGCTTCAATGGAGCCTGGAGCCTGCTTTGGATTCTGTGTTTCCTTCTCTCTCTGCCTCTCCTCCACTCATGCTCTGTCTCACTCTGTCTCTCAAAAAAATAAATAAATGTATAAAAAACATTAAAAAAAGAAAGAAACCCTGGGCTAGGAGAAGTTCTGTTATGAGATATGCTACTCCAGTGCACTTTAGTAATGAGCCATCTGTCCTCAAAAATGAGGTTGAGATTTTATTTATATTACTACTACAGCTCTTGAAATGAACAAAAAAGTTGTTTCTGTTGAAGTTTTGGGTGGTTTGAAAAGTGTTTAACAATTATTTAAAGGCTAAACTAATGCTATGGAAGTCTTGGGTCAAAGAAATAGTAAAGTTATTAATATTCCAGATGAAGACAAAAGATAATATGCATTTTAAAATAGAATTTGTATGGTACTTCTGTGTCATATGCAAATGTTTTGGATATTTTTCATAATTGTTTATCTATGAAAGCTTTGTGTTGCTGGTAAAATTTAACACATTACTTTCACTGCTTTGACCTTTTTGAAATTATGCTGGTTGAAAAATGAACAAGCACTTTAAGGAGATTATATTTTAATGTTTGAAGTTCATGTTCTAGGCCACTCTAAAATGAACCTTTTTGGCTCAGTCTTAAATTAGAGTATTAAAGGAGTCTGAAGGAAAAAAAATGAGATTATTTGAATTTCTTATACATGAGGGATATAGGAAATGACTCTGGCAAGGCATGATTTTATGGTGTCTTTTTTTGATAACTATTCAAAGACAAGAAAAATTTAGAGTAGATTCTGAGAACTAAGATGGTACAAATAAATCAGAAAGGCAAACCCTCAGGACTTAAAGACTTCTGAAATGTTCTCTCTGAACCCCTAGAGAATAAATCAGTATGAGCCTTCCAATTCGTCTATAAACCATTCATTTGCTGTTAACTTCAAGTTCTCTTGTCCTGGGAATGCTAGAGAAACAGCAGAGTCTTCTGACCTGGTAACCTAGTAAATTTCTGGCAAAAATAATCACTCTGGTTGCCTTACACCTTTACAGCACACACAGTCCTTTACAGTCCGGTTTCTTTCTCCACTAACACATGAAGTAACTATTGCCCATCGTCTTCATTGCCCAAAGTATTCATCTTTTCTCAGATTGTATCCTTTTTGACTCAGGCTTAAATATATACTATGCTGTTTCTTTTTGAAAATCCCATTTCCTTTGCAGAAGGGAGGGGCAGAGAGACAGGAGACAGGGAGACACAGAACTCAAAGCAGGCTCCAGGCTCTTCTGTCAGCACTAAGCCCAAGGCGGGGGTCCAACTCACAGACTGTCAGATCATAACCTGAGCCACCAAGTGCCCCAGGACTGATTTTCTGAACTGCCTCCATGGGCTTCTTTTCCTCTTAACATCTCCAAATTGTACTCTATCCCTAAGATTCCACCTAGAAACCTACTCTGTCTTTTTTTTAGTAATCTCTTTCTTGATATCATTTCTTCTCTCATCATTCTTTATTCATTAACTCTCTGTATCCAACCTCCCATGCAAGATAGTTATTTCCCAAGTTTCATTTAAATTTAAAAAAATTTTTTAAATATTTATTTTTGAGAGTCTGATAGATCACGAATGGGGGAGGGGCAGAGAGAGAGAGGGAGACACAGAATCCCAAGCAGGCTCTAGACTCTGACCTGTCAGCACAGAGCCCAAAACATGGGACTCAAACTCACATCAGGAGCCATGAGATCATAACCTGAGGCAAAATCAGGTGCTTAACTGACTGAGCCACCCAGTACCCCTCCCAAATATCATTTTTAAATCTTTAAAAGCCCATCACTGAACTTTTTCACACACACCCCTACTTTAGAACTAAATTCCCTTCCTTCTGTTTTCATTTCTATTGAAAGCAGCAATATTATTCTGGTGTTTTCTGCTGAGTATTCCAGTCTCTTCATCCCCAAAGGTGTCACACAACCACTGTGTTAGACTGGGCTCTTGAGAAGCAGAGCCTGAGACAGGGATTTGATGCTGTGGTTTATCAAGGAAGAGCTCTTCAGGGAACACCTGTAAACATATGAGAAAAAAAATAAGAAAGGTAAAGGAGTATAGCAAAAATGCTGTTTAGGTAAAAAGATGTCGTAAGGCTCTGGAGTATAAACTAAACCATAGAATTATTTTTCCTTGAGCATAAAAGCTGTCCTTCTAAGTTTTGGTGTCAATCAGTAGATGACTATGGCACTTCCAGATATGGAATGCATAACTTCCCATGAACACTCAGTCTCATTCAGTGGAAGGCAAGCCCCGAGAGACATGAGGCAGCTTTGGGCTTTTAAGAGATGGGTACGAGCATCACACTATCTACTACACCTACATACACACATCCTTCGTCAATTGTCTAGCTCCACAGTGGGTATGATATTTATTATTCCCACAGCCACCACCATACTAATGACTCTTATCATGTATCTTATCATGTATTGGACTCGCCCAACATTTCTAACTTTTCTAAATAGATTAAAAACAAGAATATATAGATATATAGAGAGATACAGACTTCTAAAGAGATCGATAGCAGGAGGGGGAGAAGGAGTAAATCAGACAATATCTAAATTATTGGTGAACATAGGTGGATGGAGTCTAAATGAGAGTTCTTATATTATTCTTGCAATTTTCCTGTAAATTTGAAATTATGTCAAAATAGGAATTTATTTAAAGTGTTCTGTGTTATACAGGCAGAATTGCATGATAAATTATATCGCATTTGACCAAAGCTCCCTTGCCTCTTAAATACTTGCATATTCCAATTAAGGTTAGATGCAAACACTTAAGTCACCTTTTCATTCTTGATCTTCTCTAATGGGGAATTACGTTGACTTGTACTATGGATTGAATGTTTGTGTGCCCCCAGATTCATATGTTGAAGTCCTCATCCCAGTGTGATGGTATTTGGAAGTTGGGCCTTTGGAAAGATGATTATGTTTACATGAGGTCATGAAAGCAGAGCTCCTCTCCCCCATGGGATCACTATTTTTATGAGAAGACAAAAAGACCAGAGAACTTTCTCCTGAACACACATCAAAGAAAGGCAGTGTGAGCCGACAGAGATAAGGTGGCTGTCCACATTCCAGGAAGAGGACCATCACCAAGAGCAAGTGAATTGGCTGGCACTTTGATTTGGGGCTTCTTTTTCTCCAGATCTATGAGAAATAAATGTCTGTAGTCTATTTTATTATACTAGTCGACCTGACTAGACATCTTCATACTTCTTCTTTTTTTTTTTAATGTTTTATTTATTTCTAGGGGAGAGAGAGAGAGAGAGACAGCGTGAGCAGGGGAGGGTCAGAGAGAGAGGGAGTCACAGACTGAAACAGGCTCCAGGCTCTGAGCTGGCAGTCAGCACAGAGCCCGACGCGGGGCTCGAACCCACGAACCGCGAGATCATGACCTAAGGAAAGTCGGACGCTTAACCGACTAAGCCACCCAGGCGCCCTGCCATCTTCATACTTCTGACTGAAGTAGGGCACTGGTGCCAATATGCTTGTGGTCTGTCAAAAAAGGTCAAGTAAACTATGCCCTAAAGTTTTACATTTATTTTTTTTCCCAAGGCCTCACCACAATTGAATTATTCCCTCATATTATGTTAAGATTTTCTCTAAAAACCAAAATAAATTTTATTGCATGGTGTCTTTCAGTAAATTCAAAGTGTGGCTTGCTCTTTTGGAGTAGTAACTGATGCAACAGAATTTATTATTGTTGTCTCAAATTGTTGTTACCCAAGATACATTTTATGTCATATTTCTATTACTCAAATATGACTTTATATTTCACTTTCTTTTTTTTAAATATATTTTTTTAATTTTATTTATTTCTAGGAGAGAGAGAGACAGCGTGAGCAGGGGAGGGTCAGAGAGAGAGGGAGTCACAGACTGAAACAGGCTCCAGGCTCTGAGCTGGCAGTCAGCACAGAGCCCGACGCGGGGCTCAAACCCATGAACTGCGAGATCATGACCTGAGCGAAAGTCAGATGCTTAACCAACTAAGCCACCTAGGCGCCCCTATATTTCACTTTCTGAATCATATTTTATTGCCCAGTGTTTTACACAAGAATTATGCCTTAAAATGGAATTAATGTGGCTGTGAGGATTAGTACAGTCCTGACATATAGGAAAATGTAGAAAAGTCATACACTGTCTCTCAGTAAGGGCAGAGTTAAATCCAGTTTTATGGTGTTGTGGCCAAGCGTGACCATCAAAGAGAAAGGTAAAAATTGGTCATAGAATTTAGGAAGCCCATTTAACTTGGGATTTATGTTAATTTATGAAATTAGTTAAAGGAAAGAAAAAAATGTTTGACGGTGGAGGTGCCTGCAGATACTCTCAGTGAGCGCTGTGATGGTTGAAAACACTGCCTTACCTTTCATGCTAGGGATACAGATGAAAGGATTTTTTTCTTTCCTTTTTGAAAATTATGCTTTTTTACTTATCAATTACTGTTTTATATATCAGTACTCAATATTTTAGTGATTTAAAGCTGTATCCTAAGGTTATTTCTTTGAAAATACTCTTCTGAATCTTACAGTATGTGCATATTGTATATTCCTTAAAAACTAATCCTTAAAAACAGAGCGAATATGCAACATGGAACTCACTCCCAAAAGGTGTGAGTCAGGTTAATGTCTTCTTTGTCAGATATCACGAATAAATAAAATAATTTTGCTGCTTGAGATATTTCCCTTCACGATGCAAAGATAGTGGAGAGAGGGCTGGCTGTGAGGGACTGAGCTCATTTCCACCCCATCATCCTGTGGAAACCTGCTCTCCTTTCTTTCCTCTGCCCACCGTAGCAGAGAGCACTACCCATCGGCAAGAGGTAGAAAACCTAGCCGTCTCGCATTTCTCCCTTGTACTAATATGCTACTACTCTCTAAATGCTGCTCATTATATATTCTCTGCTTATCGATCCTAGACCTTTGATGTCCCTGCCTCTACTTCTATTACTGCTTTTCTTTATGGCCTCCCCATATCGCAATTAAATTATAACAATAGCTTCAAGTCCCATTGAATTTATCCTTTGCTATACTGTGGAACAAGAGAGATCTTTCTATACTACATTCTGAACCTGTCACTCAACTCTTAGATTGTTTCATGGCCTTGAGAATGAACTCCAGACACTTTGATGTAACACACAAAACCTTAGTCATTTTTGTTTCTACTTTACTATAGTGGACAACTATATATTCTTTTGTTGTCCAACATTGATTCTCTATGTCTCTTTCTCTTCCCTTTTTTCTCTTTCTCTATCTTTTTCCATCTCTCTCTAAGTTATCTCTATCTATCTATCATCTACCTACCTACCTATCTATCTATCTATCTATCTATCATCATCTATCTATCATCTATCTATCTATCTATCTCATCTTTTTGGTAACAGCCAACCTTCTTTACTGCAGGTAGTATTGATATTATTGTCAATTAAGATGGTCTGCTTTCTTTAGCAGGGGAGGGGCTGAGAGAAAAGGGGAGACACAGAATCTGAAACAGGTTCCAGGCTCTGAGCTGTCAGCACAGAGCCCAACACAGGGCTTGAACTCTGAATGGCAAGATCATGACCTGGGCTGAAGTTGTACACTTAACTGACTGAGCCACCCAGGCACCCAAAACATGTTTTCATTCTTAATGGAATGATATATCATCTCTGCACTTCTATTCAAATGTCACTCTTTTGGAAGTTTTCTTAACCACCCTAAAATACAGACCCTCCATTTGTCCTTTCACAGGATTGAAATGTATGCATGCTATTTCTAACGCATGTACCCCTATCCTCCTCCAGAATGTTAGCTTCCTGAAAACAGGGAATATTGGAAGTGCAAGGAAATAGAAGGAAGAACATGAACTCAGTGGCAAATTAGGAAAATGAGAAAAATGAGGTAGTGAAATACAGTATGCTAAAAGATTCTAGTAGGTACCGCAAAATATAGCATCTTTCTTCCAGGATTGGGAGGTACTTGTGGAGGAAACGTATAGGGTAGTTATAAATATTATTTACCAAATATTTTTAGATTGTTCCCCTCTCATGCATATGATGAAACTGCCCTACCTAGGGTCCTTGTGGTTTTGGCCAGTGAGGTATGAAAAGAAGTTGTTTACTCCACTTCTAGGCCAGAGCAGTTAATTGCAGGTCTGGAGCCTCTGCAGCTCTTCCTCATGCTGGCCTTAGCAATGATAGGGAAGGAGGCTGCTCCATCAGTCTGGGTAACTGTGATTTGCAGACACACAGTGGGCATGTGCTGTTAGAGAGACACAAATCATTGCTGTCTTAAGCTGAGACTTTGGAGCTGCTTGTTAGCAAAGCATAAGTCATCCTATCCTGGTTTCTCCCCAATGAAACCAAATGGATAGAAACAGCCTGGGATGGCCAATAAAAAGGTCAGAGAAGAAATAAACTAAGTCAGAAATCTGATGTGAGTTAGCAAACTTTATCATAAACTACTTAAGTCTGATTTTATTTTATTCATATTTAATACACAGCAAGCACCATTAACTACTTTTTGTCTCAATTGAGAAGGGGAACTTCTTTACTTTCCTTGTTGCCAGAAAGGCCACAGGAACAATATTCACAGCCCCCAGCTTGTCTTGTCTGTTTTCAAGAGAAGTCATTTCACACAAAGATTGTGTGTCCAATTCAAATCATACGATGTTTAGGGGGTGGGGCGGGAAGCAAAGGAAGATGACCACAAAAGAGCAGGAGAGAAGGTGAGAGCAAGAGGTAGAGTGAAGATTGCACCTGCATTCTGCCCAGCGCTCCTGGGAATCTAGCCTCGTAAATGTTGGAGATGCACGTAATCTGCACTTGTGGCATTTCACTCACCAATATTCAAGTAGGAAAGGTGTTTTATGACAGAACCTATAAAACATAGTTCTCATTGCTCCTATAATCATATCACATAAGCAGCTTCATAGAGCTCTCGTGCGAGGCCTCCTTAAGCTAATTATATGTGTGGTGTACAAAGAAATGTAGACTTTCCATTAATGTTTGAGCAAACACAATGTCTGAAAAATAAATCTGTCCCTCAAAGCAGAATTTTCCAGTGTTAAATTATTCCAAAATTCAGCCAATAAATGTAGATAAATTGCAGCGATTATGTAACACCCTGGTTTTCTCAAATTCTTTGTATTGCTAGATAAGAACGACAAGCCCATCTGATTGCAGTGAACAGAAAAGTGGAAGAACATTGCAGCATCTGGGGGCTGTAATTAGATCCCCTGGTTTATTTCCAATCAGGCATTTTTATGTTAGTAGTTTGAATAATACGGTTGCAAAATTAAAGGAGCTATACTTAAAATTATATTAAAGTTTCATTAAAAGAAAATAAAATATTTTAATACAGATACACATTCATTTTAATAAGTACTATGTTAGGAACATTACACATCATCGATATCGCTGATTGATCCAGAACCTTCTTGGGTGGCTGGCAATAGCTACCACAAGAGGGCAGAGAGTGAATGCTAATGATTTCATGTGAGTTCTCTTGTCTAGAATAATCTTATTCTAGTGGCATTCTCTGACTGAATCTCAGAGTATGTCATGAACAGGGTTCTCCTTACAGCAGTCAGAACTGCCACACATTCATTTGTTTCCACTCTGCTCAGATAGCCTAATTTTTCTACTCATATCCATTAAGATGAGACAGAGAGAGAGAAAGAGAGAGAGAGAAAGAGAGAGAGAGAGAAGATAGATAGATAGATAAATAGGTAGATAGATAGATAGATAGATAGATAGATAGATAGATGATAGATAGATAGATAGATAGATAGATAGATAGATAGACAGATAGATAGACAGATGATAGATTTCCTTAGATTAACTCATCCCCTCGGGAGACCAAGATCCAGTAAATACATATAGTATGATACTGCCAAGATAAAAACATACACAAAAATACTGTTTATTGATAGATTCTCTATAAAGAAAGAATAAAAAGAGGAATATTTTTCATGATTTCCAATATGCTCTACCGAATTTGGAGTATAGGTTAATAGATTTTCAATAATTTTTTTTATTATAACCAAAGAGCTCTTTCTGTTTGAAGGGAAACAAGCTAATTTAACCAAAACTAATCTTTCAGTCCAGATTCCAATCAGTTCTAAACACCTGTTTGAAGGCATGAAATAAATTTCACTTTATTATGTGACAGAATAAAAGTATGTATATCCATCTTATAGATTAGTTACATATATAAACTTTGTCAGTGATTCTTCTGTTTAAAAAAATAGGACTCATATCCCTTAGTACTAAAAACTTAAATTAGTTTCTCAAACTACTTTATTTGCTATTGACTATGGTGATCATACAGAATACCAGTGTAAATTGGATACTTCATAAATAGTGATTTACAGTTCAGTGTATGCTGGAACTCAAGAACATTTTTCATAAGTTGGCTTATTGTTTTCTGGACAATGATTGTTCTTGCCAACCATGACCTTGGTTCAGAAGATGGATTCTATTATAGAACCTGAACAAGTCTGCTTATATTTCCTTTTCATCATTCTTTTGCTTGAAGGAGAGTAGACAATGCATGCTCTATGAGAGATGTTGAATAACATGTCATTGTGTGAATGGTTCTGCCAGATCTTAAAGCTGAAAGTTATTTTGAACAGTGAATTTGAGAGCTGATCAATTGGGACTGTTTTAAATTTTCTTATGCAAATGTTGGCACTCAGTGAACAAACCTGATTAATGTTAAAGGTAAATACTAGATGGTATTGTGACCAAAGAATAGCTCTTCCCATACAAACTCATGTGTACAATACTAAAGTGTTGGGGATCATCTAAGTTTTTATTACATTTTATCACATTTTAATATATTTTTGTGGTTACATATTTTATCTATAAAAGAGCAATTTTATAGAATCACTAGAGACTCAATCCACCATCCATTAGGTCTTCCACAAATCCTATGAAGGCTGATGAGATATTCTAGCTAGAAATTATTGGAGGCACACAATTTGCATTCAAAATGATGAGTAATTACAGATAATTGTTCTTCTGATAATGGCTGAATATATGGCTTTTATGTGTTTTTTCTTCTTTTAAACTTAAAAAACTAATTCTCATTATATAATTATTAAAATATTTTAAGAATTTGTTAAGCAACTACTATGTTCTGAGAACTATGTTAAGCAATTTAGCTAGCTATATTATCCTTCAGTTTTGTTTCATATTACTGATTGGAGAAATTGAGAATTAGAGAAAGTTATTTCGTTTCTGCCAAAGCTCCACTTTAGAAGTGGCCAAGTGACCACACCCTTCTCATTCCGTAGGATAAGACAGATAGCATGGCCAAACATGTTATCACTACAATAGGGAGTTTCTAAGAAACCATCTCTTCAGGGAGAGTCAACAAATGTTTTGATATAAAACTTTCTAAGGAATATGATAACTGCAAGAACATATGAGCAAATACAGTTAAGGAAGATAGGAAAGGACACACAATACTACCTACTGGAGTCTGTGATTCTTTCATAGAAAAAGTGATGTCATAAGGAAAGGGGAAACTTCCAGGAAATAAGAACAAGGCCTAGAAAGGCACAGTGATTTGAAAATTCCATTTGTGTTGGGGGAAAAAAAAAAAAAAGCAAATCAACTTGATTGGAGCATAGCCTTGCCTCTGAGGCAGTTATGGGAAATGTGGCTGAAAGTGCATTTTCTGCAATACTAAGAATTTTTGACTCTCTTTTAGGCAGTGTGTGTGTGTGTGTTGTGTTGCTAGGTGAGGTGAAGGAATCAGAAGTTTCTAAGTTCCACAGCAAGGAGAAAGTTTGAACAAGGGTTTAGAAAGATCACTGGGCAGCAATGGCAAGGAGGGAGGGATGGAAAGGGAAGGAACAAGCAATTTCTTTTTTTTTTTTAATGTTTTATTCATTTCTAGGAGAGAGAGAGAGACAGCGTGAGCAGGGGAGGGTCAGAGAGAGAGGGAGTCACAGGCTGAAAGAGGCTCCAGGCTCTGAGCTGGCAGTCAGCACAGAGCCTGACATGGGGCTCAAACCCACGAACCGTGAGATCATGACCCAAGCGAAAGTCAGACGCTTAACCGACTAAGCCACCCAGGCGCCCCTGGAACAAGCAATTTCTAAGGGTAACAAGCCCTTACTAATGTTCATTTCACAGTTTAAAAAATTGCTAATGCAAACCTGAAATAAAACAAAAGCATGAAAAAGAGAGAGATGGTGAATATTCAAGGGAACTTAAGATCTACTAAGAAAATGTTAATAGGATCATTCTTCTTTTAAACATAGACACTCTAAATATAAGGTTTGCAAAGCAAAATGAAGATGTTTATAAGAATTTGCTCATTGAAAGTACAAACTTGGTCATGGTATCAATGAAACATTCATATTTTTTTTCTGACATCCATTACAAAAGGCACTACCCAGGTCGATTTTATGGGCAAAGCTGGACAATGAAATATTGACTTTGCTTATATAAGTAGTTTGAACTGAACTTAACTTTATTATGGAGAAGAACAGGGGCAAAAATTATAGGTGATTATTCTTTTTGTAAGTAGTTAAAATGAAAAGATTTTTGAAGGCCTTTTGTTCAACTAAAGAAATTGAACAAGACAAAACAAACAGGAAGAAACAAAATCCCATTTCCTTGGGAATACACTAATTATTTATATTATGCCATATCTGAAAGAAAAATACAAGCTTTGATGCCTGTCCCTCAAGGTTATTGTTTTGTGGATTTTTTTTCTTTTTCTGTGAAATTCTGAAAACCCTAGCTCTTTGTACCTCTCACATACAAAAAATCTCCCACTGATATATTTAGGAAATAAATGTGATTTCTCTTTATCCCTTCTATTCTTAAGCACTTTTTCTAATGTTATTTTTTGAATACCTAATTTTTTTAAAGAACAGCTTCAGGTTTTTAACAAAACTGAGGAAAAAGTACAGAGATTTCCCATATAACTCTTGCCCCTCCTCCCACACACATAGCCTCTCCCATTATCTACAGTGCTCACCACAATGGTACATTGTTTACCAAGGATGAATCTACCCTGATACATTATAATCACCCAAAGTTCATATTGGGAAGCCTACATCAGGCATTGATTTAGTTTCTATAAACTTGCTTAGAATATTATAATATATTCATTATGTATTTTCTATACAATATGCACAATGAAATTGGAAGTATTGTTTAGTCACCTGTGTATATATTAGAAATCCCAATTTTTTGTTTGCAAATTCTGAACAGACTCATTTTGAAAGATAAAAAATAAATCACTTAAGTGCACCTTTTCAAATCTCACATTCAGTTGCTCCAAATTTTTTAACCTGTATATTTTTATTTGAAGCTAAATTTTTCAATTTAGGATCTCCTGCTGTTTCCAAATCAATACCTGTTTCTGGAAAATCTACACTCTGCCTCACCAACTCAATAAAAATATATATCTTTTGCTTCTTTCTGTGAAATTTTGTATAATATAGTTATCATCACTCACATAACTAAGTTTTATTCCTTGATATGAGGTGTTGAATTCAAAATGTTTAAAACTTCATAAAAATTGAGTTTAAAATCTACATATTAACAAAATCTTGATTCAAAGTTATATTTGCTAAAAATTTAAATTTTTGCTTGTACCTTATATATAATATGTATATTTTATTTATTGTGATAATAAAATGGTTTAGCTTATATCTCCTGGAGATTAGCACTGGGATCCTATGTCCAAACTTATATATAAAACATGGGATTGGGAAGATGTATAATGCATAGCAACATCAGTATGGACTATATGTTGAGTGTGATATATTTCAGACACTATAGTGGGCACTTACTTCATTTAATAGACTTATGAACCTCACCAAGTGACATTATCATTTTCATTTTATAGAATGAGAAAATGAAGTTCTAAGAAGTGATAAATATTTCCAAGTTCACTTAACCAGTGAATGACAGAACCAGGAATCAAACCCAGATATTATTTTTCATTACAGTATGAAAAAATTGTCTTGTTATTGAGTATTAGGAAGGATTCGTATATTGTGCTGATACACACACTGCTGAAATGGAATGTCTACATAAAGCTGAAGTTTTTCTCAGATTTGCTGCCCAGTATGTTCACCCTTGCTGTAGTCTCTCTGGATAATAGTGGAGCTGGAAACTTAAAGAAGAGGTCAGAGCAGAAAAGAACCCTGGCTCAAATGCTTTTTTATTCGACCTGTGGTCCCTCTTGTAAGAACCACCATGGTCAGAATGAAGAGGTAAATTGCGAGGCTGCCTTTATATACTTTTTGGCACAGCTACAGAATATACACACATATGTTAGGAACCTATGAGATTAATCATTCAAGACTAAAGAGTAAGCCCTAGACTCTGGAATACTATGAAGAGTCTTTTTAAGAGGCTTTCTGATAGATGACCCAAGGATGCCTGATTTCACTTTGTGTTTTATAAAACAAGCAACACATACCACTAACTGCATGAACATTTACTTCAGTTTTCGGTGCCACATATATAAAAGCGAATGGATTGTAATGACATATTTTTGAGTGTGTTTTTTAAATAAAGTACAAAAATTAGATGATCACGGAATATAATTAATATATTTAAATTAATTATTATTCAAGAATAACCAAGAAAAAATGGAAAGAAAAGTCTCATGAAGAAGAAACTTTAACTAGATCAAAATGCATTACTGCAATCTATAAACATGGCATTGTTCAGAGTAATAAATCATTGAACAATAATATCTGTGATAAAGGTGATATTTTTAAATATGTACAGAAAAATGTAGTCAATAAATTGTGCTGAAGTACATGTCTATCTAGTCAAGAGAACAAATAGATCATTGTCTTGTTCCTTATACCGAAAAAAAAAAGTCAATCAAGCCTACATTTGAAAATAAATTTAATGTACTGAGAAATAATGTAGAACATTATAATTCCCTTTCTACTAAGCTTGATAGACAGCCATAAAAAATAATACAAATATAAATTCAAGTCATTAACATGGTAAGATATATATAAAATTTAAAAATATAAAAATTTCTTATATAAGTAAAAAAAGAGTTTAATAAAGTTATCTCAAAAAAGCACAATGCCTTATAAAAATAGTCAAAGGTGTGAATAGGCAGTTAGAGTAAGAAATAAAAAGTTTTGGAAATATAGGAAATCTGAATATTTTTATAAGTAATTTGATTGTTCCTAATTTATCTTTTAGTATTTAAAACTAAGAAATGAAATAGATTTTTATCAGAATAACAAAAGTGAAAACAAAATTTAAAAAGATATCTACAGCGTTTCTAACGCTGGGAAGTAGATTTATGTCATACACTATCGGAACAGGTACCACCTTTAGAAGAACAGAATTATCAAATTTTTGCAAGTGGCATATTGTTTACCTTGGTAATTCCACTTCTAAAATTCTCTTCTGAACTCTAGATCATGGCATACTAGACTACTAGATTATTATTGTATTATTATAAAAATGAGAAAATTCACTGCAACATATTTTCTAGCAGAAAGAAAGAAGACTGAAGATAACAAATCCAGGAATAGGGGAGTGTTTGGATAAAGCTTGGTACATTCATTCTGTTTAATTAAAATTTAGTTACACTGCAGGGGCGCTTGGGTGGCTTAGTTGGTTAAGCTTCTGACTTTCGCTTAGGTCATGATCTCACGGTTCGTGGGTTTGAACCCCGAGTCGTGCTGACTGCCAGCTCAGAGCCTGGAGCCTGTTTCAGTCTGTGACTCCCTCTCTCTCTGACCCTCCCCTGTTCACACTGTCTCTCTCTCTCCTAGAAATAAATTTTAAAAAAACATTTAAAAAAAATTAGTTTCACTGCAAATGGTAGGGAAAAAAGAAAAGCAAGAATACAAAACAAAAATAAATTAGAACACAAAATACAAATAAAATTTAAAAATACAAATAAAATTTAAAAATAAAATTATAGGGGGTGCTGGGTGGCTCAATCGGTAAAGCATCAGACTTTGGCTCAGGTCATGATCTCTAGGTTCTTGGTTAGTGGGTTAGAGCCCCACATCAGGTTCTGTGCTGACAGCTCAGAGCCTGGAGCCTGCTTCAGATTCTGTGTGTCTTTTTCTGTCCCTCCTCTATTCAGACTCTCTGTCTCTCTCTTAAAATAAATAAATAAGCATCAAAACGTTTTATAAATTTACATGTATGCATAATATAAATTAACGTAATATAAATTATTAATATGCATATATTTATATATATGTAAGCTTTATGCCCAACATGGGCCTTAAACTCAAGGCCCTGAGATCAGGAGTTGCATCCTCTACTGACTGAGCCAACCAGGCACCTCCAATTCCTCTTTCATGTAAGTGTTGGTTTCATATACCATCTCTACTTTATGAAACTCTTAAAGACACAAACTCTATCCATTTCACTGCCTGACCATTCATATGGTGTGTACCCTCATCTTCATGATTCAGCTTAATATGTAGAATGGAGTAATGTGTAAAGAGGAAAAAGGGTAAAAGATCAGGGCTTATCATTTCTTTCTTTTTTTTTTTTTTTTAATTTTATTTTTGCGAGATTGCAAGTGGGGCAACAGAGGATTGAAAGCCAGGTCTGCACTGGCAGCAGTGAGCCTGATGTGCGAATTGAACTCACAAACCCCAAGATCATGACTTGAGCCAAAGTCGACACTCAATCAACTGAACCACCCAGGTGCCCCAGGGCTTGTTTTTTTTTTTTTTTGGGGGGTGAGCACCTGGGTGGCTCAATCGGTTGTTTCCAACTTTGTCTCAGGTCACAGTCTCAAGGTTCATTGTTTGGAGCCTAGGGCTCTATACGGACAGCTCAGAGCCTTGAGCCTGTTTCAGATTGTGTCTCCCTTTTTCTCTGTCCCTCCCCAGCTCTTCCTCTGTCTCTCTCTCAAAGATGAATAAACTTAAAAAAATTATTTTAAGCATGCACTAGGTTTATTTTTTCTTAACCCAGTAATAAAAATGTCTTGGGGCACCTGGGTGGCTCAGTCGTTTGAGGGTCTGACTTAGCCTCAGGTCATGATCTCAAGGTTCGTGGGGTTGATCCCCGCTTGGGGCTCTGTGCTGACAGCCCAGAGCCTGAAACCTGATTCAGATTCCGTGTCTCTCTTTTCATGCCCCTCGCCTGGTCATGCTCTGTCTCTCTTTCAAAAATATTTAAAATTTTTTTAAAAACTACCTTGCTGGATGAACGTCAGAAGCAATGTGTTTACAGATTTTCCCTACATACCTTTTAAGATTAAGTTAATAGAACATAGGGGCGCCTGACTGGCTCAGTCGGTTAAGCATCTGACTTTGTCTCAGGTCATGATCTCACAGTTTGTGGGTTCGGGCCCTGCATCGGTCTCTGTGCTGACAGCTAGCTCAGAGCCTAGAGCCTATTTTGGATTCTGTGTCTTCTTCTCTCTCTGACCCTCCCCTGCTCATGCTGTCTCTCTCTCTCTATCTCAGAAATAAATTAAAAAAAAAAAGTTAATAGAACATAGCTGTAAGCTGTGCATTTATGGTATAGAGTGTACTCAGATCTTTAAGAAGGTACTATGTTGCATATATTTGATTTCTAACAGAACATTAGCAGATAATATTTAGTAAAAGTACCACAGAAAAAATATCAGATAAGGAGTAGATGAAAGCAAGGTTTTATTTGTGGGTATTCAATTTATCAATATTCTATTTTATATGCCCTTATCAATAAAATGGAAGGAATAAGTATTCATTTGATTTTTTTCTCATTTAGGATAAACAAATTCAAAATTCTACTGTTACCTTTGGTGCTTGTTGCGAATCATGTATTTAGTTGTAAATAAGTATATCAATGGGCATTATAACTCCTAACTGAACCCTAAAATCAGCTACACTGGAAAGATCAATAATAACAGCATGTCATCAAATAATTGGAGAAATAATTAACTGTTATGATAAAACATTTATCAGTAACTGTCGTAGAGGATTACATTTACTTTATCATACGTATATGCACATAGATTGTATACATAATATATGTGCTATATGTATTACAGAAATAACGGTGTATGTTTTAAAATTGTGGTAAGGGGCACCTGGGTGGCTCAGTCAGTTAAACATCAGACCTCGGCTCAGGTCATGATCTCACGGTTCGTGGGTTCAAGCCCGGCATCATGCTCTGTGCTGACAGCTCAGAGCCTGGAGCCTGCTTCAGATTCTGGGACACCCTCTCTGTCTGCTCCTCCCTGCTCATGCCGTCTCTCACTCTTGCTGTCAAAAATAAATAGAAACATTAAAAAATTTTTTAATTGTGGTAAAATATAAAACATAAAATTATAGTTTTTAACTATTCTAAAATACACAATTCAGTGGTGTTCAGTACATTCACAATGGTGTGCAACCATCACGACAATCTATTTCCTGAACATATCCATCAGCTCAAAACAAAGCCCTGTACCCATTAAGCAATCAGCCCTCATTCCCCTAACCTCTGGCATCCACTAACTTGTGTTCCATCTATATGCATTTACTTATTCTAAGATATTTCACATAAGTGGAATCATACAATATGTGGCCTTTTGTGCCTTCTTCAACTTAGGATAATGTTTCCAAAGTTTATCCATGGTGTAGCAT
The DNA here is from genome assembly GCA_017311185.1 of Proteles cristata cristata. Lineage (NCBI taxonomy): Eukaryota > Metazoa > Chordata > Mammalia > Carnivora > Hyaenidae > Proteles > Proteles cristata. The sequence continues at coordinate 438,438 of JAESUZ010003983.1, forward strand.
GGATTAGTACTGTAATTTTTTAGAGCCTGAGTAATGTTCCATTGTACATATATACTGGGTTTTATTCATCCATTTACCAACTGATGGACATTTAATTATTTCCTCACTTTAGTTATTATGAATATTGTGCTCTAGATATTTTTGTCCTTTTTTTTTTAATTCTTAAAGGTATATAACTAAGAGAGAAATTGTTGGGTCAAATGGTAACTGTATGCTTACCTTACTGAGGGATTGTCAATCTGTTTTCTACCGTGACTATACCATTTCACATTCCCACTGACATTGGAAATAGGTTCCAGGTTCTCCAAAATCTTGTCAGTACTTGTTTTACCAGCTTTTGGTTTGTAGGTTTATAGTGATCCTAGTGGATGTGACATGCTATCTCGTGATTTTGATTGGCATTTTCCTTAATGACAAATGACACGGAGCATCTTTTCATGTGTTTGTTGGCAAGTTTATATATCATTTTTGGGGGGAGAAATATGCATTCAAGTCCTATGCCCTTTTAAATTAAATTGCTTGAATTGTTGTCAGTTATAAGAGTTCTTTTTAGATTTTGGAAGCTACAGTCTTCAGATATATTATTTGTGTATCATTTTCTCAGATATGTGATTTGTAAATGATTTTCACTCATTTAGTGGGTTGTCCTTTTACTCTTTTGATAGTGCTTTTTGATATAAACAGTTGTACATTTTGATACAATTTACCTGTTTGTTTTGTGCTGTTTGTACTTAACAGTGACATTGCCAAATCCAAGATATGGAGATTTGCCCATATGTTTTCTTCTGAGTGTTTTATAGTTGTAGTTCTTATATTTCAGTACTTGATCCATTTTGACTTAACTTTTGTATATGGAATGAGATAATGATCTAGCTTTGCTCTTTTGTAGGGCTTGATTTTTGACATTTGTTTCAGTTTTAATATATTGTGTTATTCTAAGTAGCAGTTTAAGTATCTTAGAAATATGTTTTGTAGGCCAATGAATGTAACTAAACTTTCCTGAGTAAAAAGTTTATGATATGGTGATTGTGGCTTTTGATTTATCCCCAAATTAAAAGTTTCAGGCATTTTGGCATGGGGGAGTAGGCACTACAGTAGAGACCTGCAGACTGAATTTCATAGATTTTACATATTTTCCTAACTAGTTAGGTAGTTGAGGGCAAGTCATGTAACTTCTCAAAGTAGCAGATTTCTCCTATGTCAAAAGATGATGTCAAAAATACTTTAGTATCACATTGTTCAAATTCCAATTTTTCTATTTATTAGTTTGTTAAGCGGCATGACCTTAGAGCTGTCCCAGAAGCTCCATGAACTTCAGATTTTCTTATCTGTAAAATGAATATCTCTATAGGCCAGACTTCTAATGCCTTGTACATATTAGATCTTTAAGAAATATTAGCTTTTTTCTCTCTTGTCTCTTTGTGCTCAATCATAAAATTAAAACAATACAGTGAGCATATATTCCAGATAACAACCTGCTATACAGTTTGAATATCCTGACTTAAAAACTAAAGCAAAATTTGGTAAATATGCACATTATAGATCAGAAATGATAAGGAAAACTCAATGAGAGGTCAATCTCTATGGATATAAAAATCTATTGCTTTCTTGGGACCCATGTTAAAAGCTTGCTTTAGGGGAAGAGATATATTCCATAACAGGAAAATTTAGCACTCTTTTAAATCCCAGAGTGTACCATTCCCAACTTCCCTCTCTGTCTTCCTTAGATATGGCTTTGGATTGTGCTTTTGATATAATGGCTCTGGGCAAGAAAAATACATCTCTGATCCTTGGGGCACTGGGTACATCTGTCGGCCGCAAGAGGAGGAGGGATCAGAGTGAAGCAAGACTCACAAAGGGCAACAACTGAATGGTAGTGTTGAGAACAGTGATTGTAAAACACTGGATCAAGAGAAGAAGACCTGGAGTATTTGAAGAAGCAGTTGAGGTTGGTTCTTATTCACTGACTGACAAAACAGAGAGATAATTGGCAGTTCCTGGTAAGACCTAGAAAAACTCATTCAGAAGTGGTAGGAAGGAAGGAGATAGACAAGATAAACAAGCAGAAGACAATTTGAGAGTCTTTTGTGTACAAAGACGATTAATTAATCTTTGTAAGACTTAATAGACTCCCAGTTCATAAGAGTTATTCTCTATCTGTTGGTTGAATTCTTGATAATCTTAAACAAAGGAAATCTGAGGGATATGGTGGAGGGAGGTCAGGATAATTGCACAGTAGCTGGAGATCAGGGACTGAAATGGGTGGTTTGCAGTATCACAGCTCATCTCTCTCTCTCTCTTTCTCTCTCTCACACACACATACACCTTGTGAAGAAAGCATTAGTATCTTCTTTTTAGAGTTCAAGAAATTGAAATTTGCAGTGTTAAAGTTATTTGCCTACAGGTACTCAAAAAGTTAAGTTGCAGTCAGCATTCATGTTCAAGGTTGTCTGGCTCTGGGTTTCTCACACCATACCTTTATCACCTTGAGAATCCATCCCCTTCCTCCAAGGCACTCATTAAAAATCCAGGGACTCTGCTATTTAAAATTCATAATGAAACTTCTAAATATGATGAAAAATTTCAAAATATTTATCTTATTCAAATTCTTCTGATTATGATTTTTATGGACTTGATACATAAACAATTTTAGAATTTATAAAATTCCTGCCCCACATTTTACATTCACTAGAAAAGCATCATGAAATATTGACAGAATACCTTTCTTATCACTAATCCATTTATATAGGAGAGTTTCACTGAGCAATAGTTTAAAAAACACAAAATACATAGAAAGGCATGACAAATCTACACAGAAAACTGGAGAAGAATGTAGAATATTGCAAATACTGACAGTTTTGGTTGTATTTAAAGATTTTTAGCCATGTTTTAATGATAAATTAGTATAAACAAGTAAAAATAATACCATTGCTATAAATATATTTTTAAGAAGTTTCTTTTTATTTTTGAGAGAGAGAGAAAGAGAGCGCATGAACAGGGGAGGGAGAGAGAGACACACACAGAATCCGAAGCAGTCTCCAGGCTCTGAGCTAGCTGTCAGCACAAAGCCCAACACACGTGGGCTCGAACCCACGAACCATAAGATCATGACCTGAGCCAGTCAGACGCTTAACCGACTGAGCCACCCAGGCACCCCAAGAAGTTTCTTACAAAGGCTGTTTGTAAACTTCATTATCCATTGTTCAAAACCAAAAACAAACAAACAAAACCAGAAAACAAAAAACAACAACCAAAAAAAACCCCCATGATAATATCATTCACTCATTCAATAATTGATGTTTTAATTTCTTTACACAAATGGCATTTTACCTTTTTTTTCTGTTATCTCTTTTCTCTGGCATTTTTCAATGCTGTTTTGATCGGATAATTAATGGCATAGGTGTTCATTTAAAAGTGTTTTCTGTTTTAGGATACTCTAAAAAAATTCCATTATTATTGCAGAAAAGTGCACTTCAACAATTAGCTGTTAAGTGCTGGCGTAAATTAAGGCTCTATACAGGTAGATAAATGAATCTGTCACATATATAATTGCCAGGCAAAGTGGTTACACTTTTAGCCATTTTCATTGGTTTGCTAATGCAGCTTTCTGTTCTAAAATGATAAATCATCATTTGTTAAGAAATAGGTCTTTCTTCTGTAGCTAAGGCATATGTTTTCCATCCTTAAGATAGACTCTTCTAGGTTTTCAAAGAGAAAAAGTGAGGGCTTTTAATGGTGTACAACAGTCTTTTTTTCCTATGGTCCAGGTAGGGTGCAGTCTCCTGGTGGATGATTTATACTTATTCATGGACCAAAAATAGTGTTAAGGAAAGAGATTTGCATGCTCCAGATGACACACAGTCACAGCTGAATACTATAACCCCAGAAAAAGTAACTCCTGAGGTGGCAGAAGTTGAAATCTGTGTGAAATGTGCAAAGAAGTGCTTTAAGAACAAGTCACCTTTAAATTGCCTTTTAAAAGCTTACTGCTTTTATGCTGTGTCTACAGGGAGGCTCTGATTTTAATGTTTGAATGAAAGGTGGTTTTTTCATTTTTTTCTTTTTCTTTTTTTTATTCTTTCTTTCTTTCTTTCTTTCTTTCTTTCTTTGCCTGTCAACATGACAGTGACACAAATGTTTTCATGAACACGTTAGTAGATTCTCTGGGTAAACCCATGATATACTTTAAAATCAAAAGATTTAGCAGTCTACCTTTCAGTTTGCTGTAATTAATTGAAGAGCCCAAGGCTAGGTAAGCTGTAGTACTTAAATGTCAGCACTTGGTTCAGGAATTGTATTTACATAACCTGTGTACTAATTGCTTACTTGGTGCATTTTCATGATATTGAGCATTGAACAGTCTGACTTTTGAATTAGCTTTCTCTTCCAACTCATGAGCCTGAAGGAAGGAAAAGCCACAACCAGTGAATGAGGAGACAAAGCAGTGAGTCTCCTTGATAAGGTTGCTGGTGAAAATGGCTGTATTGAAGGTCTCAGTGTCCCCCGAATTTTTGGACTTCAAGCAAACATTTGAGTATGGGAAGAGTTCACAAGAAGGCACTCCACGTGCACAGCCTGTTAATTTTGCAGCAGTAATTTTGCACTATTTTTTACTTTTCCATCTTATTTAGATTGTATTTGTTCCCCACTGTAGAAGCCTTTAGTCAGCAGTTGTTTTTTTCAGAAAGTGCAGTTTTGAGAAAGTCCAAGAGTGACTGAAACCAAAGAATGAATCAGAGGGATGAGGCAGAAAAATCTCAAAATGCATTCCAGTGGGCCATATCTATATTCAAAAAAGTAAAGTTTACTTAAAGGAAAGAACTTATTAGAGCAAAAACGTGCTTTACCACTTACTTGTGAAGAGACTCTGAATATTACACAGGTAACAACAAACATGATAGAAGATGTACAGAATTGTATTTCTTTTTTTTTTTTTTTTACAAATAATTTATTGTCAAATTAGTTTCCATATAACACTCAGTGCTCATCCCCACAAGTGCCCTCCTCCATGCCCATCCTCCCCTCCCCTCCCCATCCATCAGTCCTCAGTTTTTGTCAGCATTCAAGAGTCTCTCATGGTTTGCCTCTCTCCCTAGAATTGTATTTCATAGAAAATATCTCAAGGAATTAACGTGTATATAAGAGTGCTTCTCTCTTTCCTTCCCTCCCTCTTTCTCTCTCCATTTATTTATATTGAGAGATATTTATAGGTAACATGTAAGATTAGCTAACTAACATAAATGTTTATTAAAATATGACTAGCAGTGGTGGAAAATTTCATAATAACAAAATTTCATGTTATGATACCTAATCATTATGGGATGTCTTTGAAGACCATAGAAAGTGGCCCTGAATTTATCTCAATTAGATTTACATTTTTCTGGATAACTTCAGAGCCTTACTGATCTATAGGACATGGTCCAATGGGAGATGAGTACAGAGGCTTTAAGCAAGAGCAAGAAGGAGGAGTATTTTCCAATATGTTATTAAATATTCCAGCCATTTGAGATGTAAGCTGACTTCCATCTGGGTTATTGTGCTAATGAAGAGGCTAAATTTGTCAGGCGGTGGTAATATTTGAAAACAAAATCATAAAATCTTTAATGAATGAGCTAGTTTATCTTAATGGTTTGAAAAAAGACCTGTGTTTTGGACCTTTACTCATTTTTAACGATCTTTCTGAAAATGTCCTTTTAAATGTTTGTTTTCTCAACTCTTTCAATATCTAGTTCAAAACTCATTCTTGCTGAGAAGAGTTACTTATTTAAATCCTTTAAAAGAATGGTTTCTCATTTCCTCAATGTTTACATAACCAGTTTGGTCTATATTAGCTGATACGGTTAAGAAAACTTGTCTGGACAAGTACTGGAGAGCCCAAAGCATGAACGAAGGAAAGAACTGATGACCTTCTTTATCATCATTATTCAAGCAAAAATGGGTTATCAGTTTTGTTCTGCAACCACGATGACTGGGAACATGGATGACTCTGAGTAAGTCATGGTTAAATTCTAACGTGGACATGGAAACACTTCTCTGCCTCTTGACAAGCATCACTGTATCACAGTAACATTCTTGTTTTCAAATGACCATGCCGCTTCCATTCTCCCTTAAGCATAGCACACAGCTTTTTATTTATTCTCTTCTTTTTATTCACCTGCCCATCTAAATCTCTTCCACCTATACTTTCCAGCTCCCAGCACACACCCACACACACATGAAATCTGATCACATTCGAAATTACATTTACTATAAATACCAGTTTAAAGGTGGAAATTTTTATTTTTTGTACCGCCTTCTAAGTGGTCCTTTTTATTGTATTGCACAACCTATTCAAAATCCTGGCCTGCATGAAAATTCAGCGTATGTAATCTCTGATTACTACCGGCTCTGGTAACTAATTGTTTTAAATAGGTTTCAGCGAAGTAATTTAATTAGAATTTGAATGAATGCTTATTTGAAGCCAAAATTCAGGCTTTATTTCTGAGAATCATGCTATCCTTAATGATGGAGGAAATACATAATAAATGACCGTTGTGATGTTTCAAAATGCACTTGGTATCTAAGATATTTGGGAAGTGGGGAGTGGTAGAGGTGAAAGGAGAGAGTTGGAAAGAACACGGAATCTGTAGCAATCTGAGGTTGGCCAGTGTTTTAGGATACATTTGGGAGAGCTCACTATGCTATCTTAGTTTATTGGGAAATTCTTTTCTTCATCACCCACATTCATAAAAGCGTGTAGGAGAGGAATTTAATCATTCTTTGGTGGCATTCTGCACTCTGACTCACAAAGGCTTCTTTAAATGCTAATGTGTCTTCCTTACAACTGTTTCCTAGAACAAATTCCCTGAGTGGGATTCAGGTAGCTTCCTCAGTAGAAGCTGATTTCCTGATCTTCATTCAGAGAAGTCTTACTTCTAGTGGGAGTCTCAGGTGAGGTTCTCATTTTACAATTTACTTTTATCTCCTCTCTTAGACATAGAACATATGATAGGATTCTTTCCAGTCTTTTTATCACTGATGTGAGCAAAGAGCTCCACTGCTGCTTAGAATTTCATTGCTCTCTAGAATATATGTAAAGACAATAATGGCCTTAGCAAAGCTAAATGGCTTTCCCCCCCTCAGTTTTAGTTCTAGTTTTGTTACTGAAAAATGCCTATTGATGCTTGGAGTTTTGTCTTTGGGTATACATTGCAGTTTTCTTTTCCTACATCTCTAAAATTGTTGTAGCTAGTATAGTGGTTCTTAGTCCCTTCAGGCTTTTGAGTTACAAATGATAAAGTCAATAAAATATGGTCTGCCAAAAATGGACAAGGTTTGGATGCCAGCTGATTATAAGAGAAGCTTCTAATCACAACAGTTTTCGTATTTGTTGATTGAGATGGTGACACAATTTTTAGCAAAGGAAAGAAAATCAATGTTTTCACAGAAAAAAATTTCTCTCAGGACTTCTTGACACGGTTGTGACATGCAAAAATGATGGATGCCCATTCTGAAATATTTCAGTGACAAGACCTTTTATTTTCAATTAGATACTGTAGTTTTGTTTTGTTTTGTTTTTGGTAAATCAAACCCTGGGCTGCAAGTCAGGACACTTGGGATCTGTTCTTGGTCTCACTGCAATTTTATGCATTTGGCACTTTATTGCATTCAGTTTAACACTTTGTGGTACACCTTATTGTTTTGGGGTCTAATTATGCAGGAATTTTAGCTGCCCAACAATATTTAAAGCTTAATCTGGGTAGATCAGATATCACAGTGCATTCATACTTTGGGAAAGGTCTCTTTAGGGCTGGGCCTAGAGAAGACACATGATCAAGATTATTGAATGAATTAAAGAATCAGAGGAAAAATGAATGAAATGGTAATAATAAGTGAATGAATGAATTGATTAACTTGATGTACTATGTAAAAATATCTACCATATGTAACCTCATGTAGAATGGTAGATATAGTGAAGGATTACAAATTCTTTGCTACTTCTTTACCTTTGAACCTCTGCCATTATGTGATAAAACTCACACCTTAGTGATTTGCTTGACAAATATAATGCTGAAGTGACATTTTTGGACTTCTCAGGCTGGATAATAAGAAGCACGGCATATCCTGCCTGGTTCTCCTAGAATAGTCTTTCTTAGAGCTCAATTTCCATGCCCTGAGAAGCCTAACGCACATGAAGATACCACGTACTGGCTATTTTTGGTAGCCCCACCTGACCCCCCCCACCCCAATAAAAACCCAGTATTGATTTCTGGCCATATGTATCAGGATGGGTTCAGTCAGGAGAGGAAAAAAAAAGAAAAGAAAAATGACACAGAAGTATTTGAACAGGGAAAGTTTAACCTAAAGAATTATAAATTATAAAAAATTTGGGGTAATGAGAGGTTGATTAGCGTTAAGACAAAGAAAATATGAAGAATATACTAAAGAGAACATGTAATACATTAGCAGATATATAATAATAATAACAAAAATTATTATTATTATTATTATTATCACTAGGGCTGGGATAGAATGCCAAAAGTAGAGCCAGCTCTCTCTTCCCCACCCCTACCCCTGACCTGAGATCTCCAGACCTCGTTGGAGCAAGTACAGCTATTGAATGGCAGAGAATTTCTGTAAATTGCGAAAAATGTGTCCTTCAGGGTGTCAGGGAAAACTTCACAGGGAAATATCTCGTAATAAGCGTCCTGCTAAAAAACTACTCAAAGCCGCTTCTCCTGGGTGCTGCTTGCTGACCACCAGGTACTGCAAGAGCCAGATATTGGAGGAGCTGTATACACTGCGAAAGCCTACTGAGCAAACACACAGGAACTGGATGCAAAACCCATTCCTCCTGCAATGTCTCTCCAGTTACTTCCACTGACAGCTTCAATGCTAGCTGGCAAACCAAAAAGAGTATTTAAAGAATCCAGATACAATTTTGCAGAGCAGGCAAAAAGGGATGCTTGGGAACTGAGTCCATAAATTCATAACTCGTCCACCATACAAATGAACAGTCTTGGTCATGCTGCCCAGTCAAGCCTTCAGTTAGCTTCAGACTTGGCTGCTGTATGGAAGGTACTGCCTTAGAAGCCAAAAATGAGAACGACCTGAGTCAACCCCCAGAACTACAAGACACTAAACTGTCACTTTCTTCTACCAACCTCCTGGGGTGGTTGTTTTACACAGCAACAGGTAACTGGACCATATATTATCGAGATACCCTAGTAACTTGTTTTATCTTTCATTTCTTTTCTGCCTTAAGACAGCACATAAACTTGGCAGTTTTGAAGTGCTACTTTTTCCAAGTCCTCAGATGTGGTTTAGAGTTTTACTTTCATGAATGGAAACAACAGCCTGAGAAAGATAATGCTACTTAAACTATAGAACTGAACCTATCTATCAACATTGTAATTTGGTGAGCTTTTGGATGCCATGCAGAGGAAATGTTTTGTAGACAGAATTCCTCAAGGAGTGGCCCAATACTATATCTCATAAAGCACATTTATTATTTATAATGGATTGGAAAAGGCTGTATTTAGTACACTGGCATCACTACATATTACAAAAATTAAAGTAGCAGCAGTTAATAAAGTTATATTCCTACGTGATATATAAGAAGGTCTTGCCAAGAAAGTAAGCCAAATATAGGAAAAGTATCCTCTACACTGTCTGTACATCTGTAGATGCACTGAGAAGAAGTCACATGGGTCACATGAACATTCACTAGTAAGAACCAATGTGAAATAGTGTGCTGGAAAATGTATGCAAGCTTCAGGATATAGGTTTAATTAGCACTGAGGATTTTACTCCAGGGAGATTAAAAAAACAACAGAATCATTGAAATATCTATTTATCTAGAAGCATTTGTCTTTTCCTGCCACAATGTTCAGAAACTTCACCAAGGCCAGAGAGAACAGAGAGTGATCATTTTTCTCAGGTCATCATAACTGGCGAATTTAGTGTACTGTGTTTTGCATGTTTATACCAGTCTTCAGATTATGAATCCATGGAGTCCATAGGTTTCCACAGTGTTGGATGTTACGAAGAAAAGATCCTTAGACATCACACTTCAAATTCAGCTTTGTTGTATGTTCAGTGATTGGGACATCATTTCCTCCACCGAATCCCATGATTTTCCATCATAAAATCTACCCTCTTATCTGCTTCTATACCCATTTTCTCCTTGTACACTAGAGGAAACTGATTTCTCCAAATGCATAGTGGGATTGGGGAGGTATTATTAATAATAGTTTAGTAAGTGGAAGCTGTAACAATTACAGGGAAATCAGAATGTATGGGCATCCTATTTTGATGTCATTTTTTTCTCACTTACTAAAAGACTATTTCCTGAGATAACTTCCTCTCCTACATCCTTATCCCTTTTCACTCTATACCATTCCTATCATCATGAACACGTGCTCTAGTACATTTCCTAACCTAAAAATACTCCCCCTTCAGGTGAAATTCTAGATTATTTCTTTAAAATGATAACCCCCCCCCCCCCACACACACACACAATTTCCACTTCTTTGTTTCTCACTTTCTCTTAATCTACTTTTATATTGGTATCCATACCCATATCTCAATTAACAACCTTGTTAAAATCATGAATAACCTACCAGTTCAATCAATGTTGAAATCACCGTTAGATTTTCAGCAATGATTCACACAGATGATTATTTCCTCCTTGAAACACTTCCCTTTCTCTGTTTTAGAGACAGCATGCTTTCTTATTTTTTTCTTCTGATTACCTTGTTTTTTCTAAGTTTCCTTTTCTATCTTCTTTACTTAACTAATCATATTAAAATTACTTTAATTACTCTAAGCTCACTCCTGGCTGGAATTTCTTTTTCTATGATACCTCTGGCTAAGTGAGCTCATTTATTTCTGTGACTTTCAAAATCATTTACATGTTAGTCACTCAGATTTATATTTCTTACCAAAACTTTTCCTGAGCTCTAAATTTACGTAATTGCCTATTTGAGTGGAATGCGTCAGAGCAATTTCCAAATGTGCACACAGAAAACAAGATACATCCATTTCATTCACACCCTACACAATCTAATTATTCCCACTGTTTCCATATTTCAAATAAATGGCACCATTACTAATGTTAGAAACTGGGATTGATTCTTGACCTTTCCCTTTTCTGGACCCTCACATTTAATCTATCTATACCAGTTTTGCTTTCAAAGCATATATGTCTGATCTGTGCATGTCTCTACTACCATCACCTGAGTCTAAGTCATCATCTATTGCTTGGCTCACAGAAATAGCTTCTTCACTAATGTTTCTTCTTTTATTCCTGCCTCTATCCAGCCCATTCTCCACACTCAAGCCGTATGTAAGTATTAAAAAATGTATAGGAGGAGAGCCAGGGTGGCTTAATTAGTTTAATTTCTGACTCTTGACTTTGGTTTAGGTCATGATCTCATGGTTTCAAGCCCCATGTCATGTTCTGTGCTGTGAGCTTGGGATTCTCTCTCTCCCTCTCTACCTGCCTCTCCCCTCCTCATGGTCATACTGTCTTTCTGTCTCAAAATAAATAAATAAACATGAAAAAATGTATTTGGAGATTATGTCAGAATACTGTTTAAAACTCTTGAATGGTTTCCCATTGCTCTTCGAATACGATCTAAATTTGTTGCCATGTTCTCCTGGGCTGAGTGACCTGTCCCCTGCTTCAACTGCCCTTCTCATCTTATACAACTTTGGCCCTTATTATACTCTCTATTCTCATGACCTTTGGTCAGTTCCTAAAGTGTTCCATCCCCTTCACCAGCTCAGGGTATCCAATCCCATGAATACATGGTTTAATCTACCAAGGGGTGCTATTTCTCAGGCCTTTATTGGATGAAGTACTGAAAACTATCTAAATAACAACCATTAAAACAGCTAAATAAATGACAGCCAATTCACACTATTAACCAGTATTCAGATGCTGTAAGGATGAGGTACAATTTTGTATACTCTATGGAAAAATCTCCAATCACGTTGTTAAATTTAAAAAGTAAGTTGTTTCTAATTCAAAAAAATACATGCACCCAATGTTTATTGTAGCATTATTTACAATAGCTAAGATATGCAAACAACTTAAACACTTGTCAATAGATGAATGGATAAAAAAGATGTGGTGTACATACACACACACACACATACACACACACACACACACACACACACAAATGCATACAAACAATGGAGTATTACTGAGCCATAAAAAATGATGATGAGGTCTTGCCACTTGCTATTTGAGACATGGTTGCCAGAGTGGTAGGGGGTAGAGGGATGGGGAAAATGGGTGAAGGGGAATGGGAGATACAGACTTCCAGTTATGGAAAGAATAAGTCACAGAGATGAAAGGTAGAGCATAGAAAATATAGTCAATTGATTAACAATAACATTGTATGGTGGTAGATGGTAGCTACACTTGTGAGCATTGCATAAAGTATAGATTTGTCAAATCACTATGTTGTATAATTGAAACTCATGTAATATTGTTCGTGTGTCAATTGTATCTCAATTTTTTAAAATGCAGTTATTGCTGTGGACCTTAACCCAATATGACTGGTATACTTTTAAGAGGAGAAGGAACATGGTGATGGAACCACACAGGGAAGAGATACATAGACATGTGACAACAGACAGAGATTAGAGCGAATGTCTATAAGCCAAAGAACACCAAAGATTCTCTTTTATAGATTTCAGAAGGAGGCCCTGCCATCACCTTAATTTCAGACTTCTAGACTCAGAACTATGAGACAATATCTATTGTTTCAAGTCAAAAATATAATAACAATAAATAAATTAAAAGTAGGTTGTTTCAACTTCCTGTGAATCTATGGTTGTTTCAAAACAATTTAAAGAATAGATTATAGAAAATTTATAAAACAAGTATATGTATAAAATACATTAAAATGTAAAAATATGTATAAAACATGAATAAATACAAAATGTATGTTTTTATGTGTATTTCTTTTTTTTAATTTTTTTTATTTATTTCTAGGAGAGAGAGAGAGACAGTGTGAACAGGGGAGGGTCAGAGAGAGAGGGAGATACAGACTCCGAAATAGGCTCCAGGCTCTGAGCTGGCTGTCAGCACAGAACCCGACGTGGGGCTCGAACCCACGAACAGCAAGATCATGACCTAAGCGAAAGTCGGACGCTTAACCGACTAAGCCACCCAGGCGCCCCTGTTTTTATGTGTATTTCTAAAGGCAGAAAAACAGCATGAAAAACTCCAAACCAAGTTGCCCAATAGAAATTACTGCCTTAGTATTATACAACAGTGGAGATGTATAATTCAAGAACAGCTTGCACTTTTTATACTGTATACATTTGTTATTATTTTTTTCTGTAAGAATGCATCCCACAGAGGGTAGAGTTGACCTAGTTTGCAAAGTCTTCGTTTAAAGAAAGCTTGCTTAGCCTTGCCTATTTTTATAATTTTCTAGTATATCATACACTAAATGTAAATGAAAACTGAAATAAATAATTTGTTACTGAATATCATTAATGATCTTAATAATAATTAAGTGGAACTTTCTATAAAAAGCACTAGTGATTTTAAGATCTTGAGTGGTTAATGATCATTCTAGTAATTAATGACTTCAATGAAAACAAAACTGAGTAGAAACATCTTTATCAATGAAAAAACAATTACCAAGCTATTATTTGAAATGTATCCTATAAAACACCTGTAATGTATTATGTATTTTAATGGCACCTGGGTAGTTCAGTTGGTTAAGCGTCCAATAGACTTGATTTCTGCTCTGGTAATGATTTCCCAGTTTGTGAGTTAGAGCCCCACACTGGGCTCTGTGCTGACATCAAGGACCCTGCTTTGGATTCTCTCCCCCACTCTATCAAAATAAATACATAAATCTAAAAATATGTATTTTTAAACTAAAATCACAGACTCTCTCAATTTTCTTTAAAGTTTGCTGAACATTATAGTTTTTTCTAGCCATCAGTTATAAAACATAAGGTTGTATCTTATCTACTAAAAACAACATGGATTGTAACTTAGGAAAATAGATTCCAGCATAACTGAATATTTTTCCTTGAATAAATGAAAATCTCTGAATCAGTGTCATCTGGAAAGTATGAGCATTATACTAGAGAGCATTTTATAACTTGGGTTACCTGGAACTCTGCAAACATTTATTTAAAAAGAAAAAGAAAATAAGATTGGAAAATCCCAGTTTAATTTGTTCTGCATTTTTGTTTCAGTTCAGAGCATTTCCCCAAATATTTGATGATCTAATTTTCCATATTAATCTCCAAGAGATGAGAAGTGAGCAAATTATACAAGTATTTCTCCAAATGCATTTGTTTACAGAACACAGCTAATTCCTTTTGTATGTACTAAATGATATCAATATTCCCTTTCAGCCATAATGGTCTATACTTCAGGGATATGTCGTCGCTATGTTAGGGATGTGTGCCTTTCTCCTTCTATCCCTTCACTTGCCATCTTCATTAACCTGACAATAATTTTAATACAAAATGCATGTATTTCCATTCCATGTCTCAGTAAAAAAGGGCTTAAAAAAATTCCATGCAGATAGAAACTCAGTGCTCTCTAAAGTTGCCTATCATTATGCCACACTGTGTGTGTATTCAGATCTGGTTCTTACCATCAAATACAAGAGTGAAGTGTCATCCTTATGCATGAAGGGACATGGACTAGACACTCCCTTACTTTTCTATTTAGATGTCTTGGAAAATATATGCAAGCTAAATTTTAATGCTTCTCTGTAGAATATAAGAGAAAATCACTGGAATTGGAGAGAGATTTGTGTGTTATGTGTCTCTTTTTGTGTTTATTTAAATTGTGACTAAATATAGAGCATAAAATATACCATTTTAATCATTTCTAAGTGTACAGTTCAGTGGCATTAATTGCATTCAAATTGTTGTGCAACCATCACCAATATCCATCTCCAGAACTCACCATCTTGAGAAACTGAAACTCTGTACCCATTAATCAATAATTTATCATTAAGCCCTCCTTCCATTCCCTGACAAACACAATTGTACCTTGGAGACCAAGTTTAGTTCAGCTCCACCTATGGCCATTTACTTCATTGTTTGACCTTAGGTAAATATTATTTCTTTGTTTTCATTTTTTTTAATTTTTAAAAATTTTAATTATTTTTTTACATTTATTTATTTTGAGGAAGAGAGACAGAGAGTGAGAGCAGGGGAGGAGCAGAGAGGTAGAGATAGAATCCCAAGCAGGCTCTTCACTGTCAGCCCAGAGCCCTTAGTGGGGCTCAAACTTATGAACTGTGAGAGTATAACCTAAGACAAAGTCGGACACTTAACCAATTGAGTCACCCAGGTGCTCCTCTTTTTTTTTTTTTTTTTTTTTTTTGAGAGAGAGAGAGTGAGAGTGAGTTGGAGAGTGGGGCAGAGGGTGAGAGAAAGAGTCATAAGCAGGTTCCATGCTCAGCACAGAGCCCAATTCAGGGCTCAATTCCATGACTCTGGGATCATGACCTGAGCTGAAATTGAGTCAGATGCTCAACTGACTGAGCCACCTTGGAGCCTCTCTCTTTTCATTTTTATAAAATGAGTATAAAAATATCCACACTTAAAAAAAACAAAACAAAACAAAACAGAAAAACAATCTGCTGGAGTTCCTGGGTTGCTCAGTTGGTTAAGCATCCAAACTTCAGCTCAGGTCATGATCTCACAGTTCATGGGTTCAAGACCTGTGTTGGGCTCTGTGCTCACTGCTCAGAGCCTGGAGCTGGCTTCGATTTTGTGTTTCCCTTTCTCTACGGCCCTTCCTCACTCTCTCTCAAGAATAAACATTAAATTTTTTTTAAATAAATAAAAAATAAATTTAAAAAGCATCTGCTTTGTGTAGACAAATTGTTATAGGGAGATCTATCTCTCTATCATCTATCATCTACATTTATAGGTGCAATATACATTTATACATTTATACATATACACACATACATACGCACTCATAGTTCTATCAAGTACATTGATTTCTTCTAACTAAAGAAAATAATTATTTCCCTTGATATTATTCACAGTAGTTTTTTGACTTAAAAATCTGAAATTCTGGGAAATCCCTAAAGCCAAGGGCCTAGGCTTGCTAGCTATTTTTATTTAATAATTTGGTCACTTTCTTAATTAAGCTTTTCTTAAATGGGAGAGTTATAGCCAAGGATTCTTGAGCTATTTTTCTCGTGTATACATTTTATTCCTTTTTTTTTTTACTCTAGGGAGCCTGTTAACTATTAATCTATGATTTTTTTTTTAAGGTATGTTTTTTGAGGATGACCAGACAACTTTTGAAAGTAAAAGTTGATGTGGTGTCTCAAATATCACCTATAAATTGCATAATTTAAGACCACTGAAGAGGTTTGAGTTTTTACAAGGCACTTAGAAAATAATTCTCTTTCTTTAAATGTACTATGCTTGCTGAAATGTCCAAGACCTGATTCCTGTGAAATACCATCAGAGCAATCTTGTTCATCTGTTTTCAGCAAACCTGCAAAAGACCAATATTTTGACTTTAAGAAAATTTTCCCAAGTTCAAATGTTTCTCTCTATATAATTGAAATTGTCATTTAGTTATTGAAGTTATATGTTTTCTAAAAACCCAGTGTTTTATCAAGATATTTCCTAATTTGGAGCTGAAGATTATATCTTATGAAATAAAAAAAAGAAATATATGTTGCCATAAAATTCACAAATATAGGTTTCATCTACTATGGTTAATAATCATTTCTCTCACTCCATTTTTATAAATGCAGCTGTTAATTTCCTCATAACTATTCACTTATTTTATATAATTTCATACCTACCTTTCTGAAATGGAACAGCCAAAGCACTGGAAATGAAATGGAAACCACAATTTCGCTTTATAGTTTTATTTGGGGAAAGGAGATGATACTCTTTTTTTTATTTATCTAAAGGCTATTTCTGTATTTTTAACTTTCTGAAATCAAATAATATATTACATTTTATATGTAAAAATTGACTTTTTCATAACTTTTTAAATATTAGGAAGAGAAATTTTCCACAATAGGATACCAAGTGCCCATCAAAGTTAATTTTAAAGTTCATATGTAAGTGAATAGGAGCCATATTTAAATCTATTACAAGGTTATCTTCACTAATGGCTTTTCTTTTCTTCATGGATTGAACATTTTCCCCTTGAACAGGACTGCCCAGAGAGAGCAGAACTTGAACTTGGTATTTTTGTGTATATAACAGGTCTCCAGGCAAAAGCACCAATGAGAAGAATCTAGATTATGGGATAATAACAAACTATCATGAAATCTCAGTATCTAATGAAGATTTATTTGTTACTCATACTCCATGTTCACTGCAGGTCTGTAGAGGGACTCCATTCATTAGAGCCCTTCAGGGACCAAGATAATGGAATATCCACTATCTTGAACACTGCCACTTGGGTAGAAATCTCTAGAGGGTATCATGTTAACAATTATGTGTGCTAGCATGAGAGTGATACATGCCACTTCTGTTTACAAGTTATTGGCCAGAACTAGTCACACAGGGAAATGTCCTGTCTTCTCATAATCGCAAAGGACAGGGAAATGCAATCCCAACACAAGATGGGATAGTAAAGATACAGAAATAGTGAGTGAGTGAATAACAGTAATGACTACCTGTTTTTGTGATCAGGTACTCCAAAGAGCAGAAACAGTATGTTATTTTTTTTTCTATATGTGCTCTTTCCTTCTGTACCCTGAAGCAAACAGCAGACACTGACAATGGTCAGTGATTGGTGGGAGAAGAGGCATATCAGGAAAGGGCTGTTTCTTGCCTAAGAGTCCATGTAATCAGGCCAACATTGAGGTGCACTGACAGTATACAAGGATGAATAACTACAAAAATATTTTTCTTCATTCTTTTAATATTGATTATTACAGGGTTTATCTCCGTTGCCCTCTTCCCCATTTATATCCACAATACAGCCTCCAAGTTGTTTGGAAGTATCAGTTATCATAGAATGTTAAGGGAAATGGAAGAATTACAATATGCAAAGGAATCCACTGTATATGACCTTCCCCTGGCTAGTCCAAAAGAAAAGTCCCAAGAGACAGTGTTATGATGGCAAATGTTTAACAACTGATTTTCAAATAAGGAAACCCAGATTTGTTGGGCTCATCTGTATCTGTGGTTTAAATCCTCCCACTCTGACTGATTTTAATTTCACACTGTGTTATCACTGAATGGGAGTTGGGAAGTGATACTCACAACCAATGAGCTTTGACCAGATAATAAGTCAAGTCCATCACCGCACCGTAAGAAGTAACTTTCATGGGGTGCTCTTAGTATGTACCCATGTTTCCAAAACTACTCTCCCTTTTTTGTCTTTATCAGCACACACACAAGCACACACCTCACAAGGAAAAAACAACTCATAAACTCTCTCACTCCCACATTAACTCCTAATGAAAGAAACTTTTAAAATATGTTCTGTTATTTTTAAAGCTGTCTCTTAAACAGTGTTGTGTTAGTGTTTTGCTTTTTATCCTGAGAAATGTTAATTCCACCCTTGAATTCACCCTCTCCCGTCAGATCTCTCTGGAATAACAAAAGTACCCATCCGTGAACCATAAATCTCTTTATGACTACTCCCTCTGCTACAAAAATCCACAATTAAACCTTTGGCAATTGGGAAAGTGTGGGAATGGAAGCTTTAACCTTTCCATCTGCTTCCTGCTTCCCTCAGACTGTGCGGATCCTACAGTACAGCGTAGATCTCTCCTTCACATTCTGGCCATAGTTACTACCCCATTCACCACTACCACGTCTGCCATTAGTCCAGACTCCTTGCTATTTCCCAGATACATTATAATCATTCAGATATTTGTGCTTAGCACATGAGACATACTCACTTTTTCTACTTTTTCTAAAACTTAACAAAACCCAGAACTCTAGTTTTTCCATTTTTAGGACACCTTGCTTCTACTTATGAATGCAGCTAACTTCCCTTCATAAGCAACTGCTTTATATCACAGATATTAAATTTACCTAAAATTTGCCTTATATCATTTTTGTCAATATTTTTATCTTTTAATACAATTATGTAAGTCTTACTTCTCTAAAATATGATAAATTCCTGATATTATGGACTCTAATTCTTTTATATCTTCAGTGTATTTATCATGGGGTTAGTTGATATAAAGTTTTTATTAAAACTTTAATAAAAACTTCCCAAATTAAATTACACACTGAAATATTACTTGTTACAATTCTTACGTCTTAAAACATGAGAAACTTGAGATTAAGGGCAGCAAAATATAGTTGAATACAAGTTGGAATTCAATAACTGTTGAGTATTGAATAAATAAATTCTAGAAGCAAAATTATTAAAATAGTATTGATAACTTTTTATTTTAGTTTAGGGATTACCGTTCAACACACTTAATTCATCAATTTTTTTTTCTTTTTTCTTTTTCTTTTCTTTCTTTTTTTTTTTTCTTTTTTTTTTTTTGTTTGCTCGTGCCAGGACAACTTACTGCTTGATTGGATATAGTCCTATTCTGGAATTAATATTATTTGTCTTATTATCATTAACCTTATTTCCATTCACCTGCAACCATTTTTTGTTTCTTTTAAAAGCAAAGATTTTAGTTATATAAGGAACTGAATTTAGTATTCTTAATAATGAATCCCAGGAGAAAAAATATAAGGTCTACAATTTCAGTGTAGGTTAAAATTGCTTGATATAAATTATAATCATTGAATATTTGTTGGATGTCTTCTGTGGGGCTGCGGGAAGGGTAAGCCCCTGCAAAATAAGGTTCAAAAGAGGTGCATTCATGACTTTCATGTTTAGAAACTTTGTTGGAGGAGGTCATTGAGGAGAATGTGACTGCCAATTTACCCTGGAGCTGGACCTGGGTAATCAGAGGCTCCTCACCCCTTCCCCTGTTTGAGGAATAAACATCCTGCCCACCATTCACACAAGGAATAAAAGAATGTTCTCCTTGCCTTTAAATCTTATAATGTTAAGACTAGGCATGAAAGTTAACTTACCTTACCCAATTTGAATTTCTGAAATGCAGCTGATGAGGGCATGGAGTGAATGACTTGTAAAATGTCTCTATTCTTTCACAGAATGTGTGTGTGGGAATGGGGGGGGGGAAGGGGAATGAAGATTCACTTCATAATTCGATTATCTTCCTAAAAGATTTGTAATATCTGTGTATTTAAGATAGTTCTTATATCAGTAAAAAAAAAGATCCAAATCCATATAAATATGCAGAGACAATCATATCAGAAATTCTAAAGAAAATGATTGTTATCATTAAAAATTTAATTTAGCTCTGAGGTCCCTGAGGTCCCAGCAAAGGCAGGAAGACAATAATTTCAGTTCAACAAATAAACATTTTTGACATTGTTCTTCTTCAAAATTAGTGATTATAACCAGGTTATGTATTAAGATACTAAATTTCTACCTTAAATTTATGGGTGATTATGTAAACAAAAAAAAAACAGTATAATAAAAATATGCACCAAACCAATTAAATATATAGACATGTTTTATAGAGCATTTCTTAAATCAACTTTCAACCAAATTATTCTACCTAAAGTACTAAAATAGTATAATCATATTTAGATATAATTTATTTACAGCATTTTCCCTTGAAAATTCTATAGTAATTCCCTGTTATTTATTTAACCTCCTTAAGTTAGAGCTTAAAAATGCCTCCCACACTGTACCCCCAAGCATAGAATGTACATCTTTATTATTCTCCAGCTTGATCTTTGTACTTTAGTGGATACGTCTTATTTATTATTACTATTACTATTACTATTAAATAGCACTCACTATTCAGTAGCATAACTATTAAATAGCTAGTATTCAATTACTTTTTCTTTTATCTCTAAAAGAAGTTTTATATTTTCTTTGTGTTTAAGTTTGAAAAGCCACATCTCTCTTATAAATCTACTACACTTCTTTCAAGACTGGGTTCAAAATTGTCTCTTTATGCAAGCTTCCCTGATTTACTGTAAATCCTTTAACTTCACAACTGTTTAGCCCTTACATGTGTATTCCTATTATAAATACTTTTGTATTTTTGAAAAATACATAAATTTTTTTCTTTGCACACTGGTCTTTGAATAAGGAAGTCAAGGAGAGACTGAAGAGTCAGATCATTCCAGATTGGCAGGTGGCAAGTTTAATAGGCAAGAGAACTTACATATAGGCTTGTCCTATGCAGCCACAAGATAAGCCACACCTGCTTGCCAGAATCTTAAAAGTTTATATAGGGATGCCTGGGTAATTCAGTTGATTAGGCCTCCAGCTCTTGATTTCAGCTCAGGTCATTATCTCACAATCATGGGTTCAAGTCTTGTGTTGGGTTTCATGTTGACAGCACAGAGATTGCTTGGGATTCTCTCCCCCTCTCTCTCTGTCTGTCCCCTGCTCTCTCTCTCTCTCTCTCAAAATAAATAAATAATTAAAAAAATTTTAAGTTTATATAAAAGCATTACACAGGTTCAGTCATATAGACCATCCACATGGTCTCAATGGCACATTCCTCTCTCAAGTCTGCAATCTCCATCTACAGCTGTACTGAAGGACCTGTGCATTTTAAGGAAGCAGGAAGCAAATGGAAGGGTTAAAGCTTCCATTCCCCACCTCTCCAATTGCCAAAGGTTTAACTGGGGTTTTATGTAGCAGAAGAAGTAGCCGTAAAGAGATTTATGGTTTTACAGAGGGGTACTTTTGTTATTCCAGGGAGATCTGAAGGGAGAGGGTGAGTTCAAAGATGGGTAACCATCAAGATAGAATGATACTGGCATAAAAACAGACACATAGATCAATGGAACAGAACAGAGAACCCACAAATATACTCACAAGCAAATGGCCAACCAATCTTTGACAAAGCAGGAAAGAATATACAATGGAAAAAGGACAGTCTCTTCAGCTAATGGTGTCAAGAAAACTGGACAACGACATGCAGAAGAATAAACTTGGACCACTTTCTTACACCATACAGAAAAATAAACTCAAAATGGGTGAAAGATCTAAATTTAAGACAGGAAGCCATCAAAATCTTAGAGGAAAAAAGAGGCAAAACCTCTTTGACCTCAGCTGCAGCAATTTCTTACTTGATATGTCTCCAGAGGCAAGGGAAACAAAAGCCCAAATGAACTATTGGGACCTCATTAAGATAAAAACTTCTGCACAGAGAAGAAGGAAACTGTCAGCAAAACTAAACGGCAACTGATGGGATGGGACAAGATATTTGCAAATGACATATCAGATAAAGAGTTAGTATCCAAAACTATGAAGAACTTATCAAACTCAACACCACCCCAAAGAAACAACCCAGTGAATAAATGCGCAAGACATGAATAGACACTTTTCCAGAGAAGACATCCATATGGCTAACAGGCACATGAAAAAATGCTCAACATCACTCAGTATTAGGGAAATACAAATCAAAACCACAATGATTATCCAAAGGCTACAGGAGTGCTGATTCAAAGGGTCACATGCACCCCAAAGTTTATAGCAGCACTTAAGACAATAGCCAAAGTATGGAAAGAGCCCAAATGTCCAATGACTGATGGATGGATAAAGAAATTGTGCATATATACATATAATGGAATATTACTTGTCCATCAAAAGAATGAAATCTTGCCATTTACAACATTGTGGATGAAAATAGAATGTATTATGCTAAGTGAAGTAAGTTAGAGAAAGACATCATATGTTTCACTCATCTGAGGAATTTAAGATACAAAACAGATGAACATAAGGGAAGCGAAGAAAAAATAAGATAAAAACAGAGTGAGAGACAAACCATAAGAGACTCATGAATACAAAGAACAAACTGAGCGTTGCTGGTGGGGTGTTGGATAGGAAGGAGTGCTAAAGGGGTGAGAGGCATTAAGGAGGACACTTGCTGGGATGAGCACTGGGTGTTATGTGTAAATGATGAATCACTAAATTCTATTCCTGAAATTATTATTACACTATATGTTAACTAACTTGGATTCAAATATATTTAAGTGTTCTCATTATTTTTTTTAAATTTATTTCTAGGAGAGAGAGAGAGAGAGAGAGACAGTGTGAGCAGGGGAGGGTTAGAGAGAGAGGGAGTCACAGACTGAAACAGGCTCCAGGCTCTGAGCTGGCAGTCAGCACAGAGCCCAACGCGGGGCTCCAACCCACGAACCGCGAGATCATGACCTAAACGAAAGTCGGACGCTTAACCGACTAAGCCACCCAGGTGCCCCTAAGTGTTCTCATTATTAATTAGAATAGGTTTACATGCAGAGTGGAAAGCATAGACTCATGTGAACATGAATTTAAAGCACTCTAGCATTTTCCTTTCTTACATTAACTCTGAAATTTTTTCCATGTAAATAGGATGGTTTCCTAACTCTGCATTAATTCGTTTATATGGTGCTTCAGGAAGACATGCAAAGATAGCTGTATATTTCTATCTAAATTTCCTTTATTCTTGGGGTGCCTGCATGGCTCATTCAGTTAAGTTTCTGACTCTTGATTTTGGCTCAGGACGTGATCTCACAGTCATGGGATTGAGCCCCATATCTGGCTCTGCACAGACAGCACAGGGCCTGCTTGGGATTCTCTTTTCTCTTTCTCTCTGCCCTCTCCCACTCTTTCTCTCTCTCTTTCTCCCTCTCTCTCAAAATAAAATATCTTTCAATTCTCCTTTATTCCTAACTAAGCAAACTACTATTCCATTTTTAAAACTAATTTTTTTCTATATATCTCATTCTGCTTTTGTTTCTATCAAGAGACTTCTTAGTATATCTAAATCCTACTTAATGTGTAGGGCCTTCAGTTGAACCAAATATTCTAGGTGAAGCTAGAATCACAAAGAAAAGAGTAGAACTCTGATCTGAATCTTTCTAGATATTTAACTTCTTTTAATGCATTTTATTAATCAATTTATCAATGCTTGTAGTTCTCTTTTATTCTTTACTCATACTGCATTTAGTATGGATGAAAATCCGAATTTCTTTTTTTCCCCCTACATGTTCTATTGCTAAACCATAGTAACATAATTCTATGCTGGCAGAGTTCCATTTTAAGTTCCATTTTATTCCTGTAATCGTTATTTTATTGAATTCCTTTCATCAGTAGAGTCTGTAAAAATTTTCTCTCATTCAATCTATTATAAACTCATCTCAGCATTATTTCATCTTTAAATTTGTTGTATATATATTCAGTCTCCTTAATGATGACCCAGATAATTTTTATTATGGCAGTGCTTAATCCAAAGCCATATGACAAGCCATAGGACACTCTTTCAACTGACAAACAATTACTATTTCACGCAAATACTTATCTGTTGAATTTTCCCTTCAAATAGCTCATATCACACCATCTTGGCTGAAAAGATATTACACATTTTACCAAGTAGGCAGCCGAGCTCAAATATACCATCCCAACCATATTTTTCCAGTTCTAAAAATTTGTTTGCTTTTAAAAAAAGGTAGACATAATGTGACTTTTGTTACATCCTATTAATTACTGATTACTCACCTTGCTGTTCACAAACTTTCTATTAGTTTTAGATAATCTTGCTTAACATCAAAGCCAAGGTCACTAGGCTGTAAGTCTGTAAAAAGTTTCCACTTCTGTTTTCGAAACACAAAGATTGTTTTTTGTCTCCATTTTTTTCATCCTGTCTCAGTATCCCTAATTATCCACTATCATAAAAAATAATTCAGTGATTTTGATTTGAATTTAGTGATACACTAAGAATTTACTCTGGACCTAGAAGACAAGCCCATTTCAGGCAGCACACTTTCTCTAGGATCTGTTCTCTGCCCTTGGCATTCAGTTTTCTAGTACCAATGTTGTTCTGATCTTTATATTCTGAAAGGCTTTTTTTTTTTTTTAACTGAAAAAGTAGCAGCTAAGTACACAGCAAGGAATCCTGCTTTCTCTGGGTCACTTAGTATAAAGCAGTAACTAAAAGTACAGGCTTTGAAATCACAATGTTAGGTTTTCATCCAACTTCACAATTTACCATCATTTTCCAGCTCTGTAATCTCAGCAAATTTATTTACCCTCCCTGGACTTCAGTTTTCTCATCTGCAAAATACAGATAGTTATAGCGACTGCACATGGTTATAGTAAGCATTCAACATCATCATGGATGTCAGGTTCATAACACAGTGGCTGTCACTTAGTGTTGCTCTTTTTCATCAATAAATCAAAAATCTTGTTTATTTTATCTCTTTCTTGATTATCTTCTCACTTTGTCACACAATTAAATACTAATCTTTTAAATATGTTTGACAATATTTTAATCAAAGGGAAATGATGGATTTTGTACACTACTATATATTAATGATGGAGAAATATTAGGATCACAAGAAAGACCTAATTGTGGTATTTGGTAGCAGTTCCAAAGAATAGGAGAAAAAAAACCTGAATTGACATACTATGGAAACAAAGATTAACATTGCCGATTTTTAAATTCTGGTCACCTTTGCTTGCTTCTTCATTTGTGGAAGAAGATATTTTCTGCAGTGGTGATTTCAATAGTAGACAAACTGATTGGGCATGAAGTTCATAAAGAAAGCATGATGTCAGGCACTAATATATTCACTTTCAAAACATGTCAAAGGGCTTTGCTTATAATGACAGTAACAAATTGAATATTTCCAAATGGAGAGTAAAAAGTCAAAATGTTCCTAATTATGGCCTAACCAATGTCCCTGCTCTTCATCATCCAAATTAGCATGTAAGTAGAATTTTCTGAAACATTTTGACTTTTTTAATCAAGTACAGAAGGGTTGCAAAAGTGGAAAAGAAGAACAATAGGAGAAGATGCAGAAATAGAAGATCTCTTTATTCTGAAGTAATCAGAGAACACTGAAGACTTTAGAAAAGTTAGGAAATTCAGGGCATGAATAACAAGTAAATAGGACCAGGAGTTTTATCAAGGTATAAGAGTCCTTTGTGAATGCTACAAGAGAAGTTTAAGCTCATAATAAATTTTTTCATTGGAAAATTGAAACACTCTGACATCTCTATAATATTTCCTGAATGTCTATGCAATGGAGGACCATATTAAAATAAAGGCCTTTTTGTGTTGCTCTAACTAAGCTTTATTATGAATGAAGCTTTCTCAAAGTTGAATCCTAAAAGATTGATTGTTTGATCGATTGATCTATCAATCATCTAAATGCCTCTATGTCTATCTCACTCTCTCCTTAAAACATAAAGAAAAACACATATACTTAAATCCCTACATGATTTTTGTCAGTATAATTTTTCTTGGTAGAGAATCTGAAGACAAGGAATAAAGAAAATGATGAAAAATCACTGGTATGATAAAAAAAAAGCTAAGATTTCTGATAATTTTTATTTAAGAAAGAGTAGGAATAAGTGTGGCTTTTCCATTGGTATCTTTTGGATGATGAAGCTTTAATGGGAGGATAAATAAACTACATGAATCAAGAAAGTGGCTTAATGTTCTTTTTTCTTTGGCTTTTGTGTGATGAGCCATTTATAATTTTTTAAAAAGCTACCTGGGAGGACAAATGTAATAATGTCTTGAACCTCCAGGCAGAAAAGCACCATATAATTATAATTACATCTTAAAATATCATTACCACAGTTCTATCCTAAAATTTTTGTTACTTACAGGGAAATCTTTTTGTAGGTGAAATCCCCCTGGATATACTGACTGCTTCTTCCCCTTCTGTCTAGAAATGTTTTAAATGAGCTGAATATGATCTCTCAGTGAAACACAGTGTCTCCTTTTGGAAAGCAGCTGGATTAGGGGCACTTGACCTTTCTGAGTTGGGTATGCACAAGTTGCCGATAAAGATCTGAAAGGAAAAGGATAGTGAGCTAGCTAGAAATTCTCTCTTAAAGCCTTAAATACTTTTGTTCACTGAATTTGTTCTAATTAACTTGGTTAACTTCTAGGATTTAAAAGGAGGGTAATTTCTTGTTGAAATAGATATATTTAAAAGTAGGATCCAGGGGCGTCTGGGTGGCTCAGTCGGTTGAGCGTCTGATTTGGCTCAGGTTGTGATTTCATAGTTCATGGGTTCGAGCCCTGTGTAGGGCTCTGTGCTGGCAGCTCAGAGCCTGGAGCCTGCTTCGGATTCTGTGTCCCCCTTTCTCTCTGCCCCATCCCTGTTTATGCCCTTGTCTCTCAAATAAATAAAACATTAAAAAAAATAAAAGTAGGATCCATATGACAATTGTCTATTTTTAAGAGACAAGGTTGCTTGTTTCTTAAATAATTTATTCATCATTTTAATAACTATTAACCAAATGTACTTTGTACTAACTATTGGCAATGCAATGACAATCTGATAGTTATGATTTAATAGCAAGACAAACTCTGTTCAGATGTAATATTACAACCATTCCAAATGCTATTCCTGGAGAAGTAGTGTTGTGAGAGTCTATACTATGCATCCTGACTTCATTAGAGGGGTAGTGGTGTTTAGGGAAGGTTATCTTGACGAATATATATATATATATTTCACACACACACAGTTTCTAGTATAAGACATTTGGTCCCCTAACTACATTTTTCTTTGCTCTCAAAATACCTTCTATTATAGGTTACAAGATAAGGAGAAGAGAAGCCACTTTACCTCGTAACTTTCCAAAACCCTCTCCAGCTTGCTGAAGAATTAATGTGTTGTGGTTGAATATTGAGAAGTATTAATATAATTGACTCAATGATGAGCAATTAAACTTTTAGCCCTAAAGAATGTCATTGGGATTAGTTAGATTGAGTCCTGTCTTATTCTCCCTGTTCTCATGCTGTGAGTCCTAGAAACCCAGCTTGAATATTATTTTCATCTACTGATTGAAAATGAGGAAGTCAATAAGACAGTGTTTTCTAAACAATTCCGTGGAACTCTGCCCACATAAAAATAAAGCAGAAGTGATCTCAGCATTCTTATTAGCAGGTTTGGAATGTAGCCAAAGACTCTGTTCATAGAGACAGAAGTCTTTCAATGCGTACAAATGACTCTAGAGTAGCCTATGCTTCACTTATCCTTGTGGGAAAAGGTTCCATTGCCACTGGACTGGACTATATCCGTTCTGCAAATAGAGTTCATTTCTGTTTCTGTCATTCAAAGTCTCTTTTATGAATTCTCTTTTCCATTTTTAAAATAGAAGGCACATGAAGGATGCTATATGAAGTCAAATTCATTTTTATAATCTCTGATGGCATCTTCATCCCTTGACTGCTATTCTGGGATTTTGTAGCCACAACACAAAGAGTAACAATCAACAGCAGAGTGCAAGATGAAAGTAGAATCTGTGCCTGATCACCAGACACTGTAGCTTCAATGGCACACATGCTTTGCCTTATAACTGTCCATTTGCAGAAATTTCAAATAGCCTTTTAATGGCATTGTGTAATCAGTAACTTAATTTTACTTCTTTTTCATTCTAGAGTTTACTCAGAATCTCCAAACGGTCAATATTTTTGAGTTGAAATAGACTACATGAAATTAAAATGACAGACCCATTGAAGTTTCTATGGCAGAAAATTCCATAACGGCAATACCAGTTCTGTTGTTTCACATTCATCCTGAATTTATAAACAAAATTCATATTTACAACTAAAATTAATAAATGAAAAATAGCCAGCCATTATTATTAGTAGCCATAATGAACTCACACAAAATCAGAGGGTCTTAAGCACTAACAACTTTTTGGGGGTGGGGCATAAGATACTGCGATCTCAAACTACTCAGATATTAAACTGCAATGCTTGTCAACTCTAGATACTTTCCCCACTGTGGAAACCAGGATTATATGATTTGAACAAGGTCGCAAAACAACGCAGTAGCAGGTCAGAGTATAATTCAGCATACTTCATTTGAACAGTTTGATAAGAATAATCAATTCTACCACCTCCCTGGATTAAATAAGGTTATCTCTTTTGTGTAATAAAAGTGCTGTAGTCACACACCACTTTGAATGTCTTTCTAAGGTCAAAAATAATCCCATTAGAATAGGTTTCGATATTAAAATAATCCTTTTGATCTTATTTTTTTTGTGTTATCCATTGTAATTCTTTCTTCACCTCATTTGCCCGTTAACTAATTCAATGAATATTTATTAAGAGATATTATATACCAAACACTGCACTTGGTCCTAGTCAAGTTACAGATTTATAAATGTTTAATTAAAAAATCTTACAAATTTAAATTATATTGGTTTGTAGAGTTTTAAATTGTACTTATTTTAAATAAAAAGGAAAAATCGGGGTGCCTGGGTGGCTCAGTCGGTTAAGCGTCCGACTTCAGTTTAGGTCATGATCTCACGGTTAGTGGGTTCGAGCTCCGTTTCAGGCTCTGTGCTGACAGCTATCTCAGAGCCTGAAGCCTCTTTCAGATTCTGTGTCTCCCTCTTCGGATTTTGACCTTCCCTTGCTCACGCTCGCTCTCTCTCTCTCTCTCTCAGAGAAATAAATAAAACATTTTTAAAAATTAAAATAAATAAATAAATAAAAAGAAAAAATAGAATTTTCAAACCAGTTCTTTTTGTCTCAAGAATTGAGGGATTTCAGGATTCTCTCTCTTGCTTTGCCTTTTTTGTCCATGAAATATCTCTCTTAGTTCCTGAAACTTCTTATTCCACAGCTGAGGGCTATGATTAGACACTATAAATGAATTATGCGCTTTTTAGTGCATTTGCTCTGGATGAAATGGCATCATGATTCATGGCACCAAAGTGGATGGGGAAAAGGAATAAGAAAGCAATAGTCTAGAAATGTTAGACTTTGAAAACTTAAATTTGAAAACTTAACAAAATAATTCAACCTATTCTCAAGTTTCCCTATCTTCCACTTGGTTAAAAAATAATAAAACCTATGATAGTATGAATTTGCTCAATTTTGTCTTTCTAAGGGATTAGGAAATTTTTAAATGTCAAATGATGAAGGTCATTGATGCCCCTTCCAATAATCCTCACACAGAGTTGACTGCTTCCATTCTGTACTTTTGTGCTTACTAGTGAGTTTGTTACTGTTTCATAGTTCTATTGCTGCATTTATAACTGATTCATAACCATTTGCTTTGGAATTCATGTTTATGTGTATTTCTTTACTGGACTCAAGCTTTTTGAGATTATGATTTTATTTTATTCATCTTGTATTTTCAAGTCCTAGTGCAATGCCTGCCGCATAATAATAATAATAATAATAATAATAATAATAATCAAATGTGAATTGAATGAAATGAGTTAAATTAATTTCAGCTCTCTTTAATATATTCTTCAGAGGTAAGATTACTTGCTATATAAACAGTACTCTTACTAGGTAAGTTATAGCTGTATATCAATTCATGCTAGTACAGAATCATTAGAATGTAATACACAGCGTATATTATACTTTCTATACCAATACTATACATACTACCTATCACCAGTTTTCCCTCCCCCAATAGGTCTTTGGGAAGATTGTGTAATGTCTAATTTACTTTGTTATTATATAATTTGAAAGCTGAAAGGAAGACTGTTTCTCTGGATTGATTAGAAATATTACAGACCTTTAGATTAGAATCTTCAAAGACAGAGTCCGTTAAGTCTCATTTTCTGGTTCATGGTTGCCACAGATCTGAGCTCAGTTTAGATTAGAGGAAGGGCAGCAAGCAAGAAAACTCAGAATAATATTTTAGTAGCCTATGAATCAGCCTTGGCTCTTTCAGCCACTCTTGCATCTGTTGTGAGTAGCTCTCTGAGTTTTTCATTATTCTCCAGTGACTAATTCCCAGTTTTCTTTCCTATGTCCCCCACAATGCATTTCCAGTCTATACTTGTGTTCTCAGTTCACTGCTTTGATCCCCTAAAAACTGCCTCAGTTCCTCTGGTTCCCAGGTCTTTCTTATACACTTACAAGATCAGGTGTCCTTACAGAAATTTCATTTTCACTGATACCAGTTCTCCTCCTTGGACCTTGCAGTGATAATTCTGTGTTCTGCTCAATTAGCACAGTTTCTGCCATTATTTTGTACTGTTCATCTCAAATCTGGGTGATCTTCCTGTCCTTATGGCTTGAAAACCTGATACCCTTCTAAATACCTGTGTCTTCTGACTTGTTCCTTCAGCTGTCTGCTCTCGGGATCCCAGCCATTCCTGAAAAAGTTAGTTCTGCCACTGACCACACTTAATTAGTGTGACCTGGTCCTGAAGTCATTTCTGAAAGACAGCAGGACTAGGTCTTCCCTAAGGGATTTCTGTATGCTCCTCAGAGCCGTTTTGCAAACAACCTGAAGGTAAATGTGTTAACCCTGGAGCTCAGAACACTGAATAGAAAAAGCTCAAAGATTTTTTTTCTTCGACTTCCCTTCTTTTTGGCTGGTGTTATGTTAATAATGAGAAATCGTAGTCTCTTGGAACGTAGAAATGCTGGATTCAGTGTTCAGTACTGGCTACTTCCATAGTCTCTGAGAGAAAATTTATCTTGCAGAACTTCTTTGGAAACCTTTTGGAACGTAGCTGTTTACATCTCAGATTCTATGCATTCTAACAAATAATTTGTTTGCCTCTTTGATGTTTGCGTCTGTCAAGAAATTATAATTGTTAATGCAACATCTTCTTGGTTACTGTTTGACCAAGTGTTTTAGCTTTACTTCATCTATTTTTTTCTTATAAAAATCCTTATTATTTCTTTTCATCTCTCAAGATTCTTTCTAATTTTTTTTTTTCAGAATGAACATAGTTTCCAGCAATGAGTTTATCAGAATCAGGAGAAAATTAACCATGTTATCTCAAGTGTTACTTACCCAGTTGCTTACTGGAAATCATATATGTTTTATTTGTCTTGAAATCCATAAAAAGAATATATTAAAGCAGTGAATCATACCTCCCACAGGCATTAATGTCCTTCTCTGCAAGCTTGTGAAGCCATTTTGAACATATGCATAAATTCAGATGTTGTGATATAATAGCTCAGGGAATTAGACAGCCTTTTTCATTTAGTTCTGTAAATAACAAGAAAAAGATAAAATGATTTCACCATTAAAAAGCACCCTCTGGTTCAGATCCCTTAAAAGAATAGTTCATTTTCTTGAGTTATAAAATATTCAATTGATTTCTCTTATAAAGCATTGGTTTCTTATTGAAATTTAACATTTCAATAAGGATCCACTTTTTGAAATATGAAATTTTAAGAAAGTTGGGGCATAGAATACATTCTGAGTTAGGTAAAGACTGGGAAACATTAAGCATAGTGAAGTCTCTCAGATATTTACTTTTTAATTAAAATAGAACATGAATTACTATTGGAAATGAGCTAAATTATAGAAACACACCCATTTCAAGTCCAGAGTTAATCTGTGAATCTTTTTTCCAGCTGAGATGAAAAAGAAAATTATGGGGTACCTGGGTGGCTTAGTCGGTTAAGCGTCCGACTTTCGCTTAGGTCATGATCTCGCGGTTCGTGGGTTGGAGCCCCGCGTCGGGCTCTGTGCTGACTGCCAGCTCAGAGCCTGGAGCCTGTTTTGGTCTGTGACTCCCTCTCTCTCTGACCCTCCCCTGTTCACACTGTCTCTCTCTCTCTCTCTCTCTCTCTCCTAGAAATAAATAAAACATTAAAAAAAAAGAAAAGAAAAAAGAAAAAGAAAATTATTCTACCTAGATATTGTGTCCTTTAATAAGAAATAAAAAAGATAATTATTTGAATAGTGTTTTATAAAAAGCAAATATATTCAGTTATAGGACCATCTTTTTTGGATAAATATTGAGTTAAGATTTAATAAAATTATTATTGGAATTATATGACAGCTTCTTTAAAAAGGCTTCTTTGTTTGTCAAAACTAAAAGTTTGCAAATGTACAAATGATATGTGAAATCCATAGGTTTAGGAACTACTAATTTAGAAGACCATGGGAAAAGTGAGGAGACCATCATAAATTCATACTGAAATGTTAGAAGCCAAGCTTACAATTATTTACAGTGTTCTGATTTCTCACCAGCAAAACTCCAGCAAAATAAAAGTATTCTTAGCAAAACATTTAAATTGAAAGCATCCTTGCAGATTGCTTTGCATTTGAATGGTTTTATTCCCTTTATACTCTCAAAAAGCATTACATTAAATATTAATGCAACATTTTGCTCCTGTTATTGTTCACTTTCACTTCTGCTAAACATTAACTTCTCAGCTTATACAAGAAAAGATGTAGATGAAAAATGGT
This sequence comes from Proteles cristata cristata, assembly GCA_017311185.1. Taxonomy (NCBI): domain Eukaryota; kingdom Metazoa; phylum Chordata; class Mammalia; order Carnivora; family Hyaenidae; genus Proteles; species Proteles cristata. Next base: position 471,603 of record JAESUZ010003983.1, read on the forward strand.
ATTTAGTGATACAATATAGCCAAGCTCAAGTTATCATATTAACTCCAAAATGCTATTTATTGTGTGATGCTGGAAACGCAAAAGACTGACACTATTCACATGAAGTTATCACTAGTACGCCTCTTTGCTTACCTTGGCATGCTTCTTTTCTATTCCTTTCAAAGATACAATTGCTGGAATGGATGTAATTATAATACAAAATAGAGAACATGGGCGTAGAAGCACTTTTTGCTTCCTTTTTCTGGTGAAGACAGAAGGTATAATAGAAATAAGCTTTCTAATCAAGAGTCTCCTTTTCTAGGGAACAGGACATTAGTTATATAAGCTGTTTCAATAATAAAAGTCTTAAGTGCAAAGCTTCCCAGAATAATAATATAATAAAAATAATTATGACAACTCAGAGTTTTAGAACTCTAAATCTTCACTTGTCAACCGCTTTCACATGCAATATTTTGTTTGACTCTCATATTGGCTAAAGAATCAGCAATACAATTCACCTATCTTGACTAGCTGAACGGTTGCACCGAGATTTTGCCTCAGGTAATGAATAGAACTCTGTAGATCATTTGGTTTTGTGTCTGCCCTTCATTAGCAATATTATCTTCACCTTTTTTTTCTAACCTTTTAAGGCTTAGTTTCTATACCTGTTATGCAGTTCTATCATAGAATTAACCTGTGGATGCAAAATTATTACAGAACACCATTTTGCAGTCCATTTATAGTAGTAGAATTTCAACTAATGGACACTGGATATTATTCAACTAATTTTCATCCTTCAAATCCTCTATTTGGGTCCATAATCTTTATCCAGAAGTGAAGTAGTGCAAGATCTGCTATTCTCTCCTTCAGTAACAAATACTTATTGCCTCAGTGTCTTCTTTGTGACAACTAGTGTTCTAGTTACTATTAAGCCAAAAATACATAAAATACAGAACTGACATTCATAGAATTTTAATTTCAGTGAGTAATAAATTCACACAAACTGGTAATTTCAGTCTAATAAGGCAAATGATTGGAGTTATTCACTGACACAAAGGAGAGAGTTTCAATTCATGTTGAGAATTGGGGAAAGCTCGCTGGAGAACATGATACCTAGCCTGGGTCCTGAAGAGGGAATATAATTTCTCCAGGCTAAAAAGGTTAAGAGAAATAATTTATTATGCATCAGTTCTAAGGCACAGTCTGAAAGAAGAGTGACTATAAAAGACCAACCTTCATCAGTATGGTAATATAAATTATTATTATTATTATTATTATTATTATTATTATTATTATTACTTTAAAGTTTATTTGCAGAGACAGGGACAATGAGCACATGCATGAGTGAGGGAAGGACACAAAGGGAGGAAGAGAGAGTACCCCAAGAAGGCCTGATACAGGTCTCAAACTCACAAACCCTGAGATCATCACCTGAGCCAAAATCAAGAGTCAGATGCTTAACCAATTCAGCCACAGAGACCCCCCTAAATTTTTGTTAGTTTTTGATGGAAATTGGTGTAGCTAAATACTACAGTTAGGAAAAATGTTTCCATTTATCAATATGGATTTAGACTTTACCATCTCTGCAAATTATTGGTTTGGTAAACTGTGTATGAATGCATTATTAATTGAATAATTACAATGCAGAAACCTAAGAAACATGGAGAGAAACTAAAAAAAATTTTTTACCTCAAACTTGGTGGGAAATGTCAGACATATGGGGTCATGGAGTGCCCAAGCCTGTTCAGAAATGCATATCTAAAGACCCTGACCTCCCTCCTGTCCTTTGCACTTTCTCAAATGCATGCAAATACAGAACTGTGTATGTTATTTTAGACTACGCCACTTGATCCTTAGAACATTTATTGTTCTGTATTGTTGGAGTTAAAAGATTGGATTGGTTGGGGTAAATATATTATGGATTTTGTGTTGTTCCTTCCAGATCCCCAATCAATGAAGGTCTTGTTGCCCCAGTTTCTGGGAGTTCTGTCAGCACACAGTCCCTCCAGGGATTTTCTCAGGTTCATAGAACAACTTTGCTCATGGTTATCCTAGGAGGCCCATCCTCAATGACTGATGTAAAAGTAGAAGTTATAGAATTATAGAGAAGTTCGTCCTGGCCCCACTTGACACCGCACTGAAGGGACATACTAGCTCCATAGCTTCCTGTGGAGTTGGACAACTTTTAGTTTTCACTCTTCCCTTTGCCCCTTCCTTCTTCCTTGCCTTTCATCTATGGAAGTTGACTTCTCAGGGCATCTCTTCTTAAGTATCCTGTGTGCAAAATTCTACTTCTGAGTCTGATTTCCAAGGATCTAATCTACAACAATCCTTTATTAAGACCAAGTCACATGATAAGAAAGAATCCTTGAGGAAAGGCAAAAGCCTTGGAACAAAGACTTTCTTTTTCTCTTTTGGAATGCAAAGAAGTTATTTGCCTTAAGACAGAAGAATAAAGCTGGAGGATAATCTAATTTTACCCTTTGCTCCATTTTGTATGGATTATGAGTCATATTCAGCTTCCACTTAGGAATGCTTTTCCCTATGGTCTGGTTGCCTTCAGTAATTCCATGCCTTCTGGCAAGTTTTACTTTACCCAAATAGCCCTGGAAGGTGATTTGGGAAGAAGTAAGAAACTAAAATGGTAGAAATGTGGCCTTCGTAACATCACACCTAAGCTGAACACTCCAAGAGAGTAGCAAGTCACGCGGAAGAGGGACAATAGTTCTTGAGTTTCAGGCTTGACCAAAAAGAAATTAAGAGCTGGCTAGAGTAAAGCCTAGAGTGATGGGGAAAGGAATAAAGCGCAAGGCCAGGAGAAGCAGCAACAAAGTGGCTGAATAAGGGTGAAGGGGAGCTGATCTTTGCTGACCCTAATCTATGTAGAGGGGAAGAGAGATGGAAAAGTTAACATTCTGTCCACTATAATCCAGACTCTGTGTTAGGAGCTGATAATATAGCAGCACATTAAACATACTTGGACCTTAAAATTTACCAGCATCTTGGTATTATTCCTACATAAAATAGTGATCAATATATAAAGTTCCATGTATTATATGGAACACAAAAGCATGCAAATTTCTCCTGATTCTACTTGCTGCAACACATTTACAAAGATACTCCCATAAACTCATATTTACTATAAAATGTTAGCTTGGAAAATTTATTGTTAATAAAGCTTATTAAAATATATAATGTATTGTATTTTATATTCATTACTATAATGTGTTTATGAAAAGATATCTTATTTTTAAATGCTTTTTAAAATTCAAAAGCAATATGTACAGTTATAAGAAAATAGGAAATATAAATGAGGAAAATAAAATAGAAAAGAACCAGAAATGACTATTATCATAAAATCACAATGCTGATCATCTATGGTATAAATTTAACATAAGTATATGTTTATTAACATAAATTTTTGCATAAATATGCATTCTTACGTTTATATGTTTTGAATCAGCCTATGGACTATATAATTCACATTTAATCATTAGTGGTTCATAGTGGTTCATAGACTTCTTTTGGTTATATATGTATGTATGTAAGTATGTATGTATGTATATTTGTATGTATCTATGTTTTTGTGTAATTACATATCTGTATCTTGTTTTGTCTCAGGATATAGATAAAATTATATATAGAATGCATAGAACATTATATATTGTATATAAAAGAAAACATATTACATATTATGGTATATCACATATTAATTATACATATCATTAATATGTATCAGATTTTTACCATTACTTATATATTACATATTAATTACTAAAGATAATTAATATTTTTTTGTACATAGAGACAGTCCTTGACTTACTATGGTTCAACTTAGAATTTTTCAACTTTACTATAGTACAAAAGCCATATGCATTCAGTAGAAACTGTATTTCAGATTTTGAATTTTGATCTTTTTCCAGGATAGTGACATGTGGTATGATCCTCTCTCATGATGTTGGACAGCAGTAGCAAGCTGCAGCTCCCAGTCAGCGAGCAATCATGAGGGTAAACCACTAATAGACTTATAACCACTCTGTACCCTCACAAGCATTCTGCACTTTCATTGCAGTATTCAGTACATTACATGAGATATTCAGCACCTTGTTATAAAATAGGTTTTGTGTTAGATGATTTTGCCCAACAGTAGGCTAATGTGAGTGTTCTGCCCACCTTTATGGCAGGCTAGGCTAAGCTATAATTTCAGTAGGGACACGACCCCATCGTAAGTTGAAGATCTGTATTTTACAGTTCATTAGTTCTTAACTTGTGGCTATAAATAATAAAAGAGGATAAGGTCTCTCTAGCAAAGATTTTGAGAATCACAATAATAGTTTGGAATTACAATCTTTCAAAGTATTCAAGTTCGAGGGGGATGCTATTCTATGTGCATCTAGACCTTGCCCATGATCTTCTAGCTCTTCATTCTTTCTTGCTACAATTTATGAACCGGTCATAAAACTTGACTCAACTGACCCACTGTGGTAATCTGTGCTTTACAAACCACTTACATATTTTATTTCTGTCAGTGTCCCTTAACTTTGTTATCCATCATAGTATGACTTACATTACATATTCTCTGGAATACATTCTCTTAAATCCAATGGTTAAAAAAGGCTGTGTCTTCTGTACAAAACAAATTACAAAAGGATATCGCTGAAAACTGAGGAGCCCTTGATTCATACACACACACATGACCCAAACAGGAACACACATGACCCATTAGAACTCTAGACTCTATTTCTGTAAATGAGAATTTTGCCACTTCTGTCAAAAACAGACAAGTGCAGCAATATGGTTTTTTTCCATGTTACTTTTTTTTCATGCACTGCTTCCATTTATGACAGGACATCAATGTTTTTAGAAGGAAAGCAAAATATTATATATCTTGATCAAGGTACATAAAATCTTGTGTGCTTTGAAAGAAGGGGAATTTATACTTTATTTGATTATTCAACAAATATTGTTGACCATCTAAATGCCAGTCACCTTTCTCATGTTAGGCATATAGTAATGGAGTTATTTTTAAGTGGTACGGAATTGTCATACAATTTTTTGTTTTCAAAAACAGCAGACTTTTATTAATTTTGAGAAAATGTTGTTTGGGAAAGTCACTTCTTTTTCATATTGTCACAAATTATAGCTCTCCTAAACCTTATGCTTCTTTTTATTAATGTTTATTTATTTTTGAAAAAGAGAGAGAGAGAAAGGGTGAATGGGGTTAGAGAGGGAGACACAGAATTCTAAGCAGGCTCCAGGCTCTGAGCTGTCAGCACAGAGCCCAGCTTGAGACTTGAACTTAAGAACTGCGAGATCATAACCTGAGCTGAAGTCAGACGCTTAACCGACTAAGCCACCCTGGTGCCCCTAAATCTTTTGCTTCTTAATCATGAACAATATTTTGTGCAAGAAACTATATTATTTATTTCCATGTAAACTCTTTTTCCAAACAAATAAAAGAAGAATCTCAGGGGTGCCTTTGTGGCTCAATTGGTTAAGTTTCTGAGTCTTGATTTCAGCTCAGGTCACGATCTCACACTGGTAGGATCAAGCCCAATGTCTGGCTCTATGCTATCAGATATCAATTTACTTTAAACTAATTAATAATAAATTAATCTTAGATTGCTTAGGATTCTCTTTCTCCCTCTCTCTCTGCCCCTCTCCCATTCACACATGCATGCTCTCTCTCAAAATAAATAAATAAAGAAGAATCTTATGAAGATGCAATATGAAACATAACCACATTTCAAATTAAATAATTTGACAACTACTGGAATAAGATAAGGCAATACTGTCTTTCCAAAGCCAGTAAAATATAAATGGAAATTAAAGAAAATATTTAATATTTTTAAGATTCCATGTTCTATTTGGATTTAGGTTTGGTGCAATATGCCAGTTTACATTACTGGTTAAATACAGTAATCAAAAAGAAAAAATCCTACTCTTTTACTACTATTCCACATTTTCATGAACAAGTTAATGCTTTAAAATAAATGAATGCCATATGTTTCTGGACATCACATTGATGAACAGTGTTTTTAAAAACTATCAAGTAATATAAGCTGAATCCAAATAATAATTTCTTTTATTTAAAAAAATACATTTCACCATCCACATCTCATACGTTTACCAAAGCACTTATCTTGAAATATTTATATGCCCAAGAGGAGAACAATATCATAGAAGGTGATATTGAATATTTTTTACATGATACATTATAATATGTTTAAGAGTTTGTTTTGTTTAGCAGTAACTTGTCCAGAAGTTGAACCAGCAATCTGTTTTCTTTTTGAAGAATTATTCCTGAAGTGACTTGTTGAATTTGAAGCCCTAATTAAAGACTTAATTAGTTATCAAGCTTGTTAAATTATACTTTGTAAAAATGCATGATGTTCAAATGGATCTAACTTATAGTAGTTTTGGACAGTGCTACACTTATCTACCATATGCTATTCTCTGGATAATTGACTTTGCTCTCTACTTGACCTTCAATGAAAAGGGAAGCTATAACACATAGGTCCATAACCTCTAAAAAAAAGCTAGAGATGCTGACATAGCCAATCCACATATTTGCATTACGCATACTAAACTAACAGACGATAGTATTTACAAGGCTCACTAAATGCTTAAATCTATTTTGTGGACAAAAGGATTTTTAAGTTAATTCATTTTGTGGAGAGAATAATTTAACCAAGTTAGCATTTTGTTGACAGAATTATGATGAAATTCATTTTGTCTACATAATTGATTGGACAGCTCATAGAATGCATTTCTCCCCAGAATGAAGAATATGCAGAGGTTGTCAAACAACATTTCCTCCATGGTCTCAAATCATTCTGTCGACAAAATGAATACAAAATCCTTTCATCTACAATATCAAAGTGGGTGTTAATTATTGGGGAACAAAATGTAAAGTCAATTTTTTTCAGTTAAATATTGATAGAAAAAAGTCAGACCTTTCACTAACTAGAAATTAATCTCACGGACGGATTGTTCTGGAGAAAGCTTAGATCTAATATGTAAAACGGGGTAGGTATATGGTTTGTTTTCTTCACATCCAATGCTCCTCCCATGAAATAAACACTTTGGCTAAAAGTTTAAATCAAATGACTGGCATGAGAAACATTAAAATATTGAGAGGCAGAGTACAAGGAGGGTCATGAATAGTACATGATACGAAATATTGAAAGCTACATAACAAGTTAGAAACACTAAATGTAAATTTACATTTTTCTCCAGATGCACTTTTAATTGAATTAGATTATTGTATTATAATCCACTTAAGCCTGGAGGCTTGCACAATGAAGATGAGTGCACTAATCATTATTAGTGCCTAGCACTAATAATGAATCTACACCGTGCGGTTCATTGCTTCTTTGCATTTGCATATCACCTATTGCCAAAAGAGTCTGTGAATACTATAACTCTATTCCTACAACAGGGGTAGACTGGGCCCCTCACAGCATACGTAATACTTGGAGATGCTTTCTCAGGCAGCCTTTGTTTTGAGGTTGAACCTCTCCATCCTGAAAGTTGGAGCAAGAAAAATAGAACACATTTTGGGAGAAGAAAACACATTTAAGGCTGGCCACCCAGAAGGTGAACTAATGTGCATCATATATTAAGCATCTGTGATTATTTAGATTTGTAGTTTAATTCTCCTTCATAAATAAAGATTATGGAAGCTTTTCTTGTTAATTCTCGACTCTGCAATTTTGCTCCAAGGAAAATCTCCAGCTTGTAAAATCTCACTGGGATGGATGGCTCATTCCCCGCAGCCCACTTTAAAGCTATCTAGACAATTTACATCATTAGGCTGATAAGGCCAGATGTTAACTATTTTGATATATTAGGATCACTTCTTCTTTTACATAGTATTTTACAGTTGATTTGCAAAATTTTGCCAGCTACCATTTTGTTTCAAATTTATAGACCAATGCCAGAGCTCAGCTTCAGATTTAGTGGAAAAAATATGGACGGAGTCAAACAGTTGTGTTCAATGTTGTTTTCATATAAGCAAATGTTCAGGCAACTACAAACCAGTAGAAAGTGATTCGCTTGAGGCCAGAGTAAATATTTGTGTATAACTCTGGAAAATACTTAGTAGAAAATATATTTTGGTAAGAAAGTTGGAGAGGTTGTGTAACGGAAAATGGCCAAACCTCTGATTTGGTGCAAGATCAAGTCATATGTAAGAACTGTAAGATAAATGGTTTTCTCTACCTGCAATTCCCTGCCTGGCACTTTGATGGTAAATGTTTTGCCAAATATATTTTATATGCATTTAGAAATTATTTATCGCCCATCTGCAACCAGTTGGATTTGGAAGAAGGACAAAGCAAAGTACATGATGAAATTTCTCTATCTTTAAACCAGTCATAATTAATTTGGGAATATAATGCTTATATGATGCATTTAGGAAATAATTGTGAGGCCTCACAATAAAAAACACACGTCATTATACATCCATTAAAATACATTCATTCTCTTAAATATGCCTAATTAAGGTCTAGAAACATAAATATTAGAAGAATTTAAAGCAAAATATGCAGACTAAACATGTTTAAGTAGTTTAATATATTTTAAAACTTGCATCCATCTTTAATCAAAACTCTTCTAAGGATACATAACATAAAACATGTTTACATGAATTTTTTGAAGAAAGTAAAACAAATGTGAAAATATGAAATGAAGCCAGATGTGAGGTAATTATACATAGCATACTGATCTAGATACTTACTTTTGGTCACCTCACATTTGGTTTGAAACTAAATAATTCATTACACTTGTGTATAAATATTTTAACAGACTTTTCCTTTCCAGTATTCACACACACACACACACACACACACACACACTGAAGAAGGGATTATTGTTTCCATCTATAAGAGAGTTATGATAATCCCCAAATTCAGAGAGGATAACAAATTACCCCCACTCCTCAGAGGAAATGAGCCAAGGCTTCAAAGAAAGAAATAGTCTATGGACTCAGCTCTTCTGAGACAAATACAGCTCTTTTTATTCCACCATATAAGAAACACATCTTGAGCTGGATTCAAAAACATGATCAAAAGACTATCTCATATGAGATGTTGTTAAAAGACACTATCTAACCAGCAAGAAGGAGTGAAATATCAGGTTAAATCTTGTGAATTAGCTTCACTGATGGAAAACTTGGTTATCAAACTGAAGTGCTACCTGAGAGAAAAAGGTCTCAGAAGTTTCCAGAAAATGGAATGGTGGCATCCATACACTGCTTTTAAGATTCTCTTTTGCAAGAAAGTTATAATTAAATCAATAAATACACTGCTTGGGGTGCTTTAGTTTTTAATGAAAAAGAACAAATGAGGAGGCATACCCCTCAAGAGCATTGTTACCTGATACCTTTCCAGTGAGTTATTTCAAAATTAAAATAATTTTATAAGGCATAATATGTATCTCTAAGTATCAGACATAGTTCAAATAAAGAAAGCCCTGGTTATTCACAGTAGAAAATAGGGTATCAGGATTATCAGTAGTAATACCTACCAGGAATGTGGGAAGTTTCTTTGGCACTAAATGCACTGAATGCCACAAACAGGCCAGATAATAAACCTCATGATAAGTGTTACATGTGGAGTTCAACTGAGTAAAGTATAACTGAGCAGATTAGACATTTATAAACAAAGATAATAGTGGGCTATGGGTGAAATGGAAACACAGATATATGTACCTACCATGGATCCTTTAGATACTCTTGTGAAGTGAGTGCAAAGAGATTTATTTTTAAAAGACTATACCTACAAAGGCTAGGAGCACAAAAAAAAGAGACTTTGGAAACCATAGTTAGTGGCAAAAGACTTAACAGACCTGAGGAAACAGACTCCTAAGTTTGTGGTGAAGAAATCCAAGAATCAACCTGGTTTGGGCCAGAATTCTCGATGGCTCATGAATCAGCAGTACTGGGCATACTATATATCTATCTACATCTATTGCTATATCTATAGCCAACTATCCCAAGACTTAATAGTAGACAACAATGTCCATTTTATTATGCTCACACATTCTATGGGTGAGGAACTCAGAAAGCAGGCAGTGAGGATGGCTGTTTTCTGTTCCGTAATGACTGGGACCAAAATGGGGATGGCTTGAATGGGTGAAAGTTGGAAGAGCCAGGGCTAGAAAACTACGTTTAGGATGGCTTTTTCAGTTACAGCCTAATTACTGGGCTGAATTAGACAAAGACACATTTGGGTTGGGTTTTTTTTTACTGGAATGCCTACATATGATGTCTTGGTTGGTCCAAGGCAGGTGGGCTTTTTATATGATGATTCAGGACTATAAGAGTGAATATCTCTGGCCAGCAAAATGGAAGACACATAGTCTTTTATGACCTAGACTTGGAGATCACATAGCATCAGCTTTCCTATACTCTTTTGGTCGAATAAATCACAAATCCTCTCAGACTCCATGAAAGAGGACATGCGCTTCTTCTTTCAGTGGGAGGACTGCCATATCATGTACTTCGAAAATTGCAAATGAAGGGACTACATTGAAAAAAGATCAGTTTATGAAGCAGGTACCTGTCCACTTTCCACACGGTAGGATATTACCCCTCCTTTACAACAGTAGAGTGAAGCTTTATTTTCTGGAAAGAGTAAAGCAGTTTTTCACTTGTCTGAAAAATATCAACATGATTGGGAGCAAAGGTATGAGGGGGAAGACTGAGGATTAAATAAATGCATATATACTGGATGCTGACATTCCCTAGCTCTCCCTTCCCCCTTAACTTCTAAAAGGCAGGGTGCAGTATATCCTCTCAGCAAGAGACTTGGAAATTCTTTTCTGGGGAATCTAACCAGCCTATTCTTGACATCAAAATTCCTCAGCTAAAAGGCACAGTGAGGTCATCCTACAGCAAAACACACATTACAGTCTCCACTCATGACCTTCTAATCAATTGTTGGAGTCCCAGAGCTACATAAACAAGCAACATCTGATTACCGAATATTTGAGGAAATCATTTAACATTAAAAATAGAGGGAAAAACAGAAAACGGGGGAAAATGAAGACTATGCATAGGAAAAAATAGTAAAAAGTAAAATAGTAAAAAAATATTCTCAGAGTGATGAATATATATTTTGCAGCTGTAAAATAAGAACAGAATAATATAGTAAAGATTTCCTCTGAGAACATTAAAGTATGGGGAGATAAACTAATCACCTCGAAATAGAACAAAAGGACAAAGATAGAAAAAAGAGAAGAAATATAATGAAATTAGAGTATCAATCCAGGAAGTTTAACATCAAAACACAAGAATTTTAGAAAGAAGAGGCACCTGAATGGCTGAGTCAATTAAGTGTCTGGCTTCTGCTCTAGTCATGATCTTGCCATTTGTGAGTTCAAGCCGTGTGTTGGGCTCTGTACAGACAGCTCAGAGCCTGGAACCTCCTTCAGATTCTGTCTCCCTCTCTCTCTCCCCTTCCTCAACTTAGGCTCTGTCTCTCTCTCTTTCTCTGAAAAATAAATAAGAATTAAAAGATTAAATAATTTTAGAAAGAAAAAAGGGGTAAGAAACAGCAATAAAATCATTTAAGAAAATTCTCCCAGAAGCAGGGTGTCTGGATAGCTCAGTCAGTTAAGTGTCTGACTCTTGATTTCAGCTCAGGTCATGGTCTGAGTTCATGGGACCGAGCCCCACAAAGGAACTGTGTGCTGTAAGCACAGAACCTGCCTGGGATTCTCTCTGTCTCTCTCAGCCCTTCCCCTGCATTTGTGCATGCACTCTCTCTTCTCAAAATAAATAAATAATCCTAAAAAAATTCTCCTGGAAGGAAGTAACTTCTCAGATTGAAAGGCTCATGAATATTCCCCTAATATAATAAAATTGACATGCAACAATGCTTATTGTCATATAAATCTAGAGTATTCAGGACAAGAAGTTCCTGCAAGTTTATACAAATGATCAGGAATCATAATGCAGTTGGACTTCTCACTAGAGATAGTGGAAGCTAGAAGGCAGTGGAAGAATGTTTTCAATATTCTGAGAAAAAATCATTTCCAAACTTGAATTATACACACAGCCAAACTATCAATCAAGCATGAGAGAACAATACAGTATTTTGACAGGCATAGCCTCACAATTTTACCTCCCTTGTATTCTTTCTGAGAACACACTACACAAAATAGGAGAGTAATCCAACAAAGAAGTCAGGATAAGGGAAAGCAAAAGATCCAAACCCAGGAAGCTGAGTTTCAGGATGCTAGACTGAGGCAGGTCAGAAGTTTCTGGCAGAGAATTCTTTGGGGAGACGCCCTTAACAGAATATCTGATGCATATGGACTTTTGAGAGAATATATAAGCAATTTTGCTAAAGGCTTTGAGGTGAATTATTAAAAAAATAATAGAAAACTAAGCTAATAAGAAATAAGGGAATCACTAATCTTTCCCTCGAGAGAGATTAAAAAAAGATGTTCAGGAAAGTAAATGTCATCATCTCTTACCACATTGCTTAGTTGTAATTATAATTAAAATAGAATAATGTAAGCTTAGAAAATAATCTATACAAAAGGACAATGTTAGGATATTATGCATGTGAATGTAGAGTATGGAAAGGAAGTTGAGGCTGTGAGGATGAGGACAGATTTCTCACTTCTATAGCAGGCTATCAATCTGTGGGTTGACAACCTCTGGAGTTTGCCAGGGGTAATCTGAAACTGCCCCCTGTTCTTGGAGAGCAGGAAGACATTGGAGAGAGAGACAGACCATTCCACATTGGTGCGTGGCAAGTTTCCCTGAAAGCAAGGAAATTTACATGTGTTGTTTGTCTTGGGCAGCCACAGGACAGATCTCCACACCTGCCTACCAAATCTTAAGAAGTTTAGATAGAACTCCTAACTGTGTTAGAAACATACCTCGTTCAGATGGTCTCAATGCCACATTAGTATCTCAAGACTGTGTCCTTGGGGCAGCTTCTGGGAGCAGAAAAGGCAAGCAGGACATACATTTTAAGAACAGGAGAGGGAACAGGAAGTCTCCAAATGCTCAGGTCCAACTGGCAGGTCAACAGGTGGTCACATCCTTTTCATGACCTCCTTCAACACTCCAGACCTCCTGACTACCTCACTCAATCTTACATGCCAGGCTTTTCCAAAATGTGCCCTGCGTAGTTAGCAAGGGATTTCACTCGCATGGAGGTGACTCCTGTGGCAGTTATCCCTGGTTACACCGGGAGCAGATGCTACAGCAACAATAAAGGCATGTGCAAGAGAACACATAGGTTAAGACAGTAATTCCCCGGGGAGCCTGGGTGGCTTAGTTGGCTAAGCTTCCGACTTTCGCTTCGGTCATGATCTCACGGTTCGTGGGTTCGAGCCCCGCGTCGGGCTCTGCGCTGACTGCCAGCTCAGAGCCTGGAGCCTGTTTCGGAGTCTGTGACTCCTTCTCTCTCTGACCCTCTCCTGCTCAAGCTGTCTCTCTCTCTCTCTTAGAAATAAATAAAAAACATTTAAAAAAATTAAAAAAAAAAAGACAGTAATTTCCCAAATCAGTGACACCTTTTTCCACCAAGAGCCCCATGATCCAAACCATTGCTTTACCAAGCCCCTATGCTGGAAAGCAGAAAGCTCAGGGCATTCACTGCGTCCTTATGGGATTTGGTAAAGATGGGATGTTAATAGACTTATCAGGTATGAACACACAACATTCTGTTTGAATAATGGCACTGGGGCCTTATTTCAGGGGCCTTTCTATTTTGGAGGACAATTTTATTTATTAGAGATATTTCAGTGTTCAGTAAAAACAAGTCTTGTTGATTATCATTTAAAGCTTGCTGGGTGAATTTAGTAAGAGCTTGTGTGTGTGCTATGAAGTTCTCCAGGCCAATAGAGAGAACAAAGATAACAGCCAAATGATCACACCAGTGAGAAACAGAACATGATCACCTGGCCTTGAGGAAAGCGAGGTTGGTAGCTTTAGAAACTTGACCTGGTTTTATACATGATGCTAGTTGGCTGGGTCAGGCAACCTACCTTCTCCCCTCTTTCAATGGTGTGCAGTCTCTTCCAAGTATAGTATATTTCAACAGGTCCAGCATGTAGTAGGACAACGGTCCCAGTGGAGATTGAATACTTCCTGTCACCAAAGGTGCAAAATAGTTCACCCATCCCCAAATGGCATCTCCTTGCAAACTCCAGTAGATAACTCCTTTTCCAAGCAAGATGCATTTTCTCAGCAGCATAGCGTGTTGATCCATGGTGAGTTGGGGCAATGACTGTTTCCTATGACTTCTATCCCTTTACAGTATTGGGTGCCACAGCAGAGTCCCCAACCTAGTATATGGGGCAACAGGCCCTAGTGGCTGACTATGCATATGTCATAAAGATTGAGATAGTACTTTAGTCTACCCAGCCAAGGTGGTTTTACCTGTTAGAAATTTAATCTGCTGCATTAATATCTCATTTTTCCATGATGCTTGAGGGTTAAAGGGAAATTGGAACCTCTATTAACTGTCATGTTCTTTTGCCCAGTCTTGCACATCATGATCCCTATCACTTTTCAGTGAGGGTTTCTGTACATGGTACTCAGCTTCTCTAATCCCCAACAGTGGCAATTTGGTGTGTATGGCAACAGGGGAAAGCCTGGGTTAAACCAGATGCAGTGTCTACAAAACCCAGAATATTTTAGAAGCTCCATTTACAGGGAGAGGACCAATATAATCAATGAACTAATCCCTCACCAGTTGGGAACTCTGGATGGCCCCTGACTACTTTGGCGGTTGTCCCGGACATTGTTTAGACCACACAAGACATGCTGTTACTGCATTAACCAAGACACTGTATTTCAGGAGCAATCCAGAAAACTTGACAATATGTCATGCCACCTGGACACTTTGGTGGCCACTCGTTTCTATGCACCCAATCTGCTGTATCTCCTGAAGGGTCGACTGCTAGGGCTCCCATCCAAGGTAGGGCATCAGCTTCCTGATCGCCTGAGGGTGTCAGTGCCTTATGAGCTGGGACGTGGAAGAGACTGAGGACTGCCTCAGGCTCTTGCACACACTCAGATGTCTTTCCACATATCCTGACCATCTTGTTGAAGACCTCCTCCTACACAACCACATAGTATTTGAAGACAGTAACGTAAATACCAAAAGTATTGTCTATAAGAGATCAAAGTGGCTATGTTCTGAGGAGCGAGAAATAGGAGCAACCAAGAGGGGACTGTGATTTTTGATTAAAAGAAAACCTTTTTCAATGTTTTCAAAAAAACGTTTGACCTTTTAAATTATGTATATCTAGAATTTTATTTAAAATTAAGGCTAAAATAAAATGTGTTAGATAAAAAGGGGAAAATAATATCACCAGAGTGCAAGTTAGTAGGGTCAAATAATAGTACCAAACACTGAGTTAAATACATATTTGCAATTATGTACAACATTTTAAGCACTCAATAACTATATACATATGTATATATATATATACATATATATATATATATATATATTCACAGACATACACACACATATACATATTCCACAGCCAATTGGAAACACCAAAGGTTTATAAAAAATTAATAAATTTTTATGTATTCCAATATTCTCTTAAATGTCTCACAATCTTTGGAATTCTTTGTAGTAAACATATACTACTTTTCTAAAAAGTAGATTGCCCAAAGAACTACTTTCACTCTGAAAGAGTAAAAGTGAGATTATTCAAGATATGTCTTTGTGGGTAAGACTAAGATTAATAATATATCTCTAAGTAGATATCTTTGTAAGTAGATTTATTGTCAGACCTCAATTCTTTTGAAAAGTCATTCATTTACCCAGTAGTTCCAAAAGCAAATGCATATTTTTTTTGTATTTCTTTTATACTAACACACTGAAGAAAACTGCTGGGTATGAAATCATTGCCTGATGTCTAAACTAATTTTAAGTTTCCAATATTTTATGTAATTTATAATTACCAAGTATTTCTGGGTTACAATTTTTTAACATGCTTAACCAATTAACTAGAAATAATTAGAGAAGGAGTGAAAATATATGAGAAAAATGTATGTAAAACGGTAATTTAATGAAAAAATACCTTTCAATTTTAAGACAAAATTTTGTCATAACCTAACAATCACAAAGTAAATGTTGAGGATCTGGCTCCTTTACTGGCTCTCACAATGGCTAGAAAAGTTTAAATCATACAGAAGGTGTCTTTAGTCATTCTTGTCACAACCTAAGAGAGTGATACAGGTATAGAAGGGCTGATTCAGAAGAAAGAAGCTTGCTTTTTTAAAAAGATGATTGTCAGTTACAAGAACATTATTGTCTCTAAAGGCAAAGGCATAAACTCTCAGCACCTTGGACATAGGAGGAATATTGCATTTCAAAAAATATACTACAGACATGACCCTGAAAAATTGTCTTATGAAGAGTATTACGTTTTAAAAAATATCCTACAGAAATGACCTGAAAAATTGTCTAACATGGAAATAGAACATAGAAGCCACTTACTCAAGTAAAAGCAGTACTGTCCTAAAGTGGTTACAGGAAAATGAGAAAGAGTACACAAAAACAGAATCCCAATTAATCTCTAAGGACATAGTAGATACTCTCATAATGGAAATATTGAATCAATTTTTTATAAGATGTATTGTTTTCAACAGAAGAAATGCATTGTATATTAGATCTACCCTTTACTTCTAATTTAAAGAATACCACCATTTCTATCTTCTCTGTCATAATTACTCTCCTTGTTAACACCTCATAATGAGGAAAAGGCAAATTAGTTGTGTCATTATACCTTGCTGCTAAACAGAAGCAACACAGCCATTAATGACTTTAACATATGTTCATGTTTTCCTGGCCACTGGGAACTTCATTCATCTGTTTCTCCTTGAGGAGGCAAGACATGTCTGTTAATAACATGATTCTGAATTTCTTTCTCTGGGAGTCAATATTCAGACAAAATTTTCAGGTTCAACATTTGAGGTGAAGCAACTGAGAGATACGGTGTCCATAAGGGATGAATGGCTGGAAGAGCATCTGTTCCTCACCTTGTCCTCCCCAAGCCATATGCTTGCGTTCAGTTCAAATCAGTCCACTGGGTGGCGATAGAAATATGTTACACTTCAAAAATAAGGTCTCTGAATCTTTTTTTTTTTCTTTTTTAAATATTTTTATTTATTTCTAGGAGAGAGAGAGAGAGAGACAGCGTGAGCAGGGGAGGGTCAGAGAGAGAGGGAGTGACAGACTGAAACAGGCTCCAGGCTCTGAGCTGGCAGTCAGCACAGAAACCGACGCGGGGCTCGAACCCACGAATTGCGAGATCATGACCTAAGCGAAAGTCGGACGCTTAACCGACTAAGCCACCCAGGCGCCCCATGGTCTCTGAATCTTTAAATACAATGCACAGGGTTCATAATTTTAATAAAAAACATAGCATTAAGCAATATATTGAGTATTTTAACAATGAATGGAGACCATGAATTTTAGCCTTAGATCTGAGAGTTTAGTGATTACCAGATAATTAGCTTAGTAATTTAAGCTCCTCCCTCCACTTCCTCCCCCAAATAAATGCTCTACTTTTAATACTATGGGAACCATTAGCTAATTGTTTCCATTCTTATTTTTTTTCTTGTCAATTCAGTCTAGTCTTGGTCAGGTTACTTAACCTCTTCATATCTCTCTCTCTCTCTCTCTCTCTCTCTCTCTCTCTCTCTCTCTCTCTCTTTTTTTAGTCTAGTGATCTAATGTGAGGAATCACTAATAAAAATGATTATAAAACACTTTGCAAATTTCCATGCCAAAGAAAACTACATTGCATTGAAGTCACCAGAAGTGTGACAAGTGTTCAGACAAGTACATAATTAAACTGTCCAAACTGCATTAGCTATTGATGGCATTTAACTAGGGCTGACTGTTCGTATCAAACTATGAATTGAAATTACAGTGGCCTCTGCAGCTCTCCAGACTCTTCCAGACTTAGAGACCTGAGAACAGACATTGCAGTCTGAAAATTCATGTGTGTCGTTAACGACACAATGAAAACATCACCAGATTGAAATCCCTTCAATTTCTTCTGTTTTTCATAGAAGAAATGGTAACCTTACCAATGATCTTTAAGGAAGATGTTGACTAGCATTACACATAATGACAAATCAATAGCATTACAGTTCAAGTGGAAGGGTTTTTGTGACCTTAACATCCCAGTTTTCTCCACTCCATGAGCATGACTAAGGTTACGTTAATATGCATGCCTGAGTCTCACTGAAACCGAGTTCCTACCTGCTCATACAGGAATGTTATTATTCTACAAGTGTTTCTGAGAACCCTCGAGATGTGACTTCAATGTATTCTAAACTGGTTGTCACTCACTATCCCTGGTAGCTGAGCCAGATTTCTGAAGCTACTAGAATCCTGTAGACTTCCACAGAGGGGCCACTTAGTTGGAGCTGCCTTGCTTCCCCTCATCTGCTGGTGCCTGTCAAGAAAAGTAGAAATCACTACAATTATTAACAATGAAGAGAATTTAATGTAAGGAAATAGTTACTCTGGTGATACAAGGGCTGAGAATCCAACAGGGGACCATGAGCAACTAACTCTAAGATTAGCAGCAGCAAGAAGTTATTAGACACCTAAACTGGAGCTACAAGGAAGAGGTGATATGACCAGAAGCTAAGAGATGAAAGCTGACACCACAGGAAAGTCTATCAGGAGCTGGATTAATGGAAGAGGTACAGCCACTGCTTGTGAATCTTCCAGAAGCACAATGGAAGTAGAGAAATACCCAGGGTTCTTTCTCTCCCTCCAGCCTCTCCCTAGTTCTTCTCATTGTCTTAACACAGCTAGAGCTAGCTAACTTAGAACTCTGCAGAAGGCATCACGCAATGCTGCACTACAGACCAGGTCGGATCAAGGGTGAAAAGTGGACAAATAAGTATAAGATGTGGACAAGAAGACTTGCTGTTTTTGCTGGGTTGATGCTAGTGGCTCTTCAGCTGTTGGCTCAGACACCTCTGCTGTTTCCCAGCTGCTTTGTGTTGCTCACTCTGTTTGGAGGTTTGAGTCACATGTCTTGCTTCTAGAACAGGAATTGTTAAACCTTTTCTGGAAGGAGCCTCACAGTAAATGTTTTGGATTTAGTAAGCCATTCACAACTATTTGAAGATGCTTTGTAGCACAAAAACATCCACAGGCAATATGGAAACAAATGAACAAGACTGTGTTACACCAAAACTTTATAAAAAATGCGTGTCCAGAGTTGAGCTAAGCTACTCCATGGTATTGCTGCCTGGACATTCATTTTGTTTGGCCAAGTGGCCTGCAGGGCCTTAAGCTGACACTAGTGCTTTATGCAACCTCAGGCGCTATATAACAGCCCACAAAATCACAAGTAAAAAGCTAAAAGCTCCTGATTGGTCTCCCCCAACAGCTCTTGTGATTAACAGCCACCTGCACCCTCCTCCCAATGTATACATTCCTTTCATAAGACCCTGTGGACCTTACCAAAACCCTGTTCTTTCTGGTTTGACTTGATCATCTGGCCATATACCACCCATGGGCCCTAATAAAGGCATATGCCTCTGTCTTTCTCTCCACTCTGCCTTACCTCCCCATGTGGCTGCTCCAGGTTCTTCCTGTTCTTCCTCTAGGTCTTGTGAGTAATGAACTTCTTTATTTCAATTTATCTTGTGGTCTTTTGTTGAAGGAGCTTCACCCCCCAGCACCTTATGTTCCACTTAACAAATATTATTTTGAGAAAGTCATAACAATTGGTGTAGAACAGTATGGTGGAGTTACACTTACAGCTGATCTGGGGAAATGTCTTTTAGGTGCAGATAGCTGATAACCTGGCTCTCCCAGGAGGGCAATTTCCATTGGGAAGTGGTTTGCTGCTTCCTAGCATTCTGTTGCACTACTCTGGGCTACAGAGCAATGCTGGTGCACAATGCTCCATGACTTCCTATCCTGAAGTGCAGCTGCTAAGGAAACAGTCTTCCGGAGCCTCAGAGCACTGCCCACCAGAGGCGGTATAAGGTACTGCAGATATGTCTTCCATCGGCTAACACCCCACAGGAGACAAATTATCCTAGTGGGTATTAGACTTTCCAGTGTATTTCCCGACTCTAAGCACAGACCCTGGTGCTGGACTATTAGCAGAATTGTCTAAGACTTATACAAGGTCCTGCTTCTTTAGTTAATGGCTTGGAGAATGCAAATGGCAACCCAGGCCCAAGCACGGGCTACCAAATGAAGGTGCAGGGCAATGCCGTTAGAGGTGGAGGGAGGTACTCTTCTTCCCTGACTGGTGTGTTTAAAGGTGGCAGCAGGGACTGTGAGTCCTAACCTGGGTGTTAAGGGCACCCTTGCTACAGGAGCCCTGGCTCCCAGCAAAGACAAGTGCAGCCTGGGCCTATGGTCCCTCTGTTGCTGCACACCTTGCTGCTATCACCCACATCTCCATACTCCTTGGGGTACTATGAGTCCCACCCCTGCACGCAGTGGTATAGATCTAGTGGCCTGATAAAAATAATGTGAGCACCTAGTGCTAGTGCCACCCAAAATACCAAAGTTATCAAGCTCTTCTCCAAATGTAGAATACCCAGAGACATGGACTAGTTGCTTTTCAACATCGCAGAGCACCAACTATCAAAGTGTTGTGGGGGGTCTAGGACCCACCCCAAAGATCAGACCACCATTTCACTAGTGGAGGCCACCCCCAATCCCAGCAAGGTCAGTTGGACGCCCTGGAGAAGGAAACAGCTGGCTAAGGATCCAACCACGAGGGATGTCCACCTCAGATCTTTCCAGTAGTAATTTCCAAGGTCAAATCAATGGGGGGATAATGGAAGAGTGGAAGACTAAAAATTAGAACTCAAATCTTTAAGTATCTTAAGATTCAAAACATTTTAAAAAGTTTTCATATAGCTGCAGAAAGAGAAAGGAGACAATTACCCAGGATTTCTAAAGGCTCCCAAATGCATAACTTAAAAAACCAATCCAGGCTCTGACTGCAGCTATCAGCAGACTTGGGCCAGAAACACCCCCTTACCAATGCCTTCAAGGAAAGGATAAATGACCTCTTGCTCCAAAGCGACTACACTTTACTTTTGGTCAATATCTAGATTGCTTGTCCCAGAGAAGGCCCCCACAAGCTAGTAAATGCAGTGAAACCCCCTCTATAGTTTCATCCTGAGCCAGGTCTGTAGCACGTATCCTCAGAATTAAATATAAGCCAGAGTCGCCTCCCTTTTACAGACCTCCACCAGAAAGGCTACCCAACTGTGGCCTGGCCTGCACCATTCTCACACACACCAGTGCCTGAGAGGACATCTAACCTAGACCCCAAACAGGGTATCCTGTGGAAAAGCATCAAAACTTCCTTAAGGGAGCTCGGAAGTACCCAGTATTCTATGCTTTATTTTCAGGATAGGTTTGTAAATCATCATGTACATATTTGTGATCCTAGTTTGTAAAAACAAACCATTCTGGTTCTAGAACACTGTTTTTTGAGACAGAGAAGCAAGGTTTTGGATGAGCCAGTAGTTGGGGTAGAGTAGAGGGAATTTAGTTGAATTCAGTTATTTGCATCTGCTTAATGGCAGACTGTGCCACCTTGAGCAAAATCAGGGAAGTTTCAGCTTAGATACCTTAGAAAGAATCTTTTAATCAATCAGATTCAATACAAGATGTTGGAGAAGCAGTAAAATATCAGGAGAAAAAAAAAAGAGACAGAAAAATGGATCTAGAGAGCCATAAAAATGGGCTGATTACACTTATTACAAATTTGTTATAAATATATCATGGTTTTTTATTTTGTATAGATGCTATCAAGAATGACAAACAAACCCTTCATGATAGATATTTTGTCCCTTTGGGCATTCTACAGAAAACAGAACAGAAGTTCTAACCTACTAGCAAGGATTTAGATTACTCATTGTAAATACAGTCACATTAGTTAGGCTGCATAGGCCAGTCTTCTCTGCTGCTGGTCAATGTGACCCGGCTCCCCTCTTCTGCATCTGCTTACAAAAGGTGCTTTTTTTGTGGGTGTGGTCAGCTCTCTCCAGTCAGGTGCTTTGCTCCTACATTGAGAAGGATCACATTTCTGTTTAAATACCTCAGGTTAAAATCTGAATGCGTAACAATTGGTATTCAATAGGACAAACTTCAGAGAGTAAATCTGATGCCAGACATTTGCCTGCTGAAGGATTGATAAACACAGGAAACTAGGCACCAAAGACATGGAGGTAGAGGGAGAACATAAGAATTCAAACCGGACAGAAGCCAGAGAGATAGGATTTATAAGAGCTCAATTCATGTGTTATATTGAATGAAATGGAATAGGCAAACTGTGAATGAGGCTGTAAACGCATGTCTTGATTTGGGAGAATTTTATAACCCACTAGAGTTACACTCTTCTATATTTTGGTATTACTAGGTTTTTTTCAGAGTAATACACACTTTAAATTTTTCCCCAACCACATCAAGGCAGTATTCTGGATAATAGTTGCTCCTATTTCAGAAGTTATGGTTTTTACTTTTATTTTTATTTTAGTGAAGTCAGCGATTTCTACAGAGTACCCTAAAGCTGTCTAAAGACCAATCTTCAGCGGTAAACTTTTTAACTCTTTAGTTAGCCTTGGGTGTAAGGTGGGGAAAAATGGGGCCCATATTTGAATGTAAAACGGAGTGATACAGATAGCAAAAAAAATGTTGATGGTGTTCTTTTTTTTCCTTCAAGGAGTAGTAAATATACAGCTTTTGTAGTTAGGACTTGATTTCTAAATACTGAGCGTAGGACCTTTTACCTACTGTCAGGCCACAGAATCTTCAATTCTGAGGTTGGCACAGATAGTTCCTCCAGTAGCACTTTTATCACCCAAGCAGGAATCGACTCATCATAATCCCTGACAGAAGCAGACAGCTTCTGCTTCAAATGCCTGCAGAGATAAGGACCTCACAATTTCACAATATTGCTCTATACTGCCATGTCTAGAAAGCTACAAATTTCCATTTCATATTGATCCAAAATCTGTTTACTCATAGCTAACGTGCATCTTTCTCAGTTATGTTAATGAATCTCCCCAGAATAATTTATCTTTTACCCTAAAGCCCTTCAGATACTAAGGCAGGACAGGCTGAGTTGCTATTTCAGAAACTCTTAGAAATATATAAATCCGGAGAAACGTTCCAAAAACTGTGTCTTCACCAAGCACAGTCTTTATAAAGAAGCACATGTTAGATTCCAATCAGATCTACTATTTAAATAGAAGCTAATTTATTTATATATACGTAATTTAAATGTTGCTCTATCATGTTTTTCATCATGCATTTTTTCCTGAATCAATGCACAGCTCACTTAACAGTTCCATCTGATGTGAGATGATCGTGCTTTGCAGTTCATGTCACTGGGAGAATGTTGAAGAGAGAAAAGAACAGGAAATGATGGATCTAATGCTGTGTTTTTTTAATCGAATATGCCATTGGCTACAAGGCACACCTTTATTTTATGGACCACTATGGATTGATGAATTATGGTATTTATTAGTTTGAGATACTATGAAGCTAAATGAAAGCTAAACTAGACGGATGGGGTTGGCTGAGGTCAGGAGTGGTACCACACGAGTGACTATTTCTCTCTGTATTTCCGCTACTGGTGCCAAATACTCCATGAAAGTGGCTGGGGTTGTGGAATGAGGGACAACATAAATGTGTTCTATTTTTTCAAAAAATCATCATTTGAAGGGACCTAATAGCCTCATGAGGTCTCTGTGGATGACATCAATTTTCCTATTTCTTTACCTTAGGACTTTCTGCACTCCTGGCACATCAACACCAAGTGCAGATGTCATTTATTAAAATTTATCAATTGTACTGTCACTTTATGTGAAGCTTATTTCTTCTTCTTATTATTTTTGATGTCATGAAAAACAATAATGGAAAGATGAAAAATAAATTGTGAGCTATAGGGCAGGGTGGGGGAATTGGAGACAGGGAGAACCAGAGACATAATTGCCATTACTCTGTTTTGTTGTATGGTCACCAATGTCTTACCTAAAATGTTTACTCTACCAAATTGAAAGAACAAGTCAGCAATACCACACATAGGAAGATATAATGAAAACTAGAAAAAAAGGCTGTGTACATGGAAGGATTTGCCATTGGTAGAAGTAGAAGCTAATGTTTTTAAATGTTCATTCAGCTGCTATGAACATTGGATACATACAGTAAGCAATAAATGTTATCATTAAAAAATTTAATGAGGGCTAATTTAACATGCATCCCATCTCCCATCGCTGCTGAAGTTCAGAAGAAAGAATATCATTACAGCAAAATCCTTGGAGAGAATAAAGACTGAATGTATACTATCAATAACAATAGAAACAAACAGCCCAAGTGAGAGAACTACAAACTACAATGGTCTACTAACTCTTTGCTGTATTAAAGAAACCAGATCTTCTGAAAACTTTCTTGATTCTTTAGAAGACAAGAATACTTTACTATACTTGTTTCTAAAATGTAACATAGCTCAAGGGTCTAAGTATCATCTGGCAGTTGGATCCTAACTTGAATTATTGGCAGAGAATGGTATTTGTAGTTGTTGTCAACTTGACACTGAAGCTTATGTGTGAAATGTGATTCTTTTCTTCTTGCCTAAATATTTGGAGGGATCATTGCTTTATTAACTGGTCAAGAAAACCATTTTATTGAATTATAGTGACACACACGGCAAAAATTATTTTTCCAGATTGCTGGGAGGGAAATGTAATGTGAAGGGCAGAGAAAGGCTACAGTACAGACAGGACATCTTTTCTGGAACATAACTCCATCTGTACTACAGTATATTGATTACAAAACTGGTCCTAATTCTTCTTCCATGTATCCATCTTCTTTGTAACATCTTTGCAGCCTCTCCCATCAAGAGGAGTATTTCTCTTCCTCTAAACCAAGATGGTCTTTTAACTTGATTTGGCCAAAAAAGTGGGGGTGATGGAAACGAAAGTGTTCAAATTCTGAGCATAGACCTCAAAATCCCTTGCCTCCCCCTCCCAACTTCCCTCTCTCTCCACCCCTCTATCTATCAAGCACCTACCTCAACCAAACTTAACCATACAATAGACCCCAGATAGTCTGGTGGAGGATGAGAAACCATGTGGATCCTAGGTAGCTGAGATCATTCTAGACTTGCTGGCCCTGGCCAGCCTAGCAGTTGATCCAGATGCATAATAAATCTAGCCAGTCAGGATCTGTTAAGTGTAGTCTACATCAGCAGGATTTCCTAGCCAATCTATAGATGCATGAGCTAAAATAAGTGTTTATTATCATATGTCACTGAGGTTTTGTGGTTGTTTGTCATGCAGCATTATCGTGGACAAAAGATAACTCACCTAGGGACATTTCTAAATTTTATCTTTTCTTCCTTTCTCAAGTCCAGTGGAATCAATGGACACTGACAAGTGACAGTTGGTTGAAGCATTTACTTTTTTCCTCCAGTCTAGTTCAAAACTTCTAAAAGTTCCCAAGGGAAATATGTTATTTCTTATATTGTTTTTTTTTTCATTTTTCTTGCTAGTTGTCCAACTTCTTTTTCTCTTAGTTTATCTGAGAAATAAAAAACTGTTAAAAAGTCAATCTCTAGAATACTGAGATTCTTTTTTATTTATCTATACACCAAGTTCCCAGGGCATAATGCCCTCTCCTTTCAGTCTCCTCTCAGCCTGTTTAAGATCCTCGACTCACCTCATTCACATGAAGGAAGAAACAAATGAAAAAAGCATAAAGCATTATAGAAAGTGTTGAATTTTAATAAAGTCCACAGCTTTGCATTGTTTTTTTTTTTTCTTAAATGGTAATCATAGATCACTCACATTGGAAGCATTTGGAAAGATATCTAAAATGCATATCCCTAGGTCTATTCCAGACTTAGTATAACAGTAACAGAATTTGAGCAGAAGTGGGCACAATTGCATTTCACTACAATTTTGTTGGTTTTTTTGTTTACTGTTATTTTCCACTGCTGGAATGTGTTTTCAAACTCAGATCAGCAGTAAGCTCCTTCATTTTAACGAAAGGAAGTGTTGTTCGCAGTCAGAGATCTATCACAAAAAAAGAAACTACTTTATGTATTCCAATTATACAGGTTTATGTTTTTATGTAAAATTTGAAAAATAAAATTTAAAAATTGCTCTAATACTGTAAGGGCTAAGGGAACAGAGGCTAGGAAAGCTCACTAGCAATCCTAGCCTATAGCGCCTAAGCAACCAGTTCTTTAAAAAGAGTTAAATTGAAGTTTACTTCAAATGTTACTTCTCATACCATCTCACATATCTGTCCACAACTGTCTTTGGAGATTAATGGATTATCCTTACTTTCATTTTCTAAATTTCTTCAAGTATCTCTCATTAGCTGCCTTTAATTAGAAACCAGATGGAGAGGGGATTCTAGGAAATGTAGTTCCAACCTTTCCCTCTGTGATGCAGACGTTTTATGGGGCTGGTAATATTAAGGGCCAAATTTACAACAGAGAAGGAAAAAAAACCCTTTTCTTTTAGGTCAAACCTAGAATATGAGTAAGAACTAAATATTATTTATATTTAAGCTTTGAGAATTAAAACAGGAAAAGATTAAGGAGGTCATTTATATCCTACTCTAGAAGTATCAACAATTTGGTCTTCACAAAGGGCTGGTGCAATTTCTCTCTTTCATTAAATGTTAGAAGTTTCCCTTTAAACTTTGGTAAGCATTATGTCTTATTTTCTAGTTATGCAATTTGTTAGATCTTCCTAAATTTTCATGAGAAAACATGCAGCAACATTTGACCTTCTCTTACCAATTTCATGGAAAATACTTCTTGTCTCTTGTTTTCTCACATGAGAACTGCACAAAATGCAGTAAACAGTGTCTGCAAATGTACCTCTGGAGGAAACACTACAGCCTGGTTTACAGACTGTTTTTAGCATTCTTCAGCGTAAGTCAATAGTATCATGCCAAAGAGAATTCACTGAAAGCAGTTTTGCAAGGGTCAAAAATGATATGACCCAAATGTGTAACTCTCTGTAGGTCTGTTGTATTATCTATGGAGAAAGCTTAAAATATTTAGAGAAATGGGTAGGTGGCTGCCACTCAAGAATTCATCTAAAACTACCGTTTCTCTAATGTATTGCTGAGAAATCAGTCTAAGGTCACATTCTAGTAATTATCTGCTGGGCAGCTATTTTACATTGGCTGTGGAGCAGATGACAAATCTAGCCATTGTTAAATTGGAGTAACTTAAGACAGAAAGCTAAATATAAAGAAATTGTTTTTCTGCTCGGAGAAAGGTAGAAGCACACACTTGGAAGAGTCAAGATTATCCTTAAGAAAGTTTTAAGACATTTAAAATGAAGGAATAAAGACACCATTAAACTTAATGCCTTAGGGACAAAAAAAAAAAGGGTGGCAGAAGTAAGAAATCAGGGGTGCCTGGGTGGCTCAATCGGTTGAGCGTCCGACTTCGACTCAGGTCATGATCTCACGGTTCGTGCATTCGAGCCCCGTGTTGGGCTCTGTGCTGACAGCTAGTTCAGAGCCTGGAGCCTGCTTCAGATTCTGTGTCTCCCTCTACCTCTGCCTCTCCCCTGCTCATGCTCTCTCTCTCTCTCTCTTAAAAAAAAAAAAAAGTAAGAAATCAGTTAAATAACTTCCTGTTCAGAATGAGTATAGAGTTAGTATACAACCTGTTGTCTGTCCAAAGCAAGAAAGTTTTGGGAAACTTAAAACAAAGAACAAATTAATTAATTTTTAAAATATAAATAAAAGTTTCATGGAAAATAAGAGGACATTTGAGAGTTTATGTGCCTATATGAAAATAGAATTTAAAAATCTTTATTAAAATAATTTTCAAAAAATATAATTTTTCAAATCTGACCATAAGAATTATAAACAGAAGAGTTATTAGGAAATTGCTGTGGAATGAATGTCTGTGTCTCTTCAGAATTCATGTTGAAGTCTAAATCTCCAATGTGATGGTATTTGGAGGTGAGGATTTTGGGCAATAAGAAGTCCCGAAGGTAAATCCCTCATAAGTAGGATTAATGGCCATATAAGAAGAGACATCAGAAAGATGGTCTTTCTCTGTTCTCTGCCTTGTGAGGATACAATGAAAGATAGGCATCTGCACACCAGGAAGCTGTGTTCTCACCAAAACAACAGTTCTCACCCAGCACAGTGTTGGGACTCTGATCTCATGTTTCATTACATCCAGAACTGTGAGAAATAGTTTCTTATTTAAACCACCTAGTATATTTAGTACAGACTCAAACTGACTAAGATGGAAACTGAATACAGAAGTTATAAAAAATTGACTTAAACTCAATCATATCAATAATTGCATTATATGTAAATTAATATTCTGTGGTAGGCAAAATAATAGTCTTCAGAGATGTCTATGCCTAGTCTGTAGAATCTGTGAATATGTTACCTTACTTTACAAAGGGGATATTGAAGACGTGATTAAGATAATGGACCTTGAGATGTGGAAATTATTTTGGATTATCTGGGTTTGACCAATATAATCACATGAGCCTTTTAAAATGGAGAATTTTTCTGAGCTAGAGTCAGAGAAAGAGATATGATGATGAAAATAAGGTAAGAGAAGTGCTATATTGTTAACTCTCAGAATGGAGAAATAAGACAACAGATGTATATACATTCTAAAATCTGGAAAAGGCAAAAAAATAGTTTAGCCCTTAATCTTTATGGAATAGGTTCCATAAAAAGGAACCCATCCCTGATGACATCTTGATTTTTGCTCAGTGAGATCTGTATTGGCTTTTTATCCTACAGAACTATAGAATAATATATCTGTGTTGTTTAAGCCTCTAACTCTGACATAATTTGTTAAAGCAGAAATAAAAAACTGATACATATCTTAAGTATAATGTAGAGATTTTCAATCTGGGTTAAAAACAGCAACATGTATTTAGAATAGATATGCTTATACAAATACAATAATACTGATAGACAAAAGTAAAATACAGAAAGAGATACACAATGAAAAAAATTGACTACAAGAAAGCTGATGTGGCCATATCAATATCAGACAAAGTTTATCTTAATTGAAGGTAATTTAATTTACTTACCAATTATAGAAAACAACATTATATAGAGATTAAAATGCCAATTCAAAAGAAAAACATAATCTTAAATGTGTATATAATTGATAACATTATGTTCAAAATATATACAGAAAAATAGTAGAACTGAAAAGGGCAATAGATAAATCTACAATCATAGTTGGAAATGTAAAACAAACTTTCTTTAAAAATTAAGTAAGAGACAAAAATATTAGGAAATTGAAGAATACTTGGAAAACCCTACTAAACAAGTTGACCAAATTCACATTGACCAAATTCACCAAAGGAGTATGCCAGGTCACAAAACAAATCTCAGTAAAGATCAAATAATTGACATTATATGAAGTATGTTCTCTTACTATAAAGAATGAAAGGGGAAATCATGAACAAAAAAAATTATTAGAAAATACTCATATGTTTGGAAGTTAAGCAACAGGTCTGAATAATCCATTTCCCAAAAATGAAATCACAATGAAAATAGAAAACATTTTAAGTGAAATAACAAAAAAAGTCCACACATAATAATGATTTTAGGGTGCTGCTAAAGCAGAAGAGGGGATTCTTTTTTAGTTTTATATGCATATATCAGAAGGGAAAAGAAGCTGTTTAAAATTAATTATTTAAGCTTTAATAACAAGAAAGGAAAAAGTAACAGCAAAGATATCCAAGTAAACCAGCAGAAATAAGGAAAATAAGAACAGAAACAGTTGAAATAAGAAAGAGACAACAAAGCCAATAGTTCCATTGTAGGCTGATTTAAAAAAATGGTTAAAACCTTATCAGAGGCATCAAGGTAAAGTGTGAAAAAAATAGAAAAATCAGAAATGTTAGACAAAATCTCACCAGTTACAGGCATAAAATGATAAGATGATAACATAAATGAATTATGTGAATAAATTTCACAACTAACTTGAAAATGAGCAAATTCTTTGGAAAATACAACATGCTATAACTGGCACAAAATGAAAAATAATGAATAGCCTAATGTTTGCTAAATGTATTTATATATTTCATCAGTATTTCAAAAAATTTCTCTCTCAAGACAAATGAATAAAACTCCAGACCCAGATGACTTTACTGGTAAATTCTAACAAATATTCTAGAAAAACAATTTATTCCACTCTACCACAGACTCTTTCAGAACACAAAGAAAGAGAAAATATTTCCTCCCTCCTTGTATATGTCCAATAAATTACTAATACCAAGACCTGTCAAGGATATTACATGAAAAGAAAATTACAGGTCCATGTCTCATATGAACATAGATGACCAAGGTACTAATCAAAAGTATTCATCAAAGTCCTGGTGATTAGAATTTAGTGGTACATTAAAAAAAATTATCATTACCAAGTAAAATTTATTTCAGTATTATAAGCTTGGTTTAACATTAGAAAATAATTAATGTACTTCACCTTAGTGACATAATAAAGGAAGAAAGAATTTATTTTCTTAGTTAATAGAAAATATTAATAAAATTTAATGACTTTCACTAAAAAAATTTCTCAGCAAAGTAGAAATAGAAGAAATCTTCTTCAATTTGATAAAGAATATTTACAAAAAGGTCTATAAGTAACATCAGACTCAACAATCAAATATTGAACAGTTTTCCCCGAAAGTGAGGGAAAAAATGTACATGATCATCATTTTTATTTTACATTGTATTAGACATCTTAGCTCATGGAATAATGTTAAAGAGGAAAGGAAAAAAAGGAGAGATACAGAAACAGAGTCTCAGAGGGAGATAGAGAAATCTGAAATGAAAAGTAAGAAGTACAACTGTCATTATACATAAATATCAGGATTGTGAATTCAGAAAATACAAAGAAATCTACAAACTGTAAGA
The DNA here is from genome assembly GCA_017311185.1 of Proteles cristata cristata. Classification (NCBI taxonomy): domain Eukaryota; kingdom Metazoa; phylum Chordata; class Mammalia; order Carnivora; family Hyaenidae; genus Proteles; species Proteles cristata. The sequence goes on from JAESUZ010003983.1 coordinate 502,514, forward strand.
ATTAATCAATGAATTTGGCAAGTTTCACAGGATACATGGTCAATCATATTTCAATAAACCAGTGATAAACAATTGGATAATTAAAAAATATTTTTAAATAATCTTTACAATTTCATCATAAACATAGTATCTAGGAATAATACTATAAGCTATATGTAAGACTTACCTAAATACTATGGATAAAACACTCTTTAAATTGGAAGATATTCCATGTTTAAGGACTGAATGTCTCTAAACTCCTGGATATAAATTCTATCTAAATAGGACAAATGTAATCCCTAAATCTAATAATGTAGAAATATAGAAGCCAATTCCAAGATTTATATAAAAATGTAAAGAACACAGGATGCCAAAACAATCCTAAAGCTGTAGTAATGGAAACAGTGTCATATTTAAATAAAGATAGAAAAATATTTGAAGGACACACACAAGATTCCAGAAAGGGACCCACATAGATACAATGTCTTGATTTACAATAATAATGAAAAAAAAAACCAATGAAATTCAATGGGAGAATAAATATTATAAATTAAGTTTGTAATAAGGCAAGAAAATGATAAATTGGAATAGAAACAATTTTGTCTTAAAAAATAGTATATATAACAACCCCTTCAGTTCAACCAAGTATGACCATACCTGTAAATCAAATTGCTTAGAATCAGTGCTGGTTATATAGTTCTTGATTCTTAGCCCCAAGTCCATCTCTCTCTGCTCTTTTGTGAGATGCTAGGATTGAGATTCTCCTAAGCCTGTATAGCAGACTTTCTTGATGGCTGACTTTCTGTTAGGTTCTGCCAGTGAGAGGCCTTCATGGGAAACTGGAAAGCTGGATAAAGGATAAGGTGGATCTCTTCTTATTTCTAAGTCCAGTCACTTCCATTAGCAGTAGAGGAATGCTATAGCCTCTAGTTTCTTTTGACATTATAGCTGGATGTTGTCCTGCAAAAGAAGTTCACACCCCAGCTTTGTGGCAGCCCTTTTTTTAAGCTCCAGAATACTGGTAGCAGCTTTTCCCTTTTGTTCTTCCAACCACAGGTGCAATAGCTGCTTCCTATAGTTAATATTAGAATAGCTCTGCATCCTTTTTACTTTTACAACTTCCAAATAGGTTTGTATAACCAATTCTTATATCAATCAAACCATCTCCTTTGCAAATATCTGATATTTTCTGCTTTCCTGGCTGGGCCTTGAATGATTTAGAGCCCATAACTGACAAGAACTGTCTCTCTTGAGGCAACTACATTAAAGTCTAAGATGTTCTTTTCAAGTATAAATTAACTAATCGAGTTTTTAAAACCCTTAGGCTGCTGCACAGCAAAGGAAACAACCCACAAAACTAATAGGCAACCGACGAAATGGGAAAAGAGAGTTGCAAATGACATATCACATAAAGGGTTGATATCCAGAATCTATAAGGAACTCACCAAACTCCACACCCAAAAATCAAACAACTCAGTGAAGAAATGGCAGAAGATATGAACAGACACTTCTCCAAAGAGGACATCCAGATGGCCAACAGACACATGAAACGATGCTCAGCATCCCTCCTCTTCAGGGAAATACAAATCAAAACCACACTGAGATACCACCTCACACCAGTCAGAGTGGCTAACATGAGCAAATCAGAGGACTCTAGATGCTGACGAGGATGTGAAGAAACGGGCGCCCTCCTACACTGTTGGTGGGAATGTAAACTGGTGCAGCCCCTCTGGAAAACAGTGTGGAGGTTCCTCAGGAAACTAACAATAGAACTCCCCTATGACCCAGCAATAGCACTGCTAGGAATTTACCCAAGGGATACAGAAATGCTGAGGCATAGGAGCACATGTACCCCAATGTTCATAGCAGCACTCTCCACAATAGCTAAAACATGGAGAGAGCCTAAGTGTCCATCAACGGATGAATGGATCAAGACGATGTGGTTTATCTATACCATGGAATACTACATGGCAATGAGAAACAATGAAATCTGGCCATGTGTAGCAACATGGATGGACCTTGAGGGTGTTATGCTGAGCGAAATAAGTCAGGCAGAGAAGGACAAATATCACATGTTTGCATGTATAGGAGGATTAGGAGGAACTTGACTGAGGACCATGGGGGAGAAGAAGGTGGGAAATGTGGGGGAAAGGGAGAGAGGCAAACCATGAGAGACTCTTGAATACTGACAAAAACTGAGGACTGGTGGATGTGGGGGGGAGGGGGGAGATGCGTATGGAGGAGGGCACTTGTGGGGATGAGCACTGGGTGTTATATGGAAACCAATTTGACAATAAACTATTTGTAAAAATTAAAAAAATAAAAATAATCAAGATGAGGAAAAAAAAAAAACCCTTAGGCTGCCTTACCTTTCTCAGCAACCAACTTTCCCATCCAGTAATGAGTACTAATGGATTCCAGAGCAGTTAATGCAAGAATAAAAAGAAGCAAAAGTGATTGCTTTTTACAGTCTCCAAGATATCTGTTCTAGAGGTAGTAATAAACACCAACTGAACTATGATTTAATCTGTGATGCTATCATCCAGGATGAAACTGTCAGTGTGGATTCCTCAGATTTTTTACACTTGCTACAACCCACCACTAGTTTCTATTTTAAGCTTGGCAACACATTTCGAAAAGAGGTTATTATAATCATCTTTGTGGCCAATAGCAACTTAATCAATCATTACACAATAGCTCCAGATGGGATCCCAATATACCTGTTGCCAGTTCCAGTATTCAGGTCTCCAGGGGTGGTTGGCTCTATAGTGAACAAGCCAAAGTTAATGTATGTTCAAGTAGGAAGAATGTACTGTGTCAAGAGAAGGTAAGGGTTAAAATATTCATATTCAGGTTTACTAGAGAAGAAAGCAGCACTTGAAAGAAGCAAAGGATCTTAAGAGAAAACCCTTGCCTTGTATCTGCCCCAATTCCTTTCCTAGACAATCAGTAGATAAGAGATCTAAGACCAGGCATATAGAAATGTGTTTTAAATTTTATATATCTTATAGGAAATAAGCACTAAAATCTATCCTAAGAGCCCATCCATCAGCATGTGGTTATTATAATCCTTCATCATATACCAGGAGAGAAATCTTACATATTGAAGGAGCTCACTCTAGGGCATCTACTAACTCAATAAACCATCCAACAAATGTAAATACTAGCAGTAGTAATGCTAGAAGTAATCACAGCTATTTATACATAATTATTTTGTACTGACATCTAAATGCTTTAAAATGTATAATCTCATTTAATTCTTGTTAAAAACCAGGGACTATACCTACTTCTATGAGATGAAGAACCTCTATTGCTTTTGAGAATTTCTTTTCCTCTGGTGAGTTCAGGCTTGAAGTAGTTAAGTAAGGGACTCTGTCCTTACAGAATTAAAGCTTGGGCACATGACCCTAGCTAAGTCAGTTGAACTTTTTCTCCTATATCCTTGAATTTTGTTTGGAGTGATTCAATAGCCACCGTACCTGGACAAGATCCTCATATTTACTAGACTACTAGATAAATAATGGTTCCTACTTATTTTGAGCCTCAATCAACAGTCTTTCCCTTAATTACCCAAGCTACTCAATGTTCATCCAAAAAAATTGTTTTTTGCTTTAAATGACGTGAATTGTTGTTGCTTGCAATGAAAAATTTTCTTAAAGATGGTCTCTTTAAAATTTTTTTAATATTTATTTATTTTTTTTTTTTTGAGAGGAAGAGAAAGAGAGTACGAATCAGAAAGGGGCAGAAAGAGATACTGAAAGACAGTATCCTCAGCAATCTCCATTCTGTCAGCCCAAAGCCCGATGTGGGGCTCGATCCCATGAACCATGAGATTATGATCTGAGCTGAAATCAAGAGTCAGACACTTAACTGACCAACTGAAACACCCCAGTGCCCCAAAAGGATAGTCTCTTTTTATATGTGAGAAAATTGATGTTTAGTGTGGTTAAGTAGATTGTTAAAGGTCAAACTGTTTATAAAATGTAGAAATGGGATTTTAACCCATGTCAGTCTGATCTTATAAAGCCAGTGTTTTAGATGAAATGGCTTTGTAATACACGTGGAAAGCAAATTTTATTCTATTCAAGGTAAGATGTTTTTAAACAGTTTTTAGAAATCTGAGAGGCTGCAAACTTTAGTCTTGGTCATTCATACTGTGGGGTCTTACTGATGGATCACACAAACATATGAGGGAGATTCTCAAAGCAAGAGAAAAGCTTTAATGTGAATAGATAAAGACCTCATGGCAAGGTTCTTCCCATGGTTGGTAAAAGGGTTGCATTAACAAGGCTATAGGATAATGGGGAAGACCCCATCTAGGGAAGATTATTCTCCTGTAATTTGCTTCGACAAAGGGACCTAAAAAAATATTTAAAAATAAGATTTTTGTGGGAAAAAATAATAGCAGTTTAAAAGCATTTTTTGGAACACAACTTTTTTCTTCAAAAAGTTAAACACAAAATTACCATACATTACAGCAATTCCACTTTTAGATGTATACTGAAAAGAATTGAAATCAGATACTCAAATAGATACTTGTACAGGAACATTCATAAAAGCACTATTCACAATAGCCAAAAGGTAGAAATGACCTAAGTGTCCATTAAGGGGTGAAAAGATAAACAAGACATGATATATACATACAATGGAATGTTATTCAGGCACAAAAAAGGACAAAGTACTGAAACATACTACAATGTGAATAAACCTTAAAACCATACTAACGTGAAATAAGTCAGATACAAAAGGTCACATATTGTAGGATTTCATCTATATAAATATCTAGAACAGATAAATCTATAAAGACAAAATGCAGATTGGTGGTTTCCAGAGACTAGAGGCAAGGGAGAATAAGAGTGACTGCTTAATGGATATAGAGTTCTATTTGGGGGTCATGAAATATTTTGAACTAGATAGAGGTCATGGTTGCAAAACAGTGTGAATGTAGTGAATGCCGCTGAAATATACACTTAAAAATGATTATTTTATGTGAACTTCACCTCCATTTTAAAAAATCCATCTCTTACGTGCTTTACAAATTTTGTATACAATACACATTTTATCTCCAAAAGTACCTTATGAGGTAGGTTGTTAAATCACCGTCTAAAAGACAGGAAAGCTAAGATGTAGAAAAGTTGTTACTTGCCCAATGGTCACAAAACTGGCAAAATAGTGGATTTAAGATTAGAACTCAAGACTTCAAGCTTTGGATCATAAGTCTGTATTGTTCAACATTATACTCCTATATCCTTCAAAAATTAGGAATATTGTGATTATAGTCTTACCCAGCACTGTCCAACAGAATGGTGATGATGAAAATATTCTATATCTACAATGTCTGATCCAGTAGCCATGGGCCACATGAGGCTCCTGAGTATTTGCAATGTGGCGGGGATAACTAAAAAACTGAATTTTAAATTTTGTTTAATTTTGTAGTATTTAAATTTAAAGAGTCTTATGTAGCTATGGGCTACCATACTGAATAATAAAAATTTAGACTAATGTGGTTATTTCCTTGAGTTATTCTTTAGGATATACAAAAACATTCCTCAGAATATATACTCTTCTTTCTGGAAAATATGAAGAGATAGGAAAAATATAGGACAGTCCAACATCAACCATCTCCTGGGGCTCTGAGAATTCCCAAGTATGAGTGGTGGATTGTCAGTACTGACCATCATGAGGTAGTAAAAACCTTCATTTCCTTGTTGTATTATCATATTCTAAAGGTCAGGAGGTCTTGACATTTGTAGCAAGGATATATGTGGCCCAAAATAAAAAAAAAAATCATTCAAGATAACTCTAAATATAATTCATAGCAATGTAAGCCAATCAGTGGTAATGCACAATAGCATCATACCATCATCTTGCTGAGAAGCATATTGGAATGAACTAGGAATGTGTGTATTATACATTTGGTATTAAAAAACTACTGTAAATTTAGTTGCAGATTTCCCACTGTGCTTCATCCTACAAATATCTGGTGGAAGGTTCTCTTCCATCTGTTTATTTACCAAAGTAAAAAATCATTTTGTTTCAGGGCCCAAGTTGTCATGTTTTGCTTTTTCTTCTTAAATTTGTCTGTAATGCCTATATCTTTAATACAAACACTCAAGATGGCAAGGCAAAACAAATATTTTTCAGCAAAAAGTAGCTCATGAATTTACTAGCACACAATTTAAAACCATGAATAAAAGTATTCTCAAACGAGAAAACAAAATATGTTGACATTACCCTAAGGCATAGCCACTTGTGTTAATTTATCACAGGTTGACCTTTTACCTTGCATATACAAAATCAAATAAATGACTTTCATTTGTTCAAAAAATATTTGAGTCAACATACCAGACATTACACTAAACATTGAAATAAAACAGTGACCAACACAGAAATCCTTCCCATTAAGTTAGACAAAAATGATTATAGCTATCATAGTTAACATTTATGTAGAACTTTGTATGTTCAGGCATAGTTCAGCAATCAACTGTAAGAGGTGTATGTCTATGGGTGAAATCAGATGTTCCATTTTGGGAATACGTCTGAAGAGACTAAAAGCTCTCTCTGTCTATCTATCTATCTATCTATCTATCTATCTATCTATCTATCTATCATCTATCTACTTTACCTATCTATCTATCATCATGTATTTACTGAGAAATTGAATGTACAGTGCAACTGGGGAAGCAGGGATATATGTGAAATGAATGGAGAGATTCTGGCCTGAATGTGGTAGAAAATAGGGCAGAGAAAGAGGGGGGGGATTAATTATATCACAAACTTTAGATTTTACTTTGATTAAATTTGTAAATCCATGGTAGGTCTTGAGGAGAGGAATTTTCTGACTTAATTTCCACAGAATCACCCCATCTACTATGTAAAATAGAAGACTGGTGTGGGATGCCTACAAGAAGGAGCAGTAGGAATTGAGGCGCATCAGCTAGACCTTGTTCAATGCTCTACTGGTAGCATCTTCTGCACCTTCCACCCCTCCATCTACTTCTCAAGGCACTTCATTCCCTTCTCTGACCTCTACACAGCCTCCCTCGGCTGCCTTTTCAATACCTCATAGACTTGACTTTCTACTTATCCTGCCGCAAGCCCCTGCAGCACTAGGTCCCTCTGGACTAACTCTGGACAGTCTACCTGGAGATGCCTTTCCTCATAGACATCCTGGAGAAAAACAAAACAAAACATGGCCATAAAATCAAAGCTTCAACTAGGGAATGTAACATAATGTCACAGAGGCATCACAACAGGGCCAGTGTTTTAAGATGTCTCCAACTCAGCTCTCTTCCATGTTGTAGGAACATTGGCTCTGCCAGGATCTGGGCCCCTGGGCCTCTCCCACAGCAACCATCACCTTCCCTTCTTGCTATCAAAGCAGTTCCCTTTAACCTCTTTCCTTTAGGCTTTCCAGGTGAGAGTTGTGTGAAGTCCTCTTTGGGAGAATCCCCAAACTCCAGGGAAAAGAGTTCAAGTGTCACTGAAACCTCTGTAAACTTTTCCTGCTCTCGTCTCACAACTTAAAGCTTAGCAGGCATCCATCCAGGAGGCTCAACAAGCATAAGTTTCTCCTCCGGTCACTATTCACAGTTTTCTTGAAGCCCTTACTGGGCTGGAGGTGAGATTGGGTGTTGAGGAGGTATGGAAGGTGAGATGGTAGGTGGGGACAAGCAACTCACTCCTCTTCCCAGGATATGGGAGGACAATGACACAGGCCTTCCTACAAAAGACAGGGCTTCTCTTGCTCTTCTGAATCCCAAATCCTCTAAACAAATTATGGAGAATTTCTCTATTTCACATCCTGTAGGTCATCCAGAACCTCTCTTAAGAATGTGAAATTATTTCTCTTATTGGTTTTGGACTTCAGATAACATTGACTTTCAAATAAAAGCTCTCAATTAAAATCCAGCAAATAGGAGCGCCTGGCTGGCTCCTAGTTGAAAGAACATGTGACTCTTGATCTTGGTGCTGTAAGTTTGACCCCGATGTTGGGTGTAAAGATTACTAAAAGAAATAAATAAACTTATAAGTAAGTCAATAAGTAAATAAATAAATAAAATCCAGCAAATACCTTTCATACTCATTCGACAAATATTTATTGGGTGCCTTCTTTGTACCATAAATGGTTATTGGCATAGAATGTGCCCCCAAAAATACAATCTTCACTTTTCACTTATAACCTCTTGAGAATGGGTGGCTGTCTTTTTCTCCCATACACTTTTACACTGTGGAATTTTTTCTAACAAAATCCCATAAATTTTATTTTATTTTTGTTTATAAATTATGTTCAGAATGAGAGCAAAACATTCTCTATTTGCTATCGCATACACACTTTTAACTTCTTTATCTACTATAACAACTCAGTTTCTGTATTTTAAAAAGTAGGATGCTAATCATAATTCCCCTTAGGTTTGTGACATTCTAGGACCATTGCTTTTAAGCTGTAAAGAGAAAAATCACTGCTGCCTCAATGGGTTATTTTATTTAGTAAGTGTAATTGCCCCTTTATAAAGCATTGATTAAACTTTAGAATGTAAAAGGTCAGATGCAGATTTATGCAAGATAAGACCATATCTTACCTGCCAACTCATTCAAAAATGACATTGCTACCTATTTTGTCCTTTTTTTGTGTCCCTAAAAGATCTCTTTGGGATTTATAAAAACCAATTAGAAATGTATATTCTAGATCCACTTAGCCTCTCTTGAAAGTCTCACTCATATGGAGGAATTACTTAGTTGTTTATTGCATATCCCAAAATCAAACAATGAGGGATGATCTTCTAACATAAAATTTGGGAGTTGTGAGAGTGGGAAGGAGAATTCACATCAAATACTATATAGCAAAACCTAATCAAATACCTCTGCATTAGTTACATCTTGTAGGGTAACAATTTACTCCAAAACCCTAATTAACTTAAAAACTAACTATTTTTTTCTTCATAGTTTCTGTGGGCCATGGCTTAGTTGGGTGCCTCGGTTTCAGGGTCTCACACAAGGCTGCAGTCAAGACATTGGCTAGGGTTGCAGTCACCTCAAAACTGAACTGGGGAAGGATCTCTTTCAAAGCTCATTCATGTAGTTGTTGGCAAGTTCTCACTGTCTCACTGACTAGTGTCCAGAGGTATTAGTTCTGAACCATACTGGTCTCTCCTTAGGGCTCTTCACAACATGGCAGCTGGCTTCCCCATCATCAAAGGATTAGGGAGATTGAGAGAGAGAGAGCAGAGATCCCTCAAAATGGAAGCCACAATCCTCCCATAATCTAATCTTTAAAGTGGTATTTCATTGCTTTACCGTAGCCTGTCTGTCAGAAGTCAGGCTGTAAAATGACCCCACCATCAAGGGCGGTGACTACATAGGATATGAATACTAGGAGGCTTAGATCTTTGGGGGACATCTTACAGGTTACCTATGACAACTTATTTAACATTTCTATTCTTGCACCTGCCACCTGCATCCTCTAATTTTCAGCCAGAGTATCCCACTCATTTTTTTCTTCTTCCTAGACAGCCTAAAATTCTCTTTATATTGCACTGCAGCATTTCTTCTTAGTTAAAACACCTCTTTTAACAATAACAACAACAAAACATTAGTTTAGCAGAATGTGGATACTGTTGTTTCTTAAATATGTCCCTTGAGGGGTTTTAGTGGTATAAATGAAATCATGTAAATGTACTATAATATTATACTTAGGATTAATTATTTCATTTGAGCATATTGCAATTAAGACTTTACTGCTATAAAATATTTGCAATAGTCTCAATAATTAAATCTTTTTGGATAAAGAAGCTGTGTCCAAATGAAGTCTATGTTATTGTTGGTCAATTTATAATAAGGTTTCCCTGTAATGAGTTGTGATCTTCAAAAGAGTTTTCTTTTTTTAAGATAAATTTTATTCAACAAAAAAAATCTGTATTTGTTTCCAAAGTGTTTTATCCTTTCTCATGTGTCTCAGTGCTAGTTCAATTACAGTGAAGGGGAACACAAAGCTTTTGATATTTGGGCAGAGAACAATGTTGGTTATTACACTCAGTCTTACCTTGGAACAAGCTGCCTCCTCAGAAAACATTTTGTTATATTTTTTTTGTCTGCAGAGTCAGTAACAAATAATGCTATATAGCCTTGAGTGCTCAGTGAACAAATGATGCGGGACTTTGAAGAGTTTTCATAGCTTAGTGGTTTCTTTCCCTTTGCCCTTGATATTGTGATTTTTTTTTTTGGTAGTAGGTTAAATTTAAGTCCTTTCCGGGGCTTGTCCAAAAATTTCAGAGGAAATAAACTTTTACGTAATAACTTTGAGACAGGCTTGTACCTATTTTCAACTTTTCTCTCTACAGTTTATTAAAAACTGATTTATTCTGGAGTGCCTGGGTGGCTTAGTCGGTTAAGCGTCTGACTTTCGCTTAGGTCATGATCTCGCGGTTCGTGGGTTCGAGACCCACGTCGGGCTCTGTGCTGACTGCCAGCTCAGAGCCTGGAGCCTATTTCAGTCTGTGACTCCCTCTCTCTCTGACCCTCCCCTGCTCACACTGTCTCTCTCTCTCTCCCTCCTAGAAATAAATAAAACATTAAAAAAAATTAAAAAAAACTGATTTATTCTGATCTCTGAAAGTGAGAAGAGAAATCATCTTCAATCATTCAGCTATTTATGGACAATAACATGACTTGACTATTCCAAAATTCTCTTGCCCAGCAAGATGAAATTGCAAATAACTTTACTTGTTGTTTCAAGATCTTTTTGAAGGTTCATTTATCTGAGCATTGGAAAAGTCAGCCACTCCTCATAAGATCCCCCAGAATAATAAGTAACTCAACTAGTTTCATCAAATGACTGTTTTCTTCTCAAGATTTGATTTAAAACATTAGGCTCAGTGTGTCCACAATTCTACATTATCAAAATTTGCCCAATCTCAAACAAATCTTCCTGATGAAAGACCTACTTTACATCAAATGCCAAAAATCTCATAAATATTTTGTTTTGTTCCTTCCCACCTCCAGACAGTATTAAGACTCTACCAACAAGACTCTGCCTGGGTGGCTCAGTCGGTTAAGAATCTGACTTCAGCACAGGTCATGATCACACGGTTCATGGGTTCAAGCCCTACGTTGGGCTCTGTCCTGAAGACTAGCTCAGAGCCTGGAGCATGTTTCAGATTCTGTATCTCCCTCTCTCTCTGACCCTCCTCTGCTCACGCTGTCTCTCATTCTCTCTCTCTCTCTTTCTTTCTCTCTCAGAAAAAAATAAAAACATTAAAAAAAGTCTCTACCAACAAAATGATCTTCCTTGGTTTGGCATACAATAATCTTATTTACAAGTAACAGAATGAGAAGATCTAAGAAACAGCTTCTGTATACATGCGAATTGCATCATCTGCAACTAGGATGTTTGCTTTGCAGATAATACCTTCATTGAATATAAACCTAATAGTCATGACTTCAAAGAGTCCAACCAAAATGTTTGCTCTCATGAGGTTGAAAACATAAAAATAGCATTTTGGATAATAGTGATGTATATAAAAATTAGAGTAGATGTAATATACTATCCCCTTAAGTGTCACTATTGAGCATAAACTTTCCTTCAAAATATAGATATACATTTTGATTGTAACAGCATCTCTAACACCTCTGATGATCAATTATCTGTCTTGTTCAATTAGAGAAGAAAGATATCACCCTTGTCTCTGCTGAAGTTGTCCTTGAACACTGAGTCATAGCTCTTCAGAAGTAGGCTTCCTGTCATTGGATCCCTGCCACCTCAGTAACCAGCATTCCATCCATTCAGCATTGCAGCATATTTTTAATGAACTTCAGTGAACTTCATTGTCCCCCACATAGAAGAACATTTGAAGTTCTTTTTATATTCTTCAATAAGAAAACAAAGTCATGGCAGACTGAATCTCAGGTAACATGAAATGTGACTTCAGGGAAGGAGATAAGCAGCACTGAATGGTCCCCCTCATAATATTACCTTAAGAAATAAAATGAGTACATCTGGTCTCTTGCTCCTTTTCTTTACTTTTTATTTTAATAAAGAAGATGCATATGGACAGGGTTATCCATTCTGACTTGGTACTATAATATTTGAGGTTTGACCATGTTATCATTTGGCCATTTTGAGAAAGTAAAGAAATAGAAGCACTTACCTCGTTACATGAGTTACCAATAGTCCAGCAATGATCTCTCCATCAAACAGTATGGGTCAAAATACATTTTTTTCTTAAAGAATTGTGATAGCCTTCTCATCTTTGATGTTTATCATTTTTATTTGGAATAGTGTAGATTTTCTCATTTCTTGATGTCAATTTATTTCCTAGGAGTGTTTTTTAAGTCTATATTTAATTCATACAATAGTGAGATACAATAGTGAGAAGGTAAAATACTCATACCTTCATCTATCATAAAGTGTAGAGGGATTAAATGCATTAAAAGAGTGCATATGCATTTATAAAATTTTATTGTTTAGTCGGGGAAAAGACTTAAGTTTTCTGATTTTAAACTCAGTTTTTGACAGTGAATGAATGCCTGTAAGTTGTATTATAGTGAATTTTGTTTAATCTGTAGTAGTAGCAAAGGAATATTTTCATGCATTAATTCACATATCTTTGGTTACTGGTGCAGCTAATTTTTTCTCTGTATAAAAGTTTTGTTGTTCTTAATATAAAAAATAAATAAATTCACCTATTTTAAGTTACTTAACCAATACAGTTCATAGACCTTTCCAAATTCTATGCTAATGTAAAATTTACCTTCAACCCCAACATTCTTTGATACCTGTAGAAATTTTCTATTGGGCTTTTCAAGTATTTTTTTAAAGAACTAATAAAAAAAACACTTCTAAGTAAAAACTAGCATAATGATGATGATTTTCTTGACAATACTATAGCAATAACCAGTCTTTTATTGCTGCATATGCAGTCACCCAAAAACTTAGCAGTTAAAAGTAATTTATTTACATGTGTCTTCAATTCAGGCTTGGCTTAGTGGGGTGGTTCTTAGGCAGAACTCTCTTAGATAACTTACACAGTTGCAGTTAAGAGACAATATAACAAAGGGCTGGTGGGTTCTGGATATACTAGTTCATATGTCCTACAGTATATAGGATAGCAACATCATTGAAAGACAAGGTAAAAATTATAAGACTTCTTAAAGTTTTGTTTAGAAGTCACATAATGTCACTTTTGTCTCGTTGTATTATCAAGTTCAAGTCAGTTCAAACCCAAGGGGGAGGGAAATATATTCCACAACCCAAAAGAAGAGATTTCAATAACTTGTGGCCATTTTGATACTATCACAGTTAGCATCAACAATGTTATATGTAACATAATAGTAGACATTTAGTTGAATATTAATAAACATTTAAAAAACTATATTTTCTCCAAAAGCAAGAAGATAATTTAAAAATTATAATTTTATTCCTGAAAGTTAAATCTTAAACCCATCAATAATTATTCATGTTTTAATTGGCTTGAAGAATGCCTGTTCTGTTCCTAAATATATGTCAGAGTAAATATTCAGGATCTTCTATTATAACTGAACTTGAAAACAACAGGATTTTTTCCCCCAAGTATCTAAATACAGCAGTGAAAGATTATTGACATGGGCAACTTATTTTAGATTTTATTACTGTAACATTCAAAATGAAATCTGAAAAGGTGACACATGAGTGTGTCCTTAAATAAAAAGCAGAATAATATTATCATGTTGATAAACTCATATTTCCCATCTTATTCCATTATATTTACCATGTATAGGGAACTTTAAACAATACATTAAACAAGTTACAGTGAGTTAATAAATTCAAAGCAGATTTTATAATTATTAAAAATACTCTTCCTTTTAAGCAATATTTATTCTTCCAAGCCATGAGCATGCAATGCTTTTCTATTTCTTTATGCCTTCTTCATTTTTCTTCATAAGCTTTCCATAGTTTTCAGCATACAAATCCTTTACTTTGTTGGTTAGGTTTATTCCTAGGTCTTTTACAATTTGTGGTGCAATTGTAAATGGGACTGATTCCTTGATATCTTTTTTTGTTTCTTCATTACTGTTATGAAGAAATGTAACTGATTTCTGTACATTGATTTTATATCCTGTAGCTTTGCTGAAGTCATGTATCAACTCTAGCAGTTTTTTGGTGGAATCTTCCAGGTTTTTCAGTACAATATCATGTCATCTAAAAAGAGTGAAAGTTTGACTTCTTCCTTGTATTTGTATGCCTTATATTTCTTTTTGTTGTCTGATTGCTGAGGCTAGGACCTCCAGTACTATGCTGAACAACAGTGGTGAGAGTGGACATACAGATACTACCCAAAGAAATCTACACATTCAGTGCAATCACTATCAAAATAATACCAGCATTCCTCACAGGGCTAGAACAAACAATCCTAAAATTTGTATGGAATCAGAAAAGACCCTAAGTAGCCAAAGTAATGTTGAAAAAGAAAACCAAAGCTGGAGGTATCACAATTCCGGACTTTAAGTTATATTGCAAAGCTGTAATCATCAAAACAGAATGGTAGTGACACAAAAACAGACACATAGATCAATGGATTAGAAAAGAGGACCCAGAAATGGACCCACATATATATGGCCAACTAATCTTTGACAAAGCAGGTAAAAGTATCCACAGGAAAAATGATAGTCACTTCAGCAAATGGTGCTGGAAGAGCTGGACAATGACATGCAAAATAATGAAACTGGACCATTTTCTTGCATCATACACAAAAATAAATTCTCAATGGATAAAATACCTAAATGTGAGAGAGTAAACCATCAAAACCCTACAGGAGAAACAGGTAACAACTACTTTGACCTCAGCCACAGCAACTTCTTACTGGACATGTCTCCAGAGGCAAGGGAAATAAATGCAAAAATGAACTATTGGGACCCCATCAAGATAAAAAGCTTCTGCACAGAAAAGGAAACAGTCAACAAAACTAAAAAGCAACTAACAAAATGAGAGAAGGTATTTGCAAATGACATATTGGATAAAGGGTTAGTTCCCAAAATCTATAAAAACTTACCAGATTCAACACCCAAAAAACAATAAATTCAGTGACAAAATGGGCAGAAGACATGAATAGACATTTTTCCAAAGAAGTCATCTAGATTTCTAACAGACATATGAAAAGACACTTAACCTCATTCATCATCAGGAAACACAAATCAAAACCACAATGGGATATTACCTCACACCTGTCAGAATGGCTAAAATTAACAACTCATAAAACAATAGATGTTGTCAAGGATGTGGAGAAAGGGGAATAATTTTGTACTGATGATGGGAATGCAAAATGGTGCAGCCACTCTGGAAAACAGTATAGAGTTTCCTTAAAAATTAAAAATACAACTACCATACTAACTTAAGACCTGGCAATTGTACTACTACGTATTTATTCAAAGGGTACAAAAATGTTGATTTGAAGGGGCATATGCACTCCAATGTTTACAGAAGTTCTATCACTAATAGCCAAATTATGGAAAGAGCCCAAATGTCCATTGACTGATGAATGGATAAAGAAATGTGGTATATATGAAATGCAATATTACTTGATGATGAAAAAGAATGGAACCTTACTATATGCAACAATGTGGATGGAACTAGAAGGTATTATGGTAAATGAAATAAGTCAGTCAGAGAAAGACAGATATCATATTATTTCACTCATACATAGAAACTGAGAAACACAGCAGATAAATATAGGGGAAGGGAAGGAAAAATAAGATAAAAACAGAGAGGGAGGAAAACCATAAGAGACTCTTAAATACAGAGACCAAACAGAGGGTTGCTGGAAGGGAGATGAATGGGGGAATGGGTTAAATGGGTGATAGGCATTAAGGGCATTTTTTAGGATGAGCATATGTAAGAAATGAATCATAGGGATCTACTCCTGAAACCATGGCTACACTACATGTTAACTAACTTGAATTTAAATAAAAATTAATTAATTAATTTAAAAGATACTCTTCCTTTGAATGTCTGTATGGAGTTATCTATTTATTTATGTATTTATTTTTATTTTTAGAGAAAAAGAGAGCATGTGAGCAGTAATAGGCAGAGAGAGAGAGATCTTAAGCAGTCTCCAAGCTCAGTACAGAGCCTGATGTGGGGGCTCAGTCCCATAATTCTGGGATCCTGACCCGAGCCGAAATCAAGAGTCAAACACTCAACCCACTGAGCCACCTAGGCATCCCTGTTACTTAAAAGTTTTTTTTGTTTTGTTTTGTTTTTAATGTCTGAAGGATAATGGTAGTTACCTGAATTTGAATCTCTCCCCATCTGACAAAATAAAGAAGCTTGGATCAACAAGAAATGCAAATAAAACCACACCTGACTGTTCATCATTACTAGGAGCCAGGAAATATCAAGTATTTCAAATTACTTGTAAGTAGAGGATAAACCACAAATTCCAACAGAACTACTACTGAAAACCCTGGCTGCTACTACAAGAATTTGAGTTCAGAGCAGAAGACATGAGACTTAGATAATCCACGCAAAAGAGGAGAAGGGAGGGATGCCTGGTTGGCTCAGTCAGTTAAAAGTCCAACTTCAGTTTAGGTCATGAATTCACCATTCATGAGTTTGAGCCCCACATTTGGCTCTGTGCTGACAGCTCAGAGCCTGGAGCCTACTTCAGATTCTGTGTCTCTCTCTCTCTCTTTCTTCCCCTTCCTTACTCACACTCTGTCTCTCTCTATCTCATTAAAATAAAGCATTAAAAATTAAAAAGAGAGAGAGAGAGAGAGAGAAGAGAGGGACAGAAAGGCAGAAAATACTGAGAAAAAATCAGCCCCAGAGCATATCAGACTCTAAATACTAAATTTTTGAACTCAGAACTAAGACTTTGTAGATAGTCTCAAAACTATACAAATCATTTCAAAAGTTTTTTTTTAATTTTTTTAAAATATTTTATTCATTTCTAGGAGAGAGAGAGAGAGAGAGAGAGAGAGAGCGTGAGCAGGGGAGGGTCAGAGAGAGAGGGAGTCACAGACTGAAACAGGCTCCAGGCTCTGAGCTGGCAGTCAGCACAGAGCCCGACGCGGGGCCCGAACCCACGAACCGCGAGATCATGACCTAAGCGAAAGTCGGACGCTTAACCGACTAAGCCACCCAGGCGCCCCCATTTCAAAAGTATTAAAAATCAAGAAAAAATTTCAAATTCTTTTCATGAAGCAAGTATAATACATACAGCTATTCTTGATAAAAATAGAACAAAAATTATGAATTAATATAATTTATGAATATTTGTACAAACATTCTAAATAAAATGTTAGCAAATAGTCTACAAAACCACTGAAAGAAAATAAGCCATGATTTAGTAGGATTCTTTACCACTAATGAAAGGATGACTTAACATTAGTAAATCTATTAAAATAAATTCATTATATTAACAAGTCTAAAAATAAAAAAATTATATGACTATCTTCATAGATATAGAAAAGGGTTATAGCAAAATTCAACACTCATTTTTATTTTTATTAGACAATTTTGAGAAAATAAGAATGGATAACTTTTTTCTTACATGCTAAAGTGTATGTCCCATTCTATGTAATAAGAAACACTAGAAATATTTTCATGCTGGTCAGAAAAAGTCAAGGATGTGTACTATATCCATTATTAATATTCTAAAAAAAGTTTTAAGCATCTTTATTCATTTTTAAGAGACAGAGAGACACAGAGTGTGAGTCAAAAAATGGCAGAGAGATAGGAAGACACAGAATAGGAAGCCAGCTCCAAGCTCTGAGCTTTCATCACAGAGCCAAATGTGGGACTCAAACCCACAAACTACCAGATCATGACCTGAGCTGAAGTCAGACACTTAGCCAACTGAGTCACCCAGGTGCCCCAATAAATTTTTTATAGAGGCATTAGCCAATGTTATTTAGAAATAGAAAAAGAAACAAGAGACTTAGAAATTGGAAATAAAGAAATTAAACTCTTTCCAAATGACATGATGGAATACCTAAAATGCTAGAGAACTAATGATAAAACTAATTCAAATAGTAAAATATTCAGCAAAATAGCAAAATTTTAAAAATTAGCATACAAAGATCAATAACATGCATATACTCAAATAATCACCACTTAAAGATATAAAGATGACAGAAATCCCATTTAAAATAACAATAAGCAGAGAACTTGGGTCATTTAGTCGGTGAGCATCCAACTTTTGATTTCAGCTCAGGTCATGATCCCAGGGTTGTGGGATTGAGCCCTGTGTCAGGTTGTGCTGAGTTTAAAAATTCTCTCTCTCCTTCTCCTTCTTCCCCCTGTCTGCTGTTTGTGCTCCTTCACTCTCTTTCTCAAAACAAACAAACAAACAAACAAAAAGTTAACTATAAATTTAATGAGAAATATTTAACATTTACACATAAAAAGTTATAAGATACCTCTGAAAGAGGCAAGAAGCTGACTTGAAAAAAGAGAAAGGCCTCCATTGTTCTTGGTTAGAATATGCCAACATTATGAGGATGTCAGTTCTCCAGAAGTTATTTTATAAATTTAATGCAATTCTAATAAAAATATCAATGAAGCTAAACAAGTTTATAACAAAATTTATATGGAAAAAGAAACATTCAGAAATAGACAGGAAAACTGCAAAGAAAGAATCATTAGAGAAGATCATTTCTACCAGGTGTTAAAATATACTATAAAATCTCTATAATTAAAATCACATGGTACTAATGAAAAAATAAATGAAGGAATTTATTTTATATATTTCTAGAAAACCATCTGTAAGAAAAAAGTGGGAGAATATATTTTTGACTTTAGGCAAAGATTTTTAATTAAGATATAAATGGAACCCAAAAAGTAAAGTATAATTTATTAAACTTCTTGAAAATTAAAAACATATGCTCTTCAAAATTAAGTTCAAAGAAAATGAAAATGAAAAAAAAACTTTTGAGAGAATATATTTGCAAATTATATACTTAGACAAAGCACTTGTATCCAGATTATATCAAGTACTCCTACAACTCAGTAATAAGAAAACACATAGCCTAATTATGAAATGAGGAAAGTATTTGATCAGAGACTTCACAGAATTAGATATATAAATGGCCAATAAACACATGAAAAGATGCTCAACATCATTAGTCAGCAAGGAAATGTGAATTAAAACCAAGTTAAAATACCAACACGAGTCAATTAAAATGGGCAAAATTTTAAAAATACATATATTAAAAATACACAGGATTGGCAAGGATAAGGCGTGGATGCCACTTTCATCCATTTATGGGAATATAAAACTTTATGAGCACTTTGGAAAACAGCTTGGTAATATCTTAAAAATTTTAAATACAACAACCATATGATTCAGCCATTCTTATCCTAGATACACATTCAAAATAAAAGTCCATCCAGAGGGGTGCCTGGGTGGCACAGTTGGTTAAGCGTTCAACATCGGCTCAGGCCATGATCTCATGGTTCTTGGGTTCAAGCCATGAGTCAGGCTCTGTGCTGACTGCCAGCTCAGAGCCTGGAGCCTGTTTCAGATTCTGTATCTCCCTCTCTCTCTGGCCCTCCCCTGCTCATGCTGTCTCTCTCTCTCAGAAATAAATAAAACATTAAAAAAAATTTTTTAAAGTCCATCCAGAGACTTACACATGCTGATTAAAGAAAGCTACAAGCTTTATTTATAAATCCTGAAATAGAAACAAGCCAAATATCCATCAGTAGTTGAAAGGATAAACAAATTATTTCATACAGTATAATACTACTCAGCATTAAAATTCAATGAGTTACTGATAATAAAACTCATGGATGAATCTCAAACCATCAGGTTATGTAAAGGAAATCAGACACAAAACACGACATACTGTATGATTTTATTTTTTAATAAAAATAATTTTTAATAAAATTAATAAAAATTATTATTTAATAAAATCTAATAAAATTGGCTATCCTCAATAGCCAATACTAATTTATAGACATAAAAAGCTGATCAGAGTTGTTAGTAAGGCCATGAGAAGGGAGAGAAATTGACAAGAAAGAGACATAAAAAAACTATTAGCTGATGGAAATGTTTTATATCTTGATTCTGATGTGATTACACATCATATATGTACACGTGTGCTAATATTGTACTGTCTTTCTCACTGTCTTTCTCAGTGAGATTCTTAAAAATTTTCTGTAAATTAGAAATTATTTCAAAATGAGAAGATAAAAAATTTTTAAATGGAAGTTTGAATAAGATTTAATTCTAATACATTTTTTTTTCTAGAATGAGTCTGGCATTCACTCAAGGTCTCCAAGTCAACATATTGATTTTCTCTGTTTTATAGGAAAACCCATTCTGCAATCTTCAGTTAAGATACTTTCTTAAATATAAGTGTGATTTTTGCTTTATACATTAAATTGTCTTTTCAGTTTTTAATACAGAAATTAATATGAAGCAACAATTCAACATTAATTATACTGTAAATACCAAACATGTCTAAAAGAAAGAACCTACCACATAACAGTAGCCATAATCTCAGCCATTACCATAGGGTCAGACTCTTCCCACTATTATATGAGAAAATATTTTTGCAACATACTTAATGACTTCCAGTTATTATATAACTACTTAGCAAATTGTTGCCTCATTTTCTTGAGAGATAATAATTTGATTTTAAACTTTGCAATCCTATGAAACTATGAATTTCATTCTATATAAGTTAATACCATTCCTGAATCTAAATCCAACATGAAAACCGATGCTCTCCATATGAGCAAAATGTGTGAAAGTGTGCCATATGTAATAGATAAGAAGCTATGTTTCTCAAAGATTCTTTTTTGTGACCTTCTGTAAAATGTCTGTATGTAGATCAGAGAATTATGCAATTTTGAAAAAATATATACATAATGAAAAGAGAAATTTTAATTAGCACATTTGTCTTCACTCACTCATAGCTATTGGGTATGAATGCTCTTATTTGATCAACATGAGTATTATAAAGATGTAATTTTTTTTCTTTAAGTATAAGTTTTGACCTTTGCCTTCAAGACATTCCTTCAAAGTAAAGCTAGTACGACAAATGTATTCATGTGCATTCATGTACAAATTCATGTGTTTCAGATACATGTTTTTGGATTCGGGAACTGAGTTGAATCAAATAGAATATTATCAGCTGCTCAGGTTTGATTTCAACCATGGGGTTTAGGTTTATGAGGTAGCATGAGCACCATCCAGAATTTGCGAGATATAGGGAGTCCAAAATTTCACATTCCAATAATATGAAATGACATATATTCCAAGGCTTCTCCTGCTACAAATCAACCTAATTTTAGATAAATTAGACCTTTTATGGTTTTTCTAGACTTAAAGAAAGTTAAAGAAAGGAGACCTTGGAATCTTTTACTCCATTAGCAACAACAAAACATGAGCAGGAAGCAGTGAATTATAAATACACTTCAAATGCACAGTTTCATGGAGACACATATGAATATCGGCTGCAGGTTGTAGTACTAACCTTAACACTCCTCTATTAAGCTAGAAAAATGAAAGGGAGCAGACATGATCTGAGATAAGGGAGGCTCTTTGATGGTGAAAACAAGCACATATATACACAGATCTGGATTCTGAAGGGCTTGAGATACTGCAATGATCAGATGTAGAAAGCAAAAATAAATATCTATGGATTATTTAAGAAAATAAAACAGAGACTAACAAAAATGAACACAACAAGAATCTTAAAATCAGCAAGATGCCTCGGATTGAATTGTGTCCTTCCAAATTCAAATATGTTGAAGTCCTAACCCTCATGGTAGTGGTATTTGGAGATAGGGTTCTTCAGAGGTCATTAAGGCTAAATGAGGTTATAAGTGTGGGGTACTAATCCTATGAGATTGGTGGTTTTATGAGGAGAGGAAGAGAGACATATCTCTCTGTCTCCATCAAATGCACTGAGGAAAGGCCATGGAAGGACACAAAAATAAGGTGGCTGCCTGCCAGCCAGGAAGAGAGTTCTTACTAGAAAATTAACTCTTTTTGAACCTTATCTTGGACTCTCCAGCATGTAGAATTGTAAAGGAACAGATTTCTATTGTTTAAGCTCCTAATCTATGGTATTTTGTGATGGCAACCTGAATAAACTAAGACTTAAGATACATTTGAAAAAGAAAAGGAAAGAAAAAAAAACCCTCTAGAATTAAGAAATATATACTATAATAAGAATTCTCCATTGAGAATTTAGATTACTAAAGAGAGAAAGAGGGACTTGAAAGATAGATATCAGGATGACCCAAAGATATTTTTATAAAGGCAATAGATCAAATATTAAGTAGAACTATTTGCAATATTTACATATGGTAAAGTACTTATGTCCATAGTATATAATTATTATAAATCAATGAAACTGTCAAGAATCTAATTTTTTGTATGAGATTGACAAATATGAGGGGGAGGAGGGGAGAAAGAGAGGGAGAGACAGAATCCCAAGCAGGCTTCATGCCCAGTGTGGTGCCCTACATGGGGCTTGATCTCACCACTGTGGCATCATGACCTGAGCTCAAATTGAGAGTCCGACACTTAACTGACTGAGCCACCCATGTGTCCCAATAATCCAATTTTTAAATGGACAAAGATTGGATAGGCACTTCAAAAAGGTGATATAAAGGACAATAAGCATATAAAAAAGTCATCAAAGAAAAAAAATTAAATCCACAATGAAATACCACTGCTCATCCACTAGAATTGCTAAAATTAATAAGGTTGAAAATTCAAAGTTTTGGTGAGGCTGTAGATCAATTGGAAGTCTTACATTTCCTATGGAATTGTAAACTGGTAGAAATATTTTAGAAAATATATCTAAATATTGGTATAATATTTAGAATTAACCAAAATATTCTTTACTTGTTACCTGTAACCCAGCAATTCCACTCCTGAACATATATGTAATACAAATAAGTGTATATGTTAACAAAAAAAATGTGCATGAATGTTGGTAGATCCAAAACTAGAAACCACCTAGATTATCTCAACAACAAAAGTTGATATTGGGTTATATTTATATTTATGCAACAAATTACAACACAGCAATGATTGAGGATAGATTACTATTACACTGAAATACATAGATTAATTCCATAGACATAGTGTTTAGTGAAAGAAAGCAAGGACAAAGTGTACTTACTGTATATATATATACATATATATACTGTATATATGTATATATATATACTGTATATATGTATATATATATATAAATTTCAAAAATAATCAAAATTACAGTGTTAGAAGAGAGAATAGAGTTTGCCCTTGGAGGACTCAAAGAGCATGAATAAGTTTTCTGGAATAGTAGAAACGTTCTATGTTTTGATCTGGACTATCAAAACATATTTTTAAAATGTATTTGGATACACATTTGAGATTTCAGAAAGAGCAAAGATGAAATGAACACAATTTCATCATATGAACATAAACAAAATATACAAACAATAGACCTCCACCTAATTCTAAAAAACATACTTCATGAGAAAGAGTGACTCCAAAGAAGTATTTGGTATTTAAGAAGGAAATGATTCTTTCTAATTAGAGCAAAGAAACTTACAGACATATATAAGTGCAAGCAAGCAGGATATATGTAACTACTATTTATTATAATATAGTTTAAATCAAAGGGTTGGAAAGTCAGAGTCAGAAGGATGTAAAGGAATACGTTCTGAAGCAAGAAAGCTCAAGCCTCAGCTTCTTGTTCTGCTTTTCACTCCTTGACTTGGTACTCTTGGCAAAATTCCTTTAAGCATCACACTAACACATTTAAAATATTTATAACTCTCTGGTTTATTTTACAAAAGGTGTCATAAATATCAAATGTGCTAATGAATATAGGGAATTCTGAAAATTGTAAAATATAATGATTAAGATGCCATGATTGTTATTATTTGGCCATAAAATGAGATAACTAGAAAAACGTTCAAAAATCACTCCCCCTTCTTCATGTTAGATGAGAACTAGAGAAAGCCTAAGTGATATGTCCTAGATTATATGTCCGGTTAGTGAGAGTACTTGTGCGAACATAAAATGGGTCCCTTGATTCCTAGTCAGGTATATTATTTTCTTAATTTTTTGGCATTGAGAGATTGACAGTGCTAACAGGAATGACTCTTGAAGGTTAAGTAGAAAGAGAATAGTTCTCTACTTCCATTTTTCCTGCTTCCATGCTTTTCTGAAGATATTATTGACACATTGAGAATACAACACAACGGTCTTACTGGTATGTCAGCTTGTTTTCCCTTAGGCCTATCACCTTTATAAAACTGAATTTATTATCATAAAAATTCAGCTGAAATCTAGTACCTTCACACACACACTCAAAAAGCTCTTTGAAATTAGCTTAAGCAAATATACTTGAGTTTGTTAAGGCTATAACTTAGCTGTTGTCTTTATTATTGGCATCTTTTTCTTCATTAATCCTTTAGTAGAACAGGTACAGAGTTTTTCTGGGTGTGGTCCAAAGAAAGAAATTTTCTATTTCAGGTCAGGGAACCAAGTGATTGGAAAGAATCTAAAGTAGTACTTTTTAAAACCTTTGGTGTCTTGTAAAGCTTTGGACCCTTCCTGCTGAAAAATGAACACACACACACACACACACACACGCACACACACACATACATGCACACACACAGAGTGCACACACGCCTTCATGCAAATTTTCCATAGAGTTTCAGGAAGCCAAAAGGCCAAAATTTAAGAATGCTTGGTCTAAAGAAAAAAAAAAAAAGCAAAAAAAAAAGCAGCCCTAGCATATGGGCATTATTCTGGGAAACATGGTTAGGCTTTTGAGTCAGCAAACTTCTAACTCCAGATGGGAGTTATATTCCCTCACATGAAGTAAACCCTTTCAATATGCCATTCCCAGAAATAATGACTAGTGATCTCAAATCTTTAATATTCCTCCTAAATATCATTCCCACCACCAAAGTAGAGTTTATTTTTAAGGTTAAAATTTCTTTATTCTCTACCAACCTTCCTTTTCTTTCTTTTCTATTTTATTTATTCATGTATCTATCATCTATTTATCTATTTATTTTTAACTTATTTTAATACATTTTTAAGAGAAAAATCCTAAAGCTTCAGTGGTCCAAAATAAGCCAATATAACTATTGCCTTAGCAGTCCTCAGAACACCTCAAAAGTCTTTATCTTACTACTAAGAAGAAAATTTGTGAATTTGTATAATCTGAGCATATATGAAAGTGAGAAAATAGTTATAACCCTCTGTAATCACTCAAGTAGGCTATATCTAGGGGTTAGACTGGGGACTATTCCTTATGAGAAGAATCCAATGCTCTCTTTTCCCCTGTCAGATTACAGAACCTTGTAGGATTTAGTCTCAGATTCTCAGTGGAAGCGCTTCAGTGCTTTCTGCTTTCTTTGCTGCTGTGACCAGATGGAAGCATCACCTTCTTTTCCAGAAAGTCTATGAACAGGCAGAGTAAAGGTGACAGCTCACACAGAGTAGTGCCAGATGCTCTTGTTTATTCCAGAGTGTTGAGGGATATTTATTGGCAGAAGTTCAATGGCTTTTTGGAGGGTTTTCCAAAGACTCACATTTTAGGGAATGAAAATTTGCTTCTGTGAAGCGTGCACAAGGAAAACATTCTTTGCCCACTAGTTTTGGCTTTATTTTTCTTGGTTTACATTGTTTCCCCCGAATACAGGAAAGTTTTAAAAAACCCAAGCCTGTCTACTTCACGGGAATGTAACATTCTTGTCTACTTGCTTTCTTTTTCTTCTTTTTTTTATTTTCTTTTGCTACTTGATCTTTTTCAGAAACTCAGAAATTGGTACTACAAGCTGCAAAGGTGCTTCTTTTATCTGTCTTTTTATTTCTTAAAACAGAGTCATAATTATATTGAATTGAACAAAAACTTATTTTAAGACTGAATATGTAATGATAAATGCTAAACATGTTTATTTTACTATAAACTCAAGCTATGTTCAGACTGAGAAGAATATCTATCCTAGCTTTGTTAATTAGCAAATTTATTATAGTTCCTTGGAGAAGGCAGTGTTATCAGTGCTTAAGAGCATGGGCATCAGATTCCAGGTTTTGAAGCCTACTAGCCATATTACCTTGGCAAAGTTACTTAATTTCTCACTGTTTTAATTTCCTCATATATATGATCATCACAACAATGGTATGCATGTTATAGCACCTGTGTGAAGTTTCAGTGAGGTACTTTTTTTCCATGAAATACATTTAGAAAAGTACCTGGCACATAATAGGTATTCAATAAATTGTAACCACTGCTACAACCATTGTCATTATTATTATTGTTATGCATTAATTTAATTTTGATTCATTCCTGTTGGGAATAAGTTTAGAAATTCCTTGGGTTTACATTAATGGGTTACCAAGACATAAAGAAGGACAAAGCCATAGGATGCTCACACCTGATTTTTGTGTGACCCTAGGATAGAGTTGGGGGGGCAAGGGCCCCCAGAATAGAGAGGGGGTGCAAAGGCACCCAGAAATGATAGGGGTACAAAGGCCCCCAATATAAAGGTATATGAGGTAAACAAGATAAGACATTCAGGGTGAAAATGCCCCCGAATTTAGTACTATGGCATAAAGCTGCTTTCACAAGAAGGAAGGACCAAATTAGGTAAACAGGTAAATAGAGATATAGACCCCTGTACTGTGGGTAATGCTGCCCAGAACAGAGCTGACTTATCAAAGAAAAGGTGTCTTGTTAACCCTGAAGTTATTTGCCCTACCTGTCTCATCCCCTAGGCTAGCTAAGATAAACAGAGGTGTTGCCAAATGTCAGCTACAAATAACCTTCTGCCAGACTGCCCAGCACCACACCAGGATTTTGTTTTATATTAACCTAAACCCCAAATCCCGAATATCTTCAAGACTCTCTCGTTCATGTCCCCAAGGTAATGTTCACAGTTTCATTATCTCTTTGTACACGGCCATCACCATGTTTGTAAGCCTTCTGATTCTAATAAAAATGAGGCAAGGACCCTTATTCAGGGCTCTTGTCTTTTCCCAGACAAGACATCTGGTTTTTCTCAGCCATCTCTTGCATTTAATCCTACATCCCACTTTCTAGAAAGAACTCTAGGCCCAGAGTCTACAACACATTGCCTTACAAAATGTGTAGTCTTCCTTCTTGTGCAACATTTCTTTCAGAAAAAAATGTGTCAAAAGCATTCTGACCAGTAGAGATGGCAAGAACCTCAAAAGATTATCTATCCAAGCTCACTCACCCTTCACAAATATAGAAGAAAGTGTTTATTTTGCTTGGGAGCTCTCGCAGGAAACCAGAAGTAATGTTTCCTTCATGGTCTTTAAACATTTTAATCACCTTCATAGGCAACGAGAATCAGGTTTCACTTTAAATATATATAAAGTATATAAACATGCATATACAAATACAAATATACATATATGTATATATGTGGGTATATATATATATCTTACTGCACCATTTGCTAATAAATAAAAATAAATATTTTACAGAGAAAAGTTCAACAATTATTTTGAAAGGAAAGGTGGCTGGCTCGTTCAGTCAGTACGGCATGTAATTCTTGATCTCTGGATTGTGAGTTCAAGTCCCTTCCTATATCCTCCCCACAAAAAAACAAATTAAAAAATAGTTGAGAAAATCTTATCTTAAATATCTTAAAAAAGAAAAACAAGAAGCTTAGAATTTTATTAAATTAGAAGCTTATTTTCTTGAGTGAATATTCTTTCACTTTGGAGGAAAAACAGCTTTAGATATATACATATATAGTTATATTAAAAAAAAGAAACTTCATCAGGTAAGCTATAATAAAAGTCTCTTTATTTATCAAATCTCAACGTTTGGACTTCAAATTCCAGGTGACTAACTTAAAGATTTATTTTCAAAGTTTATTCATTTTAAAAGCAGAATTAATTTAATTAATTACAGAGCTACTGGCAGTATTTGAATTTGCTTAAGTTTGGGTGCTTTGTCAAAGTGAATCACTTTTTGTACTTACAGAATACTTGTTATTTTAGGAGTACCGATTGATTAAAAATGGTAAAATACAGCTGTTGAAAATGTAGTACACTTGGCTGCAAATTACAATCTAAAAGTGTGTGATGCCAACTTTAATTGTTTATATATAAATAACTTCTTCTGACTCTCATTAATTCTGTTCCAAGAAAATAATAAATACTTCTTGAAAGGATAAGCTCAAAAGAGGAAGAATTTGGAATGGAATCTACAGATCTCAGTTGTAGTGACCGCAATTATTGATGGCACTGCTCCTGCATAACTGCCTAATGCGTAAGTCACACCCACATTTGTTCTCAGCTCTAGCCATATGGCAATTCTTCCTGAATGATTTGGCTTCTTTCTCTTCTTTCTCTATCATTAGAATATTATGGCTTTAGTCCATTCAATTCTTGCCAGCTGGAAAGCAACAAGAGTATTATTTTGCCTCACTTATTTTTTATCCCTTTTTGAATATTCTTGGTTGCCTTAAACAGGAACTTCATCCAGCTTGTAGCCACTGTTTAAAGGATTCAGTTTGTGAGAACTATGCTGTTAGAGGAGTTTAAGGATCTCCATTCCTATAATACACTTCATTTTAAAGTTATCTTTTAACACGGGGGCTGTGGAGTGGAAACTTGAATTCCTTGGGAATACAAATCCTTGCAAACAATGTGGGTATAGGGGGAAAGTCTCGAAAATTGTCAGTCTTTTAATATGGCATCTTTTGACTGTAAATCACTTTGGATTGACTCTGCATGGTCAAAAGGATATTCTCATTATGGATAACAAGTATATGAGTTGGTTTCTTTTAAAATGCATATATGTAGCAATGCCAATAGGTTGGACAAAGTGAAGACTACTCTCTGAGTTCTGTAAAGTAGTATTTAACCCTGCATTTTGCAAATATGAAAGTTTATTTCCTGAAAGCATTAACTTGAGTCTAGCAGTGGTAGGCTAATGATTTCTACTGCAAGGTTTGTCAGGGCACAGGTAGGTCTCTGCTTGTTTACTGCAGCCAAACCAGCCTCATATGAGCACATGCACCTAGGGAGGGTACCTGGTAAGTACTTTCTTGTCATGACAGAATACCCACTTTCAAGTCAAGAAATTCTGTGAAATATGGATGCCCAAAAGAAATTGTCTAACAAATAATTGTAACTTTAAAGCCAGAAAATGATCCATCATTACTAAAATATGGGACAAAAAATAATAAAACAAAACACAATCTTTGTATTCTAAGAATGCTTACTATGCATCTGGGGAAAATATTTAGAGTGGTTCACATTTTACTGATATTGGGTCATCTGGATGTTATTGATAGATCTATTATATAGTGTTGTATTGTTTTAGTACAAAATCTTCCCCTATTGCATATGATGTCTTTTCAAGTTTCCAAAATAGGTTCTTTGAAAATAATAGTTAACTAAAATGATGGCTTAGCTTCAGGTTTTCATATTCTTTTGCATGAGGTAAGGAGAATATTGATTTAGGAAAAGGAATTCATAAGAAATTTCCTTGGCTGTCATAAAATGGTAATTTTATGTCATGATTTAATTATCAATGGGTTAAAACACATCAATCCTTTTCTTAGTAATTGAGTCTGTAACCATACATGTATTTATTTAATAGTTGATTTAATATAATATTTGTAATATTCTGCAGAAATTCTAACTTTTGAATATTCCAATATATTCCTAAATGGTCTATCAATTAAAAAATGCTTCATATAAATATACTCCAGGAGGATATGTTGGATGAATGTTCTGTGGTAAGCCACAGTGAGTTAATAAAGATCTAGCAGTTTTATGGACAGAACTAGGTAATCACCATTTTAGGTTTTCCAGTTATCAAGGCAGCTTACCCAATTTTAACAGAGATAAAATTAAAGAGCTTGCATTTAGATGATTATCTGATTCAGAAAAATACATGTTTTGTTAACTAGAGTGTATGAATTTCATCCATACTTACATCATCTGAAAGATCACCCATAATGTCCATACCTCACACATGAGAAACCATAACCTTGTTTAATCAGGCTGATTTTGAATGTATGATATTTTTCATTTATTAGGTCTTAGAATTCAAAGGCCTTTATCATATTTGAAATGCTACTAAGATACTCAAATGTGTTTTCTATATTTTAATAATTTAAGAATAAGGATGACTTCTATGTAAAATATGATTTACTAAATCATATTTTTTCTCTTGATTACTTGTACTATATACAGAAATATGGTTTTTTAGATTTGATTTATTAATAGACAACTTGGCTTAGCTGTCTATATTTCATTTTCCTCATATTTGAAATTAATATAATAACAATTAACCTGCAGGTTAGTTTTAAAGATTATGTGAAATTTTTATATGCCTTCATACATAAAGTGCATATCCAAATGCCTCATGCATGGAAGTGGTTGTTACTTATTACTGTCACCATTGACAATGATTGTAGAAAATATTAAAAAAAACTGATTAAAATTTATTTCTGTGTTTGAGATAGAGAAAACAAATGGTCCAATTGGCCCTTAATTATGTTTTTTTCCCTTATGTATATAACATGTAGAGGAAAAGTAAAAAAACACTTTAAAATTTTCATAAAATATTAGGATTCTTTTGGTAGCAAAGGATAGAAAAATCCCAAAGGGCCTAAGAAAAAGTGGACATATTCCCTCAGAAGACCAAAAAGTTCAAAGAAAATACTGGCTTTAGTCATGACCTGTGGCAGAGGCTTAAATATTGTCACCCAGTCCTGGTCTTCCTGTATTTCTTAGCTGTCCTCAACCCCATGTTATTTTCATTTTCTAGTTTCACAAACAAGAATCAGTTACTGTTTGTCAGATTTAAGTACAATGGAAAAGAGAGAAAGAGTTCCTTGTTGTGTATGACCTGCTAGCCATGAGTGGGCCAGTTGATCATTCCTTAATCAACCAGTGTCCAGGGGAGTGTGGTCTTCAACTGGCTAGCTATGCCTGCCATGCTGGGAACCTGAAGCAAATGACATGATAGTAAGGAAAGGGTGATTCCTCAGGTAAATGTTGTGGCAGGTTTACCAGAAGGAGAAGAAATGAGTTTGGACCTTTCCATAGAACATGCTGAAGAAAATCAGAATGAATTTGAAAGATGCTGCTGAATCCTTTTCCTATTTTGCCACTTTCCTTCTTTCCACTTTTTTAGGTATGTGTATATTTCAAGAGTTTGCTCTTGTGTCTTCACCTTCTTTTCTGTCTCTAATATCTCAGTGACACTCTTGACTCCATCACTTGAATATGGAAGACTCATAATGTCTTCTGAGCTCTACTTTGTGTTTCAGCTAAGCTTTTATTGTACAGAAAACCTCTCCAGCATGTCATGATTCTGTAGATTATGCTAAGCAGATC
Source organism: Proteles cristata cristata (assembly GCA_017311185.1). NCBI lineage: Eukaryota > Metazoa > Chordata > Mammalia > Carnivora > Hyaenidae > Proteles > Proteles cristata. Next base: position 533,830 of record JAESUZ010003983.1, read on the forward strand.
TGCTGGTCTTAGCTAAGGTCACATATACATCTCAGTCAGCTGGCATGCTGATTGAATAGAACTATACTATAGTATCTAATACATAGTAGGAACCAAAAATTATTATTAATTGTTGCTAATTATATACATTTTCCAAATGAGAAAAGCCACTTATTTTTCTTTAGCTGAGTCCAGCTTTCTTTATAAAAGAAAAAGCTTTATATACTTTTCTATAGCATCACCTAATCTATATATACTTACCATAACACTATAAATGATTTATCTCCATTGCTAAAAGTATCCTAAAAAATTGTGCAATCTATAGCTATATTGGTATATCATTGATCATATTTTATATTTATTTGTATCTCCTTAGAGCCTAACACAATATGTAGTGCATAGCAACAGTCAGTAAATGCTTACTGTGGCTGCTGCCTCTGCTGCTGCTCTTGACCTTAAAGACCACATGTTAATCACACCAGTATTTCTTTAACTGTGTGTTGTATCCCCTGGGGAGCTCTGAGGGTGTCTAAGTGTGCTCAGGAGACCAATGTTTTAGATGCCTAAGTATCTTTTTGTGCAAATAAAAAGTTTTCATTTTTGCTCCTTATTTCAAACCATTCTTTACTATACCTGATCTCATATTTTACCACATTTCCCATATGCTATTTCCTTCACCCAACCTTATAGATATAGATGCAGATAAAGGTGATAGATTATAGATACGGATATAAATGAGTGAGATTACTAAGGAGTGCTTAACTCAAGGGCATTGAAAAAATTCTGGAGGAATCAAATTCTGAATTTATTCTCTACTCCTGCAGGAATGATCCTGTTTAATAAATCCATAGGCTAAATATGGAAGACTGTAAGTTATCATTTGAATTACAATAGGACTTCTTGTAATCAAAAGATTCTATTATATAGTTATTCCTTATCAGTCACTATCTTTTTTCTACAAAAAATCACAAAATCAGAAATTTTCTTAAAACATGAAAATTGCAGTCTCATTTATGTGTGTATATTGCCAGAAGGAATGAAGTCATTGAATAAAAAAATTACTGTAATACAGACATTACTTTCCTTTACTTACCAGTACTTTCCAATGTTTCTTCTTTCATATTCTCTTGAATATGGTACCTGTACCTTTTCCACTTGCAGTTTTGCTTGTTAGCTATAAATAGTTTTGCTCAACAGTCTATAGGAATGCCCTGACGTCCTTTACATTTCATGGGTGCCAGTTGGATTCTTTTGCATTTTATCAGATCCTGTTCTAATACTTTCCCTAAGTTGACCAAAAAGTACAAAAGCAGTATTTCTATTGTTTATTCTGGTTGAGGAATTGTATTATGCACAGGTGAGCTGTGAATAAATGTTGCTCATGGAAGGTATTATCCTTGAAAGCTGGCCTATGTTCATCTTTTTAGACTTTCATAACTTTTACAATTCCTGGCTTTATACACACACACACACATTTTATATATATTTACACACACAACATATATGTATATATACGTATACACACATATACATATATATAATTGAATGAGCTAATGAACAAATAAACTTTTAGCAACTATTTTCCTAAGGAATTTAAGTCTAAAGCAAATTTTCCTCTTATCCATGGACTAATCATATTAATATCTAAAGGAGTAATTTTCCAGTGAAGGAATCAAATGAAAAGACAATAAATGTTAATCATAAAAACATGTTCTTGAGGAACATCAAAAAGGCTGAAACAAAAAGCGGGTTAGTAAGATAAGCAGGCTCTAAGTTAAGTAGTATCTTGTAGGATATGAAATTGACTAATGAGCTATTGGAGTTTTTTGAGAAATAACATAATTTGACTCATGTCATTTTATGATATTTTAAAGGGTATTCTGACAGTGGGCAGAATATGAAAGGGAGGGTAAAATATGGAATATAAAGATAAGTTACATGTGAAGGCAAAACATTGTCCAAGAAAGATTGGTGGCTTAAAATAGGGTGGCAACAGTGGAGGTGGTTTCAAGTCAAATTTGGAATGTTTCAAAAATCAAGTAGCCTTGACTGGCGGATTGACTGTTGATGGAGAGAGAAAGAGTTGAGTCAAGGATGCTCAACCAGGAAATTTTTAAAAAAAATGGAAAAGACCAGAGAGAGAGAGAGAGAAAAAAGTCCGACACTTAAATTCTGAACATTTTAACCTTACAACTCCTATAAGTAATGTGTAAGATCCGAATTCTAGAGTTTAACAGCTCCACTACTTATTAAATGGACATGGCCTAACATTTTTGTGTCTTATTTAGATCCTCCACTAAATATAATTTTAGTAATAAGTCTTGACTCATAAGGTTGTTGTGAGGATTAAATTAGTTAATCTATAGAAAAATATAAAAATGATTTCCAATACACTGTAAGAATTTACTTTTATGATAATTCTAGTTGAGATGGTGACAGTGTTGATAAGTATGGAATTCTGGAGAAAGTCAAAACAGGATTAGAAAGGACTTAAAGGCACAGGACCAGACAAGACCATATAAAATGTGAGTGCACATAAAGAAAAGAAAAAACAAAACAAAACAAAGAGAGAGGTCTAGTATATTTTTCTAAGAATTCGAGATATTCCAAGGTTTGTCAAAATTTTGAGGTTGAGAAGAGGAAAAAGAGTTAGCAAATGAGACTCAGAAAGATCTTCCAGTGCGGTTGGAGAAAAACCAGGAGTGTCTGATGCCCTGGAAGCCAAGAAAAGTATTGCTAAAAGGAAGGTGTGGCCATTTTGTGGATTGAGATCAGTAACCAAACATTGGCTTGAGCAAGACAGAAGTTCTTGGCAACTTTGTCCTTCAACCTTCAGTAGAGTCTTTGGAATGAAGTGACACAATGGGAGAAGGAAAAAAAGAAAATAGTGTTAATTAGAATAAACTTTTTTTTGAGAACTTTTGCTTTTATAGAACAGATATGCTTGGTGGAAAGCTGAAAGAGGATGTTGACTGAGAGTGAATTTTTATTCAGATGGGAAACATTTCACCATGTTTGCAGGTTGATAGGAGTGATCCCACTATAGACATTAAGGGAATTTTCCCGGTCTTTTTTTTCCCCTACAAATTTGAAATGGAATGAATACACATTTGGATAAAGGTAACATTATCTATTTGCCTCCAAATAGAAAAACTGCAATTATCTATAAAGAGTAAAACTAAGATTTTGATTATACCACTTTGAATAATCTATTTGTGTGAACAAGAAAGAGGATCTTTGTATTTAACATAAAGAATGTAAGAGTAGTACTCTGTGGAGGTACTGCAGAGCATTACTGAGCTGGGTTTTTTTATTTGTTTGGTTTTTGTTTTATCTTTTAAGAAAAACAAATTGGTTTTTCATTACTGAATGAAATAATTTTATTTGTATCTAAGTTTAAATAATGTCACGATGTACAGTTAAATTTTTAGTATATAATAACAGGCAACATTATAATAATAATATAATAACAGGCAAGAAGTTGATCCATGTATCTCAGGTTTTTGACTCAGATTCTCCAGTCTAGACAGATCTAATCTTTCACTGCACCTTCACGCATCTTCTTTTCTCCCAACTAAGTTATATATTCTTTGTAAATGTGGCTAATACATTTCTAGGATCCTTACAACTCAATACAATTCCCCAAATCTTTCGGCCCTCTTTTTGTATAAAACTAGTTCCAAGGTATTTTTAAACAATTCCCTAAAAATGAATCTTTCCCAAAATTGTTTCCTAGGTTAGTATAATCTGTCCTGATCACATGTTTTTGCTTCATGTTTTCTAGTCATTTACATTTGCAGTGATGCATTTGATCATTTACATTTATTGGTGGGCTCTTCCTAAGAATTTATGTTGCTTTTTTGTAAATAAATGAATGATACATAAAACTGATGAGTGAAGAATTCCATGTTAAGTTATTGTGGTTGATTTATAGACACAAAATATCTGGAGGGCAGCCAAGATCTGACTTTTCCCTCACAAATTATCTTGGAAAGTGGACTTTTTACCACAAAGAGGTTTTTTTTTTAATTTTAAATATATATTTTTTAATTTTAATAATCTCAACACACAATGTAGCTCAAACTCACAATCTTGAGATTAAGAGTCTCATGCTCCACAGACTGATCCAGCCAGGGGTCCCCACAAGGAGGTTTACAGGAGAGATTAATATTATTCGTACTGAAACAACAACAACAATGAAAACAGCAACCAAAACTCTCTAGAATAATTGCTACTTGAGAATAACATCTTCTCCAGGATTACTACATTCATTCATTTGTACAATATCTGTTAACCATAGATTATTAACACTGTGGGAGATGCCCAATACAAAATTAATAATTGAGAAAGACTCAATCGTGGCTCTCAAAGAATTCATTGTCTAGCAAGAAAGAAACACTTTATGCATTGTTTCAGCCAGGATTGAGAAGCTTTATAATAATGATGTAAGTTAGGGGTTCAGTGGGAAGAGAAAAATGGGGATTTACATTATAATGGCCATAATGAGGTATCAACGCTTCCTTGAGAATATGACACTTACCTTAATTTTGATGAGTTAGAAGTAAGCTACAAAACAATATAAATCCAAAAAAAGGGAAATAACTCTACAAGTAATTAATTCTATATTCAATATCAGAATTCACACACACACACACACACACGCGCACATAAGCGAGCGTGAGAGAGGTTTGTATATGTGTGCAAATATCTGTTGAGAGCTGGAGAGGGAGGAGACAAAGCCAAACAGCATTTTCAGGAGAAATCTTATGTATTCAATTATGTGCATTCCATCCTGAGTGCTCTGGGAGCAATATCAAAAGATTGTAAAGGGAGGAGTGGTAGGATCAGGCTTGCATCTCTGAATGCAGCAGTGGAGGCTTGTTTGGAGAAAGTTGCGCATGTATAAGGTACACTCTGGGACTCCCGGAAGTCAGCCATGTAGGAGTAATTGCCTAGACTAGGGCAGTAGGAAAGAACCAAGCATTGTCTACAAATCATGAACATTTTATATGACTTTTGGTCTTTATAAAAATATGTTTCCTTCTTAAGAGAAAAGCAAATGAGATGGTCATTTTCTCTTATAGACTATATTAGTCTCCTATTGCTGCTGTAACAAACTACCACACACTCAGTAGAGGAAATCACACAAATTTATTTTACATTTCTGGATGTTAGAAGTCTTAAATGGATCTTGTAGGCTAAAATCAAGATGTCAATGGAGCTGTGTTCCTTTTGGAGTTTCTAGGGAACAATCTTTGACTTTTCCAGTTTCTAGAAGGTGCCTACATAGTCTCCTAATTCACATGGTGCCTACACAGTCCTCTAATTCACAATCTCTTTATCGACTGCCATTATCATATCTTATCTCTCTGATTTTGATCCTTACCTCAATTTTTTAAGGAGTCTGTGATTGCATTTGTCTCACTCAGATAATCCAGGATAATCTCCCTATCTCAAAATCCTTAACTGCATTCACAAAGACCTGTAGCCATGTAAGATAGCATGTTCACAGATTCCAAGTATAAAATGTGGAAATCTTTGGAAGGCCATTATTTTTTACTAGCACACTGGATATCTGTGGATCATTGCAAACTCTACCAGAGCTGTGCAGGACTTTTTCAGTGGTTTTGTCTACATAGACAAGACTGAGAACCTGGTGAATAGAGTCTTGTTCTGTCCTTCTTTAACACTATGATGTGCTCATTCATTGGTTAAGCATAAATAGATAAAAGAAAGAAGCTATTTTTGTTAGAAATTTTGATCTCTTTTGCCCACCTCCAAGGTAAATACTGGCTGTCGTGTCAGTTTTACATGAGCAGCTTTCAGTTACACATGTTGGTGAAACACTGCGGTCAAAACATGGTGGTCATTAAACAGGGTTTGTTTAAAATATCCCCTAATTGAAATTTGTTACACAGATTACTTCCAAGTAAAATCCATGCCATTAAATTACAATAGACCCTGGAAAGTTATTTCTTTTTTCTCATCTTTTCAAAAATCTTTACATTAAAAGGAAACTTAAAAAGTATTATTATTGTCTAATCTTGTCAATAATGAAGTGGGGAATAGTCATATTCTTTGCATTATCTTCACTTTGCAGATAATATAATAAGATAATTGGAAAATTAAGATTTTGCCAATCACAAAACTTATGCAGAATCAGCACCAACACCATGATCTACTAACTAGAGTACTAACACTCTGCTCTAAAACTTGTTTATCTTTTTTTTTCCTTTTTTTATTTAACCCTCTCCCCTTATAGAAAACAAATCTTCTTAACTGTACTATCTGATTATGGTGCTTTCACTCCTGACATATAATCAGAAGGATTACTTGGACTTTCTTAACCATGAAAGCAAACAAATACCACCAGCAGTCCCCAAAGCCATTCTCAATCCCGCAGAAGAAAAAGAACAGATTTAGGTCTTAGCCTTTCAAAGTCATTTCTTTCCCTGAGCTCATGTTTATCTGAAAATGAATACAGCTTGGGCATGTTGGCTATGATAAATATGGAATATTTTGTAGGTGCTGTTACAAGGAAGTTGTAAACTTTATGATTTAAGTTTCATAGGCTGCCTTCTGGGTCACTCTATTATTATTATTCTATTCTAAATAACTTAAACATTTAGGTGTTCATTCTCTCTTTGTATATATGTGTGTATATATGTGTGTGTGTGTGTGTGTGTGTGTGTGTGTGTGTGTGTGTGTGTGTGTGTGTATTGGTCTTCTTTCAGCCTTGGAGCAGAGGTTTATCATTTTCACACCTGTTGAATAAGAACATCTGATTTATTTGTCTCATTTATTCTCTTGGTAAGCCTTGCCTTTAGGATGCCTAGGTGAGCTGATCTGCAAGATATACAACATGTTTTTCTTACACTGCTGCCCAGTGCTACAGTAAATTCAATCCTAAAATAAAAAAACATACATCTGTCATTGGCTTTGAGAAGGGTTTAAAGAATCTGTTCCTGGCAAATCATAATTGCTGATGACTGCTTATTTCATGCAAATTTTCACACATGTGAGACTGTTAATGTGGTATCGCCCTCAATGAAATCATACAGCTGCTACTGAAAGGACAAAATTGCCAACAATATGATGCATCTTAATGTGTCTGTGTGGCCAAGTCAGTGAATGAAATGTTCCCATAGCTCCCATTCAATTTCATACAAGAGAGGGTGATAAAAACAAAACCACGACATCTTATTAATTTTTATTTAGGATTAATTGTGAATGGTGTTACTCAGATAACTCTAATTTTAAGCGTGTTCCACAAAGGTTTTAGAATGCTTATCTCAGGGGTTCTGATTTAGTTAGCAAATATTTCTGTACTTTTTATGATATTAAGATGAGCCAAAAACGATTTCTGTGTTCTATTGCACTTTCTGAAACAGTTATTACAATTCCAGTAGTTACAACTAAAGTCGCCTATAACTGTATCTCTATCGCAATGTTGATGCCTTAGTACTAGAAGTACTAGAATAAAAAAAATGTGCATTGGTATATACGTGTTTAAACACATATTAGACACTGTATTGGTAAGGATGTAGAATCAGTTGACTGCCAAGTTAAGACCAAATAACTACTATGTATGATAGAAATGAATTTCTCTCTGAGCAACTGTCCAAACTTATGCAGTGTGTGGCCTGTTTTGTAGCTGCAATTTTGGGGATCTAGGTTCTTTTTTGTTTTACCATCCTTAACACTCAAATTCACCTTGAAGTTTAAATGGGTCCTCTAGCATTATTAGCAAGAAGGAAAGAACAATGTGTGTGTGGCGGTGGGGGGGGAGGGGGGGGAAGGAAAGCACAAAGTTTCATTTTAAAACTATGACCAGGAAACTGCTCATATCACTTCCTGTCCTCCCCCATTCATAAAAACGTAACCATATAACACCTTCTTTAAATACAGACTAGGAAATAGAGTGTTTAGCATAAGCCCTTCTAAAATTAGAAGTTCTATTACTGAAGAGAGAAGAGCAGATTGGTACCCAATCATCACCCTCTGTCATATACTCTACCATTACTTTGGACTGCTTTGACAATTACTATGTGGAGAAAATCCAAAGACATAATAACACATCTATGAGAATGTTATCATTTCAAAGTAGGGCTGTCTTTAAGCGCATTCTTCCTTTCCTACTACTTTTTTTATTCTTTTTTTTTTTTTTTAATGTTTTATTTATTTCTAGGAGACAAAGAGAGACAGCATGAGCAGGGGAGGGTCAGAGAGAGAGGGAGTCACAGACTGAAACAGGCTCCAGGCTCTGAGCTGGCCGTCAGCACAGAGCCTGACGCGGGGCCCGAACCCACGAACTGCGAGATCATGACCTAAGCGAAATTCGGATGCTCAACCGACTAAGCCACCCAGGCGCCCCTACTTTTTTTATTCTTAATCTGGTCCTCTCTCTGGCCCAACTATTCTCCTCCTGTCCTTCGTTATTTTATCAACTTCCATATATCAAGTATTGCCTTATGCACTACAGTACAAAAGTCATTTCCTCTCTCACGTAGTCATATGGGGGAAAGCAATAGATTAGCACAATGTATAATAAGTGTTATTTTAATAATATACTATAGAGATAGGGAACTAAATCTTCCTAGGTGGGTCAAGAAAACATCACCAATAGGTGACACTTGAATTTGATCTTCAAAATGGAATATGAGTTGCTACATGATTCTTGGTGCAAGTTCTTTCTTTCATTTCGTTGAGCTTTATTTAATTCTACCAAAGACTTTATTGATAGATAGAGTGCTGATATCTGGTATTATAGACACTGCTCCCTGGTATTTTCAGTTTACCTCCTTCCAGGCATGAAATAGGATCACACTTACCCCCTCAAATTTAGAAATGGTCATGTGACTTGCTTTAGCCAAAGGAATGTGGACAAAGCTAAGAACTATTACTTCTTAGTAAAGGCATATAAGCTGGTATATGACTCCCTGCTTCTCTCCTGTCCAACTGCAATGGTGGGTGAAATTACAGCCTGATTTGGAGGACAGAGTTGAATGATAACTTGCAGGTCAGTTATCCTAATTAAGTGCCAAGACCTGAAGCACACTCCCCAAGAAGTAAAGGTTTTCTGCTTTAAGATACAGAGATTTGTGGGCTGTTTGTTAAGCAAATATAATCTAACCTACTCTAGCACATCGAAATGTCCAATTTATCCTGCGATCCACTCTTCTCATGTGCTCTTTTACTCTCACACTCTTTTTTATTCAACAATGAAGTGATTGTGTTGATGTGTGATTAAGAGCAGAAAATTAGAAAGTTCTGCATTTTCCTCAATGAAATAAGTTCTTAATTATCTTTAGATATCAAATGCTTTATGAGATAAATATAGTTATTCTTTGTACAAGTCACTGGGGTTCATTTTAGCTTGGTAGATTTGTATTCATTTTCCTCAAAAGAAAGTAGGAAAAATATCTTATCTATCCAATCAAAAAGCAAAATACTCTACATTTGCTCAAGACACAATAAGCTTTTTAAAATGGAAAAGAAAGGGACACCTGGGTGGCTCAGTTGGTTAAGCATCCAACTTCAGCTCAGGTCATGATCTCACTGCTTGTGGATTCCAGCCCCACTCCAGTTCTGTGCTGACAGCTCGGAGCCTGGAGCCTGCTTCAGATTCTGTGTCTCCCTCTCTCTTCCCCTTCCCTGGCTCACACTCTGTCTTTCACTCACTCAAAAATAAATAAACATTAAAGAAATTTAAAAATAAAAGTGGAGAAGCAAAATATATGCATTTATTTATGTATTTATGTGTGTGTGTATGCATGTATTTATTTATTTATTTATTTATTTATTTATTTATTTATTTATTTTTGAGAGTCAGACAGAGCATGAGTGGAGGAGAGACAGAGGGAGAGGGAGACACAGAATCTGAAGCAGGCTCTAGGCTCAGAGCTATCAGCACAGATTCTGACTCGGGGCTCAGACTCACAAACTGTGAGATCATGACCTGAGCTAAAATTGGATACTTAACTGACTGAGCCACGCAGGCGTCCCTGCAATTTTTATTTAAATAAACATCATAATATGTCATTTAAAGTTGTCAATTCATAATAAAGGCTATTAAAAGGCTTAATATCTTTTATATTACTCACCTTGTAAGACATATTCTTCTTTTCTCTATATAGACTCTAAGCTATCAGGACATGAAATTATCAAAATGCATAGAACAATATATTCTGCGTAACAGAAATGTATATCAGGCAAGGGAGCAATAGAAGGATGTGCTTTTAGTAACTGACCCTGAGAAATTGCCTACATTCACTCCTTCTGTTCAAACCATTGAGGAATATGCTGGAGCTATTACTAGTTCTTTGTCCCTGGAATAAAAGGCAAAGGGAGTCTCAAAGTTGGTCAGAAAGGGTCAGGAGAATGTTAGAAGAAAAGAACAGACAGAATGTCTGCAGAGAGCTTGACTAGGTTCAGACATGTCATGGGTGCTCTTTTGAGACTTAAAAGCCAATGGTGCTTGTCCTTCTAAGAGAAGGAATATGACTCTTACGTTATAGTCAGTTTTCCAAAAGTCAAATTCTTGTCTATTGCAAAATGAACAAAACAAAACAGAAGACTCAGAGATAGAAAACAAACTATGGGTGGTAGAGGGTGGGCAAAAAAGGGAATGGGATTAAGAGAAACAAACTTCCAGTTACAAAATAAATAAGTCATGAAGATGTAATGTTCAGCATAGAGAATATAGTCAATAATATTATAATTTTATATGATGACAGATGGTTAGTAGACTTATCATGGGGATCAATTCATAATATATAAAAATATTGAGTCACTATGATGTACATCTGAAACTAATAGGATATTTTATGTCAATTATATCTCAATTAAAAAAAAGGACTTGTGGATTTGTGTCTATCTGTTGGCATCTCTCAATCAATCACCATCGCTCTGCTGAAAATTACCCACATGGAAGTTTCATATTATAACAATCAACATATTTATATAGACTTTATAGATGGTAATTTATCCTTTATTTAATATTGTTTATTTACATAATACTTTTATTTTAAATACATAAATGATTTAGTCAATTTGTTGAAAATATTTTATTTAGAAAAAGGGAGATATATGTGTTTATCATTTTAATTATTAGTTTAAAACTTTCATGGTTAATATAATTAAACAGAGTAAGATGATCTATAATAATCCAATAATTGAATAATATACACAAAATGCTGTGTGTTGATTGATTTAGGAAGTAAGGTAGTAAGGAATAGGATGTGATTAGGGAGAAGGAGTTTGAATTATTATAAACTTTTTCTCAAGTTGGACTGAGGATTGGTATGTGGTTTTTGTAGTAATATTCTTTATACTATTTTGAATACCTGAAAGTTTTCTCAATAATTAAAAACATCTCTTAAACTCTCCCTATTCCTTTCTCCATTTCATTTCCAAATGCTTTACAAGTTAGAACAACAAACATGGAGATAGTAAATCATTTCTTTAAAAAATTGTTCCAATCATTCATGTTATGCTTTAATTAAATCAACTTTGTTTCCTCATGGCTCAGCTTTTCTAAACCCATGTGATCAATTCTGATATAAATATATTATTATTTTGTTGTTGCTGTTAACTATCAGGACAATTATTTTGATATACTTTATACTTTAGAAATTAAAACACATATTGTGGAACTATACTGAAAATGTAGGCAGCGCTGTACATTTTTACTCTCTAAAGGTAATTTTGGGTGAAAGTAGTGATTCGAGGTTTAAGGGCCTGAATTTTCTAAATAACGACAATAACTTTATTTTTCTTTGCCATTATAGATCAAAATGGTGATATCACTAGTTCAGAAAGAACACACAGTTTCTATTTTCATTTACTGTTTTCATCTGTTTATCTGTTCTCATCAGCTGAGAAGCCATGTAATAGGTTATTGTTTCCTACAAGAAAGAGATTACTTCAGTTAAATTTGTCCTATGGGCGAAGATAAATGGGTCATGTTTTGAATATTTATGAAAAAAACACTGTGCAAATAGTGATATTTTAAGTGTATTTTCTTGTATTAAACTGTGAATTATAATATCTTGTTATTAACATGAAGGGAAAGACCTGATTTCTACCTATGTTTATTTCTTAGGTACAATCTGACCTGCTCTATTTACATTTTTTGTACCCTCAAAGTAAGTACCTTTGTAAGTTCAGGGTTTTTTGGGGAAAGAAGGGTCAGAACTTGTCACAGAGTCACAAGACCTGTCAGATTCCAGCCTTTTCTCTGAGCTTATCTTGGTGTAAAGTATGCACATTTGCATAGTGACCTTTGCAAAACCAGACAAAGAAGGTGACATGAGGGTCATTTCCTAAGCCCAGCTAATGAACTGATTATCCCCCAAAGCCTGGTAGTCTGAATAACAACAAAGAGTGGAAAGTTCACTTCAGATCCTTAGAGGCACGATAAATCCCTGAAGTAGATTTTTAATAAACCGATTGTATATTACAATGAGTATTTTAATTGTTTGTTACTGAAGCTCCCAGTGCCAAGAGATCAAATTGTTTGCTACAGAGAAGTATTGTCAAGCCTTCAGATATACTTTAATTTTTATTTCTTTGTCTCTGAACTATTGTTTTTAAAAGAACTTTTTTTTGGAGGAGGAGAGGGTATGATAAAGATTTTTCTAGAACCTTCAATAAAGAAAGTTTGCATATATTTTCAATTAAGTTTATTTGTTTCCTAAGGCAAATTGGTGTGAAAATAAATTAGGAATAGCTTTATTTTTCTATATATTTGTATATTCTCTATGTATATATTATTATATGTATAATTTCTACACAAGCATATAGTATAATATTTCTAGATGGGTATCGTTATAGCTCATTACTATGAAAATAATTTTGAAAAATTCCACTATGTAAATCTTCCTCACCAGAGTAAATTCAAGAGAAAAAATGATTTATACTTGGGACTTGCAGATTCAACTGACTCACTCAGGTCTTAAACTCTTTTATCACCCCATGTCTATCAGAGGTAAGGTCTGAACCAGAGACAATGCATGATAAAGAGGAAATGATTTTACATTCTTGGTGACTTGACATTGGTATAAACTGATTGACTAATGTTGAATAATGTTGACGTTAATTGAATATTTTCCATTTATATTCCTTTTTTTAAAATTTTATTTTTATTTATTTATTTTTTGAGAAAGAAGGAAAAAGAGAGAGAGAGCTGTGCTTGAGGGAGGGGCAGACTGAATGGGAGAGAGAGAACCCCAAGCAGTCTTCATGCCTTGTGTATACACACACACACACACACACACACACACACACACACACACACACACAGATACATAGATGAATTTCGTTTAGAATATATTATTTGTTAAAGCTGATTTGGGGGGATAGATTTTAAACTGTGGATGTAATTTATTTTCACGGGTATGACTTTACTCAGCATTTCTAATTTTTTTGAGTAGTAAATTATATATTTTTAAGAAATTATGCATTTTATGGTACATAACTGTACAATCTTAATTACACTGAAATGCTTAGTTGTATAGATACACACATGGGACTGAGAGGTCAAACTGTAAACTGCTTGTGATTTTGAATGACTTTGTTCTTTGCTTTTATTCCTTGTGTTTTTCTTGTGTTTCTCAGTTTCCTTTTATGCACATATAAACTTTTAAAAAATAAATTTTTTTAAACATAAAAATATAATTTATGTATTTGTTCATTTTTCATATTTATTGGCATAATGCTCTTTGATATTTTTACTTTTGCTTTTATCTCTCCTTTGTTGAATAAAACTTTGTTAGAGTTAAAGTACTTTTTAATTATTATTTCAGATCACTATTATGCATCACTTCAGATACTCTTGGCCTGAAACATCTCTGGAGCCTTGGGCCACTTTTTTCAGCTGCTACAGTAACCAGCTCTCGAAGGAAGTTTACGAACTTCGACCTTATGGTGCCTTGATGTTGTCACCTCCTGCCTCTTGTTCTAGGTTATCTTTCGTGATGAGCTGTGGGAGTTGGTAGGACAACATTTGGTACTCATGAATATGTTGCTGAGAAAGGAAGGTGAAAGCGCTAAGCTGAAAGCCACAGGCTATAGGGACCTGCAGATGTCTACCTTTCCCTGTGTCCCTTCCCTCTTAGAAAGTACTATTCTGAGATGCACTTAATAAGGGTTCTCAGAAATGGTCAATGGAATCAGTGAATTACTTTGCCCAGTGGTCAGTTGACTAGGACAATCTCCTCTTTGGCTGCTTCAGTCCCCTTTTCCCTTGCTCTTTAATCCAGGTATCATATTCCCTCATAAAATGTAGAAAAATTACCTTAGGGACTGATTTTAGTAGAACCCAGCAGTTTTTGCAAAGAACCAATTTCTGGCTTTGTTAAAGCTCTAAGTTGTACTATTATTTTGTATATAATAGTTATTTCATCTGTTATAATTGTTATTTTCCTTTTTTAATTTTCTTGAGTTTTATTCTTTCTTCAAACTTTTAAAACTGAATAATTTTGTTAATTTCAGTCTTTCTAACATAAGTGTTTATTGTTATAAATTTTCCTCCTTATTTATCACTCACTCAAAATCTACAGATTTTGGTATACTTTCTTTCATGGTTAAACTTGAAGTATTTTCTGAGTTACATTTTGAATACTTCTTTGCATTATAAAGAAGTGTGCTTTGTTATTTCCAAATCATGCTCTGTTTTATTTTTGTTTATTGTCTTCCAATTTATCATTATCACATCTATTGTACTATATTTAATTTATCTTTAAGATGCTAAGCTTTGCAATTTGTTGAAGTTGTTTTATGGCATTGCATGTGACAGTTTTCAAATATATTCCACATGTGTTTGTGAAGATATCAATTTTCTAATTGTTGGCTGCAGGATACCACACATGTCCTTTAGATTAATGTTGTTGTGTTGCTCAAATTTTCCATATCCTAATTAAGTTTATATTTACCTCATCTATCCCTTACTGAAAAAAATGTTAAAATCCTCCATTATGATGGTCAATTTTTATTACTTACGTACACATGAACATACATATATTTGAGACTATGCTATTAATTATATCCATATTTTTAATTATGCATCATTGTAGCCTAGCTTTTCAGCCTATTCTCTACTCTTATATATTTATTTGCCTTAAAGTTTCCTTTGTTTGACATTAATATAGCAACTTCTTCATTTTGAAAATATTTGCTTAGTGGACTTTTCCTATTCTTTTATTTTCAAATTTTCTCTGTCTTATGTTTTTTTATTTTTCTCTTATAAAGTTCATTTAGCTGAAATCTAAAGAACACCAACTAATTGGGTAATATTTTTCTTTTTACTTGAAGATTTAGAGTCAACTATGACCTTCAGGTCAAGTGAGGCAGGTTGTTGGATTTATGTAAATAGTTATATTGGAATAGAGCCACACACACTCATTTATATTTTGTCAATTGCTTCAACAATGACATAATTGAATGATCATGACAGAAACCATATGGCCATCAAAGCCTAAAATACTTACTATATGTCCCTTGACAGAAAAAGTTAGCTGACCTATAGTGAATTTAGATGTATAGTAATTGGTAATATATTTGGATTTTGTCCTTTTTATTTGATTTGTCCATATTACAATTTTTTTCCTGTTTTCTTTTGTAATTAAAAAAGTTATCCCATTTTCCCTGTCTTATTAAATAGGAAGTTATTACTTCTATTTCTGGTTTTTATTTGTCACACAAAGCATTGTTAATCAATAGCTCAATTATCCTTCAGATCAATAAAATGATTTTGAAGTACTGAACTCTAATTACCTTCTTCACATCTTATATATAATTTTTTCACCATTTTAGTTCAATTTGTATTTTTCACAAAAAACAGACCATGTCATGTTTGTTCTATTTATTTATATTATCTATATTTTACTAATGTTTTTGGTACTCACCCTTCTTATGTCTCATATCTTCATTCTAGATTAATTTTATTTCTTTTTGTAAACTTTTTTTAAGTTTATTTATTAATTTTGAGAGAGACGATGTGAGCAGGGAGGGAAAGGAAGGGAAAGAATCCCAAGCACGCTTTGCCTTGCTAGCACAGAGCCCAACGCAGAGCTTGAACTCACCTGAGCAAAAATTAAGAGTCAGATGCTTAACCAACGGAGCCACCCAGGAACACCAATTTGATGTACCCTCTTGATCAGTTCTTTCACCGTTGATGAGAAGTTCCTATGGTGTTTTGAACATTTTTCTCTTTGAATTTTGGAATACATAGTTCAGTATATATTTAGAAGAGATGCTACTTTAGTGTGATAACCATTTGATCTTATATTTTTGAAATATTTCTTCATTATCTTATGGTTTTCATTAGTGTCTTTCAGAAAACTGCTACTTGATAATGATCTTTCTTTTGATGGCATCTTTTTTCCCCCTTTGGCTGCTTTTAGGGTCATATCTTTGCCTATTGTGTTCTGCAGTTCCACTAAAATATGTCTATGGGTAATCTGCTTTTAATTTACTGTTTCTCTGTTTCATAAATTTGGGTACTTATTACTTGCCTTTTTAAAAAAATCTAACACTAAGTATTCAAATACTATATCTCTTCCATTTTCCTAACACCCTCTTTTCTGAAACTCAATTCTGTGTATGTGACAACTTTACATTTGGTTGCTATTGACTTTTAGATTGGTACAGAGAATAAAATGTTACAGGAGGGTATTTATTTCAGGTCATACATCACTCTTAGCAGGTGAAATCATTTGTGATTTGGGAATCAAAATGACATATAGCAAATGAAAGACGATAAGAGCTGTGTGGCTAAAGTCTGAATAATTTTAGGACCTTGAGCTTCCTCAACTTAACCAGCTGAAAATAACAAATATAGGGGAGAAATCTTTTCTGCCCAAGATGCTGCCAAATGTATGTAAGATTTTGAAACCTGAAAACATTGGTGTCTGCAGTAATACATCTTTAAATAAAACTGAGGTCTTTGGAAGTAATAATGGTGGTTCTGAGTTAAGTCACTGGCAAACTGAAGCTTGTGTTTATTTGTGAATACAAATAAGATATCCCTTCCCATAACTTGACAAACTAGAGTGGATAGTGAAGGAGGGTAAGAAGGAAGCCTACTATGGATTTAGGGCCAAAGAATGATGGTAATTTGGATATTAAGGTATAAGAGTCTCCCTATTTACCCAAACTCTATGAAGGCCAAGATACATTTGAATTATGTGTATAACATGCCTGATTTCCATTTCATTCCTGATGAGGAACATTTATTGTACACAATGTTTGATTATAAAATAATGCCGTGGGTCCAACATCAAAATGTCCCCATAGCTATAGCAAAAAAAAAGCTGGTTCAAACAGCTGCACTCTATGAAAGGATCTGGTGATAGACTCAACCTTGACATCCACAAGAGAAGACTGAGATCACTGAGCTGCCTGTTAGAGAACATGAGCATTATATGTTAATTAACTAGGCTTTAAATAAAAACTTGAAACATGAAAAAAAAAAGGAGAATATGAACATTCTTAGTTTCTTTTATCCAAGAACAGACTAAATGCTGTTAAAGGAGTGGAATGCTAGACAAGATGTATGTAAAACTCCAAATTCTTGCTATTTAATGGGCCATGTAGAATTTGCATAAGCCTAGATTCTCATGTTATTTGAGAATAAAAGTGAATCCAACTTTATCTAAGATAAACCAGTCTAATATACAAAATAATGAACATATAAAATGTTAAAATTCCAATTTTGAAAAATAATCTTTTATTCATAATTTTTGATAGATATTTCTATAGCACTAGTGTTTATTTTTTATTGGTTCCCCACATAAGTCTGAAATGAGACTTTGATTATTTCACATATGCCACATAATGTAGGGTGCTGTACTAACTAAAAAGTTCTTCAAAACTTACAATTACTTGCAAATTCCCCATTTAATTATTGTATCTCTGAGTATTATTAATATAATATTATCTTGGAAAATGCAGGGGTTGAGGACTAGAATTTATCATATTTTTAATTTTTGAAATGTGAAAAGATAAAATTGTATACAAAGATATAAAGTAATTTACTGACTCCAGTGTAACATTCTGTATTTTGGCATTATTGACATTTTGGGCTGGGTAATTTCTTGTGCTGGTTACCCTCTACGTTCTAGGATGATTTGCAGCATCTCTGATCTCTGTTTTCTAGATACCAGAAACATGCCTTCCCATTTTATGATGAAATTATCTTCAGATGCTGTGAAATGTTTCCTGGGGGAAACTTGCCCCTGGTTGAGACCCACTGCTTTAGTTTCACCAGACTTCTCCTTCCTACCAATCCCCCACACCTCCAGGAAATTTCCTCAATTGTTTGAGTGAACTTCTAGAGGTTCTGTATATAAGCAGTTTTTCTTTTCTTTTCTTTTTACATGAAAGTACAGTGTTCTTGTTTTCGTTTTTGTCACTTAATGATTTCAAGCACATTATAAAAATTGGGGGAGGGGTCATCATAATTTTTATCTTTTGATGAACACTTGAATTACTTCCAACTTCCTGTTATAAATAGGTTTTAACATAAATAATTTTATACATACATTATGTTACATATGTACGTGCAATAGCAATATAAATTTCTAGCTTAAGTGATATTTCATTTGAAAGGGAATTTATATATATATTTAAACAGTTTTAAATGTTTATCTTTGAAGGAAAGAGACAGAGCATGAGCAGGGGAGGGGCAGAGAAAGAGGGAGACGCAGAATCAGAAGCAGCTCCAGGCTCTGAGCTGTCAGCACAGAGCCCAACATGGGGCTCGAACTCATGAGTGATGAGATCATGACCTGAGCCGAAGTCGGACAGAGCTATCCAGGTGCCCCCAAAAGGTATTTATATTTCAAATTTTGTTGGATATTGCCAAATTCCCCTGTAAATGTATCAATTTACATTCTTATTAACAATCTATTTTCACAGAAAATAGTGTTTTAACGTTGATAGAAGTGGTGTTGTTGTTTTTGTACTTATTGTTCTCTGTTTACCTTTGATTTCTGGGGGAGAAAAGGCAGAAATATTGAATTATACTCTGCTATACTCATACTGCAGTTCCTTTTACAGCTTTTTATTTGGAAACCAACTGTAGTAAAAATTCCCAAAAGTTTAGTGAGGTAATTTGGAAAACAAAATTATCTTTAGAGAGACTGAGGAAAGCAATAAAGTCCAAAATGATAAGGTCACTGGTCTCTGGAGATGCTGACAAAATTGTCTTATACTCTATCCAGTGAGAAAAGAGGATAATCCAACTGGTCCCAACTATTATTCACTACAAGGACAGTTCAAGCCAGAAATTTCAGAGTCATAAACCTAATAAGCATTTCACAGGCTTTCTTAAGTAAGATTAGTGCAGCAGAAACTTTTGTGAAGAAGGAAAAATCATGCTTAATCATGGTTTCATTATATATATAGACATTGATAAGTGAAATTTATGATAGCTTTTACCTTTGGGAAATGTCTAATGAGTCATGGCAGTTTTAATTTGCCATGTTTTTACTGTTTTTGAGTGCTGTTTTAAAAAAGGGTCCAAATGATCAGCATCTTCCTACCTTTCATGAAAATTCACTAATTATAAAACTTGCTCATAGACATGCTTTCCCCATATTCATTTCACATAGGAAGAAGACCATCACAGAGGGACATTGGGTTGAATTGCAACTCCTCCTTCCTTCTCATCATGAATTTTGGCTATTTTCCTATTTCTTCCCTATTCTTATAACTTGCCCAAACTTTCAACAAAAAGGAGTTACTGGAAGAACTAACTGAAGACTTAATTTTGTTTAGAAAATGTGAACTCATCAAGTGTACTTACATGATACTCATTAGCATCTAGTGCTTTTCCTATTAGAATAAAAGCTATCAGTTTGTGTTACAATTAAAATATGATTACTATGTATGATCTGAAAGGTGTATAATACTGGAACTCACAGAGCAA
Organism: Proteles cristata cristata; assembly: GCA_017311185.1. NCBI lineage: Eukaryota > Metazoa > Chordata > Mammalia > Carnivora > Hyaenidae > Proteles > Proteles cristata. The sequence continues at coordinate 553,739 of JAESUZ010003983.1, forward strand.
GTCTTCATCTCATGTCTGTAAAAATTGAATATAGTTATTCAGGCATCTTTAGCTAAACAAGACAATATTAAAGTTTTCATGTAATCAACAATAATGGCATATGAGAAACTGTAAAACTGTGAACATGACTGAGTACTTTTTATGCCTATAAATCTGAAACTACTTAGAAGGCCTAAAATTTATGGTATGGTATTTTGGCACTATAAATTTTTATCAACTGTGGCCTTTAAAACTAAAGTTTTTATCCATGTTATATGCGTTTTTTACACAGCTTAACTGAATAAAACCAACTTTCCACATGAACCCTGATTGCCAGAAAACAGTTCATTTGGTAATCATGTGTCCTGAAAGCCATCACTTTGAGCTTAGTTCAAGAGAAACTTGGTTTGGTTAATAATCATTCACTATTGGACTTCCAAAGAAGAGGGAAAAGAAAAGATGTAGCAACTAGGAATGTCTTCTCCTTTTTGTTCCTTGACGATTATTTCTTTAAGTAGGTCTTTCCAGTTCAATCCTGTTTGAATAAACTGTAGGAATTCTTCTTTCTCCAAGGAAGTAGGAACACAGTTAACTTGATTAACTTAAAAGTTGATTTTTATTGGGGTGCCTGAGTACCTCAGTCAGTTAAGCATTCGACTTCAGCTCAGGTCATGATCTCATGGTTCATGGGTTTGAGCCCCGCATCAGGCTCTGTGCTGACAGCTAGCCTGGAGTCTGTTTCAGATTCTGTGTCTCCCTCTCTCTCTGAATCTTCCCTGCTCACACTGTCTCTCTCTCTCTCTCTCTCTCTCTCTCTCTCTCTCTCTCTCAGAAATAAATAAAACATTAAAAAAACTTTTTTAAGTTGACTTTTAGTAAATAAACAAAATGCTTTTTGTGTAGTTTGCTTTATGCATCCAGTACATTTTGGCTGGTTTATATAGATTATTTGTTGTTCATTTCCTTTCTTAGAAGACACAGCACTTCCCTGACTACATTTAGACTTAATGTTCATTTTTGATCTGGTGTCCAGAAGGGGAGGGGAATCTTGAGAGCTTATTTGTTGAACAAAATAGATTCCTCTAGATATTTTCCAAGCAATGCAGAGGAAGCAACAATTTTTAACCAGGAAGAGAAGAACACTTCAACAGTTCCAGATGTCCAGGGAAAACTGAGAATTCAGTATTTTTGAATGCATAAACCCAGCTGCCCCCACCTCATGTTTCTGGGTCCCACTCCTTCATCATCAGGGTGCTCTTTCAAGACATAATCCTGGCATAACAGACTTGCTGGCATTGAGAATTTTACTCTGGAGCTCTGCTATTCTTTATGCCTGTTCTAGTCCGGGTCCTGAATTTTTTCCATCTTCCAGATTTCATATATGATCATCTATTTATATCTACCACGTTTAGCCTTTCTCAGTTTTTATATTTATTCTTAAAATGTTGATTAATCTACCTCAGCCTTCCATTGTCCTTATCTGGTGCATCTATTGCTCATTAAGGACATTTAATGTCATAATTCTCATAATTATTACTTCCTTTAGATCTCTTGAATGCCTGAGATATCTCACCTTCCAGTACATTTCCTTTCTTTGCTGTTTTATGCCAGTTAAACCTCAAGGAAAAGATGTAAGGAGTGAAATGCTACTTCGTGCAAGGGGCTACACGACGCTCCACCTACCAATAATAAGGTCTTCTTGCTGTCAACCAACCAGCAGGTGATTCAGCTTCAAAGTCCTTAAATTCTGCATTTTAGGATTACTCATAGCACCATCATAAGTTAGGTTTCCTGGGAACAGAATTTGAGATGGAGATTTGCACATAAGTGGTTTGTGGAAGAGTGCTTTTAGGAATAACACTCATAAGGAAGTGAGGGAAGCAGGATAAAAAAGAAAAATAAATTGAACTTCTTTAGTGTCAAGGGAACTCACTGTTGACACTGGGAATTCTGAAGCTGAGACCACTCCCTCTCCCTCTCTCTCCTTCTCACACACACATACACATGCACACACTCAAGTAGATTTATGTTATTTTTTTTTAATGTTTTATTTATTTCTAGGAGAGAGAGAGAGACAGCGTGAGCAGGGGAGGGTCAGAGAGAGAGGGAGTCACAGACTGAAACAGGCTCCAGGCTCTGAGCTGGCAGTCAGCACAGAGCCCGACGCGGGGCTCGAACCCACTAACCCCGAGATCATGACCTAAGTGAAAGTCGGACGCTTAACCGACTAAGCCACCCAGGCACCCCAGATTTATGTTCTTTTTAAAAATTATTTTTAACGTTTATTTATTTCTGAGAAAGAGAGAGACAGAGCATGGCAGGGAAGGAGCAGAGAGAGGAGGAGTCACAGAATCTGAAGCAGGCTCCAGACTCTGAGCTGTCAGTACAGAGCCCAACACATGTCTCGAACTCATGAACCTTGAGATCATAACCTGAGCCAAAGTCAGATGCTCAATCAACTTAGCCCCAAGTGCCCCTAGATTTTTGTTCTTAAACACACTCTTTTGTATGGAGAAAAAATGTGGGATTGAGAGTCAGGTTAATCCGTATTAGATGTCTGCCTTGTCTACATCTACTTCTCTCATTTGAAAATTCAAAACTAAAGTGGCAATGTATCTCTCATTGTCAGAAATTCATAACATAATGTAAAACATTTGCCGACAACATAATAATTGTTCTTAAAAATACTAGTTTTTTCCCATTCTTTCTTCACGTTGCTTCTATTTTTCATACCCAGAAATTATTTCACATTTACAGTTATTTCTATACTAGTTTTAGATAAAGAATATGTATTTGACTATCAAATTATATAACTTTTATTTGCAATATCAGCTGCAATTTGAATTGGGTTTTCTGAACAATACCAGTCAAAGCTAAACCCAAAGAATACATAATTATAATAGCACTTACATATGGAATCATGAAAAGGCAATGAGGTATGCACTGTAAGTGAATAACAAAGAAGCAAATGATCACATCTCAATTGCGCTGAAAATTACCACACAGAATGACTATTGTTTGTGCGCAGCAAACATGCCTCACTTATTTTAATTTTTGAACATTTTTTTCCTGTGGCAAATCTATATTTACAATTTGAAGGGACTGTGTTCTGATTTCTTTCTTCCCCTCTATTGCCTCCACAACAGGAGACATGTAATGTAGACACAGTCAATTAGATACTTTTTTCCAAAGTGATTGGTTGAAGGATGGTCCCTGGCAAGATTTTTCCTAAGTCCTGTAATGTTAAATGAGAAAAAAATCTCCCATTCTTTGACTCACAAAGCAATAGAAATATAGGTTTGGGGGGCTATCAGCTACCATCGTTCCTGACATATGGAAAAAGCCTGGAAGGAACTTACTGGAAGGAACTTACAGTAAGAGGAAAGCATTCATTCTGGAGATTAAAAAAAAGACCTAAAAATAACATTCAAAATCCTGGATACAACTGGGTCTTAATTCAAATCCATCTTTGAACTTTTCAGCTGTGTGCATTAAATCCTTCTCCTTTTAAAAAATTATTATAAGTTAGATGCTATTTCAACCAAAAAGGGCACAATAAAACACATATAAAATTGTTATTTCTATTTTTAAGTTTTTATTTATTTATTTTTGAGAGACAGAACATGAGTGCGGTAAGAGCAGACAAAGAGAGTGAGACAGAGAATCCCAAGCAGACTGCATGCTGTCAGCACAGAGCTCAATGTGGGTCTGGATTCCATGAATAATGAAATCATGACCTAAACTAAAATCAAGAGTCGGATGCTTAACTGACTGAACCGCTCAGGGGCCATCATTATTTCAATATTATTGAACACTGACTATGTTGCAGAATTGCATAAATAGTCTGTTCTATCCCTCATTGTCTAGAATTGTGCCTCTCATAGCATAAGCATTCACTAAACATTAGTAGAATGAACTGTGCTATTCACAAGCATAAAATTAGATTTCATGATATATAATACAATAAGGTTAAAGGAGGAGAAAGACGTGTGTATATATGTACATGTATATTTATATATACGTGTGTGTGTTGTGTGTGTCCATAATATTCTCTGGGGACAAAGGCAAAATCAGTCAAACTATTGTTCTTTAAAAGTTTCTGACTACTGTCTACTTCTTGAAACATTTTCCAAACTTTATCAAGAATAATTGTTCCTTATATTTTGCCTGAATTATGTAATTAAGATTAAAATAATTTCTATACTTGCACTAAGTATCAATTTTTAATTCAAAAATGTTGAAATCACTTAAAAATTTAAAGCTCTATGATTCATTGGGGGATAGTGAAATTGCCATGGGGAATAAACAAGAAGCATGTTTCTAGAATCTCTAAAGGCATTATCAAGGAACTTCAGGAATGAAAATGGAAGTTATCTATAGAATATCTCACTAGAAAGAAAATTTAATTTTCTTATTGACAAGTGGAGATTTTATCCACTTAAAATGTTTTGTTACTCAGTTAATATAACATGTGTAAATTATTTCAGAAACCCTTTAATGCTTTTAAATGCTAAATAAGTGTTTTAAGAATCATTTGGGAGGCACATGGTTGAGCTCTGACTCTAGATTTCGGCTCAGGTCATGATCTCATTGTGAGATCAGACCCTGTGTGACACTCTAAGCTGACAGCAAGGAGCATACCTGTGATTCTCTCTCTGTCTGTCTCTCTCTCTGTCTCTCTCTCTCTCTCTCTGTTTCTCTCTCTCTTTCAAATGAATAAACATTAAAAAAGAAAGAAAGAAAATAAGAGAACATTTTGGACTAGGACTAAAACAGAAACTGACACAGATATCCTTTATCAATGTCACATTGAAATACTAAGGAGGGAAAATTGGTACTTAATTCCAAAACCATACTCTAGTTGTATATACATATTTTAAAATATACTGGTGCATTTATATTTTATGATATTTTATAAATTATATATAATAATCTTTACATTGTATAAATTTAGTCTTTTCAACTAAATTTTAGTTGTGTTTATAGAGCCTCTGGTATAAAAGTCTTATTATGGTATTATAAAGAATAAGTTCTAGAACAGGAATTTATAACCAATACTTGCCTTAGGTCTTCACTGGGGAATACACGTTAAGTGTATCTCTTAAATAAAGATCACTAATGTGATAAAATAAGCTGAGAGCATGTGCAAACTTCGAGGGAGAGTTAAATTTCTAAAGTTGCCATTTCTGGAGAATAACAAATTGGTATAATATTCTTTGGATAATTTGGTAACCTACAACAAAGGTATAACACATTTCCAGGGCTAATACGAAGTCCTACCTTTCCTATAACTGCTTGATTGACAATACCTTGTCATGCAGGCTATTAGTACTTTTGGATATGGCCCCTATGACTGAAAAAACTCTACCTCTTGATGTATTTTCTAACTAGATTATATATATAATATTTTAAAATATTAAAAATATACATTAACTATATATTTAAGAAGACACGTAAAAGGATGTTCATTGCCATAATTCTCTTTTTGTTTTAGTTTTTCCTTAAATTTCAGTTAGTTAACATACAGTATAATATTAGTTTCAGGTGTACAATATAGTGATTCTTTTAATGCCAGAAATTTTAATTAAGGATACTTTATAAACATCTGTAAGCTTAAGAAAAAAAAATTTGATGAGAGCAATTATGTCACATAAATTTTGATTGGAACCCGGAGCACTCGGCTACCAACTGCTGCTTCCTAGAGCTACTATAAATGGAGGCTGGCTGGCTGGGCCACTCTTCATTCAGGTAAGACTCTGTAGTAGTATTTCCACAATCTAACATTCAGTCTGTAGGAATTCAGCCCAAGAACTCTGTGGTATGAACTGTTCCACAAGTGATTATGCTCTGGGGAATTGATTCAGTAGCCAATATCACAAAGAAGGAGACAAATAAACCAGAATGACAATTTATGCATTCTCAATGACAATGATATCTGGCCAGATAAACAGCATCTGCCATTTCCTTGGATTTTCCCTCCTGATGGGTAAATCAATGCAAGGTAACCAAATTATAGATCAGAAGGCTTATCTGTGTCCCTTGAACTATAACAAGGGTCTATAACAACTATAGACAAACTATAACAAGTTTAGTGGTATTTCAATACATGACTCATAACTTAATTTTTTTGCTTGAAAGGTATTTTCACCAAAATAACTGATATGGTCTTTAAAATTTGCCACACTTTCCCCTTTTAGAACTATAGAAATATATGTATATTCTAGTCTTTGGTTCACTTTAAAAATTAAAATAATTACAAAATCATATAGAAAACATCCCTTCTTTTTTAACTGCTAAAGTTACTTTGAATATGTTTTGATATACTTAAAAATACCCTCTGTGTGTGTGTGTGTGTGTGTGTGTGTGTGTGTGTGTGTGTGTGTTGTCTGTACATCTAATCTCAGAATAAATCTTTAGCAACTTGACCATTCTAAGGAGCAATTTATATGCTCATTTAAGATTTATCCAACAAACTTATATTGCCTGCCACATTAGGCATTGACAGAGACAAAAATAACCAGTCCTGGCTTTCAAAAAGTGAATGGTTCAGAAAAAAGAAGGGGAGACCCACAAACATTTTTAATTTCCAATCATAATTGCTACAGTCATTAAAACATAAGATATAGGAGAATCACAAGGGAAAAAATAAAACCAAAAACATCTGAGAATTAGAAAAAAATTTGTAGAAGGGTGCCTCGGTGGCTCAGTCAGTTAAGCATCTGACTCTTGATTTAGCTCAGGTCATGATCTTGTGAGTTTGAGCCCCATGTCAGGCTCTGTGCTGACAGTGCTAAGCCTGCTTAAGATTCTCCCTCTCTCTCTCTGCTCCTCTCCTGCTCACACTTTCTCTCTCAAAATAAATGAATAAACTTAAAAAGAAGAAAAGAATTTCTAGAGAATGAAGAATTTGAGCTACCCTGAAGAGGAAGTAAGCATTTACAGGTTGCCTGTCAAGAGGAATAGGCTTTTAGAGAAAAGGGTAAGATGATGTGCCAAGGCACAGCCTCCCAATTTATAAGAAATTCTAGTTTTCCTGATGACACGTGGAAATATCCCATTCCCAGTACACTTCAATTCTAAACCTCTTAAGTGAACCTGTTTTTTGAAATAAGGAATGTCATATTTCATACTTACTAATTTTAATATCAAGGGATGATTTTTTTCAGCTTTGTAACATAATTTTGAAGGTTTACTTTATTTGGAGTTTTAGTCTATAGTAGAATTGCTATAACCAGAGCAGCCCATATCTGACACTCACTGGCTAATTGGAGGGTTTGATGCAATTTGAATTCCTACTTTATTGCTCTATCAAAGCAAATTCTGTATCATTGGTAACATTGGCCTTCAGGCTATGAGAGCTATAATAACCCATCATTGATTTATTTGGTGTTGAGTATGCATATTTTAAATTTTAATAAAAATGCCACATTTCTACTCTTTTGAAATCCTTCATAACTTGGGTCAGGGTATTACTAATTTTATGTTTTCTCACACTTTAATGTTTAGCCATACACAGCCTCCCACTTCCCTTCTCTACCTGCCAACCTCAAGAGCAAAGCATACAATTATATCGTTGGTCTTTTCTTCAAAGTGAAAATGCAACTTTTAAAAATTGTATAAATCCTTATGATGAAAATATATTTTATACCTGAATTCATGCCATTCTGCTATGTTCTAACCATTATTAATATCAGAAATTGATGACAGTAAGAACTATACTTTGTTAGCAAGAAGAGTCTTTTCTAAATCAAATGTTGTTTTGTCCTGATCAAAAGTGGGAAAGGGTATTAAAGTTCAGGTCAGCATTCTTTGAGAAGTGCTTATGACCAGTATTTTGTAAAAAAAAACATTTTAAGAACCTTTATGTCACACAAAAGAGTTTGGTTTAAGAGCTGTGTTTATACTATCATTTATTCTATGTTTTATCTCTAACGCCAAAAAAAAAATCTTATCTGAGAGAGCTTTAACAGTTCCAAGAATCTGGGATAATGTAGTGACCAGTTAACTGTCTAGACCATGATAATACTATAAAAGATATTCCCCTACCCCTTTTTAAGTCCCACCAAGTGATATACTTATGTAATAACTTTATAATGATTGAGTCATACTGTTTACCCAGCTCCTGCTCTACTAGTAAATAGATTTTCCATAAATAGTCATTCTGTTTTGCCAATATTTTTCTCTCTATGTTCATTCTTCTTCTACCTCAAAGGACCCTATGAAATTTCATGTCCTTTATACAACCTTCTGCAATCATCGAAATGAATTCTTTGTCCTGTATTCTATCATACAAATTTGTAAATCCTTTACTAAGATACCTGACAAAGTCTTATTTTTAATGCAGCTACTTGATTTTTAAAAATATCTTCCAGTAAATATGAATTCTGGAAGACACTGACTCTCACATTTTCCTTTTCTTGAAAGCTTGCATTTAGTAAGCAGTAAATAAATACTTGAGAAGCAGTAAGATGAGATGGATAATAACTCTGGTTATCCAGCCAGACATAAGTTTCATTCTTGATCCTACCGTTTATCAACCATGAAGTAGTGGTCAGTTGTTTTTTTAATTTTCTTTTACGTGTTTATTTATTTTTGAGAGAGAAAGAGAAAGAGAGAGCGAGCATGAGCAGGGAGGGGCAGAGAGAGAGACACATAATTTGAAGCAGGCTCCAGGCTCCGGGCTGTCAGCACAGAGCCTGACATGGGGCTCGAACTGTGAAATCATGACCTGAGCCAAAGTCGTAAGCTTAACCAACTGAGCCACTCAAGCACCCCTGTATTGTCCAGTTTCTAAACTTCCTCATTTAAGGAGAAAATTATTAATGGGAAAACTAACATCTATCTCATAGACATGTTATAATGACTAACTGATAAATGATTAACTGTTACAATGTTTGTTGATTACCGTAGGACTTGACACACAGATAGTGCTCTACAAATATTGACAATTGCTCTTTAATTGATATTTGGGTGAATTGAATTGTAAAGGAAATGTATCTTGTCTAAATTATACTTTACAAAGACTTTAAACATTGGTGATATCTGAATAAAAACAATGTATAAAATTGTATGTTTTTGTGTAATAATGAAGGCACATTTCAATAAAATATTTGTGTATATCCTTTTACAAGTATAATTAGTACTAAAAGGTTAAGGGGAAACACATTTACATGCCACTTAAGTAAACTTTGGGTTACCAATGGTAACCATCCAGAATCTTGTCCGCATAAAGACCTAGGGACTATTCTGGGTTATTCTAAGTGAAATGCCGCTTGCACAATTATTTAGCCTGGACTTGAGCATTAAACCTTCTGGAGAAAAAGAATGCTCCAGTGTTTGCTCACCAAAGTTGGGAGAAACCTTGCCTAGGTACAATGGTTCAGGGTCACCACATCATAGAAATAAAACATAGTAAGTAGAACACATTCTAAGTTTCTACACAAAGGAGATGTCTTTTCAAGATCCAAGATTCCTTTGAGATGTTCAACAAACTGAAGTTGTTAATATAGAGAAAACCCTGTAAAACCCACATGGTAAGTAATAAAGGGCAGAGAAGAAATAGAGAAGTGTGTGTCAGGGTAAAGGCATTGGGAAACAGGGCAGTAGTGAGTTCAATAGAAATAGTCAACCACTAAATAAGAACATTGTGAAAATATCCTTCGTCCCTTTCATTTCCCACCTCTACTTCACCACTCTAATAAGAATAGACATAATAATAATAACACTTAACACTTATTGAGCACTCATCCTGCCTCAAAAATTATTCTAGACACTTATTTCATGTAATACTTGCAATAATCCCATAAAATAGGCACTGCAATTATCCCCATCTTAAAGATGTAAAAATTGAGGCATAGGGATGATAAATAACTTGCTAGGGGTTATACAGACATTTAGTGACCGAGTTTGGATTCTAACCAAGTGTTGCCTGGTTAATAACTACTGTTTTTATATGACTTCAATACAACTTTGAAGACTGACTTCAATACACCTTCAAAGATTGTCTTGGACTGGAGTAAGGGTGGAGGGAGAAAAAAGTAGTTGAAGAGAAGAATCTGTAGGCCTTGTGTCTTGGAAAAGAGAAAAGAGACAACTCAACAGCTTGGGAGAAAAGGTAACCAAGGCATACTGGATTCCATTATGGCTATCTCTAGGACTAAATAAGTCCACTTTCTACCAATAGCTTGGTGCTATGTGAAAAATACCTTGCCCACTGAGATTTAGATGCTATTTCACTGGGAATATTATTTTTCTGAAACCTTAGGGTGCTTGAAATTGAAATATATTTCAAATATAATATGGGCTATTTATTGCCCAGCCGAGTTTGTGGACCAAGATTTATTAATCTTCATTCACCTCAAAGAACAATGTAAGGCACATTTAATAAATTAATAAATTAGCAATCTAAATCCCCTTTATTCCTGGTTCTGTGCTTTTCATTATATTTCTACAACATGATTTGGGAGTGATTTCCAAAACTAATGCCTGGAGAGTCTGAGTTTTTTTATATTTACATTTTTTATATACTTAGGAATTTTTAATTTGACATTTTCACCAGGTGATCAAAGTTATCAAACATGTTTGTCATAGAATATTTGGAAATGCACAAAGATAAAAAGAGTTCATTACAATCTTCCACTTAAACATTTTAAAATCATACTGAATTTTCTTCCATTTACATCATGTTTATATATATGTGTGTGTGTGTATATATATATATATGTATGAATGATAGTGATTTATAACTTGTATATAGCCTTTTGAAAATTTGTTTTTTCATCACCAATATATTGTAAGTATGTTCTCGTGACCTTAAATAATCTTTAGATGTATGCTTTATAGTATTGTATAGTATGAAGAAATTATATTTCATAATTCTCCTATTCCTATAATTTAAGCTATTTAGACTATTAATCAAAAGCCCAAATGTGCAACTTTTAATTCTTGGTTGTTTGTTTAAAAAAACTTAGAAGTTGAGTTATTGGATCATGAGTCTAACTTATGTAAAGTTCTTGATAGAGGTTGTCAGATTGTCTTCCAAAAAGGCTATTCTAGTTTTGTAAGACTTTAAAGACATATAAACAAACAAGAGAAGTCCTTTCCTGGGCTCATTGAGAGACAGGTATTAGGTTCACTATTAAATCTTTTGTTTTGATAGTTCTAATATTGTAGTTCATAACACAGCTAATAAACTAACTTGAGTAGGTATTATGTGGTTCAGTCTTTAAGCAAAAACCCTGCTTTGTTCTTTAGATTTTAAATCTGTGTATGCTCTTTGGAGAACAAAGTTGAGTTTTGTTTTGTTTTCCAGGTTACTAAATTCTTCAGTTTAGTAGCCCTTTAGGGTTTCTGTAAGAAAATGCAGCAAAGCAATTTAAATTCTCTGCATTATACCAAACAAAATACATATTAAAGGTTTATTTACAACCATTTTGCTTTACAAATACTTTGATACATAGGATCTGAATCAAAAGAACTTCAGAATGGTCAGAGACCTGCAAGGTTAATCTAGAATTTATCTTTGCATTAAGAATAAGAATTTATTTTTCCAGACACTTAACTCTAATGATAAGGTTATGAAGTTAGGTAGTTCCAGTCCAGTTTCTCTATCTTAGATGATTTCAAGATGTTCTTCTGTAGAAAAGAATGCAGCAATCTGCTAATTATTTCTGACCCTGACAATAACTGGTCTGTTTTCTTGAACACAATTAGAGATAACATGTGTGACTGAAGGGAAGGTGTGATTTCCCTGTAACAAGTTGACTTTTAGAAAAGAAAGTACAAAAACTTGTTTAGGTCCTAAAATGAATGAAAACAGCACATATAAACTTCTAGTCATACTTGGGGCGCCTGGGTGGCTTAGTCGGTTAAGCGTCCGACTTTCGCTTGGGTCATGATCTCGCGGTTCGTGGGTTCGAGCCCCGCGTCGGTCTCTGTGCTGACTGCCAGCTCAGAGCCTGGAGCCTGTTTCAGTCTGTGACTCCCTCTCTCTCTGACCCTCCCCTGCTCACGCTGTCTCTCTCTCTCTCCTAGAAATAAATAAAACATTAAAAAAAATTAAAAAAATAAACTTCTAGTCATACTTTCAAAATCAAAATCTGGTTTTGTCCTCAAAATTTCAGGGAAACTAGTATTACATCTCAACACATAATTTGCAAATGTCTTACATCCTAGTAGGTGGTCTATTCATTTGAAGTTCAGGCTTTTACGGTTATTTGTTGATTGTTGGTTTGTATTGTCTTGTTCTCTTTTCTCTTCAATTCTTTGTGTTAAAACTATTCAAAGCTTTCAATGATCTGAATTGAAACACAATCAAATAATAAATCCACAAACTATAATAATATTCTTCTCAATTTTGACTTAAAATTAAGTATAATATGAACACTATGGATACAAGAACTCTAATAAGAAATAATTATTCTTTTTAATCACAAGCAAAATGAGACTTATTCAAAATTTGCCTCAAAATACAAATGTAGTAAGTGATAGAGATGGGATTAACTTTTATCTGTTTTGCAAAGTCTGAAGTCATAACTACAACAACAGATATTATAAAAAAGCACTATAAAAATTGCATTGTGAACTAACAGCACACAAATTGCTCTGCTAAGTCTCCAAATGACAATACATAGAAAAAAATGAAAACAAGAACAAGAAAAGGTCAAGCACATAAGCTCTACAGTATTTCCCAATGGAGTTATTCATTTGCCGAAATTATTTGTGGACTTCTGGATTTGAAACAGGGCTCTTTTGAGTTATGATCAAATGCTCTCCCCCTGAGCAATACCTGCAATGACAACTTTTCCTTCCTTCGTCCCTTCCTTCCTTCCTTCTTTCCTTCCTTCCTTCCTTCCTTCCTTCCTTCCTTCCTTCCTTCCTTCCTTCCTTCTTTCCTTCCTCTTTCTTTCCTTCTATTTTTAACCTTATAGATATAATAATGCCCTTAACATGTTACAAAGAAATTCATGGAGTAAAAATAAATGTGGATTATATTTACATTAACAATGTCATTGCACATGATTCACGTTCATTTAATAAAAGTAAGTGTCTGATGACTTTAAGCTGTTTCCTGAAAACATTATCAAATATATGATTTTTGAAATTTGAATTTGCCAAAATTGAAGTAATCAAATTAAGGCAAGTACACTTATAAAAGTAAAATAAACATTTATAGGCCCTCAATAATTGTATAGTGTTGAATTTCATACAACACTCTAAAGTTCTGAAAAACTGTCGATCATTCTATAGAGGTATTTTATGTGAAAATATATTAATTCCGTACCAGTGGAAGGGGCCACAAACCAGGGAATAGGGGCAGCCACTAGAAGCTGGAAAGTCAAGGAAATGCATGCCCTCAGAGCCTATACAAAGAATCAGCAACCTGGCTGACACCTTGACAGTAGCCCAGAAGAACTGGTATTTTATTATGAACTCCAGAACCCTAAGAAAACAAACTTGTATTGTTTAAGCCACTAAATCATGGTGATTTGTTATAACCTCAATAGGAAACTAATATAGTCTGATAAAACCATGTGTTCATAAAGGTCTACAGTTTTATTCTAAGCAAAGAAAAGTAAATAGATAACACCACTGTATGGCTGTTTTGTAAATTCAACCTGGACTTAACAGTGTAAGACCCATGGATTCCAATTCTAAGTATATACTCAGAGAAACACTTAAATAAAGGAAGAAATATATATGTACAAAAAGCTTCAAAATTTATTAAGTAGTATATAACTATGAACAAATGAATTGACCATAGGCAAATGGATATTCAAATCATCCACTAATACATAGCATTTGACAGGAATAATAGCAGTTAATCACACCAAATTGAGTATGTCTCAGAAATATGTGGAGGAAAAAGCATATCTCCAATAAATACAGTGTCACCACTTTTTACAAATTTCAAAGACAAGAACAAAAACAAGATCATATTTTTTAAATCCAATATGGTGGTTTAATATGATGTTGCTCTAAGGAAAAGCAAAAGAATATGAGCAAGCAGGAGCTCACAGAGACCTTCACATCTGACAATGTGATAACTCTTAAGGGGGGCAGGGAATTCACAGATGTGATGGGTTTATTGAGGTGGCAGCTTGGCTAGGCTATGGTCCCCAGATGCTCAATCAAAAACTAATCTAGGTGTTTCTGTGGAGGCATTTTGCAGATATAGTTAAAGCCCATAATCAGGTGATTGTAGGTAATGGAAATTATTTTGGGTAATCTGGATGGACCCAACTGAATCTATGGAAAGACCTTAAAACCAGGATTGAGGTTTTCAGAGAGAGAATATATTCTACCTGTTCCTGTACAGTTCTAGTCTGCTCATTGTTTTCTCTTCCCAACTACTTCTCTCCCTCTCTCTCTCTCTCCTACGCACTCTCTCTCCCTCCCTTTCTTACCCATACCCATTCTCTATGTAATTTATATTATTTTCTTGTTCTATGATTTATATATAAAAATCATAATCATTGTTTCTGGAGCAGGGTAAAAGGGCAACCTTTAAGTATGTTTCATTTTTATTTCATTTGTCATTATTATTTAGATAATCAGATCATGCAAAAATGCATCACTGTTCAAAACGAAGGGCTTAATATCATTGTGTAACACTTATGCACAAAGAATAAAATGATTACATTCTCTAAATGAATTAGAATAATCTCATAATTCTGAAAGAATATTTAGACTCATTATGTTTTAGATTCATAAAGCATTACACAATATTCCCTGCAAATAAGCTCTCAACCAAAAAGCATGGGTTTGATTTTAGAGAATTTATAATTCACAGGTGCCTGGCCAGTCGCATCTCACTGTCCATTTAAATAAAACATAGGAAGATGACACAATACCTCAACTGCAAACATACACAAACACAGGATAAAAATTTTTAAATGGGTTTTGTCTCAAGTCTCTAGGCTGCACTTCTATTTTCTGAAAGCTGCTATGGTCCTTTATCACTTACCCTTCATCTATTTTCTGCCACCTGCTTTCAGGAATGGCAGACTACTGCTGGAAAATACTAGTTTGAAAGCACTCAAGGAGCTAGAATAGATCAAGCTACTGTGGAAGGTTCCAGAGGAGGAGGGGGAAGAAAATAAGCCTGGGTTGTAAAAATGGCTCAAGTGAGAACAGCTTTTTTGTCAGATGAGGAAAGCTAGATGGATTAATGATTTAAGGTTTTGCCAGAAAATGCCTTCGGCAGCAGGTGAGAAGAAAGGAGAATAGGGACATGAGTAAAAGGAAGAGAAAGTGGAGAAAGTGTCTATGCAGGGATGTCAGCATCATTTCTGACTTTCACTGAATGTACAACTTCAGACAAGTCAATCTCAGAATTGACTTCCCCCTCTGCAAAAATGGATCCTAATAGGATCTCCATTATAGGCAAGGGTGGCTAGACACTGTCTACATTGGAAGGGTTTGAGTGGCTATCTAATGACACATAGAGAAGATGATGGAAGCCATTCTTAAAGCTCCAAAACAAGCACAGTTTTTACTTAGCCTCCGCTTTGTGTTATTTAAGGGAAAAGGTTATATGACTTCTAACAGGATTGCAGGGATGAATAATGAGGTAACGCACATCGTGCAGATAGCGTTGCCATATAATTAACACTTTGTAAATTTTAGCAGTAATTATTAATATTAATTATTACACCCAGTGGACTTTCCGCCTTTATTTCTATATTGAGAATTGTCAATTTTAATAATATTGGTGAGGTATTCATAACATAAAACAGATGACTTTATTTAATTTTAAAATGACTTAAATTTATATTACATAATATGCATAAATAATGAGACAGCTTAATATTTCTATTTTTAAAGATTTTACCAATACATTTATAAAAGATTTAAAGTTAATATTTTTCTGAGTGGAAAGCAAAATTCATATAGAGTTTCCTTTAAAGCAAAAAACAATGCTGAAGTAACTTTAAAATTAATAGTGCTTTTAAAAGCAATTATAAATCACTTCCACAGTCTCCATTAAACACATTATATAAATAATAAATTAGTCAATATTGCATGCAAAAAAAAAAGTCTATATATTTATTCTAGGCATGTGGCCATATTTTCTTGCTTTTCATCTTCAGTATTCCCACGTGACTATAAATGATCATTTGGTTAATTTAAAGTGTTGCTGTTTCTAACATTTCTCATACATTCAATAACACAATGAGACAAGGTAGGCCAGAAACACATTACCTCTGGAAAATCATTTCAATAACATGCAAGCTCATCAGTGATGTAGTAACTAAGGTAGTTATTGAAGTTATTGCTTACAACACAACAAATAGGCAGAAACATTCTAAACTGAAAATGGACTCAATCCACAAAGAGGTAATTATCATCATCATAATAATATTAATGATAATAATATAATAAATCATACTTCACGTGGAAAGGAATATATGTTTTCTGTGATTTATACAGGCTGGCTGAGTTTAGGTAAAGCCATTAACTTGGAAGATTAAAAGCATCATGGGTAGTGAGCTATGAAATGTGGTTCTTATGAAGGCTATAGCACTGAAGAACTTTATCATAGTGAAACTTGGTCCCTTTGGAAATGCACTGTGAGATTTTTAAATGAATGAACTATGTGAAAAGTAAAGTATGATTATCATCATTGTTTTCTAGAGGTTTGGTTTTTCTAGAGGTTTTTAGTGTAGCACAATTAAAATGAACAGGATAAAATTATTTATTTTTCTATTCTATTATATATGGAGTTCAAGCTCTAGAGTTGTAAGTTCATTATATGGGACTTGGTCAAATGCACTCGCTGCTTCCTAAAAATATCGTAATTGCTTAAAACTTAATTTCTCACCTTATTAACTTCCATCCCTATTGTAGATTTCTAGCATATTCACTTTCCTCTTCAGCCTTTCTTTCCTATGCAGTTCCTCTTGCTATACAACTAATAATGATAATAACAGACACAGTATACTTCTGGGTCAGGCATAACTAAAAATATCACATAAAGTGATGTATTTGATGCTCACAATAATCCTATGGGGTAATTTACTATTATGCCTATTTTACAAAAAAAAAATTAAAGTTAAAACAGATACTATATAATTAGTCAAAGATCACACAGCTGATCTGTGTGTAAGTGGCAGAGCCAGGATTTTTATTTACTTTTGTTTCTTTTAAATTTTAATATAAATTTAGTGTAATTTAACAATTAAATGTTCATTCATCACACCTCATGTTTACTTCTTTTTATAAATAAATCATTTTGAAGCAAATCTTAGACATTTGTTATAAATATTTCTACATGATTCTGAAATATAAGAAATGTTTCTTAAACATAACAACAATACCATTGCCAAAGCTACAGGTTAGCAATTATTCCTCAAAATCCAGTTAATATTTCAATTTCCATGGTTGTCTCATACATGTACTCTTCTATTGGATTGCTCGAATCAGCATCGAAACAAGGACCAAATATTTCCTATGAGTGTTTCCTATGAGTGTCTCATAAGTTTCTTTTAATTTATAGATCTCTTTCTCTCTAATTTCCACTGGCTCTTTATTTAATACAAAAAGTGAATTTTGTTCTGTGGAGTTTTCTAAATTCTGAATTTTGCTGATTGTATCCTTGTGATGTCATTTAATATGTTCCTCTGTCTCCTGTACTCCCTGTAAAGTGGTAGTTATAGCTAGAGATTTAATGTGTGTGTGTGTGTGTGTGTGTGTGTGTGTGTGTGTGTGTGTATTGTGTGTGTGTATTGCTTGGTTTAAAATTATGCCATCAGTATTGAGCGCGAGTCTGAACTCAGCTTGGCTCCAGAGTCTGTGCTTGTAACTACTTTACTGTATGTACTCACAAGCATGTTGTGCTCTTTCCATTCACAGCTTGGTTGCCCCGCCTTTGAGAAGCCTTCCATTATATATGGGCTATCACAGAACCTTAGTCTCCCATTGCCCATAATAGGATACTTACTTTGTATATAATGTTTTTGTAACATTTGTAATATCTGGATAGTTTGAAATTATTTATTAGTGTATATTTTCGGTAATATCTTAATACAAAGTTGTGTGTTTTCATCACCTTTGTAGTGTCTAGCTACTCCCTGATATATAATGAGAGAGCAAAGAAAATATTTGTGGGGGGGGTGTCTAAATGAATGAATGAGTATAGATTGACAGAAGTGGTGATGCTTAAAAATAACATTTAGGCAAGGAAGGATTAAGGTTGTAAGTTGAGTGTTACCAGTTTGTTTATTTTTACTTTTTAATTTTTTTCATTTATTTACTATTGAGAGTCAGAGCACGAATGGGGGAGGGACAGAGAGAGAAGACACAGAATCTGAAGCAGGCTTCAGGCTCTGAGCAAGCTGTCAGCACAGAGCCTGACACAGGGCCCAAACCCACGAACCATGAGATCATGACCTGAGCTGAAGTCAGACACTCAACCAGCTGAGCCACCCAGGCACCTCAAGTGTTACCAGTTTAAAATACCAGCCATACTGTTTCAGATTCTGTGTCTCCTACTCTCTCTGACCCTCTCCTGCTCATTCTGTCTCTCTCTCTTTCTCTCTCAGAAATAAATGAAACATTAAAAAAAATTTAAATACCAGCTACAGAAAATTCTGGGGATCGATCCAGAATCATCATGTATTTTTGATGTGTCAAAAGAAAAGAATAGAGACATTCGGGTTTCATTTATTTTAAATAATATAAAACAACTTTAGAGATTTAATAAATAGGAAATTCATTACAAATACAGAGCCCTAACACATTAGTAACATCAGGGTGGGAATAGCACCCTGGGAAATGGGAGGGTGTGGAGCTGGGAGACAGGAGAACCAAGATCACTTCTGGTAGAACAAGCCCTTGTGTCCTACATGTTCTCTAACATTTACAGTCCAACTGGATTGCACTCCATGGGAAAGAGACAATTAGTCCAATACAAAAGTACTGCTCTTAACATAGAAAAATATATTTTCAAATTCCTCTACAAAATTTCCAGAACTACCAATATTTCCAAAATATTTCTAACGTGCCTACACTGAGAATATAGCCAAGAACCAAACATGAAATCTTCTCTGATGGAGCTAATAAAAAGTGCAAGTGTGGTATATGTTATTTATATATACGTGGTGTGTTCCCAATGCAAAAGCATACAACAGGAGTACTACTCAACTTGGGTATTCGGAGAAGAATACTCATGTAACCTGAATCCTGTAAGAGGATTAAAGGTTGTTTAAATAATAGGGGGATAAAGTAATAAAATGTTCCTGAAGGTCCTTGGACAAGACAATGAAGCATCATTACTGAGCCAAGACAAGCTTAGCATAGATGTGCTGAAGTAAGAGAACGTCTGAAAGATGCAGTCAAAGAGCTAGATAGGAGCTAGGCCAGGGAGAATCCTGTGAGGATTCTGAATTTAATGTAAATGATGAGGGTGAATTATCATAGAGCTTTGAATACTGATGTGGCTTATGAATTTTATAACGATCACCCTAGTGGCAATATGAAGAATGCCAGTAAGGTAAGTAGATATAGAAAGACAAATTCTAGCATTGGTCATGGGAATTAAGAAAAATAGATCAATATAAAAAATATTAGGGGCGCCTGGGTTGCTCAGTGGGTTGAGCGTCCGACTTCGGCTCAGGTCATGATCTCACGGTTAATGGGTTCTAGCCACGCGTCGGGCTCTGTGCTGACGGCCAGCTCAGAGTCTGGAGCCTGTTTCAGAGTCTGTGTCTCCCTCTCTCTCTGACCCTCCCCTGCTCATGCTGTCTGTCCCTCTCTCTGAAAAAAATAAGCAAAACCTTTAAAAATATATATATATTAAAATATTAAAAAGCAGAAAGGACAAAAGAGATTAAAAAGATGGTGATAATTGAAGAAACAAGAAGGTTCCCCATTTCTGTCCTGAACAGCCTGGTAGGAGGCAGAAATATTTGTTGAGTAAAGGTGTACTGAAGAAGCAGAGGGGGTCTGGAGAAAGACACAACAAAGACTTTGTTAGTCTGAGGTACTTGTGAACCAAGTAGGGTTGCCAAGTAAGGAATTGAAATATAAATTGGAGGGGCACCTGAGTGGCTCAGTCGGTTAAGCGTCCGACTTCAGCTCAGGTCATTTTCTCATGGTTCATGGGTTTGAGCCTGGAGTTGGGCTCTGTGCTGACAGCTAGCTCAGAGCCCGGAGCCTGTTTCAGATTCTGTGTCTCCCTCTCTCTCTGACCCTCCCCTGTTCATGATGCCTCTCTCTTTCTTTTTCTCTCTCTCAGAAATAAATAAAACATTAAAATAATTTAAAAAAAGAAATAAAAATTGGAGCCCCAAGTACATGTCCATGCTATAAATAAAGAGTTAGGGGATATTGGTGTACATAAGGTAATTTAAAATATGGAGTAGATGTACATGTGGGGGGAAATGGATGAAAGGATAAGAAAAGAAGAACTTTGGATAGAATACTGAAAAACAACCATTCACATTTGGTGACAGGTTTAGCAAGACACCAAGAAAGACAAAGAGAAAAAATTTAGCAGTGTGTGTTATGATGATAATTAAGGAGAGAGAAGGTTAAAGGAAGAGGATGTGATCAGCAGTACTGAAGCCTGCTTGGAAATAAAATAAAGATTAAAAATTATATGCTAGATTTAATTACATTGAAGTAATTGCTAAATCTAACTGAGGAAAGTCCAGTTGATTGGTGGGGATGGAAACCAAATGGGAGAGAGTTAGGGGGTTAGATGTCAGGAAATATAGATAATACATAAAAGAAACTTGTTTTAGATGGTTTGACTGAGAAAAGCATGCAAGAAAAGGAGGTGATGACAAGGGAGAAAAATGGGTAGTTGAGACTTTGGAGGCTATTATTGGTTTCTGGCATATGTAAATTAGTCCCTTTCAATGGGCAAGACACTGAACTTGAATTATTTTTATACACTTTGAGCCATCTTGTTTATAACAGGGATCTTCAACTGTTGCAACCCAGAACCACCCAAAACTCAAAATCCGGATTACAGATACAATCTTCTGCAATACAATTCTTCAAGCAGCTATTATAAATAGTAATAGATTTGGCCCTTGTGATGATACCTAAGGCTGAATCTGGGCTCAGCAAGAAAGAGCACCATGATTGATTAGCCGTGTCTGCCATTAGCTCAGAACTGGGGACTGATCCTGCCAAATACTTGCTGACAACAGCCTAGAAACTTCTCTTGGCAGCATAATCTTCTTAAAGAACTGGTTAGCTAATAGTCAAGTCAAAATAATTTAGATATAAATTCTCTTTATTCCTCAAATCCTTTTTGTGCTCAATACTATATGATTTATATTTATAATGTAGGACATATCTTTTAATTTTTTTATCTAATGGTATTGCCTTTTCATGTTTTGACAGTATATTTGAGCAGCGTTGTCTGGATTTATAATTATGTTTTTAAAAACTGTACATTTACATAGTGACTGAAATTATTCACATGCAATTGTCTTACTAACATTAAGTTTGCAATATTAGCAAGAAATGTATATTATTCAAATAAATATGCTACTTCTCTGAAAAACAGCTGATTGCAACCTGTTGCGATTTTGTTCCAATTTTGTCAGTAAGAGAAATGCATCTTTGTAGTTTAGTTGAGATTCGCATGGGAACACAGACCTTGCCTGAACTGCATATTATATCCACCTCATTATCAGTACAGCAAAGGGGTCTGAATACGTGAGCTTTATTTCCCCATAGGTGAAGAATTATGGCAGCAGAAGAAAGGCATTGGAGGAATAAGCAGAACATCAATTTTAAGACAAAGCATTGAACCTGAGTGTTAAGTCTGAAAGGACTGGGGCAGAAAAGAAGGAAAAGATATAGCAAGAGACCCCAGACTATCAATTATTTGGGGTGGAATTTTCCTTTGCTTTGAAATGGCAGATGTACCCCAGGGGTCATGTTCAATCACACCGAGAACACTACAGCTGGACTTCATTGGCAAGATGACGAATAGACAATTAGAACACAATAGGGGCCATTTATTTTCCGACCATGTCTCATATTTGCCAGTCAGTTGAATCTTTAGAAGAATAAACTCATTGTTTAGTTCATCTTTTTGGTATCTATACCTTCTTAGCAATAGCTTTTTGTTACCTAAATATATCTCTCGCCCCAAAATTAAAATGTTAGATTATGAATAACAGGCCTTGAAGGAAAGAATTTTTTTTAAAAAAAACATATCTTTTATATGTATTAGAGCAGAAACTACTTCTTTCAATTAATGAGTTCAAATACTATTAGGACATCATCATAAATGAATGCCACTCTTGAGGTGGTTTCAGGTGATGTTACAGTTTTTGAAAGCATCTTTTCATGGTTTGGTTTGATTTTTAATAAAAGATAGACATTTTAAAAAGATGAGACTATAAGTAAGTGTATGGTACAACAGAGGCCTAGGAAAAACGACTTGTCACATAGATGGAAACACCAAAGAAGCAAGGTTTTATTGAAATTTGAAGAAGCCAATTATTTTAATGGGATAATATTATTGTGTGAATGCAGGCCTAAGTAAAACTGATTTTATTCATAATCTGCTGTTGGTATTTTTGTTATTGGCTTCAAAGGCATAGCTATAATGATAAACCAGTATCTTGAGTCCTGTGAGCTGAGTGACTTAATAGAAACTTGTAAATAAATGGGATTCATAAAGGCTTCTGTCTGCACATATGGGTTATTGGATTCGAGATCAATGAACTTTCTTTCACCACATCCACAAGTCATCTGTAACCACTGAGAAACTTATTTTACTAAGGATGATCAGCATTTCCTAGAAATGTAAGAGGCACCAATGTTGATACAAAAAAAAAATAGGAAATAACATTGAGAAAATAGAGTTCTTAAGAGAATTCCAGTGGCCAACTATCTAGAGCGCCAAAATGTGTAACTCAGAATTCTCTAGTAAAGTATGTAAGAATTATCTGTTCTATAATCGGCTAGTATTTTCAGTCAGAAACATTTTACCCAAGAGAAAAGTTTGGAGTGTGCTCTTCTAAGGAAACGCCTGTGTATTACAAACTACATATCCTGATAGCAAGAGAAATGACTCAAAGTATCAGTGTAAAGATTCTATCAGAGCAGATACAATTTGTTTCACTTTATAAATAAAAGAAATTTAAGTTTAAAAATAGTTTAAAATTTTATATCTATTAATTTTGATATTTTATATTTTGTTTCAATGATAATAAATATATTAATACATTTATGATTTAATGATAAGAATAGATACTATTTTTTTCTTTTTAAGAATAATTTATGGATAAAACTTGACTTATCAAACTTACCAGAAAAGTCGCTATTAATTCTTTTACTTTTTTAATGTTTATTTATTTATTTATTTATTTATTTTTTAATGTTTTTATTTATTTCTAGGAGAGAGAGAGAGACAGCGTGAGCAGGGGAGGGTCAGAGAGAGAGGGAGTCACAGACTGAAACAGGCTCCAGGCTCTGAGCTGGCAGTCAGCACAGAGCCCGACGCGGGGCTTGAACCGACGAACCGCGAGATCATGACCTAAGCGAAAGTCGGACACTTAACCGACTAAGCCACCCAGGCGCCCCTTATTTATTTATTTTGAAAGAGAGAGTGAACAAGGAAGGGGCAGAGAGAGAGAGAGAGAGGGAGGGAGAGAGAGGGAATCCCAAGCAGGCTCCACACTATCAGCTTGGAGCTCTGCAGGAGCTCAGTCTCACTAATGTTGAGACCATGACCTGAGCTGAAGTCAAGAGTTAGACGCTCAACCTACTGAGCCACCCAGACATCCCAATCTTTTTACTTTTGTGTTCTTGATTCACTTATTGAACTTTCATAGTCTTTTTGTACTTTGTGTTTCAGAGGTAAATCATATGATAAAAATGTCTTTTTTCTTTCTTTTAAAAAACTTAATTTGTATTTATATTTGAGCGAGACAGACAGAGCATGAGCAGGAGAGGCAGATAACCAACTGAGCCACCCAGGCGCCCTTGTCTTTTCTCCTCCTTAACCAATTGTAGAACTATTATTGCATGATATAGCATGGAGTTACTAATCAGTTGCAGTATACATCACTCCAATGATTTTGATAATTAACAGGTTTTGCTTACATTCCATCCTCATAAATGTTTAGAAACGGAGTGATTTTTCTATGCACTAAAACATTATTTTGAAAATATTAGCAGAAATGTCTTTGAATTAAGAAACTAATGGATCAAAATAAAAAACAATAAAATGATAGTTATTAAGTCACAAGTGTCTTTTGAATTTTGGAGTAACTCATGATTAATTATATTCATCAAAGGTAACTATTCTTAAATATTCTAGCATTACTCACAATGCTCCATCAAAAGAAACAGGTAACAATGTAACTTCTACCTATTTTGAATCCAAAATGAAGCAAAATTGAAGTCTCAAAATAATGCTATTCTTAAATTTATTGGGCAGGGTTACTTTTTATGAAGGAAACAATAATGTTAGTAGTAAAAAAAAAATTACCTGCCATATTCCTTGCATTCAAGGACAATCAAATAGATTTGAATCTGTGCCTAACCCAGAGCCTAAAACATCCAGGCTTTCTTCTCTGCATCAGACATGATATCTCCCTTGGTTTCGTCATTTTGAACACCACTTCCATATTCTCAGCTACCCTTAACCCACACCACCAAAATATTGTCTTCTGTTTAAGATTCTAGCCCAACCCCTGGTGAAAGGGCTCAGACTCATACTTTCCACAGAAATGTTAATAAATACCAATGGAGGAAAAAGTAAAGGAAATTCAAGAAGCAAAACAATGACCAATTTTATAAAAATGGAGATGATCAATTCTATTTTTATTTTTTAAGTTGTATAAGATCTGTTTCATTTAATTCTTAATCCAGGAGGTACTATCCCATTTTATTTATTAGTCATTTCCCCTCTAAAGGACAAATTGCCTTCAGAGAAGTATAGAAGCCACACAGTATTCAGACTAGAGATGACAACAACTTCTCCCCATTTCAAGACCTGCTTCCTTTCCAGAAATTGTTTATTTCATCACATATCAATAACCATTTAGCTACAACTGGGATGTACACTTGGACTTCTATGTGTACCTGAGAGGGTGATAGCAAAAAATGTAAAAGCTTCAGGAGGAGGGAGAGCCAGAAAGAAAAAAGAACAACAAAGGAATAGAATAGTTTTATTTAGTTTCTTAGTTTCAGATAAGCAAATACCTTTATTCCTCGTATCTTGAAGTTTTTTATCCTTGATACTTAGGAGAAAGAATAGTATGGGACAGTATACAAAACAGTTTTATATTCAGGAAAGAAAGAAATCTAGTAATGTCCCTGGTTCTCTTGTCTTACATTATTTTTCACATACCACTTTGATCACATTTTTTTTGTCTCTTATTTTCCATGTATTAGTCTGTTATGGCTCCATAACAAAATACCGCAGACTGGTTGACTTAAACAATAGACATTAATTTTCTCATAGCTCTTGAGGCTAAAAGTCCAGGATCAAAGTGCCATCAGGTTACTTTCTGGTGAAAGCCCTCCTCCTTGCTTGTTCACCTTCACCTTCTTACTATCCTCACATGGCCTGTCCTCTGTGCATACAGAGAGAGCAAGAGAGAGAGAAATCTGCCATGCGTCTTCCTCTTTTTACAAGAACACAAGTCCTATTGGATTAGTTCCCACCATATGACCTCATTTTCCCTCTATGGCCTCCTTATGGGATCTATCTCCAAATGTAGTCATGTTGGAGGTTAGAGTTTCAATGCATGAACTTAGGAGAAACATAATTCAGTTCATAACTCTCCTTTACCTGGTTTCAAGAGCTGGAATAAAATGTCTTACTTTTTTTCCAATAGGAATAATTCCTAGGAGAGGGTCTGATGCGTTCTGAGTATTTGCCAAATAATAGAACTTGAATGAATAAATAATAAATACATACATACATACATACATACACACACACATAAATAAATAAATAAATAAATAAATAAATAAATAAATAAATAAAAGAATTGGATAGACGATCACAAGTTATGTTTGTGTTTGCCCTACATGATTGAAGTAAATATTGAGACAATTCTGGTATCAGTATGTACCATGTTGGAAACAAGTATCTGAATTCAGAAATGGGTATTTCCAGAGGTATGTAGAATAGACCTGAGATAGTAAAAAGGGGCATCCAGACAGGATAAAAATTCTAACCTAGATACCAAGCTGTATGGAAACCAAAAATAAATTACCACCATTTTAAAGGTGGACCATAGTCAAGGCCAGAACATCAAAGTAGATTAAACCTAGATGGAATGCCATTGGTCCTGCGTCAGAAAGCAGAAGTCAGAGCACCTGGGTGAATGAAAGCCCAAGAATGGCTGAGGTCACAAATGAGGACAAGGGAGTGCCAGGAATGCTTGGGCACATTGTACTGAACACCACTGGGTGCCTGGTATTACCCCATGAGACTTCGTCTCCTGCTTTCTCAGGTGAAATGTTCTAGCCTGGAAAACCTTTAAAAAATACATACTTTACATTGGTTGGATTGTAAATCGGTGCAACCACTGTGCAAAACGGTATGGAGGTTCCTCAAAAAAATTAAAAATAGAAATATAGAATCCAGTAATTCCACTACTGGGTATTTATCCAAAGAAAACAAAACCACCAATTCAAAAGCCAAAATATGGAAGCAATGTGTCCGTCTATAGATGAGTGGATTAAAGCCTGTGGCGCATATACAATGAAATACTACTCAGACATGAAAAAAATGAGATCTTTCCATTTACAGCAACATGGATGGACCTAGAGGGTATTATATAAGTGAAATAAGTCATACAGAGAAAAATAATTACTGTATGATTCACTTATATATGGATTCTAAAACACAAAATGAACAAACAAGCAAAAAAATTCTCATAAATACCAATAACCAATTGGTGTTTTCCAGAAAGGGGGGATAGAGGGATGGCAAAATAGGTAAAGGGTATTAAAAGGAACAAACTTCCAGTTATAAAATAAATAAGTTACGGTGATGGAGATGTAGCATAGGGAATATAGCCAGTAATATTGTAATAACATTGTATGGTGATAGATGGTGACAATGCTCACTGTGGCAAGCATTTTGTAATGTACAAAATTTTCAAATCACTATGTTGTACACCTGACTCTTATATATAACTAATAATTTTTTAAAATTATTGTAAAAGTACCTGGCTTCTAACCATTATAAATATCACATTGGTTAAATGATGTGTTTTAAAATAGGCACACATTAGTTATGTAATTTTAGTATTAGAAAAAAAGTGAATTGGGTGAAGGGGAGAAAGGAGAGCATTTAATTAGGTGATCAGAATTCTAATTGCATCAGAGCTGAGGTAAAGAGAGATCGTCATCAGGAGGCCTCTAAGGAAGACACAATGGATGTTGCTATATACCCTCTCTTATCCCTCTCCTTACGTTTTTTTTTTTTTTTTTTACATTTTGAGAGAATGAATTCTAAAAAATCAAAGAAGTATCTTAATTCTTTCTGAAAAATGAATGTATATGAATAGCAAATAATATTTATGTACAGCAAATTGCTCATCATTTTGAGGCTAAAGAATAAAACTCATTTTTGCTCATTTTTTAAGGAACAGGAAACAAATGTATCAAAAATGAGCTCTACCAAATTCAATAAAATTCAATTTTCTGTTTTATATAATATGTTTATGAAATTAATTGCTCCATCTATCAGAAGAAAAACATGTTAAGCAAAAAAATGCAAAGATGATGTTGTAAAGTCATACAGGTTACTTCAGCCTTAGCTCTCTCATAAAAATTATAAAAGTTAAATTGTAGAAGTCAGGTCATAATCTCACGATTCGTGGGTTCGAGCCTGGCGTCAGGTTGTATGCCGACAGCTGGTTCAGAGCCTGGAGCCCTGAACTCCATGTCTCCCTCTCTCTCTGACCCTGCTCGCACTATCTCTCTCTCGCTGTCTCTCTCAGAAAGAAAACACACACACACACACACACACACACACACACACACACACACACACGAAGACAAAATAAAAGGAAAAGTAGAAACCAAAGGGGGGGGGGTGTCTCCTAGGTGGCTCAGTTGGCTGGGTTCCGACTTCAGTTTAGGTAAAGATCTCACAGTTCTTGGGTTCAAGCCCGCCTTGCGCTCTGGCTCTGTGCTGACAGCTGGAAGCCTGGAGCCTGCTTTGGATTCTGTGTCTCCCTCTCTTTTGGCCCCTTCCTTGCTCACGCTCTGTCTTTCTCTCTCTCAAAAATAAATAAACATTTTAAAAAAAGAAAGAAAATAAAGGGAACTTAAAGCATACACTAATAATAAATGAAGGAAAAGAACCACCTCATTATAAGAGACCAGTATCATTATTTAGTTTTTGAGATTAGATCCTTAGACTATAAACAACCACTTCAAATCTTTTCTTTTGAAATCACTCCCTAAAATTATTAAAAACAGAATGTTTCAAGTAAGTTTGGTGAAACCAGACCTTAATGTCTTAGAAATTCATCTAGATAACCCAGGGACACCTTTTAAAAGCTAATTTATTCTTCTGTGATTGTTTTTAAATTACTAATTCCACTATACTTCTAGTTTAAAGCTTAACTTTTTGGAGTCACTGACACACTTGCAAACTGTTGGTCCCTAGAAAAAATACAAATGTACATATGCAGAAAACATTTTATTTCCAAGGGCACTTGAGCCTTAGATTTAGAATCTCTGGCTTTCACCCTTATTTAACTACATCACCGCTTGGAGTAGGAAAATTTATCAAGTAGTGTTATTTGCTTGTGTCTTGTTTTTTGTTATCCATAAAATAGTTTAAAGATAAAAGATAGAAAGGCAACCATGTATTTTGCTCACAAGGATGGTAAACCAGTAAGACTACTAAGGTTATGCCCCATAAAAAACAACTGGCAGTGGGGGTGCAAATGGGAAATGGGGTGAGGGTTGAAATCAACAGTTCATGAGCTTTGTAGCTGGGCTGCAGTTAGCCTGGACAATGAAGCCTTTTTTCCCTTACTTTGTGTGCATAGAAGAGTTCATTTTCCATTAAGTGTTATTAATTGTTGCCCTGCTTTTCAGGACTCCTAAATTGCTCATTTTTGTACAGAGAGGACAAAGAAAACTTACATGCACAAAAAGTGCACATATACATGCATACTACTGCCACCACCCTGGCCACCACACCAAATCAAGAAATTTTTATAATTAAAAATCACAATCTTATTATTCTAACACCATTCATTCCTTTCAATCCTATTTCCACCCAGGAAGATGGTTCTTCCTTTGTTCATGTTTTCAACTTGCTATAGGTGATGAAGATATGATAATAAAAATTTTAACAAGCCAGATTCTCTTTCTTCCTAGAGACTAATGTCTAACAATGAAAGGTTACTTTTTAGTTAGTTGGAACAATTTATAGCCCACATAGGTTTGGACACAGACTTTGTAAGAGAAAAGAGATGTGGCATTTTAGGAGAGAGGAGCATTTTTATTTAATTCTTGCCTAGATGTGTGTGTGTGTGTGTGTGTGTGTGTGTGTGTGTGTGTGTGTGTTTATGATGGCTTCATTTCCATCACCCACAGGGAATTGAAATACTCAGCATGTATCTCACTCTTCAACTTGATTACTTCTCTTAGATTAAAGCTTATTGAAACTCTGTCGATGCCCCCTGAAGCCAAACCTTGCCCATGTAGGAAGTCACAGCTGCTCCCACTGACTCTCTGCCCTGCCTCAGTAACTATTTTCAGGTGGTTTCTATAAAACTGAAATTTTATGAGTCCAAACAGCATCACTCTGCCACCTTAGTTAGGTTGTCTACTCAAGCAGAGAACTCTGGCTAACTGAGATAATACTGCTGGATTTATATGGGGCCAAAATCCTCGTGTAAAAAGGAAATCTTTCTGTGGCTTCAGTAGGTTTTCCTTCAATCACAGAAGACCATGGATGCTAGTAGGCTCAGGTCTTTTATTATATAAGCCACTATTTATCATTTCTTTAGGAAAGAATACTGTCACGTGTCTTTATGTGTATTGGCTTAATTGGAAAACTTTTTAATACTCAAATTTAATGCAAATTCAGTCTTGCTACCATGTGCTCCCTAAACATGCAATAAATATTTATTACTACTGATGAGTTCAGGAACTGGAATTTGCCAGTACCTACTGTGATCGACAGCTGCAGAAGAATTGGACATAGCCATTGTCTAGCATAAGCCCCCATATGCTGCAAAAATCTGGAGAGGCTATCACAATGGTTAGTGTGTGGCTCACTGTCCATCTGTCCCAGGTGTTATGGGTTAAACTTGTCACGGTCCAGCCCTGACAGCATGAAGCAGAGTTGAAGTTGTTGCAGATGCTTTTGATTCAAATTCATGCTGAGCTTTCCCTGATCAGCATGTTCCTTTGGGCAATATCACAATTTCATCTTGTTCAAGCTGTCTACATTCCTGTTTACTTAGGTTTGCAAATGGAACTTTAGCACTCAAATTAGTACTGACAGTACAACCTGCAAGCATTCTAAATCCTCATTTGCCTTCATTCTGAGGGACGGCACTCTATTTTCAGAGCAATATTGATTTATATCAAAATTGCTCTCATGGCATGAAAACATAAAGACATGAAAATGAACGGCATGAAAACCCTGCATTCTCATTTTCATATGCAGCTATCAGGGTGTTAAAATCAACACCAAAGGGCATCCAACTCCTTGACCACCAGCATTGCTTCGGTTTCTTTTTTTATTATGCACTATTTTCACATGAAGCACAGAGGAATGTGTAAACCAGAGAAAAATATATATTCAGTATTGTAATTTAATAGTGCATGAAAATGATTTTTTCTTAATACATAAATAATTTCTGACCTACAAAATTTTCTTTAGGTGGGGTTCTGGTTGACCTATCTGGAGACTCAGTGCCATGATTAACTAAGGATGGGTCACATTGCCTCTAGCAGGAAAGACTGGAGACAGGACATCCAGTGAAAAGAAAACCTAGAGGGAATGAGCTGTTTCTCACTCTGGATTAGTACTATTGAATGGGAAATCTTAAGTAAGGTCACTGTATTATAGTGTTTCATTTTCTGAACAATAGTAAATTGTATGGGAGCTGGTTCACCCCTAGTACTCATAATCATCTCAGGAACTTAAAAAAAATACATACCTGGGTGCCATCCAGATGCACTTAAATCACAATTCCTGAGCATGGGAGCATTGGTACAATGAAATGGTCCCCAGGCCCCTGCAGTCACCTAGAAGAGGAAGATCTGAAGCTCTCATTCTACAAACTTAAAAATAACCTCCTGTTTTCAATCCCAAACCTCACATAGGATGTCAGCATTAAATGGTGCCTCTAATTCTTGAGACTTTGGAATTCCACCTCATGAATAGGCTTGCCTCTCATGAAGTCCTTCTTGCAGCCACTTGGTATTCACCCTCGTCATCTGCAAGCTTCCATTCACTGTACTGCAGAAAAAAAAAAAATTAGCTTCTACCTCTTGTCTGTTCTTGTCTACTCATTTTTAAGTATTTCTATCTGTTTCTCCCCATTTACTACCACAATGATGTCTTGAGAAAGAGTAGAGATCTATGTATTTAATCCATTGTATATAAGAAGACACATTTCCATCTCTAGCCTCCACTAGAGAGCTCAATTTCCACCCATCTGAGACAATTACAGGATGTACCTTTAACTTTCATTTTTCTCAGAGAAGCCAACTTACCTGCTGCATATTTTTAGTCATTTCTGGTGTTGTGAGGAGAAGAAATGTGCCTCTTTATCCCAGAAGCATTTTTTTCCTTGTACCTTCTTTCTGTCTCCCTAAATCTGTCAATGCTTCTCTTCTCTGGGCCATCCTTCACAAATCTTGCTTCTGTTTTCCCTAGTGAGATGTTTTTCAAACTCCCTACACATACACTGTGTCCCAACCAGTGTAATCGAGAAATAATAACAATTTGGAAAGAGTTAGGGGAGAAATTAGAATATTTTTAAAAAGGAGAAATTCTTTTTGAACAGTGCTAGAAACCATTCTTCTTCATCTTAAAAGAAATGTTGTAAAGATGAAAACCAAAAAGAGCCGAGAGTCCTTGTTGACTTTTAAAAATAAAAGCAATGGAATACATGATCAAAAACGTTCTGAGTACTAAAAGGCAGAACATGAAATTGGAAAGCTTTCTACGACCTCCCACAAGCATCTACTCCAGGATTAACTACTCATCCAAATATTAATATTTTATACCTCACATATGCATGTATGTGAAATTATAGGTCTATATATCTAGTAATTACTAGTATTACTAATTACTAGTATTATTAGTAATATCAATTTTTGATACATAAAAGGAATTGCACTACTAACTCTGCCATTAAGTTTCTTTTGTCATTTGTCAGAATGTGGAAGTCCAGAAATAACTCAAACTTGCATGTTCAATTTGATGCCTATGGAAGTGTCTACAGGAAGTAAACAGGGAATACTCAGTCATCATGAAGAATGCACAGTATCCAACCGATGCTATTTTATCTGTGAAAATCTGAAGGCCTTTCTAAATAGAAAACTTTTGCATAAACTTCTTCTGTCTCAAGTTATTTTTCAGCGTTGGTTTAATTATAATTTTAATTACCTTTTTCTTACTTTTTTTCAGTGTTAGCAGTACTGGAAAATTCAGATAGATTACTGATGCCACCTCTAGAGATGTACCTGAATTCAGCTCCAAACAAAATCACGCTGGTCTGTAAACAGTTTAATAAACTCACTGAAGCTTAATGACTTCAATTGTTTTCATCATCACATATGTCCCTAAAAGCACGCTAATTTCATGTTTCACAATTGTAACAAAAATAATTATATTCAACTTCAATATTTTGAATCTGTGCAAGTGTCAAAAATAAAAGCAAGCTAAACACAAGACATGGTTAATCATGTTTTCAAAAATTTGAGACTGTGCTTTGTATCTCGAAGTTTATCACAATATGTGTGATATGTGTGTGGATGTGTACAATCGACCCTTGAGCAACACATGTTTGAACTGTGTTGGTCCACTTATATGTGGATGTTTTTGATGAATGTAAGAGAGTAATGTAAATATATTTGCTCTTCCTTATGATTGTCTCCATAACATTTTCTTTTTTCTAGATTATTTTATTGTAAGAATATGGTATATAATTCATATAACATAGAAACATGTGCTAATTGACTGTTTATGTTGTCAATAAGGCTTCTTGTCAATAGTGGACTATTGATAGTTTTTGAGGTGTCAAAAGTGATATGAAAATTTTCAACTGTGTCTGTGTCTGAAACCCCTGCATTGTTCAGGGGTCAACCGGATACTTATATTCATATGTAATATGTATATGTAATGCATTCATTTATATGTCCTATAACATTTCCATACACATACACATATACATACACATGCACATACTCTTTTGGTTCTTAAAAAACTGAAAATGGAGATCACCGGAGAGTTCAGTTATCTATTTAAAGTATTCTCTGTTTGGATACTAACCATACATTCTTCTAATTTTGCTAAATTAACACATTCTAGAAGTTTTAAAAATTAATATGATTCTGTTTCATTGGTGATTTTAAGAGATCTGTGTAAACCCAAAAGAGTTGATGGCACATGGAGTTCAGATTATGGTGAGTGAGGGGAATCACTTTTGTTCAGCTCCTGAAGGTCTTTCAACACAGAGATATTTCTTACAGAAGAATTTGTTAGGCCTGGTTGGCTGGTATATCCAGTCAGGTACTTAATGAGGCAATTTGGATTTTAATAAGATGATCTCCAAAGCAAAAGAGGATATGAACAGTGACCACATTATGGAAGCTAAACATATTAGAGATTAACTATAAAACTGTGTAGCAATTAAATTCTATGAAATAGTTCTTTCTGTTCATTTGTTTAATGTTTATTTTTGAGAGTGTGCAAGCAGGGGAGGGGTAAAGAGAGAGGGGGACAGAGGATCCAAAGCAGGCTCTGTGTTGACAGCAGAGAGCCCAGTGTGGATCTCAAACTCATGAACCCTGAGATCATGACCTGAGCCAAAGTCAGGCCATTAACAGACTGATGCATTCAGGCACCCCCTAGCAAATAGTTCTTTAACACCTATACAGTGTTCAAAACAGGGCTAACTGTGGAATTAAACTAAAGAAAGAGGTGTTGTCTTTTACTTTACAGTCTGCACTAGTTGCAGCAGTTAGATTAAAACATGAATCAATTTGATGGGGCGCCTGAGTGGTTCAGTCAGTTGAGCGTCTGACGTCTGCTCAGGTCATGATCTTGAGTTGGTGGGTTCTAGTCCCATATTTTGCTCCGTGCTGACAGCTCAGAGCTTGGAAGGCTTTGGATTCTGTGTCTCCACCTCTATCCACCCCTCCCTTGCTCGTGCTCTGTCTCTCTCTGTCTCTCAAAAAGTAAAATAGAATCTTAAAATTTTTTTAAAATATAAATAAAACACAAATCAATTTGAGAACAAAAACTATTTATTTTTGAACATGTCAAATGCAAATTGCTGATTTCTGCCAAAAGGCCAGCACTGTGCTGGTGATAAAACAAATAGCAAAACTAAACACGGTGTCCCCTCAAGGAACTGATTGTCTTACTCTCCCTTATGTCTTCTCATTTCCCACTCCAGAAATTAGCCATCCAAGATATCATGGTTTTATTTTTGGGTTTGCCCCCACACACCCACAATCTGTTTCCTCAGTCACACTCTCAGGTCATGGGAGAGGTCATCAGGGAATTCATCACTCAGCTTAGCAGGTACAGAAGTGGCATGCAATAAATAGGAATTATCCCCACTCTCACTTTGACCTTCTTAAACTCCATATCTGTGCTGTTGTGTATAAATGATGAAAAAAACACACAGTGCTTCTAAAACTGGATCCCTGCTTCTGGACCACTGCTTGACAATTACATGATTCAAATAGGGCTTATAAGATGTGGATCCAGTTTTGTAAGGAATAATTCCATAATCATAGAAAAATGTGATTACTTAAATATTCCCAAAGGAAGATAATATAGAAATTGAGCAATTATAAGAAATCTACAGTAGTAACTGAGTTTCTAAGCATATTGGAACACAACATACTAATAAAGTAAGAATGAAAGTTTAGGGAAAAGAATCCTTTCCTCATGACTAAATACGTAGGAGTGAGAGGCCTTGATTTCCACTTGTGTTGTGGCTACATTGTTTCTGATTGGTGCTGTGCTTGCAATGAAATCAGCTGTGATTAATTAACTCCATTAGGAAACTCAAGTATGAAATATTTCAAATCAACTCAAAGTGCACATTGAACATTATAAATGGTTCTAAACTTTAAAGCCAATCCATCATCTTCTTCAGAACTATGTTTTCCCCAGTATTAGCATTGCCTCTAATTATGCACATTTTTACACATGACTATTAACTACAGATTTCACAGGAAAAAGTCTCAGGCTCAAATTCATAGTTTTAAGATGATTTATCCATCATTTCTCTCTATAGAAAAGTTGTGAGCATAATACCTACAACTTTTGCTTTGTGTCTTTGGTACTACCATTCTTTCTAGTTTCCTGTTTCTAAGATCTGCCTCTCAGATCTTCTTCAAGAAACCCTGCTTCAGGAAGCTTAGATTACTGACAGCTCTGGTCACTGCATCTTTGGATTTGTGACCCTAACATCTGCAATGACATAAACATTACCTGAGTGTCTATTGGATCAAATCTTTTTGTAGTAACACCTATCAATGGACAGGTTCCTCCATAAACACAAACCTTTCATGCCATTTTTTAACAGTTTGTTTTTAAGTGAATGGACAGTGAAAGAATCACCAGCACTCAACTGTAAGAAGAGAATAAAAATGGCTTCCCATTAAAAAGATTCAAAATGTTTAACTTGCATTCATCTTTTATCAGGGAAGAGAGAGGAGTCATGAGTCCACTGAGTTGAAAAACAGTAGATACAGGAGAAATGAGATCCATAAGAGAGAAAAAAAGAAAACCAAGATGGAGAGCTCTACCTAAAGCTTGGAGGACAATAATCCTAGTAGGAGCATAAAAGGGTCCAGAGGAAACCTTCACTGGGAAGTTGGAAGCAGAGGTGGATATACATGACCAAGTACAAAATAAAGGTGAGACCAATTCTTGTAGATGTATTGGGAAGATGTACTGATGGGACATAGGAAATGAAGCAAATGAAATGGCATAATTATTTCCAGGAAATTAAAAAAATAAAAGAAAGCAAATATAATCATAGGACACAGCCTAGAAGAGAACAATGTGAATATGATCAAAATAAGATGAAAGGTGAATATTGATTTGACCAAAAGTTGTCAAATTAAAAATTGAAAGATTCATGAAAGTAAATTAACCTTATTAAAAATATTTATACAGGTATATATATTTTTTAAATTCTCAAGTTAGTTAACATACAGTGTAGTCTTGGGTTAAGGAATAGAACCCAATGGTTGATCACTTACATATAACACTCAGTGCTCATCCCAACAAGTGCCTTCCTTAATGCCCACCACCCATTTAACCCACCTCCCTAAACCTGTCAACCCTCAGTTGTTTCTCTGTATTGAAGAGTCTCTTGTGGTTTGCCTCCCTCTCTGCTTTTATCTAACTTTTCCTTCCCTTCCCTTATAATCATCTGTTAAGTTTCTCAAATTCTACATATGACAGAAATCATATGATCAGAGAAGTCTTTCTCTGATTGACTTATTTTGCTGAGCATAATACCCTCCAGTTCTATGCACATTGTTGCAAGTGGCAAGATTTCATTCTTTTTCATTGCTGAGTAGTATTCTTCACACACACAGACACACACACAGACACACACACACACACAAACACACACCACATTTTCTTAGTCAGTTGATGGACATTTGGGCTCTTTCCATAATTTGTTTATTGTTGATAACACTGCTGTAAACATTGGGGGTGCATGTGCCCCTTTGAATCATCATTTTTGATCCCTTTGAATAAATTCCTAGTACTGCAATTACTGGGTTGTAGGGAAGTTCTATCTATAGTTTTTTGAGGAACCTCCACACTGTTTTTCTGAGTGGTTGCACCAGTTTGCATTCCCACTAACAGTGCAATAGATTTCCCCTTTCTCCACATCAGAAACCATCAAAATCCTACAGGAGAAAACAAGCAGCAACTTCTTTGACCTCAACAACAGCAACTTCCTACTTACTTGGCTTACTTCCAAAGGCAAAGGAAATAAAAGCATAAATGAACTATTGGGACCTCTTCAAGATAAAAGCTTCTGCCCAGCAAAGGAAGCAATCAACAAAACTAAAAGGTAACTGACAGAATAGGAGAGATATTAGCAAATGACATGTTGCATAAAGGGTTAGTATCCAAAATCTATAAAGAACTTACTAAACTCAACACCCTCAAAACAAATAATCCAGTGAATAAATGGGCAGCAGGCATGAATTATACAGGTATCTTAAGGGAAAAAGAAAATGTCTCTTCAATAGGCAGATATTCTTAAACATTGGTGGGCACTGGAACCTAGTAGAAATTACCAGGTCCTATATACTCAGTAGGTCTGGGGTGGGACTTAAGAATGTACATTTCTAATAAATTCCCAAGTGAGCTGCTGCTGTGATCTGTGACCCACATTTTGACAGCCACCTGCTGTAGAATATTTCACTTGCTATGCTAGATTGACTGAACCCTCTCTTGGACCAGGGCCTCCTCTTCCCTTTCATATTTGCAAGCTTACTTAGTCTCTTTCTATCTCCTAAGGGAAACAAACAAAAACATTGCCTAATGTAAAAGGCGCTAAGCTAATCCAGAAAGTAAGAAGTGGCTTTGGGAAAGAGCATTAAAAAAGTAGTTGTTGGTTATACCTGTATGTAATTCAATACATGTAAGAAGAGAATCAATTCCATTAATTTTGGTCCCATGTATACTTCTTTGGACATACAACACAGTTTTGAGGCTCGTATACATAGATTCCTCAATCTAATAATATATTTACTTAGGAAATCACAAGGAAATACATGGAGAAATCCTGCTTCCCTGACTCATCTGACAGATGCCAAAATTGAAGAAGAAAGAATTCTGAAGCTGCAACAGTAGCCTTTTTTTTTTTTTCAGAGAATTGAGTTTTAACTATTATCTAGGGGTAAGAAGTCAGAAATGAGTATAGAGCGAACAAAGAAGGCCTTTATGTAAATTCATCTTTGCTTGATTCTTGAACCCACAGGAAAAGTCTCAGAGCAGGCAACCAGATGCAAATAGAATTAACCTATATTAATCTCTGTTCTCCAAAGGGAAAAATATCATTCTTAAGTACCCAAAACAAAAATTACTGAAAAAATAAATTTAGGTAATCCTACCAAAGTATGCTAATTCTTCATTATAATACTCATCACTCTTTGATCATCCCCTACTTATGCGCTCTTATTCAATAATGCACTTTGTTACTACCAGTTTTCTCCACACAAAACTGGAATGTAGCATTGTAGGGAGGGGGCAGGGGGCTCATAAACCTTCACATTTTCCAACCTTTTTAACTACTTTTCTGAAGCACTTTCACATCTGTTATACTTATAATCTTACATTTAGAGCCGAGAAGAAATGCTTTGTTTTGGTTTCTTGGGGAATCCCTGACTTACTTATATTTCCTAGTGTAGTGCAGGTTTATTGAAGGATAAATCTCCAGTCCCTCTTCCCATCTAATTACTTAAGTACAGACTTTAACGCTAATCTCCTCTAGCACTTAGCTCTCCCTGGAGGCAACTAAAGAAGCTAGGAAACAAGCAGGTTTGCAGTAGTGGACAAATTGGCAACCTCCTTTTCCCACTAGTGCCAGTATGATAAGGAATAGAGGTTAAGTGTGAATCCTTTGTGATTTCCTGGGAAGACAATTCAAAGAACCCTAGAAGTGAGTAGATGCTTGCCATTACCTCTCAAACAAAACAGACCTTCTCTTACAGATATAGTCCTAAGGGCTGCTTTCTGGAAAGCATAAACGTAAATCATCCTGAACTAGTGGTAAATGGTAGAATGCATTACTCAATTCATGACTTAGTTTTAAAATCTCACAGCTTCTCAAACATGAAGGAGAAAGATGTGAGCTGCATAGCATATGAGACTCATACTTGTTTAATTTCTGTCAGTAGAGGCAGTATGCACAGTTGTCCTTGACTTTTATCATTATTATTATTATTGTATTTTTGGTCACAGGAATTTTAAGACTCTAATTGAATATACAGGCTTCTTCCTCAAAAATCATATTCAAGTATATAAACATTTTGCATGCTATCTCAAGTGATTCAGAAACTCCTTAAAATTCCTTTCTGAGCCTTAGTTTAATGGACCCTGAGAGTGACACACGCACTAGTGTTGTAGTTAAAACAGGTTCAAGTCTTAGCTATGCCATTTGTTACCTCTTTAGTCTTGTGTTATTTGAACTTACAAGTTTTTAGATTCTTGACTTGTAAAATTAACACCATAATGCATGTCCTTCTTCACAGGAGAATAAAGGTAAAAATATGCTTAGTATTTTAATTGTCATGGTAGCCAGCCCATCTGAAATGGCACTCTGATTTTCTTGTGGGAACATTTGCTTCTCACTTTAGAAATGATGTTGGTAACACAGTCAGACAAGATGTTCCAATAGCTTTTGGCCAAGTGGTAGGCACATGACAAAATGTCATGCCAATCAGAGACTCCTTTAAACGTTGAACGCAGTGACATAAAGGCTGAAGATGTGTGCATCTGGTTCATTCTAACACCAGTACTATGGCTATAATCTCCTTGAATGTCTTTTTTCAAAAGTCTGCAGATAAAAACTGGCGATCAATTGGGAATAAAGTAAGTGATTTTTTTTCTTCAGTAGCTTTTTATAGGTATAAATGCATAGGAGAGCAAACATTCATTGAATTGACAGATCTAACTCTCCCACTAGAAATTTTACTCTGTAACAGACATTAAAACATGGGTCCTGTTTTTTCACTCTTGGTGTCCAGCACTTAGACAAGTAGCTGGCATGCAGCTGGTAAGCAATAAATATTGGTAGAATGATGGGGTGTTTGGGTGGCTCAGTCGGTTAAGTGTCTGACTCTTGATTTCAGCTCAGGTCATGATCTCACAGTTTGTGTGTTCACGCCCCTCAACAGTCTCCATGCTGATGGTGCAGAGCCTTCTTGAGATGTTCTCTTTATCTCCCTCTCACTCTGTGTCTTCCCTGATCACACTCCCTCCCTCAAAATAAGTAAACATTAAAAAAATATATTTGTAGAATGAAAAGAAGATCAGAATGAGGTAGAGCAGTGAGATAGACAGGGGCTACATTTCATAGGATGTTTCAGACCATGATAAAAAGAATTGATTCAATTCTCTAATGACTCGACAATTTTAATCAGGGGTAATTTGATCATTGGTTAAAATTATATTCAACAGCTGTTTCCCAAACTTTCCAGATCCCACATTTAACTTCTATAGAAGACAAATATTTGAGTAACTAAAACATTAATCTAAAAATTAAAGCATGGGGGAATTATGGAGCTAGAGAAAGGATGCAGCAATGACTATGACTTTAAAGAGATTACAAATATTTCTATCAAATTTTTTATGATTTTCAAACATTATTATTAATAAAGAGAATTTTATTAAATCTCTGTAGGAAAGCAAGGATATCTCATCTCACCAAATATCAGTTCCATAAAGATGCTTGCCTTTTTTGACACATTAATTATGGTTCATTATTAACACTTTCTGGGCTTATCTGACTCCATGGACTACTTTCTTAGAGACAGGAAATGTTATTTTCCACAGGGAATTGAGTAGCACACATTTTCTCAGCTGGACTTCTGTACCTGCAGCACCGAAGCTACAATGTCTGAGGGCATAGGTCTTGTCCATTCTACCTGGTAACATCAGGGATGGGAAGGTAATATTGAAAGGTTTTTAATCTCACCCTTACAATAACCTGTCAATGCAACATGACGCCAAAAAAATCTGTTTTCCAGGAAACAACCTCCTTGACCTCCACCACAGCAATTTCTTACTTGACACATCCCCAAAAGCAAAAGAATCAAGAGCAAAAATAAACTGTTGGGACCTCATCAAGATTAAAAGCTTCTGCATGGCAAAGGAAACAATCCATAAAACTAATAGGCAATCAACGGAATGGGAAAAGATAGTTGCAAATGATGTATCAGATAAAGGGTTAATATCCAAAATCTATAAGGAATTCACCAAATTCCACACCCAAGAAACAAACAACCCAGCAAAGAAATGGGCAGAAGATATGAACAGACACTTCTCCAAAGAGGACATCCAGATGGCCAACAGACACATGAAACGATAGCATCCCTCCTCATCAGGGAAATACAAATCAAAACCACAATGAGATACCACCTCACTCCAGTCAGAGTGGCTAACATGAGCAAATCAGAGGACTCTAGATGCTGGCGAGGATGTGGAGAAACGGGCACCTTCCTACACTGTTGGTGGGAATGTAAACTTGTGCAGCCCCTCTGGAAAACAGTGTGGAGGTTTCTCAAAAAGTTAACAATAGAACTCCCCTATGACCCAGCAATAGCACTGCTAGGAATTTACCCAAGGGATACAGGAGTGCTGATGCATAGAGGCACATGTACCCCAATATTCATAGCAGCACTCTCAACAATAGTCAAAGCATGGAAATAGCCTAAGTGTCCATCAATGGATGAATGGATCAAGAAGATGTGGTTTATCTATATGATAGAATACTACATAGCAATGAGAAACAATGAAATCTGGCCGTGTGTAGCAACATGGATGGACCTTGAGGGTGTTATGCTGAGTGAAATAAGTCAGGCAGAGAAGGACAAATACCATATGTTTGCATGTATAGGAGGATTAGGAGGAATTTAATGGAGGACCAAGGGGGAGAAGAAGGGGGGGAAATAGTGTGGGAGAGGGAGAGAGGCAAACCATGAGAGACTCTTGAATGCTGAGAACAAACTGAGGACTGATGGGTGTGGGGGGAGAGGAGGGAGATGGGAATGGAGGAGGGCACTCGTGGGGATGAGCACTGGGTGTTATATGGAAACCAACTTGACAATAAACTATTTGTAAAAAAAAAAAAAATGAAAGAAAAGAAAAAAAAGAAAATCTGTTTTCACTTCTAGGACTTCACAAAATAATTCTAATGTTCAACTTGTTCTCAATAAATTTAAAAAAGGCTACAACATTTTATAGCTTTTTATTTTATTTTATCAATTTATTTTTTATTAGAGAGGAGAGGGTGTGAGTGAAGGGAGAGAGAGGGAGAGGGAAAGAGAGAGAGAGAGAGAGAGAGAGAAGTGGGGCTCATCCAAAGCCAGGCTTGTATTCATCTGAAGTGGGACTCCATTTCATGAACAGTGAGATCATGATCTGAGCTGAAGACAGATGCTTAATGGACTGAGCCACCCAGGACCCCCCCATATAGCTTTTAATTTTTTTAATTTTTTTAATGTTTTATTTATTTCTAGGTGAGAGAGAGAGAGAGAGACAGTGTGAGCAGGGGAGGGTCAGAGAGAGAGGGAGTCACAGACTGAAACAGGCTCCAGGCTCTGAGCTGGCAGTCAGCACAGAGCCCGACGCGGGGCTCGAACCCACGAACCGCGAGATCATGACCTGAGCGAAAGTCGGACGCTTAACCGACGAAGCCACCCAGGCGCCCCATATAGCTTTTAATTTTAAAATCATTATCGATCTGTAGGAATTTGAAAGGAGAGTAGAGAGGTTCCATGTGCTTTTCCTCCTATTTACCTTAATGGTCACATGCTACTTAATTACAATCACTAGCCAAACAAAGAAATTAACATTGATATAGTACATGCATTTGGTTTTATGTCATTGTATCACATAGATTTACATTAACACCACTGCAGTCAAGAAAAAGAAGTATTGTATCATTACCTCATGTTATCCACTTTAGAATTATGATTTTCTCCAGCTCAGTGAACCTCCTGAGTCTGGTGAACTCTGAGACCTGAAGAAGCTAAAGGCTATGTCAATGTTAAGGTCTCCAATTGGCCAAAACAGACTTTCTGGAGTGCACTCTTATTATCAAACTTTGAAATCAGATTCAAAATTGTGGGTAGAATTATGCATAACTAAAAAAAAATAATTTGCAAATAAAGATGTTGAATCATAAATAAAAGTGACTCAAGAGAACACGATTTTCTAGAATCTTATGAATCCATTTTATTTATATAAGTTTTTATTTTTTTGTTTATTGAGAGAGAATAGATTGGGAGAGGCAGGAGACAGGGAGAGATAAATAATTCCAAGCAGGTTCCTCACCATCAGCAGAGCCCAGTGTTGGGCTCGAACTCACGAACTGAGATCATGACCTGAGCCTAAATCAAAAGTTAGACATTTAGCTGAGTGAGCCACCAGGCAATCATTATGAATCCATTTTAAAGCAAGTTATCAGTCCTGTGTTCTCTCTCAAAGGCTTTTAATTTTTAATTAAAAGTACAATTTGCTGAACTTCTTTCTTTTATAAGTTCTCTTTTTGCAGTCTAACATAGTAGCTGCTTCTAGTATCTTACAATATATGGCCAAATTTGATTATTTTTGACAAATACATAGTATATATATGTAAAAGTATATAAAATGTATATAATGCTTATTTTCCAGTTCCTCAATGCCACAACATTTTTTCCACTATTTTGATGTTTTGTCAATTTTCTTACTTATGGATTATACTGAGCTAAAAATACACTGAAAATGTATGATTCCTGTTATACCCTAAGAAGTATTTAAAATATTATGGTACAGACTTTTGGTCTGAATAATATGGTATATATTTGTTTTTCTCTGTTTGTTCCCACCAAGTACAATTATAAACCCTGGAAGTAACACAAAAAATGTAACAAAAGGAGACTTCTCAAAGACCAAGCATACCAATAATTCCCTTAAATGTAAATAGTGTAAATACACAAGTTGAAAGGCAGAATGGACTTAAAAAAACACAAACCATTACAGTCAATTCTCATATACACAGCAGTTATGTTCTGTAAAGTCACTGTAAATATTAAACCATTGCTTCTAGAAGAAATACAAAGTTAGGTTCTTGTGAGCCCATGGTCACAAATTTTTGTTAACTGAACAAACATAATCTTGTTTTATCTGTGTTTCTCTTTAAAGAAACCTTATTTAATATATATTGTTGATCACTGACATTGAACCCAGGCCAGAACTATTATAACTCATGCCTGAACGAAGCTTATCTAACATGTAATTCCTCTACAAGGCAGGTCACAAGCTTTAAATTTAGGAACACTAGCAGTTCAGCATGATGGATGCAATGCTTGGTCATTATAAACTGAAATCACCAAGAAGATGCACA
Organism: Proteles cristata cristata; assembly: GCA_017311185.1. Classification (NCBI taxonomy): domain Eukaryota; kingdom Metazoa; phylum Chordata; class Mammalia; order Carnivora; family Hyaenidae; genus Proteles; species Proteles cristata. The sequence continues at coordinate 598,018 of JAESUZ010003983.1, forward strand.
AAAATGCAAAACTAAAATGTAGCACTAGATAAAGTATAAAAAATAATACTTGCTTACAGTTGGAGATCCCAAATGAGAAAGTAGAGCCTCACCTTATTGGACCCCAGCTGGAAGGTACAAGTTCTTTGCACTCTGCATATGTCTACAAATGGCTATGAAAATACTATAGGTATTGGTTTTGGTGTTACAAATAAATTTTAACAAGTAGGTGAATTTGGAATTGGGAATAATGAAGATTGTCTGTACTTGCTATTTAAAAGAAACACAAGTGAATTTCACCAACACAGAGTGATTCAAAGCAAAAGGATAGAAATGATATACTATGCAAAAATTATTTTTGTAGTTATCTTATTTATTTTTGATAAAGAGAGGTGGTCCCAAGCTGACTCTGCACTATCAGCTCAGAGCCTGACACTGCAGGACTCAATCTCAGGAAGTGCAAGATCATGACCTGGGTTGAAATCAAGAATTGGTACTTAATAGACTGACCTACCAGGTGCCCCATACAAAAATTATTATATGTAAAAAAAAAAGAAACCGAACAAATGTGGTTTTATTAAAACAGATAAAATAGACTTCAGAAGAAAGAAAATTACTAGAGACAAAGTTATATAATGGTAGAAGACCAATACACCAGGAAGATACAGTGATCTTAAATGTATATATAACAAGTAACAGATTCCCAAAATACAAGAAGCAAAAATTGAATGAGCTAAAAGGAGAAATAAAGAAGTCTACAATTTTAGTTGTAAACTTTAACACCCCCTCCTTGCAAATCATAGAACTTCTCTGTAAAAATATTAGCAATAAATTCTGAACAGTACAATCAACCAACAGAATCTGATTGACATATATAGAATACTCAAGCCAATAATAACAGAATACATATTTTTTCAAGTGTCCGTGAAATAGTCACCAAAATAGACCATATCATGGTAATAACACAAACCCTCAAAAATTTTAAGGAAGTGAAATCATACAGAGTATATTCTTTGACTATAAATAAATCAAACTGGAAATTATTAACAGAAAGGTAAAAGGAAGATTTCTAAATACTAAGACATGTTTTAGCACTCATCAAAATAGTCCAAGGGTCAAAGAAGATGTCTCAAAGGAAATAAAATATCTATAGAAGTTAGTGAAAATGGTAATAATATATATAAATATGAGCAATTACAACCAAAACAATGTAGGTATACTTACATTAATAAGTATTAATTGTACACATCAAATTAATAATGTAAGTTCTTGCCTAGAATAAGAAGATCAAAGCATGAACAAGAAGAAAGGATATAATAAATATAAGAGCCAAAATCAATAAAATTCAAAATAGAATCAGTGAAACAAAAAAAATCTGTTTTTATATCAGTAAAATAACTAATAAGGATGAAAGTCTTCTAACAAGATCAGCAAAAATAAAATGAAAGAAGACATGAGTAACCCATAGTAGGAATAAAAAAGGGGCTATCACCATAGATCCTACAGCCAATAAAAGAATCATAAGGGAATGCATTATACAAATTTACAATAAAAAAAACTCCCAAGAAAGAAATCCCCATGCCCAAATGGTTTAACTGGGAAATTTTACAAATACATAAAATAAAGAACCAACACCAGTACTGTACAAAGTCACACAAAAAATAGAAGAGAAGAAAATAGTTCCTAACATAGCTTATGAGGCCCAAATTCTGTTGATACTAAACAAAACCAACAAAGACAGGAGAAAAATGAAGGCTACAGGGCAATATCTCTCACGAACTTAGATGCGAAAATCCATAATGAAAATATTAGCCAGTTGAATCCAACAGTATGTGAAAAAAAACTACACACTATTAACATAAGGAGTTTATTCTAGCTTTGATGGCTCAACATCCAAAACTCCAGCATCGTAATTGACCATATCAACAGGCTATAAAAGAAAAATATGATTATATCAATTGGCACAGAAAAAGCATTTGATAAAATCAACGCTGATAATAAAAG